>JAOXNZ010000012.1:22230889-22242192 GCA_028566095.1 Kryptolebias brasiliensis | reverse complement strand
ATTTAAAAAAATGTTCTGTAATAGATGTACATCCAATGATTGCTTTCTGAAAGTTTCATTAGTGGATCATAAGAAATGTTACTAACAGTACAGACAAACATACACGCATAGACATAGCCAAAAACATTTTCGCTCTGCCTTTGCTATTGGTGACAGGCAAAAATAAACTCAGTGTACTTTACACTGGAATCAAACCAGAAGAAAGCAAGTGAATAAGTGGAGCTTTAATCAATAAAGCATAAACCCAGCCTACATCAAACTTATCACACAGCAATTAAAACTCCAAAATGCATCAATATAATCAGCCAGACAAATAATAAATTGCACAAAAGATTCAACAGTATCAATGCACACACAAATAGGTTTGTTTCTAAATTCCAATCAAACCACTGCACTGACAGAATCCATTCCCTCGTCCTTTTACCACAACTTTAATCCAAACTGTTTCAGTGATTAGACTGGTCCAGGGTGATAAAAAAGTTTTTCAACCTCTAACCAAACCATAAATCAAACTAGGTAGGGCCCTACAACCCATTTTTATAACTTAAAAAACACTTTATTATGACAGAGACTGCAGTTTTGTCCCCACCTTTACAAGAAGTCTCCATGTGTTGACGTCCTGTCAGTCGTTGGACCCTATCCAACACGTGACAAAATCAACACACAAACGTCTCTCTATATGGAGTTTTCCACTTGTGAATATTTTTTCTTGCTGTTCAGTGACCCTCACAACTTTTCCTGATCGATGAGCAGCAATAAATTCTAGTCTACGAAATAGAATGATTTCTCTCTTTGGTATTGTGTTAATGCATGACTGAATGCTCTAAAACCAGCCAAACTGCCCAAACCTTTGCTTTCAGAGATCTTCACACTTACTGATGATAAGTTTCCCAAGTACATTTGATTAACAGGAACAGATTGTTTAATTATTCGCCTAATTTTTGTGGAAGGAGTTAGTTTTTCCATATTGCTTTATCATTTAGTTTCAGTTAATGTTGCCGGTGTGAAGTTTTTCACATCTTCATCTGATTAACTGAGGCAGTAGCTGAGATTCATTCACTGCACATCCTCTGAGTGTGACATCTTGCAGTATCACTTATGATTGTGAATAACATTTGACCAAACGTCTACAACTCTGTCATTTGTCAACTTAAGATACAGTCATTTTAGTTTAAAACTCTTGGCATTGCTACAAAGAATACTAGGCCTTTAATTTCTTGCATCTTGGTATGTAAAAGCTTCACATTTAAAGCTCTGTCATACTTCATAAGAAGTCAAGAAGTCGGTTTGTGGTCACATGGTTGCGAGATGTTTGTTTTCGCACACACCTTTCGCTTTCACACGGAGCAGAACTCCCGGAAAAACCCATCCTGCTTCAGGACATGTCATGCTCAAAGCATATATCGGTGTGGTTATCCAACAAAAGTAAACTCAACATAAAGCTTGGCAGAGATGTACAATTATGAGTTCACAAGTGATGAGGAGGAGGTAAACATGTTGTTTGACGAGCAGGTTCTGTTTCTGTTTTTTCTAACTGTAAAATAGTAAATGTGTTTCAAATTTCCATGGGTGTAATTAGTGGCTAGCATCACAAGTCTTTCATCTCTTGGTTATTT
Organism: Kryptolebias brasiliensis; assembly: GCA_028566095.1. Lineage (NCBI taxonomy): Eukaryota > Metazoa > Chordata > Actinopteri > Cyprinodontiformes > Rivulidae > Kryptolebias > Kryptolebias brasiliensis. The sequence goes on along the minus strand of JAOXNZ010000012.1, from coordinate 22,240,576 downwards.
CACTTATTTTGTACCATTTTTTGCTCAAATAATTGCACAGTTATTTTTCAATTCACTAACACAGTTCTTTAGACTTATTTTCTAGAACTGCAAGAAGAGAAACAACATCCCACTCATTTTCCTCCCTTTTCTGTTTTTTTTTTTCTTGTACATATTATTCTCCTGTTCCCTTTTTTTCTTTTTCCATCTAGCTGTATGACCTTGGTTCCCCCGCTGAATCCTCCAACACTTTGCTGGGCTGCAGTCTTATTGATAACCACTGCACCGACGTGGAGCAGCTTTCCTCCTGTGGCAAGAGGGGCAGCTGTCACGGAGAGAGAGGCTCTTTCAGCTGCCTGTGTGAAAAAGGCTTTACAGGCCCGCAGTGCAATCAATGTAAGTATGTAGAGTTGCTTTTCAGTGACCATGATGTTTTCGGTCTGTTTTGTATCCAAGCCTCATGAGGTGCACGGACCAAATGGAAAATTTGCTGGCATGAGAAGATAACCTCATCTTGCATAAAGTGGTTCTGCACAGTCTTACACAGAATCTTGCTGTAATTCTCTCATGTACTTTCCATGTGACAGCTGAAATAAATGAAACAAGGCTTTTTTTGTGTTTTTGATTGACAAGTGGCTCCGGAGTTTTCTTTTGACGGTCGGAGCCACATTCAGCTCCAGCTCGGGGTGTCTCTGCCCGCCCGGCTCACCAGAGTCCAGATTGGGATTCGGACACGTGCCGGAGCCGGTGTCATTCTCAGCTTGCTGTCCCAGGAGCAGAGTGAATATCTACGCTTAGAGGTGAGTCATGGCCGGCCACTCGCCTCCACCTTGACAGCTGTGATTGTCTTGTTTATGAGCCTTAAAATGATGATTAGGCCTTGCGAATGATTGCTGGAGATGCTTGTCAAGCTGAGAGTGAGTAATATCAGGCTTGAAGACATATGGGTGGATACTGAGGGGGCTGGTGAGTGGCATATGTATGTTCTTAACAGGCTCTTTCAGTGGGTTGCAGAATGCTGTTTTTTGCAAGGATTTGATTTTTAAAAATAGGCCTTCTTTATTTAAAGTTAAATCTGTTTCTGGTTAATGTTTCAAACCCAGTTTAATATGACAAGATAGTGAGTTTGCACCGTAGTATGTGGAAGGTCAAATCTCCTGCTTGACACTTTTAGTTTTTGACACAGTTTGAGTCAAGTGGCTTGCTCTAAGTCATGTCTTCGCCATTCTTTCTACAACTGGAGTGGAATGGTGCTCGAACAGTTTTTAAGTCTACTTCACTTTTGCCAAACCTCCATAATAGCATGTCTCTGCTGTCGGACATATTCCTGAGTGTTTATGAAGGCGGTGTTCCTTGTCTAAGCATTTCATTTTGTCAGCTGACAGGCCAAGTGGGAGCAGCACCTGGAAGTAAACGACTCTGGTAGGACTGTCACTCACAGGTCACCTGTTTCCACTGAACCTGCCTCTGTTATTGTAGATTTCACACTGCTGGTCTGTCTTTGAAGAACATCTTGTCTCTGTGCTGGTGTTTGTTATTTGTCAAACAGCATTGTTTGAAGCATCGTCTCTTGTTCTTCTTTGGGGTTTTAACGCTACATGAGGAGAAACAATGGTGTCCTGTTCCGTTGCTGCAGTCCCACAGTGACAGGGAAAAGGAAAAAGGCTGTAGTCTTTAATGTGCTGTGAAGCCTCTCTGTGTAACCCTCTCTGGAACTGAATCGGTGAGCTGCATAAAGCATCTGATGTCTGTCTGCAGCCAGCACACTGAAACATTTTCAGCCTTGTTGTCCCAGAGCTCACAGAAACACTTGAGCACAAGCCTGCTGTGTTTTCCGACAACAAGCTCTAATTTAAAGGGCTGCCTCCATGCCCTTTTTTTCTTAAGGGTAGCTATGGAATAGAGTGCACACTGAATAAATAACCACACTTTCACACAGAGGTTATCAAGGGCTAGCTGGGTAGAAACAGCATGCTGCTCTCAGAGGAGTATGGTCTCTCTGTAAAGAAAATATTTATCAATGCACTCTGAGAAAAGTTTTCCAGAGTGACTGGGATGCACTAAACTTATTGTCAAACACCAGTAATCCTTAAATCAATGAAAATATAAAGCTTTGAAATAGTACAAACTTCAGACATGTTTATCGCCCAAAGCCGAAAGGTAAAGACAGATAGATAATGTATCAGCCCGTGTTTGTGTGCTTGTCTGTTACTAAAATACATATCTCATGAACCACTGGAAGAATTTTCATCTACAACTAACAAACTTTTGGAATCTACCTGATTCAAGATGGACGCCATAGCCAAATGACCTTAAAAAATATGGTTATCTCAGTCAATTTTACAGGTATTGACCTAAAATATGAGTTAGTAGCTGAGACTGATCCCAACTACTCTGAACGTTGACTGATCACACAAGATCTGTTTTGAAAACTTTGCATTAACTATTGGAGTCAACGCTGTCTGTTTGTTAGCAAAATATCTAATGAACCACTAGACAGATATGAATGAAACTTTCAGAAAGTAATCATTAGATGTACATCAACAACTGATTACCTTTTGGTCTGAATCCAATTCAAGATGGCAGCCACAACTAATCAACATTAGTCAACACAAAAATGGCTATAACTCAATTTAACACATACTGAACAAAAGTTTGATATAGTAGTAGTAGACAGTCATCCACAATACAGATTCTGAGCGTGGCATCTTGCAGTATCACATGAGATTTCCCATAAGCTTATTTTCAAGGTTTGACCAAAACGGCTTCAACTCGACATGAGATGATCTTAGTCTTAAACTCTGGAGTGAAAAGCGGTGGGCAATATGTTTTCCCTCTAATAAATGCTAGACCTTTAATAAAAAAGAGAAGTTTTTATCAGTGGTAATTGTAAACATATATGATGGGGCCGAATAAAGTTTACATATATAATAAAACTTGACCTAAATATTGATGAAGACCTGTTTGCATTTTTGTTGTACACTGGAGGCGAGACTAGGCAATACAGAGTAAGCATGCTCTGCTTTTAATTTGTGTCTGTGTGTGTGTGTGTGTCGGTGTGTGTGTGTCAGTGTGTGCGTGTGTCCAGCACAAACTGCACATTTGAGATGCTCATGCTGAGGGAGCAATAGTTAATGCAAGCTGGGCTGTGTGTGAATTATCTAGCTCTACTGTTTCCAATTAAGCCTTGGACATGTACAAGCTGCAGTTATGGGAGCCTCATGATGGTTGAGTCCATTGTGTTCGCTCATCCTTAACTGCTAAAGATAATTATTGTTTCATGTGCACCTTGCCTACGGGATGACTATGCCATGAATTAATGTGTGTAGCACCTTGGCAAAGCATTTTTGCTGCAAAATTGCTGAATTAATTTTTTACCGCAAAAATTTTTATGCCATTACTTTCTGTCCAGTTCATCACAGAAAGTCATGTCTGGGTGCTTAAATTTCACAGTTCTTGCCTTGTTCAACCTTAGCTGCTTTCTCTTCACCTTGGGAGCTGGCCTACTTCTTATAATGTTGTTATGCTCAAGAGCTGTTTTATGCCCATCAACGCAGCACAATATGGCAGAAATTCAGCTCTGTCAGACTGTCATTCTGTTAGGATTTGTGTCATCCTATTTTGTAATTTTTTTCCCACAAGCTTTAAAATCTGCACTTAGGAAAATAGTGTTGCTGCAGCAACTGACAAAACCGAACATCTTGTTTCACATCACCACAAAAGTTCCCAAAAGTAGAGTTACAACACCTCAAACATGGAGTTGGAATCCTGAATTTTAAAATCTTACCTTCCTCTTTTTGAATGTAAGGTTTCACATCACTGATGTGCTTCTCTTTATCTCAGGTTATTCAGGGCCTGCTGGCTGTTCTCTACAACCTTGGAGATGGAGACTACAACGTTACGCTGCCTTACCACCGCCTTGATGACGGGGAGTGGCATGAGGTGGAGCTGGATCGGTACGGAAGAGAGTTTACCCTGAGACTGGATGGAGGTGGGGGACGACTGGAGGTTACAGCCTCACCCGGTCAAAGTCAGGAAATTATTATAGATCCCTCTGTGGTCATGCTTGGAAACTCTTTTCCCTCTGGACACAACCGCAGCTTCCTTGGTAGGTGTCTATTTTCTTATTTTTAACAAACAAAATTAAATGTATTCACAGTGCTGTAGATTTTTTTTCCAGTTCTCCTCAAAGCCAGAAATTTTTTATTTATTTTCAGTAAATTCTTATACAACTCATACCAAAGAGTTCAGACCTTTCACTTCATCACTTTGGCCAAAATGGCAGGCTCACATATTCTTTGGAATACAACATGTTCATGCCCATCTTTTGTAAGTCTTGGTAAAAAATTAAAAAGCTTAAGTGCACTGCCATTTTTAGGTCTTTCAAGAGATGCTTTGTTTAGTTCTGATCCAGACAGGATCATTCCAACACTTTTATAGTTTTCCTTAAGGAAATTCTGTGTTTTATTTTTTTGGTACGTATTGTCTTGTTTCAACTTTAGTTTATTTAGAATTGCTGCATTGATCACAAGCCATAAAGACACCATCAGTATGATTGTAGGACATGTTAAAAAGGTCATAATTTGGAATTTTTTTCCTACCTGTGAAGACTCAAGTGACCAGAGACTGGACAGGGAAATATCCCTTACCCTGGATGTACCCATAACAAACAAATCTAAAAAGTCTGTTAAATATTCAAAATGCGTTTCACGTAAGCATGACGAGTGCTGTTCTTTTAGACATTTTAATAACTGCAAGAATTTTCTTGCATCCTTCTCCAGATCTGTTGCAGTTCTACATTAAAATCTAAACTTTGGACTTTACCCACACATTGTAAAATACTGCAGTAGACAGGTATTTGTCTTTTTTTTGTAATTAACAAAAATTTCAGTAAGGCACAGGTGTTCTTTAATCAATGTGAAAAAAGTTTGAAGTAAGATGTACAAATCTCAGTTTTAAATCACAGAAAGGGTCTGATTTGTTAATTAAATGAAAAATTTCAGTCTCCAATAAATAAATGAATCAAATAAGTCATCACCTTGTTTTTGCTCAGACATTGTGGAGTGCTGTGTAAATTATAATGGGAAAAAAAAATTAGTTTAATTTAAGATCAATTTGAAACATAAAGTAGAGCAAAGCTGAAAGGGTTTTAATCCTTTCTTTTTATGCTGTTTAGTAAGATTATTCAGTGAGCAGATGAAATGTTGGGTAAGTAAAAAATAAAATTCAAATTGACAAATTAATTAAAAAGCTACATTTGCCTGAGGGAGATGAGCTCTCAGTCGGACAAGCAAGTGCTTCTGTGCCTGGTCCAAATGTGTTTTGATGCCTCAGTTTCACACAGATAGGAGAGAGTAACTGAGTGGCACTGATATGCATTTACATGATGCGTTAGACCTCATGCCTCCTACAGAGTGGGTAAACTAACCAACAGAGAACATATCCAAAAAAAAAGAATTTGTGCTGACAGTCTAGCCTGAGGCTGTTTGTATGTTTGTTTGTGTGGGAGTGTTGGTCTGCAGGTGTGTCAGCAAGTCTATGAGTGCATGTGCAACTGCATACCCGAGTTTATACCCCTACTGTTGTGTAAATGTGTGCCTATAAAAGATTTTGCCCGAGGACTAGTGTCTCCTTTTCCTCTTTTACTTCTGCTTTCACCAGGCTGTTTGCGTGATGTGAGGCTTAACGGGCACCCCATCCCCCTGGATCAGGAACAACATTCAGAGGGGCTTCAGGTGGTCACAGCGCAGGGTGTCTCTGTTGGTTGCTCATCAGATGCCTGTAGAAAACATCACTGCTCCCCTCCCTTGGTGTGCGTGGACCTCTGGAGACAGCATGAGTGCAGGTGCAGTAAATATGCAGAACAAACAACTCAACATTTTAAAGCAGCCTTAAAGTGTGCAGGCATGCTTTGTACATATTTACACATGTATCCCCAATGAACAAAGGAATGAGGGGTGCATAGGATGTTCTTACTTACCATAAAACTTTAATTGCCAGCACTCTACCCATATTTTTACACAACATGTAATTTATTTTCAAAGTAAATAACTCATTGCTTTACTTTAGAACTAAGATCTGCTATCTACTAATCTATCAATACATTAATTGGCAATTTACCTGGCAACTCAACCAAAGCTAAGGTCTAAAGGTGGTTTTTCACTTGACTCAGTATTGCAAGAAAAGGGCATGCTGTCATTATCAACACATTAGTTGTGCCCATACAGTGACAAAGTGTATGCACAGAATATGTCTATTACTTTTATTGTTTGTTGTCTTTTATTCTTATACTACAACAGCTATGATAATAATAAATTAAACATGCAGAAATTAATACAGATAAATGAGTTTATGCATCATAAAATGTGATAATTTTATGTGGATTTTCCTCATTTGACTTGAAGTAGAAAGGCCAACAGATGGCAGTGAGGCTGAGTTCATCTCTGGTACGCTACTTGTGAAATGTTGTCAACCTGAGAGAATTGTGCACACCACCAGTGACTGTCAGAGTTTTGTATAGCCCTTTAAACTCTGCAGGGCCACTAAGTCTCTTTGCTGTGATTTCAGCACTCCAAACCAGTGGGGACTTTGACATCCATATTCTGTGATTGCAGCACAGCCTTAGGATACAAAGCACTGAGGGGAGCAGGGGGCAGGGATGAATTATGTTCGTGGGGATATTTTGTACAAATATACTGAAGGTCTACAATTGCAAAGCCAATCTTAGCTTCTTGATTTTGTTTCTTGTTCCTTTTTTTCCCATTTACAGTCAACATTCAGTAACCTTCAAAGACCATATCTTTGAATCTGACATAAGAGGTGTAACTCCTGAGGGATTTATTTTTACACTATCAGCTTAGGTCTCATAACTCCTTTAGAATTCATGAATCATGTTCTGTTTTATTTGACAGCTTCCCGAGTGTCTCGTGTGTCTTCTTTACACTTCTTCATCTTCTCTGCCCAGGTGCCCCCCAGGCCACATGACCAGGGAGAGCTCCTCAGGCAGAGTGTGCATCTACACACTGTGTGCCAGCCGGCCGTGTCGCCATGGCACGTGCGTGGCTCACTCTCCGTCACGCTACTCGTGCCTTTGCAGTGAGGGCTACCGAGGGCGGCACTGCGAGGTAGCGCTCGCCGTGTTCCACAGTGAGGACAGCAACAGCCTCAGCCTGAGCTCCATGTTTGCCATCAGCATCTGTGTCATGGCCTTTCTAGGTAGCTATGTTGACTATGTCCTCTTCAACATGTGATAACCCAATACTGTCATTTTATGTTTGCCATGATCTTTCATCTTGTTGTATTGTTTTATTTGATACCATTGTCGTGCAGTCATGATTGCACTTTATTATTGTTTATTTTATCTGTAAATCAGCTGTTTTACTTGTTCTTCACCCTTTTGGTTTTCTGTGAAATCTGTACACAAACAACATATCTTGTTGCTGTTTTGATCTCTCGAGTTGTTCCAGGACGTGATTTGTCTATGGGTGGTCGGTGAGAACAGGAAGTAAATATTTACAAAAGGGACAGAAGCAGGGAGTGAGGAGACAAACTGTATGTCCTAACTTGTGATTCATAGGAAATCTGTGAAAGTCTCTTGAGGTTTGATGGCATTCTTTATGGGGTGTTTTTTTCTAGGTTTCCCATCATTTTTGTGTCCCTGTTCTCTTTCAGTGTTTCAAAAGTGAATTTTACTCCCTTACCATTTTTATTGTCCAAAGTATTTTATATCGACTCATTTTACCCCCTTGATGCTTGTCTTTTATACATTTCTGGGTACATTTCTATTTTACCATGTCAAACTAAATGTGTCCCTGTTGCATACTTTACTGTTGTGCAGCATATGGAGCATATGGAACAGACTAAAAAAAAAGAAGAAGAAGATGGCTTTTATCATCCCCTTCATCATACTAGGTTGTTTCCAAGCTAAGAAGAAGTTAAAATCTGTTATAGATTGATTTTTTAGAATCAGTCTTAGTGTGTAAAGGTTTAGAATTAGTTTAGTAAAAGGGGACTGTAGGAGCCACAGTTTATATACAGTATGTTGTGAAGAAATATGAAGCTACCCACACATCCCCTGCTGTAGCACAGCTTGCTGTCAGCACTAAAAGGGATCAGGTGAAAATGTTTATGCCTTAGTTGTGGGCATAATGATGATTGAGACAAAATTACGGCATCAGTTCAAGTCATCGGGAGGATTATGATGCTCATCTGATGTATTCATGGTTTAGTGGAGAAAATGATGAAGTCAAAACTCAGAAAACAAAGTTATGATAGATTATTTTGAGGTGAAAGATTTTTGAAGCTTTGGGTGTGGGAGTTTGAGGGCTCTTACTGACAAAGTCTTCCTTTGAAGACTCGACGGTTGATCTAAAGCTGCACTCTGACACATAAAGGGTCATGAGTTCAGATACATAAACTGGGGAGAAACCTCTGACTGCTTTGTAGTTTTAAAGCAGAATCTTGAAATCAATAATTATAAGATAAGGGTTATGTAGTTTTTTCTTTGTGCCTGTTTATAACCAACCTGTTGAATTTTGAAGTTTTATTACTGATGCCTTTTGTACAAATCATTGTTTAGGCCAGATAATATATAGATTCAAGTATGAAGGACCTATGCAGGCTTGTTGTAGTTAAAAAAAAGTGACTTTTTTTTTTGATGAGCAACAAATGTCTAAACCAGAGACCTGAGAAGATGAATAGCTGTCAATGTTTCGTGAATCTGCAGAAGGTTTTAGTGACACTCAGTGGAAGTACAACAAACTTTTCATGTTTAGTTGCACATAATGTTACTATTTTTTTTCTAAATGTATTTATTGTAAGCATTAAGTGACCAGTTTATTATGAGTGAACTTTAAATGTTGTATGTCCAAACCCATTACTTTCTCAGGTGACTGAGAGCATACAATCAGAAAAAACAAAATGCCAACAGATGGAGATACAGAGTTTCCATGTGACACAACAACATGATGAATCCAGATCCTAAAACTAAGTCTTGAGGACTATTTTTAGTAACTTTTTTATATAAAAGCCTATTTCTCAGTTTTTACTGCAACTTAAATGTAAAAAGTACATTATGTTTGAAGGAATGTATATTACCCACTGCCTTACATGCCAAAGTTTTAAACTAAAAGTTGCATGATCTGTTAGCACTCAGAGTGTGTGTTGGGAATAACTCTCAGCTACTACCACACCAAATTGTAGTTCAGTATCTGTAAAACTGACTTAGTTACAGACATTTTGTAATTACAGATGACTGTGGCAGCCATCTTGAATCATGCTGACTCCAAAAGTTAATCAGTAGTAGATTTCAAGTAAATAATTAATTATTATTATTATTATTACTGATGAGACTGTGTGTTGGGGATAACTGTCAGCTACTACTACACCAAATTGTAGCTCATTATATGAACACTTACCTAGTTATAGACACACTGAAAAAAGTATAACCCTGACTCAACTTAAAACAATTGAAGTAATCTGTCACACCTAATATTTTAGCATTGACCAAATGTAAATAATTGTTTTAGTGTAACCTTAAATTAATTTATTTACATTTGGTCATTGCTAAAATATTAGGTGTGACAGATTACTTCAATTGTTTTAAGTTGAGTCAGGGTTATACTTTTTTCAGTGCATTTTTTGTGTTTGCTAAGGCCGATTAGCTGTGGTGGCCATCTTAAATCAGGTTGTAGATGTACATCCATCCCT
>JAOXNZ010000012.1:22180307-22193587 GCA_028566095.1 Kryptolebias brasiliensis | reverse complement strand
AGTTTATCTCTAAACTAAAACAAAAATCAAACCTATTTCTTACCTAGTATATACCAGGGACTTACATTCTACGTAACTAGTATATACCAGGTTTGTTCCTGGTACTTAGCTGGTAAGTACTGGGGATTTATATAAGTAATAGGTACTTACATTATATTGCTACCTAATATCTTTTTAGTTTTGTAATTACAAAAGACCACAAAAATGTTTGGTGCATAATAAAACATAACTGCTTCATAATGAACCAAATATTTTAAGAGACAGAAGACATTTAGAGTTGTCATTGCACACAAATGTTTGCATCTCAAACTTCATGACAAACTCAAAGAAAAAAAAAAATCTAAAAAGCAAAAAAACTGAAGTGTCAGTGTGACTAAAAAAAGCCTAACCTGATGCAAAAGTCAGTTACCTGACCTCCACTGTCCCTCCACTTTTCTCCTCCACAGTGAATTCAGGCTTTGCGTAGGAAAGCGATGATACTGTCGACTTTCCTGAGACTTTTCCTGTTTGACACTTCGACACCAGGAGAAGGATGTTCCTGTCTGTCTCGTCACATCACAGACGTCCTGATTCGAATCCCTCCCATCCAACACCCTGTGATGCTTCACGTTGAAAAGCTGCCCGTCCATCATAAACATCCTGCCTTTTATGTTCCCCGCCTAGGAGGGAAGAGGAAAGAGAGAAATCAGTCCTCTCTCAAACACAAGCTGACAGCTCTACGCAGATTGACGTTACATCAGAGGAGAGATGTGCCAGACACACATTTGAATTTCCATAACAAGGTAACACCACGATTATAAGTCACTCAGTGAGAGCACAAACTTATTATAACATTGCAAAATTTATTCAGAATTGTGGAGATTAGGAAAACTACAGCTGAGTTAAACTTTTTTTCCCCCTGTAAGAACTGTTAATCATATACATCACTGTTCATTAATCAGTCTTTTTCTAAATATTCTCAACAGTTCTGCAAGAGTCTTAAATTAAATCCCTCACCTTGACTTCATATAAATGTAATACTGTCAATAAAGGGGATATAAATAGATAAGGTCGTAACCATTCATAATCTACCTGAATATTTTAAAAGGGTCTTTTGGGCAATGAAGCAGAGAAAGAGAAGACGACAGAGAGACTTGATCAATTGCCTGAGTTCTGCCTCTACAATCAGAAGTCTGCTAATTGAAATGGCGAAGAGTCATCTACTACTCCTAAAAGATGAGCCGTATCGAATTACTAATTTTTCCCCAATAATTCACCACAAATTTATAACATCTACTTGCATCTCACATGTGCCTCTCCTTTTCTGGCTGGACAATGATTGAGAAAGAATTGCTTATTGGCTGTCTGGGGAGAAGCTTCGAGAAATGTTAAGCAGACCTTTTCAATGTCTGACCCTTTCAGTCTGTGAATGTTAATGGTTTTTAATGAAGACATGAACTGAAAACTGAACTATATGGCTTAATAACAGAGAGATAATGTTCAGGCTGAGATTTTATTTTTTTTATTTTTTTTACTTCTTAGAAGAGTCTAAGCTTTTGGGCACCAGTGGCCTGCAGAGAAATTTGTAGCACGTCAAAAGCTTAAAGAGAGATCATAGGTGTTTAAGGTGGACCACAGGATGTATTATTAAGGTGCTTGCTCTGAGCTATCATCACATGTCCACCTTTCCCTGAGTTTTCTATTTTCAGAGTGAAGCTAATAAATTGGGATCTTGAGAAGGTTTTTCTGCAGGCTTACAATGAGAAATGATAAGAGATTATTTTAGAATGAAGATCAATGACAAGGTCCAAACGGTGTGAGAAGGAGGAGGAGGAGGAGCAGCAGGAGGAGGAGCAGAAGAAGGCGGCATTGGCACTAATGTAAGATGAGTGTAATATGCAACTCAAGGCCAAAGGCAAGAGCTTTATCTCACCAATTCTCTTTACAGGAGTGAAAATTACTTGGTGCCATACATAGCAGATTTATACAAATTAATGACTTGGGTTATTAATAGGCAGGGGTGCATATATTAAACACCATGAGTAAAGGTAGCTTTAATTATGCATCCTTTATAAAACCTGTTTGACTTCAGCTCCTGCTGTGAAGTTGCATTATCAAACTTAATCAGGTTCTTGATAAATTAGGTAATATAGCAATTGAATCTCATTTTACTTTTGAAACATCAGCTGGCTTTAATAAATCTGGTCTCCACAGATTAGTGATAGAGACAGTGAAATAAAGAAAATAGATATTTAAACTAGAGAAACTGCATTTTCTGCAAAAAATGTTGAGTGCTGAATGACTTTGCTGGAATGTGTTGAAGAAGCTGAAACTGAGCAGAAAGCTAAAAGTAACAAAATGTTAGCTAAAAGTAGCAAAAATAGCAAAGTGCTAACTAAAAGCTATAAGTAGCAAAATGTCAACAAAAAGATAAAAGTAGTAAAATTCTATCTAAAAGAAGCAGAATTCTATATAAAAGCTTAAAGTAGTAAAATGTCAGCTAAAAATAGCAAAGTTTTAGGTAGTAGTAGCCAAATGCCAGCTAAAAATAGCAAAAGACAAGCTGAAAGCTGAATATAGTGAAAGGCTAACTAAAAGTTTGCAAAATGCTATTAAAATACTAGTTTAAGGGTAAAAGTATAGCAAAGCACTAGGTAAAAGTATCAAAAGGCCAGCTGAAGCTAAACTTAGCATAACATTGAAAAGCTAAAAGGAGCATAAGAAGACAAAATCAGAGTTAGTGTGCTGAAGATTTCAAAATGAACAATGTTTTGAAGTATTTAAACAAATCTCAATGTATTTCATTACAGACAAAAATGTAAATAAAGGGAAATAATTCTGAAATGTATAAAAGTTACATAAACTAAAAGTCATAGCACCCATCTCCTTGAATGAGCTGAATTTTTTGATACATGAAGGGGTAAAATAACATAAAGCATGCAGAAAGAGCTGCTGGAAAACATACAGAAAAATAAAAAGAAACAGGATCATTGTAATGTGAATGCTCACTCAGCATTCACACAACAAAAAGTGGAATTATCCACAGATGAATATTGTTTTTGCATTGTAATATTTGAAATTCATCTGTTTTATATTTAGAAAAACCCTATTCACATCTCAACAAATACTTTGAGGCCACCATGTGAGCGAAAGTTCCTGGGACCTCTGCACAGACAATGGTGTCACATCCTTCCCAGGGGGGAGACACCTCAGAGTGATTTGTGGTTTGGGAAGACTGATGAACTGCTATTGCCACCCTGTTTCTTTGCAAGATCAATTCTACATGTAGGAGTGTGCTTTATGAATGATGGAGACCTCCTCGAGCCATCCATACAGCTGCCCAAAGACACGTCCCTGGCCCCCGTAGCACCTACAAGGCAGGAATAAAGCAATCATTCTTCACAACATGGCCATGCATTATGCACCCACAGTCACACGTGAACCACATGAATACACAGATAAGCCAACAAGCCTACACACAGACTAGGTTGAGCTTTTTTTCCCCCCCTATTACAGAAAACTGGTCGTTAAAGTTTGGACAAATGTTGTCTAATGGATCTGCTTATGAGAACAAAAGTGTAAGTTTACGATCTGGCTTTGCTACTTTTCTGGACAGGCCCATAAAGCTGAGTGCAGGCCAATAAGAGCAACTTGATGGTATTGAAGGATCACTTGCAGCACACATCTGAAGGCTGTATAGCATTGTGAATAGAAGCACCGTACATAGATGTCATGAGTCCTTCCTCCTGCAGAGAGGTTAAAAGCAAAAAGTAGAGCTCAATGAATACATGAGTGTTCTGGAGGCTATGAAATTGAAGGGCCTCTTCTCCTTTTTTGCCAAAAGATTTTCATGGAAAAAAAGAGGATGCTAGTGTTTTTTAATCGCAACTTTGAGATTGATTGGGTGAACTTGTGTGCAAATCAATGCAGGCTTGACAGATGATTCCTTTTAATGATAATCTAATGCCAAAAGCAAAAAGGAGAAGAGTAATGAAGCAGGGCTACCTGACAATGGAGAGAATCACATCTGGTTCTTCAAAAAATGAATCTGAATTTTTATTAAAAATATGCAAGAGTCATATAGAAAACTCCATTTTAACCCTAACAAAATATCTCACATTGTGTTTACTTTTAACAATAAAGCTCCAAAAATAGCCATGAACTTTTTGCATAACACTAATTAGATGCATGCTGCCCTCTTTCTCACAGTGAAACAAGCACCCAGCCAAGTTACAGTCTTTAGAAGTCTGGTTTTTAGAGTGTAGACCAAAGACAGATGCACAGCTGAGATAGCTTCCATTTACAGTGTAAGCCTGGGAGAGCCGCAGTGTAAGGGCCATATACTATTTATGGGTTAATCGATACCGTGACTGGATGACACCATGTCCCCACTACTTTCTGTCATGATGATGGCTCACTAATTTTGGAACGGCTGCTTTCTCCTGCTGCCTTCAGCAAGCTGCAAGACGGTTTAATTTGGCTGTAAAAACGCCAATCACTGTGTTACTTCTTGTTCCTGCGGGAGGTCAGAATGGGGGCAAGTCCATAGGAGGAAATATATTCGCATAGTTCTTTTAGAGACACTGCTAACCCCTGACATCCCATTTGGGTTGTAATTTCATGTTGTTAAAGTGACAGAGACCCAGCCTCTGTGCTCTCAGAGGGACGGGGAGAGAGGGGCGACTTGAGAGAGGCCTTTAATTCATCTCTGCATGATGATGCTTTAGCATGCACATTTAAGAATGTGGGTGAGACAGAAGGAGGGAAAATGTGTATGGGGCCAAACCTTTTGGGCTCCGTGTTTCCTAAATACTGTATGAGTGTGGCACTGAGTATCCACATGCAGCATGTTTGGGTTTCTGCATTTGGAAGACAGAGGTTAGTGCACATCAGAGTCATAGGAGGTCAGGCTCTCTGCAAAAACAAGGCTGACTTGAGGAAACACAGAGACAAGTGGTGGAAAAACTCATTACCATGGTACCTCAACTTAACACTGTTTCTTTTAGCTGGCTTTGATCTCTAACTAATGTGAACATATGAGAAAACTGGTGCTTTTAGTGTGATGAAAGCTAACATTTAACTGCTATCATTAAATCAGCAAGGTAAAAGCATCACACGTATTTGCATTTTGAAGCAGAGGAGTTTCTGTAGCCACTATTTTTGCACCAAACATTGTGAGATTATACAAGAATGATACAAGACAAATAGGAAACGAACACAGGTCTAATTGTCCTCTGTTTTTGTTTTTCTAATTATCTCTACTTTAATAGTGCATCAGTTTGTTTGTTTTGTTGTCTGTTTGTTTTTATCAAGGCATCTTTTACTCTGACAGCTGGAGATAGGCACCAGCTCCTCGCAACACCGGAATGGAGAAGCGGGTAAAAGAAAATGGATGGATGGGTGGATCTTTTACTCTGCATACACCAGATCATAACAAGTGATTCTGCTGATCTTATTCATAGATTCCTGCCCATTATGGCAATATGCCTTACATTTATTTGATTGCTGTTGTTATTTTGTTCCATCACAATGAAGGTAAAAAAAAATTATTTGATATTGCGAAAAAACATATAGATTAACTTAAATATTTTAAATATTTGTAATAAATTAGCTGTAAAATCATCATATTAGGCCTATGCACTGAAAATATATACATATTTAATAAATCTTGTGTTTTGCTTAGTAGATTATTTGTGCAAAAAAAGGTTCATCTATATCACGAATCTGAACACAGAGCTGGTTCTTGGATCAAAAGATGATATAATGCAGTTTTTGGCTCTAATTGCAGATGATAAAAGTCTAAACACGTCACTGGGAATGGCATCAATGCACATCATTATTTTAGTGGTGCTGGAAAGTGATCAAGAGCCATAACAAAAGTCTATCTGCATTTAGAAATTGATGAACAAGGTATATTCTTTTATCAAACCATGATGTTTTTGTTATAAATATATATATATATTTATATATATATAGAGAGAGAGAGAGAGAGAGATGGAGAGACATTGCACTGTATCTTGGTGTTTGAACAATGAGAACTTTAGTCATTCATTCATTTATTTATTTATTTAGACAGATCCGTCCATCCATTTTCTTTACACACTATTTCCTTTCTGGGTTGCAAGGGACCTGGCAGGGGACACCCTGGACGGGTCACAAGTCCATCACAGGGCCACACAGAAACAACAAATTATTCACGCTCTCACTCACACCTAGGGACAGTTTAGAGTTACCAATTAACCTAACATGTAGGTTCTTGGTCTGTGGGAGGAAACCGGAGTACCTGGAGAAAACCCACATGATATCAGGGAGAACATGTAAACTCCACCCAGAAAGGCTGGGAGGAGAACCTGCAACCTTCTTGCAGTGAGGCAACAGCTCTAACCACTCTGCTGTGCTGCTGTTACAGTGATGTGTCCCAGAAGTGGAAACATTATATTCCTCAACTAATGATTCCTTCCTATCATGCTTGTTGTTACTTTCTGATTTCAGATCAGTAAGAAGGTTTTTTATTTTTTTTAATCTCTTCCTACTCTCCACTTTCTCCTGCTGTGTCAGAAAATGTTTTGTTTCAGTCAGTTCTTGATTTAGTTTTTTGGTTGTTACTGTTATCATTTTAGGGGGAAAAAAGAAATTACCTAGATGGAAAGCAAAATAAAATGTAAAAAATGTCTTGTTCTAATGTATATTATTTAGGATGTAATATTTATGAGGTAGCCAATAACTAAATGGCTGAAAACTACCACGCCAGCTTGTTAACCTACGGAAACAGCTGAAATAACTAAAAATAGGTCAACAATGACAAAGTCTATGAAAGAGCCTTTCGGGATAAAGAGGTCTAACAACTTTGATGTATTGGTACGCATTTATGCTCTGTTTTGTTTGGTAAAGTATGCAGATAAAAGTGATTTGTTTACATTGAGTGCATATCTGCGTTTCAGATTTGCACATTAATATATCTGAAAACTGCTGGAGTAAACGCTTTAAACGCACCATTTGATCTAGATCAGGATAACATTTTGTTTATGTTTGATTTCAGACTTTGCAACGAATACCTTTAAATATAATTCCCTCCTTTCATGCTTGTCCACGAAGACGGTTTTTTTTTTTTTGTTCTTAATAGGATGACATTTGTTCTTCCAAATCAAACATTTCAAATCATCTGCCTGCATTAGAGCTGCTGTAGGGCTGAAGTGACAGTTCCTGAGCTGTAGTCGTTGGCAGGAGGACAGTGGTGTGAGGTGTCCGCCCCTCTCTGAGACGTAAAGAGTTAACGGAGCGGTGGGTTTGCCCATTCTCTCCCGCTGTGAGTGACGCGATCATCTCTCTTATCCCTCAACTTTGCCTGTTGCCAGACCAGGCAGCCGAGGTGGACGCTGGCGATCACCGCTGACATTCTCAACGCGATCGAACCGAAAACTAAAACAGATCCATGTTTCTTCCTTATTTATCCCCCTGCTGACATTTCCCTCCTCCTGGCTGTGATTTCCTGACGATGATTTTTAGTTTCCCTTCCCGTCGGACTCTCCGATGTTGTGCAGTCTACTACCCGAAGGCGTGATTTTTTTTTTTTTTTTTTTGAGTAGAGGTGGATCTTCCCGGATACGGCGAGGAGGTAGCTCTATGAATTAAAAAAGGGGAAGATTCGGACGGAAACGTACGTTAAAAATGCCACGGAGGAAACAAGAAGCGCCCAAGCGCGCAGCAGGTACGTGAATCCAACTTGAAAAACGCGTAAAAACAAGCTTTATGTGTCAATGCCGCGGGGGTGATAACAGTTGTTTTGTGAAGCTCACTTTCCAGCCTCCGCATTTCCGTTTCCACTTTATGGCTTTTGCTGTGTCCAACGATGCGCTTTGTCACTTTTCACCACTCTCCTGAGCTCTCAGAGACGCTGCTGCGCTTCTTTCGAAGCAGATAAACAGTTTGTTGTTCTGTGCTTTTGCTCTCGGGTGACTCGGCAGCTGTAAACTTTTATTTCATCGTGTTCCGAAGTTAAATCTCACACTTTAAGTCCGTTTAAATGTCATCAGTAAACGATCTGTGTGTTTTTTTTGGATGCCTGAGGCGTGCGATAAAGACGAGGAACACGGATCTTTTGTGCGCATTTTTGATCCAAGCGCATAACTTCTTTACACACAGTCGGAGGGGAGGAAAATGAAATCTACCTCTGAGGGGTTTCTTTTCTCATTTTAGGATAAGATAAACAATTTGAGTGCAGACAATGGGGTTTCGTGGGCTGGAAGGAGCCGTAATCGACAGTTGCCATGTTTGATTTGACGGTTGATTGATTGGCTGTCACGCGGCTTTGATCTGATCCTTCCCGATTTGCATCAGAAAATCACTTCCCACCATGTGCTGCAGGCCCCTGACGTCACGTTTAAACCACTTTGAAAGGCCCTGTGTACTTTTTACTCTTTCTCTGTCACACTCACTCACTCTCTCTCGCTCACTCTCACTCACACACACACACACACACACTTTGTATCACTGATGGTCAAGTGACTCACCAAAAAGAGTGAAACAAGAGAAGGAGGGGGGCAAAGTGGTTTCACAGTGAGAAATCATACACAGACACACACACTTCCAAAAGAGAACATCACACTCCCATGTGCACACTTGTTCACTTTGAACACACACACAGTAACAAGCATACAGTGGGTGAGAGGAGGCGGGAGGAGTGGGTTCGGGGTTGTAAAAGGAGCTGTGTGCTATGTAATGGAGGGGAGGAATGGGTTTGCTCTGTCAGACTGGGCCGTCACAACGGCTTTGTTTCATGTTTGATTTAATTGTCTCTCCCCTGACAGGGCCATTCATCAATGGCTTTAATGGTCAATCAGAGACAGGCTGAGTGAGTGCTCCCATTCTGTTTAGCCATAAGCTGGCCTGGGCTTTTATTTCATCAAAATGCCCTAGCCTAATGTACATGCTCACTGGCTCAGAGTGGCCGCGGGGAGCACATAAAGAATGACTGAAAGCTTTCTGATTTCAGATCAGTGAGAAGGATGTTTTTTTTTTTATGTCCTCTTCTACTCTCCACTTTCTCCTCCCTACCACACTGCTGTTTCTCTGTTGACGAAAGAGAATAAAAGGCTGTAATACGGATCGTTTTGTGTTTTTAGAAAACAACTTTTTCTTCTTGCAACCACGCTTCTTTGTTCATTCATTCATCTATTCATTTCTTCATTTTTTCATGCTCCCCTTCCACCCCTGTCAGTCAGCCCGTGCAGCTGCAAGTTATAAAGTTGTCAACTGTTCAGTGGCACACAAAGGGTGATGATGAATTGATTGCAGCACAGAGCATGGTGATAGAGAGAGCAAAGAAAAGGATGACAGATGATGGGCCTTGATTAGGGACTTAGGGGGAGAGTCAGCCCACTGCAACCTTGAGACTTGCATGAAAAATCTACACACGCCCCAACAACACACACACACAGACACACTCGCATCCAGCTTTGCTCTCTCATTGTCTCTCAAACACACACACATGTGCACACACACTCTTTTTCCTTTCCTGTCTGAGAGGGTTTCTCCCTCCACAGTAGAAAACTTGTTTTGCCTGCTTCATTAGCGTTGGTCCAATTAGCCGTAAGGCTGATGGAGTCCTGACAGGCCCTGTGATTGGAGATGACAAGCTCGGGGTGCCCAGCCCAATGAGGTTTGCCACCACTTTGATGTAATCAACTTGATATTACACAGAGCTGCTCGCCTTTGGTTGTGCTGTAACTCAATTTTCTGCTGCAGGTGACAAATGGGCCTGCGTACCTGGGTCAGGTCTGAGTGCTCTTAACAACCAAGGGCAGCTGGCCATGTAAACAGCCGAGAAAACATGAGAGAGGGAGAGTTTCCCGGCTGTGGAAATCCAAATCTCCTTCCTTTGTGGCTGGCGATTAGCTTCACCACAAGTTTGGGGCCTGAAGCTATTGAAATGATTCCAGAGAGTTGAAATACTCGATCAAATTAACACAATGTCAACACTGGCTTTACAACATGACTATTTCAGTGGAATGTGTAAGTTGTGCAGTATTTTTGCTGAATAGATGCAATGTATTTACTGTGTCTAAAGAATTTCTAAGGTTTTCTAAGGTGTCACAAACACCTCCATCCTTCTTTTCACCTTCTTTGCTCACTTTTATAATAATGAATTCAGTAAAGTTGGATATCAAGCTGGAGTGAATATGATTTGAATGGGAATCCACAGCCACACTTTCTTCTTTCTGCAGGGTCAGGAAAACATCTACCAGACTGGCAGCCATCACTTATGTCTGTTTACAAGCATTTGCGAAAATCAGCAGGCTCACACTCTCTGATTTTTCAGGTTTGAGTGTGTGTTTGGTTTGGCTTGTGAAACTACTAATGAAAGGAATGGTAACTGTAGAACAAGTGCTGGGGTCAGGCCATAATTCTTTGAACTACCTTGGCATAAAGTTTCTCCCCTCTCCATCTGTTTGTCTTAGCGCATCACTGATGCAACATAAGTTACAGCGTATATGTCGACTCAGAAACCCGAGACATGGACAGAACCGAAGTGTTGATGATACAAACATTGCAGTGCACATTGCAGACACATGCACACATGCTGTGACTGGATTGTAAAGCAGCAAGTGAAAAGAAGTGAGCTGTTTTTGTATCTGTCTAGCTTCCTGTTGTTTATGTGTGAAAAGCGTGTCCTTACGGAAGCAGCAGGGGGGCTCTGCTTGGGACATAATTGTTGGCTGACATGTACACCAGTATCATCAGCAAGCTTTAACAAAACTCCGCCTCTGCTGGTTTGCAGATGTGAGCAAGGCAAATGTTTTGGCCTTGCAGGCCTTGTTCTAATGAAAGTCCTGTAGCAAGATTCCGTTGAAGTTGAGTCACGTCTGTGATCTATTTGTCTGATAAGTGCATACCTAATGAGGCTGCAAGCACCAGTGAAAGGAGGAGGACTGCTGACTGAGTGTTTCCCACAGGTATTGACAGACAGCCTTTTTTTGTTTTTACCATGGGCCTTGACTCCATAAATCCTGCCTGTGTAATGATAACAGTGCCACCCTGCCAGTGAGTGACTGAAAGAGAGACTGTAAGGAAAGAAAGAGGGCACAGGGGGGAGGAAGAGGAGGAGGTGCTGGTGGTGGGGACGATGAAGAGAAGAAGAGTGGGGGCGTTGAAATCGACCTCCTCTCCTTTTTAACACGCACTTGGCAGATGTCAGGCCATAGGGTTGGGCTTTCTAAGAGACGTGTAAGTGCTGTAGTAGTGTCACAAATAGAAAAGTGTTAGCCCTTCACTCTTCCCTTTCAGCTTTCAGTGAAGATTTTCAGCCGAGACTGCTGTCTTGGCACTAAGTCTGAGGCTTTGTAAAAATAGTCCCACCGCTGTTGTGATAGATGCAGCTGCACTGTGGCGACAATTGGGACAGGCTGGATCCCTCCAACTCCACCACCCACCCACCTATTCCTCCCAGAGGTACAGAGCGTTAGAGCCTGGTGGGATGTGTGCTCTTTTCGTGGAAACTGAGCTGCTCCGATCTTCAGGGGTCCTGAAACCCAATCCAGGAGGAGAATAGCCCGGCCATGCCAGAGAGCCGATTTCCTTTTCAACAGAGTCATTTATCACTGACCCACCCTTTGCTTCTGACACGGTGACGTGTGTCATTTATCAAACAGGCTTTACCAGACACACAGAGAAGGGAGGTGGATGGGGGTGGGGGGCAGAGAGGAAGAGAAAGAAAGTGAAAAACAAGACAGAAAATTAACTGAGAGAAGCAAAGAGGAGTAGAGGTAGGGAGAATGAGGTGCAAAGTTGGAGGAGAAGAACACATAAACTCTTGTGAGTGTGAGTGATTTTCCAGGGAAGAGTAAGTTTTCCTGAAACCTTTGCTTGAAGAGGAGTGTTCAGAAGGGAACTTTTTTTTTGAGATGACAGGAAAGATTGAGTTACACTGAGGTGTGTCTTGATGAGTGACAGAATGTTTCTCAGTGACATGTTGCAAGATGTCTGAATGAATCTGAGAAATATGCTTTGCAAGTATACAAGTCCGACAAGTATCTAAGTGTTGTTTACGTATAATATATGCACAACAAACATGTGCAGAGATACTGTAGAAGTGTGTATTTGTGTGTGCATGGGGCCATATGGCGTCAATGTTTAATGTGTGTGTGTGTGTGTGTGCTCCCTGATGATCAGGGCTGACAGGTATCACTCATGCAGCTGCCTGGCCTTTAAATGAACCCGAGCTGCTCTACTCTCCCGTGGCCCTAACAGGCTCTCTCCAAGATGGATGCTTCTTTAAAAATCAGATTAATGATGGATACCAGGCTTATAGTGCCATTTATCATGAAGAATATTATTTAGGCCGGCCGTGTATGGCTGTAACTGGAGAGCTAGGACGAGAAGAAGCAGGGTGGAAAGCCTTAGACAGACACTCACTGTGTGATGGATGGCTGAGCGCTCTCTGAGTGTTACTAGACACCAGTGCCGCAGCAGTAAGCCATAATCAGATAGCCCAGGGATGTTTATCCCGCAACTACACTACCCAGATTGCTTTGCCTGGAGGGTTGCTTTATGAAAGGTATAGACTCCCATTATCATCAGCTTAAAAAAGTTAGTGGAATCATGAAGAAAAAACAAAACAAAACAAAGAAGAAAAACACTAAACACATAGAAACTTTTTTAAATGATCCAGTACAACTGGGTGTTATAATAATTTTAAAGGTTTTTTGCCCCGAAAAGTCCCCAAACCAACTCTTTCCCCAGCAGTTATGAATGAAAGTGCAGTGAGAGGTCAAGGCAAGGTCAACTGTGCTGCTGCCCCTACAGAAAAGTGAAGAAAAAATGTTGTTGTTTTTGTCCTCTAGTTGTTCCCTTCTTTCTGCCTCCTACATTGTCCTCCTCCTACACACTACCGTGATTTATGGTGACCATCCATCCTTAGGCTGCGTCCATCACCTCCTCGTTGCTAGGCGATCATGGCAGCAGCTGTGTGTTGTGGGAGGGAATAAAAGTCAGTTGTCCCGCTTCCCAACTCGACTTTAATTCCCTTCACCGTGAACCCTTACTCTGAGTTTGAACTTTGAATGCAGGACTAGTTGCAGTTCAAACTATAAGATTAGAAAAAGTCCCAAAAGTTTAATTCTCATTTTAAACTCACATCAGTTGTGACTTATAACTCTGTTCCTATAGACCCCCATATTTAAGCTTCTAAAGGAGAAAAAAAAAGTTTAGGAAACTTTTACTTTGCTGCTTTTTATTTCCCTGGGACATTTAGTTTTATCATTTTATTTTGTAGGTGGTATTTTCTGTTTAAACAAATGGCAGAT
>JAOXNZ010000012.1:22169827-22180207 GCA_028566095.1 Kryptolebias brasiliensis | reverse complement strand
GGTATTTTCTGTTTAAACAAATGGCAGATATTTCACCTTTTATTGTAAAGGATTGAAACTAGAAAAGGTCATAGCAGAATGTTAACGTACCTAAAATGAGTTTTCGAGACAGATCCAAGAGTGTTTGTTTATTTATTTTTTTAATTTGACAGATTTTTAATCAGCCATAATTATTTAAATGTACTGTACATACAACAGGCTGAACAGAACAATAAAAGTTTTACAGGATCAGCTATTGTCAACCTATTCCTGAGATTGCTTTTGCTGCCAGAATGGGATGTCCAGACATTCACAATCACTTTCTTAGACCCTGTGGATTGTCTGCCGCTGAGGATGTGTTTCAGACTAAGACAAGTCAGATTCCTGTGTGGCCCTTTGTGACACCCATTATATTCTTTAGACATTTATACAACATTCCGCATATGGCACAGAGCACAGGTTTTACACAGACCCAGTGTAAACATGATGCACAGCTTTGGGAGATAATTAAAGAAAACCATTAACAAGGCTAACGTATGTATTGATTACACTGTTTTTACAGTTTTCTCATCTGGTTTTGCTAAGCGCTTCAAACTGTAAGGGAAAATTCAGGTGCAGTCATCTTTGACGTTTTTGTTTACATTTTTGCCTTAAAACTGGTATGGTTATTACCTTGTGTTTATTTCTACCCTCAGGTTCAGCTGTAACTGTGCTGCCCTTGACAGGAAATTAGTGTAAACAATGACTACAAACTGATTCACCCTGGTTTACCTGCAGTATATTTAACTTAGCTTAGCTTAGCCCCTCTTTCAGCCTTCCTCTTAGTGTTTAGCTCTGTCCACACACCCTGTGACCTTTTGAGGCCTAAACAGTTCAAGGAATGTGAAGAATAACTTGAAACTTTGCTTGAGAACTGTTCAGAAAATCAGGAGAAGGGGAATAGATTAAAAAAAAAAGTTGTTGAAGGAAGTTTAAGTCGCTTTGCATCAACAGATAGAACAGGCCTCATGGGCTTATTACTTAAACGTTGTCCTCTATCTCACTCCTTTTTACTGGCCTTGATTCTGCACCTGCAGAAGAAGGTTGTGCAGATTTGTTTTGTTTCCATCATGTTTATCATTTATTATGGCTGCTTCAAACTGAGACCTCCATAAGTTTTGTCATCTTGTGTTAAAGCAGCAGGAGGTCTTTATGTGTTCGGGCTCTTCTCATGTCAGACAAAGTGGATGAATTTTCAGGTCATGGGGGTCTGTATGTGCAGCTGGCAGCTTTGAGGTACAGCCATAACAGAACAACCAGCTGAGGGTTGAATCTCTTCCCTTGTTCACTCTCTTTCTTTCTCTCTCTCTCTCTCTCTCCTCTCACTATGTGCACTGACAAGGTTCAGCCCTAAGCTTTGCCTGGGGCCAGAATGATCTCTCTGTTTTTCCCATCTCCCATATCACACATCCTGCACTACAATTGGCGGACACAATGTATTCACAATGCCATCAGGGGGTAGAGAATGCGCACAAATAAACCTGACAGACATCCATGATTGGCTGAAACGCGATAGCCTGTCTGAATAGAATGTTAAAGCAGAATTTAGATTTGAAAACCTAGAAAAAGAGCCGTGCAAATGTCAGTAAAATCTGCAAAAGCGACTTATGTCAGAAGTTATTCAGTTTTGAGATGGCCACAGATCACCTGTTACAGTTTTTTCTCATGGGACTTTAAGGCAGCTTGAAAGGATCAAAGGGAAAAGAGGGAGAGAACTAAGTTTGATTGAGTGTGTTACTTTGACACATGTGTACAAGAGAAAGGCATTTTAGGTATGTTACTGATCTGCTGCTATTTTGACAGAATGGGGCTGTTTTAGACTAAATTATTCTAATCTATTTAAAGAGTTTTTGGCAGCTGGGAAACTTGAGAGAGAGTACAAAGCAGATTTTATTTGATTGAGACTGAGGTGACTTCCTGTCCTGCAATGTTCTTGAGCTGTTTCCTGTCAGTGCGAGCCCCCCTGCTGAGGGACTGTGTAGGTTTAAGGCAGAGAAGGTGCTGTTAAATCATTGTACACATAAAATCAACATGTAAATGCTTTATTTGTATGGCAACAACACTTTAAATTTGATTTCTCAATTTTATTAAACTATTTCTGTAAATGTATTTATCAAGTTAATTAAAAGTTGACACGATTAACTGAAGTTTAGGTTTTTTTTTAACTGCAAGAAATAGATCTTCCAAAAAAGCACCTTTTTGGTGAAACAAAAAAAGTAGCAAAAATAAAATATTATATTAATCTTGACTGCACAAGAGCAGGTCTCTTTGAAATCATGATGCCTCTGGCAAGGTTGTGTTTTTGACCAAGCAATCATTTAAGTACGAGGGTCAAGCGCAGGTAAAGGTTTTAATGACACATCCTGTTTATCCTGCTTCTGTTGGGTGTAATCACGCTTCCAATCTGCTTTCCCAGCTGTGGAACATTCTTCTTGGTCATCAAGAGTTTGATTTTTAAGAAAAGGAACCAAATTTAGTCAGGGCTTGTTGCATAAATTTTAGATAGCTTTTACAAACAATTCTATTTGCATAAAAATAAAATGCTCATGCAGATTTGCTAAGTGATAAATGTCAAAACATAGCAAAAGTGTAAAGATTTCTTCTTTGGGAGTTACGTGGGATTTTATTAATTCACGCAAGGCATGTTTAAAAGACAACATCAAAAGAATTTTTAGGCTTTCAGCAGCACTTGAGGAGAAATAACAGAATGACAGAGACAAGGAGAGCGAGAATGAAAGCCTCTGCTTTAGAGGCAGCCACAGCACCTTCCTGCCTAATCACCCCCTGTCCCTGCCCTCTCTCTTGTTCCTGATCGTCAGAGCAGCACTGCAGTATTTCTATCAGATGATCTCTCCCTGCTCGTCTGCGGCCCTTATGTTTATGAAAATGATACTCCACAGGAATGCTTCCTGCATGCCAAGATGTCACTGTCTTTCCTCATCACTTGCATCTACGTGCATGTTTGACTCTGTTTGTGTGTGAGTGCGTGAGGGTCGACGGAGGTGGGTAGTAATAGTGGTGGTGGGGGGAATATAACTAACTGACTAGCTTTGTTTATGATTGTATGAAGTGTGTTTGAAGTTGTCATTTTTTTAGGTGAAATGGTTGCTTTTTTAGTTCCATTTTGGGTGGCTTTTGTTGTTTTGTGAGAGTTTATTGCTTTTCTTTTCTGTATGAGCTGTGACTGAGATGTTGATTGTGTGAAAGTGCACCTCCTACCATTCTTACCCAGCCCCACCCCAAAGGAATCATTCATAGAACCTAATGATTCTTGTCTTTCCCCCACATGGCATCAGCTCGGTTTATCATTACAAGAACTCGCTCACATTCTTGCTTTCTTTTTCTCTTTCTCTCACCCTCACACCCCCCCACACACACAAACACACTAGGAAGATTCATACATTCACCTCACACCATATGCTTAGATATTAGTTAAGACTGCATCCAAGAATATTGTTGTGTTCAAAATATTCATAATTTATTCTAAGGGAGCCTCTATATTCCCATCACCTTTTATTAGCTTGATAAATCACCTCTGTTGTCAGTCAAGGCAGGGAGAATAATTGGATGTGGTTGTCGCCTTGTGTGATGGATTATCAGTCATTGGGGATTAAATTAACAGATAGTGCTCAGACATAATGGTTTTTGTTTTGCATTTTAAATTGCCTGGGAGCACGGTTTGACTCTAAAGGTTTTTATTGCTGGTCCTTTTGGACTTCTCTCCCCCTTTTCTGTGCTGTTTGCAGTTCATAGCAAATGAACAATAGCTCATAGGACTGCAACTCTTTCAGTACAAAATTTTACAACATTTACTGCTAGATTAAGGCACAGAAACAGACCTAGAAAGTCTTTTAAATGTGGTTGCCTGGTCTGACATTGGATCTAGCAATAGTTTCATATAATGGCAAAAAAAAGAGAAAAAAATATTGGCAATATCTTCCTCTTAAGGAAAAAAAAAGGTGACTTGAAAACTTGGTCAAGCGATGCGCTATGATGTTCTGATTTATACTGACATCTGTGACAAGTTGCTCGATCCTGGCTGGATTTTCTCTTTCAATGACAAGAAAGAAAGCCAAAGTTAAAGAAAAATGGGAGTAAGGGGTTATTTGAGCACTGGATGCAGGACATCTAGTATGTTTTCCCCAAGCAAGAGCGATTTACCTCTTCACCCCTCCCTTCCCTTTTCCCCACATCCACATTATCATAATTGTGTCCAGAACATGAGGGGCCGGGGAAGTGATCATGTCATTTTATTTACACCCTGCTTGGCCCTTTTTACAAACGACATGCCGCTGACTGCCAAGCGGACTGGGGCCCAACGACATCTTTTGATCAGGGCTGTCGGGGCCGATCAGCGGAGAGTGGCAGGTAATGGATACCCAGTGACAAACCAAATCTCCGGGAGGACGGAGAGTGGGTCGCACCTGCCAGGTCTCCATTAGGCTGGCCTCACAGTGGGGCTGCCTGCTGACTGTGCCCCCAGGGTCCAAATCAGACCAGCGCCAGCCGCATGGCTGCCTTGAGATTGGCTGTTAGCACTGGAAATGAGAGTTATTTCAGCTATGACATTTTTGTTTAGACTGGATATGTATGTGGGGGGTGTAGGGGGCATAAAGGATTTAGTCGCAGCATATATGTGTGTGAGTATGTTTGTGTCCCCATACACAAGCTCTACCCTGAGTGATCAAACTATTTCAGTCTATATCTACAGGTACTCTTTGTGGCGTTTGTCTTAGTTTACAATATCGTCCAAATGACCTCAGACCTGTCTACAAGCCATCCACTATTTTCAGAGATTATTTGTTTTTCCTTCTGTTGAGCGGTTTTGTGAATGAGGTTGTGAGGAAGAGGGGCAGCAGGATCTTGGGGGTTAGTGGTGGCTGAGTTGGTGTTAGATGGGTAGACTTGTGGCCACAAGAGGCACATGAATCTGTATGTGTTTATGCATTACCATCAGGTCTTCAATTGGTCTTTTATTTAAAAAAAATATTTTAGTTTTTATTTTTTGATTTTAAGAACCTGTAGTTCCAAACACCTTCTAAATATTAACAACTAATGAACTTAGTGCAGTAAGTCATCATGAGATGACGCTCATGATGTCAAATCAACATCAGAATTTCATCAACAAAATGTTGATATCTTTTTCTTTTGAACTTTTTAAGAAATGCTTTTTGCCTGTGTTCATGTGTGCGTCAGTCTGCATTTGTGTGTAATCAGAGGAGAGGCAGATGAAGAGGCGTCAGACATATTAACTGACAGATGGAGGTTGATCCAACTCATTTATTACCCCAGAGGAGAATGCCACAGTGAGATTGGGCTTCATTAATTTCAGATTTAGTTTTCATTTCAAGCTGTTGTGCCCTGAGATAAATAAAATGGTGCATTATGTTTTTGCCAAGATATTTCTTTTTTGTTTTCCTCCAATAGAAGGAGTGAAAGGAAGGGAGGCATAAGTTCCATGTGGCTGGGGTAGTATATAAATACAGGCTCGCCTAGAGGAAAATAACACCTCAACGGTTGATGAGGTGAAATGGGATGACTGTAATTTCTCAGCTCAGCTTTAAAGGCTCCCACACAGATGGCTCATTTATCCCTGGGAGTCCTCGGGCACACATTGCAGGGAAACTTTTTCTCCAGTTATTCTAACATAGCATGTACTCTCCTTGCTATTTAACTCATCTCTTTCCTCTTCTCTTTGTCTCCATTCTCCTTGCAGCCTATTCTCCTGAGGAGCTGACAGAGCGCCCTATGGAGGAAGCAGGAGAACAGCCCTCAGTACCTCAGGATGACCTTCCCATGAAGGAGGAGTTTGCAGAGCAAAGTGTAGGGACTGCCAAGGAGCAGGCATGTGACCAGGAATCAGCTGACGCCACTGAGCTCTCAGGACAAGAGATGGACAGTGAGTCACATGTGAGTGAGACCAGTGACCGCCTCTCAGACTTTGAGAGCCCCTGTAGAAAAGCTGAGGCCACAGCATCTCAGAATGCTGACGCCAAGACACCTCCCATAGTCTCGGACACCTTAGAGCAAATGAAAGCTATCTACTCTAGTTTCCTGACCAGCCCTTTGTGGTCACCACTGAACTTGAATTCCACACCACTACAGACACAGCCCTCTGCTTCAGCAGAGAAGCAAACTCGCAGCAACAGCACTAGCAGCAGTAGTAGCTGCAGCAGCAGTAGCTATGACTGGCATCAGTCTGCAGTGGCAAAGACACTGCAACAGCATCCTCCTCAAAGTCGTCACCCTGCTCCATCTGAGCCTAGCCTCTTTAGTACAGTCCAACTCCACAGGCAAAACCCTAAGCTGTTTGGCTCAATCTTCACCGGTGCTAGTAAATTTCGTTGTAAGGGCTGTAGTGCTGCTTATGACACCCTGGTGGAACTGACAGTTCACATGAATAATACAGGCCACTATCGTGATGACAACCAGGACAAGACAGGCAGCGGTTCTAAGCGTTGGTCCAAACCACGTAAGCGGTCCTTGCTGGAGATGGAAGGGAAGGAGGATGCCCAGAAGGTTTTGAAGTGCATGTATTGTGGCCACTCCTTTGAATCTCTCCAGGACCTCAGTGTCCATATGATCAAGACCAAACACTACCAAAAAGTGCCTCTGAAGGAGCCCATGGCCCCTGTGGCAGCCAAAATCATGTCCTCTAAAAAAAGGGGCCTTGTGGGTCTGGACCTCACTTCTGCACCACGCTCAAGAGAAGGAACACCCAAAGCAAAAGCAGAACTGAATGAACCCTCACAGAAACCTTCCTCCAGCCCCTACACCACACCCAATAACCGATACAGCCACCAGAATGGTGCTAGCTACACTTGGCAGTTTGAGTCCAATAAACTCCAGATCCTCAAGTGTATGGAGTGTGGGAGCTCCTACAATACACTCCAAGAGTTAAGAACCCACATGATGGTGACAGGACACTTCCTGAGAGTGACCAGCACTGTAGGTAAGAAAATCAAAACACTTCCTGAAGCCACCTCACCCAATCCAGGAAGGGTCACCACACCTACTGATCAGAGAGTCCAGTCTGTACCACTTGCACCCTCCAACTTTTCTCCTTCACCTCTTCAAACCACGGCAACTCCCCCTGCCACCTCCCCTCCTTTAAAAGAAATCAAGAAAGAGGAGGTTGAGGAGGAGTGCACCCAGCAAGAGACTGCTGGAAATGAAAAAGAAGTCACAGTAACAGTTGGTAAAGAGGAAGATGTTGAGAGGGAGGAAAAATATGACATTTCAAAGTATAATTATCTTACAGAGGAGGACCTGAAAGAGAGCCCTAAAGGGGGCTTAGATATTCTGAAATCACTAGAAAACACTGTGACATCAGCTATCAGCAAGGCACAGAGTGGGAATCCAAGCTGGGGAGGCTACCCCAGTATTCATGCAGCCTACCAGTTCCCAAGTGCTCTCAAACTCCAACAGGGCAGTATGGAAAAGAATTCACAGATGAAATTCTTGTTCAATGGAGGGGGGGATGGAGCTTTGTCCTCTTATGCTAAAAACCAGCCCCTCATTTCCCCCCCACTAAATCAGTCATCCCCCTTTCCCACTAATAATTTTCAAGCAATGGAAGATTTAGTGAAAAAAGTGACAGAGAAAGTTGCAAAGGTAGAGCAAAAGGTAAAGCAGTTGTCCCCAAAGAGGGAAAACCAACTGTCCCCCTGTAGTAGTGACACTGGAGAATCACACAAGGGAGGAGAGGCTGACTCACCTCGGGAGTGGAGGGAAGTTACTCCAGTCAACAGTGACAAGGGGAGCCATAGCGAAAGGGCCTCCCCAGCAACAGAACCCAAGAGAGACACAGCAGTAAAATCTCCTCTTGCCTCCACACTGAGGTGCAGCACCACAATTATTACTGGTCATAGTCCTCCTGAGCAGCCCTTTGTCAACCCACTAAGTGCTCTTCAGTCAGTAATGAACATTCATTTGGGGAAAGCAGCCAAACCCTCTTTGCCAAATCAAGACCCCCTTAGCCTGCTTTCTAGGCTCAGCCAGAGCATGACTGAGAAGGCTGCTGTGGCTGCCTCTCCATTACAAACCAAAAAGCCAGAAAGTGTAGTTGATAATAGTTTTTGTCAGTTCAGTGATGACCAGCCTATCGACCTCACAAAAAGCAAAAATGATAAAGGAGGCTCTGTGGGCTCAGCACCTCTAACCCCCCCATCCACAACCTCTTCAATTTCTCCTATCTCTCTTGTTACTCCTGCAAAGCTAACAGTGGTTTCTCCATACACATCCAGCAGCCCTCTACATGAAAATGCATTGTCTGATATCTCAGACATGCTTCGAAACCTGACACAATCCCACCCTGTAACAAAGCCTCCTTCGCGACCTCGGGTCACAGATAAAACAGAAATTGTAGGATCTACGGTTGAAGAGGACGATGCATCCCTGCATGGCCACAAACGCAAAGGCCGCCACTCCAACTGGAACCCACAGCACCTCCTCCTTTTGCAGGCCCAGTTTGCCTCCAGCCTCAGGCAGACTTCAGAGGGGAAGTATATCATTAATGATCTGAGCCCACAGGAAAGAATGCACATATCTCATTTCACCGGTCTCTCCATGACCACCATCAGCCACTGGTTGGCCAATGTCAAGTACCAACTACGAAGAACAGGCAGAACCAAGTTCCTCAAGAATCTGGACTCTGGTCAGCCTATATTTTTCTGTAGTGACTGTGCCTCACAGATCCGAACCCCATCAGCTTACGTGTGCCATCTGGAAGCCCACCTGGGTTTCAGAATAAGAGACTTGGCCAAGATGTCCCCTAAGCAGACTGTTAGGGACACTAATGCTCTCACTGAGAAACTAGTGCCCCTGGAGTCCTTCCTTCCTTCACAATCTCCCGATGACTGCAGCAGTAATGGCGCAGTGTACCGCTGCCAGCTCTGCGTCCGTAAGTTTGCCACTAAGCACGCCATCAAGCTTCACCTCAGCAAGAGCCATGGAAAGTCTCCAGAGGACCATCTGCTATATGTGTGTGAATTAGAGAAACAATAATTTACTCTTAGCAGTAGACATAGTGGAAAACATGTAGAATGACTGTTGATCACAACAGAATCTTCAAAATAAATGTGTGGTAATATACCATGAACTATTGTTACAAAATGTCAGCACAAGGTGTTTACATCTGTTTGGCCTATAAACATTTCTGATTTTTTTGTATTTCAAAAGACAATTATTTCACTTGGAAATATACTGTATCTCAAAAATATTCAGCTTCCTCTGTCTGTGTTCATTTTCAAAAGGTTAGACAACAAAAGTGATTATTTTAACTAGAAGGTCAGCATTAACTTGAAATCTATTGAATTGTATTTATTTTACATTTTGAAAGTTTGGATTTAGTTTGCTGGTAGACTGCATGTTTTATTGTTGCATCTGTACAGTCCTGTCTTGTCGAGATTAGAAAACACCCTTTCAAACAAGTCATCTATCAACACCTTAAAGCAGCCAAATTCCTGGGAGAGCTCCTTAAAAGAATCTGCCAAACAGCAGAAGTTCATTATTATTATTATTATTATTATTTCATTATTGTTTATCAGATTTCTTGCTGATTGTAAAATCTGCCTTATTCATTATCACTGAATAAGGGGCACTTAAAATCCAGGTCTGTGTAAAAATGTACAGATATTGTGTAAGCTTACAATTTTCTGTTTAAATTATGCATACTGTTATATTTCCTAATTTAAGAGGACTATGACTATCCACTGGTGCAGAGCCTTTGAAGAAGATTAAAAAGGACACTGTTTTGCACAATAGTTTTATAAATGTTATTTGATATAAAAACACAATACAGATATGTTGATGCCTTGTGCTTCTATCATTAAATTGAATTAACTGCAGCAAAGATATTGTCTTCTTTCATGTTTAGCAATTAGATGAACTTATACGTTAAAAGTTATGCTGAATCGGCTATTGCAAATCAGTTAAATCAAAGTGGGAACAGACACCTGGTCACTGCAATATCATGTATTTTATGATCAATTTTACCTCTCCTCAGTGTTGTCCCACAATGTTATGACTAAGCACTTTCAAATCACCTGACAGTTTATCACTGAGTTTCATCTACAGGAACACCAAATAAAGCTTAAAAAGCCTTAAAGGAATAGTCCAGTCATTTTTGAAGTGATGTTCTCTCTAACAGATATCAATAGTTAATACATTACCAGACACGACATCAGTCATAGATCACAGAGTATGGAAAAAAGGGCAAAAGGCTTTGTTTAGGTTAGACTAATGTGTAACCAAACAAGTGCCAATTGTACTATGTGTGTCTGTGTGTGTGTGTGTGTGTGTCTATATATCTATAGATATATATATCTATCTATAGATATATCTATCTATATCTATATCTAT
>JAOXNZ010000012.1:22148624-22161287 GCA_028566095.1 Kryptolebias brasiliensis | reverse complement strand
ATCCTGAATGGATGAATGCACCCTCTGATGAAACACAGAGAAAAAATGAGGCCCACACAGTCTGAAATGACCACAGCCAATCAGCCTGTCATTTTCAAACATGTTCTCAAATTCTGTGTTTTATATGCAATCGAAAACAGCTTGGTGAATTTGAAGTTTTTGGCACAATGTTTTCTATTCATCTGTGAGTGAAGAGACAGAGAGCTGCCTGCCGCCTTCCAATGACAAGAGAATGGCTGTTGAGACTTCCAGCTTGGGGGGAAAAAATGAGATGTTACAGTCAGTGGAGGAACAGAGCACAGAAAGTTGGAGACGAGACAAAAATGTGTCTATTCATGCCAACTGGTGTCCTGACCCTCCTCCAGGCTGCCATTGCCTTCTGTCAGGAGAGGGAATTAAAGGGCCATTCAACAAACATAAAGATTTCCACTCTCTTTTCCACCAGCTTCCTTCTCACCCTACTTGTACCTCTTTTATGGTCTGCTCCAATACCTGTTAGGTGCTGAAAGAGTAACTCTTCCACTAATGTTCATTCAGAATAAAACAAGGTCTTGTCTCTTTAAGGTGGAAATGGAGATGCCAAAGTCCACACAGCTAAAGACTTTCAAAGCAGAGGGGAAGGTCATATGGAGTTCAGAGTGAAAACACTGACTGATAGTTGTAGAGGGACTCTGGTGTCTGCTGCTGCACCTCAAAGACCAGGCTTCAGTGGCTGTCAGCAGGGTGGGTCAAGCTGGGATTGTTTCAGTGGCAGCTGGGTCTGAACTTAGGCCACAGTGCAATGAAACTTGTTTTAAACGAACCAACATTGCCTGTATGGCTGCTTTCTCTCTGTTGAAACAACATGAAAAAAACAGATGATATTTTTGTCTTAGTAAACCGTCAAGCTGTAAAGATGTGACCAAAAATGGATGTCAAGAAATTGTGTGTGTTTGAAATTTTTGTAATTGGCAATCTATGTATGATGTTATGTTGATTTATGAATGAATGAATGAATGAATGAATGAATGAATGAATGATTGAATGAATGAATGAATGAATGAATGAATGAATGAATGAATGAATGAATGAATGAATGAATGAGTGAATGAATTTTGAATAATGAATTTTATTTTGAATGTGTTTAATATAAAAAGAAAAAACAAAACTAATGTTAATAAACAAAAAAATAAACAGACTTGAAATATAAGAAAACCATCCTATTAATGTCATATTTACCTGACTATCAAACGTCATAAATTGCAATTTCAAACAAAAAAGACAAAAACAAAACCAGTATTTATTATTTTCTGTTCAAAAATAAGTAGGAGTTAGCAAATGCATGTTTATTCCTACACTTATTTCACTTCTTTAAAGAATAGTTTCAGTTCTAACAAGAAATATTTTACATGTAATCTCTTGATCTTCGTTGTCCACTTATCCACGTCCAGGTCGTGGAGGCAGCAGCTCTAGGGCAAGGAAGCCCAGACCTTCCTCTCCCTAGCCACTTCCACCAGCTCCTCTGGGGGAACCCAAGGTGTTCTCAGCCCAGTTGAGAGAAATAATCCCTCCAACGTGTCCTGGGTTAGCCCTGGGGTCTCCTACTGGAAGGACAGCCCCATAACACCTCCACAGAGAGACGTCCAGGAGGCATCCTAACCAGATGTCTGAACCACCTCAGCTGGCTCATCTTAATGTGTAAGAGCAGCGGTTTTCCTCTGAGCCCCTCCCATATGTCTGAGGTCCTCACCCTTTCTTTTATGCTAAAACTGGCCACCCTGCAGAGGAAAATCATTTTGGCTTCCTGTACTCACAAGTTTGTACTTTTGTTCTCTACCCAAAGCTCATGACCATATGTGAGGGTTGGAACGTAGATTGACTGGAAAATCAAGAGCTTCACCTTCCAGCTTTCCTCCCTCTTTACCACAACTGATTTTTCACTGTTGCGGCACTCTCGGCTCACTTCCGGTCCTTTTATCCCAGAGGACGGAGAACTCAGACAATTTACCCTTTAAAGGATGACACTACAAAAGAACTAGAGTTTAACTATTTATTCTAATAAGGCAGAGAATTATTACAAGGACCAGCGCTGGGACTTCTGTCTACAACACCTCATGGATGGAGCAGAGAGAAGCCCCAAACAAAGGAAACTCTCATAGATCCTAGGCTCCGCCCGACACAGAGGGCCGGAGGGCCACCTAATCGTGATATCAATAATCTTACTATGTGTCTCCAAAGAACTGGCTTTAACTGGTTCAAGCAAGTAATTCTGTGGGTATATTGCTATCTTGACGTGTAAGCATGCAGCAGCCATCAGTAAACTGCTCATGATATGGCAGGCTTTGACACAGCCGATAAAGGTGGCTGAGCAACTGGTTTTCCTCTGTTTCTTTTTAGTGCTTACCTAACAGATTGGATCATCGCCTGCATCACTGTGAGCGCTGCTCCAGTCCGCCTGCTCCTGCGCTCGTCCCCTCGCTCACTCATGAACAAGACCCCAAGAGACTTAAAGTACTCCACTTGAGGCAAAACTTCTCCCCCGTCCAGATTGGGTAGTCCACCCTTTTCCAGCTGTAATCTTTGCACCAATTTTAAAAACCACACTATGAAGGTAAAAAGACAATACATATATATACAACCAACTAACTTGGATAGTATATGTATATATATATATATATTGTCTTTTTAGTTTTGTTAACATAAACTGTATACTATGTGTTTGCTTCAAATGGTCAAGTTAATTATATATACAAAATATATATTTATGTGTGTGTGTGTGTATTTCTGCCAGGACAATTAGAACTTTAGAACGACATCATAGTGGGGGAGAAGGTGAAGTTGCTGATAATGGCCAGCCAGTGCAGGTGTCTGGAATAAACTACATAAACATTAGTGGAAAAAAAAAAGAACATTAATGAGCTATAGTCACAGAAAAGATGCATAAAAATAGCATTAATGAGAAATCCAATAGCCTTGAATTAATATGAATAGAATTTTAGTCTTTTGTCTTTGCATAAATATGTATTTTCAGATCTGTTCACCTGGTATTGTCCTGCCATATTTATGCATATGTGCTTGTATTTTTGTGAATATGGGGTTGATTTAGCTGAGGAGCATTTAAGTCTTTTTACTTGAATGAAAACATCAGATGGGGTCTTTTTGTGTACAGTATGTACGTTGTTCCTGTGTAAACTGTCTGTAGAAGATATCTGTAGAGTATTTTTCCTCACAGTTTGCAAACACGAAGATGATTCAAATTGATGGTAATTGCGAGAGTGTTCCAACACCCTTTAAAATTTGTCATGATAAAGCAGATAAAGCCAACAGACCTATGACTTCATAAAATTGGTAATACTGAAATATTTGTCCATTAGGTGTCTCTTGATAACTGTAACAAGTTTTACCAATTCTAAATGTAGCTGGTTATTATCCACATAAGGATATATATGAAGGGATCAAAATATGATAAAAAAAAAAAGCTGATACATATTTGTTGCATGTCATGAACTTGTATTTTTTTCTGTGACATATTTAAATGTTGAGAACAATCTGAGATTTTTAGAGGAAGCAAACACTTTGATGTAAATGTTTTAAACATACTTTTCACCCATGCAAAGACTTAATTTAGTCAAATTTTCTGGCACAGATCAAATAACTGTCTTCAAGTGTTGCATGTGTTTTAAAGACATGTCACTCATTAAAAATCTAGCATTCCCTAAAGAAATGCATTTTGCTAACCAGCTTTCAATCCAGAGTTTTAGACTACACTCATCTAGAAATTAATTTGCATTTTAGCTTTTTTGGTCAAACCTTGAAAATAACATTATGCACAATCTCACAAGAAAATGTGAATTGTTAGCCTTCAGAGTATGTGTTATGAATGACTCTCAGCTACAACCAGGCCAAACTTTAGCACAATATCTTTATAATTGACTAACATATAGCCATTTTTATGTTTTCTAAGGTCAGTTAATTGTGGCAGCCATCTTGAATTAGGTTGGCTTCAAACATTAATCAATTATAGATCTACATCCACCAATAATATCAGGAAAGTTTCATTAAAATCTGTCCAGTGGCTCTTGATATATTTACCAACAGACAGAGTTTAGGCTAAATAGTTAATGGCTAATTTTAAAACTACAAAAACTCAAAGAATCCAAACCTCCACCAAGGCCATAGCATCAATAAAAAATAGTCTGATCTGGATTGTGATCCAGATTACCATCAAAAGTTATTCAGTTGTTTCTTGTGTTTCCCCAGCACTTTCAGAAAATTTCATCAAAATTTGTTCATTGGTTTTTAAGTAATCTTGCTAACAGACAAACAAACAAATAAACAAACACTACCGAAAGCCTCCATGGCGGAGGTAACAAAGATCTTGTGCAATTTGTTACCGCTCAGAGAATTAGTTGGGGTTTGGTCACAGCTTCTACTACTCCAAACCTAAAGTCAGTATCTGTAAAACTGACTAAGTTGTAGACATTTTTGTGTGTTTTTTAGGGTCAGTTGGCTGTGGCAACTATCTTAAATTAAGCTGACTCCAAAAGTTAATTAGTTGTGGATGTACATCCAATGATTACTTTCTGCAAGTTTCATTAGAATTCAATAATTTGTTCATGAGATATTTAGCTAACAGACAAACACACAAAAAGATATGTACAGATATGGGCAAAAACATAATCATCTGCCTTTGTCTTTAGGTGGTAGGAAATATCTAAAAACTTGAAGTTAAACATTCTTGCATCAAAAATTTTTTATTGAAAAATCTTTTGATAGATAGCAAGAATATATTTATTAAATAATTTTAAAACATCAAAAATAATGGAATGCTCAGGTCAGTATGGAGTTACCTGTGAGGCTCAACTTAATTCAAAAACATAAAGACCTGGACAAGAAGTCCTTGCAGAGAGACAGAGCAGAGATTTTGCATCCACAAGGTGACCCAGATCTCATCATGCTTTTGACAACATGCCACGGTCTCCTCAATGCTTTCTGTTTGATTTAAGCACACCGTGTAGTAAACCAGATGCTCCTACAGCTGTAGAGGAGAGATATGTGTGAGTGCATGTGTATGACAGTTACAGATTCCAAATTCATCCCTAAATGCTTCTTGGATCTCGCCACTGCTCCCCTCCCGTCCTGCTCGACTATCAGAGCTGTATCGGTTTGCAAACCTCTGTGGTGATGTTGTCAGGCTTCTTTCTGTGAAGTGGCCCCAGCCATAAAACAACAGTGACGTGAGTGATTGATCCAGCAATGAGGATGGCAATACTCCTCTGCATCAATATGAAGGCAGCCTGCGGGACTGGAGCCCTTTCAGACAGCTCTCTGTTTCTCCTCAGAGGAAAAATCCATACACAATTGATGGCAGTTCAAAGAGAGGCTTTATTGTGGGATATCAAATAAAACATCAGAGAACACAGAGAACGGGAGAGAGACAGAATGAAAGAGTGCATGTGAGTGAGGGGAGAGAGTATGAGTGGAAAAGAGGGGGAGACAGACAGAATGATCTGCATTTTGCTTTATCTCCTTTTTGCACCTGAATGGTAATGAACTGGTTTAGATGAAACTAAGAGACCTCATCATTTCCAGAGGACTTACAAACAGCATCTGGATGTCAACAGTATCTATGGCACAATTACACAATATAATCCAGCATGCTATGCAGATAGAAGTGACTAGGTGCCTGCGTGCCAATGAAGACAACCCAGATAGGCCGGTAAAGGTGTTAAGTATTTATAGGGTTATTTCAGGGTATAACAGAGAAGTGGAAGTCAGAGGGAGAGCTATCAGTCGTTTCCTGCCTACTTTCTCTGCGGCTTGGCCTCCAGCAAACCCTGTTATGATTTCATCAGCACTGCTTCTAATCCACTTACTTAATGAAATACATAATTAACACAGCTTAATTGTGGTAGGGACAGCTTTGACTGAAATCATTTCCTGTGGCCGTTGTTGCTGTAATTGAATGTGTTCTTCACAGCCAGTCGAGACCTTTGGATTGAATCTGAGTACGTTTGTTGGCTTTCCTTTAATTAGTCCTTTTGTTTGGTGAAATAAGAGGTCTTATGGTCTAATTTTGGTTGTGGTTGTCTCATTGTTCATACAACTGAAATGAGTACACCTCAATGCAATATTACTTAAGTATAAAATCTCAAAATGTATATGTTGTTTTTTTTAGTAGAAAATACTAAAAAACAGTTCAAATTTAATACAACAATAGAAAGTACACTGTTCATTACTTTGATTTGTAATTTATAAGTCTACCTTTAGATTTTTTGATAAATTGAGTACTCTTGAGCACTGACTTTGTGTAGCACAAAATTTAGGAAAACCAGTATCTTGGACAATTTCATCATCAGTGTCATTATTCTGGGTTTATGTGTTTATAGTTTGAGGTATTTGTATTTATAGTTACTTAGTGATGCTTTTCCTTTATTATGTCACCTTCTCCATGGTTTGTTATCTTGCTTTAGTTTCTGTGGTTTTTGTGTTGTATTTTGCAGCCTTTTTATTTCTTGGTTATTAAAGTTTCAGCTATTTCATACTTACTTGCCACCTTGTCTGCTCCTTGGGTCTTATCATGATTTCAATAAGACAATCTGGAAATTGTTGGATTGCTTGGTTTGTCTAGTTTTTCATTTTAAAATACCCTAAAGCGAACAAACAATATCTAAAATTTAAAGTTTGTGTGCTCTAGCAAAGTTTCATATTACACTTTTTGATCAAAATATTTTTTTCTAGAACACACTCTGGATTGATTTTTAGCAGGTATGTTGCTGACAAAGTTATCACTGAAGGTCTGATTTTCATATAGGGATGTCATTTAATGCAGCAGATTCCAAAGATGGAATCTGATGGGTCATCAAAGATGGGTGTAAAATAAAGAATGTTTGGAGATAACAATTTGATGGGGAGAAATATATCACAGAGTTACAGATGAAGTGAGACATAAAAGCCATTTAATTTAATTTGTTTTTGTTTGTTCATAAAAGGAAACACATTGTATAAAAATCCAACAATCTAATAAATAGTCAGAGTTGACACAGTTTTGAATGATGACACTGAAATGTTTTACTTTCTTTGTATATTGAAAATTTGGTGCTGTGATTCTAAAGATCAAAATTTAATGAATCTGAAAATAAAAGAGAAAAGAATCACCAATCAATAAAATATGGAGCATGATTTTCACTTTGTTTTGCTGTTGTTTTTACATAAATAAAAATTTAGATTCGATTAGGATTTTATGATTTTATTTTATTGCTGTAGATTTTATGTTGGTAAATGGCCTAAATGAGATGCCAAAATCACAAGATAAAATGAGGTAATAGATTCACTCATAATTGGCTTCCATTGTGTTTGCCGTTGATTTACATTCATTCTCTCTTCTTTTGCTTTGTTGCTCCTTGCTTATGATTGATTGATAAGTCAGGTATGATGGGACATCATAGTGCTAGAGCGGGTTTTGCAGCTTAGTCATGTGACCACAGCAGATGGCACAGCTGAGTATTAGAGTGAGTTCACCTGCTGTTTGCGCTCCTGCTTCCTGCTTTACTGCTTTCAAATACCACCAAGGGAGAGTGAAGGAGGCAGGAGGAGATGAAGGAGAAGGGAGGAAGGAGGAAAGAAGAGTTGGATGGCGAGGAGACAGGTTTCAGGGAGAAAATGGATGAGATGGGGGCAAATGGATGAGCTAGATAAAGGAGGGATAAAAAGATAGAGATGAGATAAAGTGATTGTAATTAAGAGCAAGGAATGTGAACAAAAATAAATGTATTCTTTCAATAATGTCTATCTCTTTCTTTTTCCTCTGTGCCAACTCTTTTTTTTCCCAGTCATAAGGCTGAATTCATAATCTCATAATGATGGGATGTGGTCTAGGATCCATTTAACACTCGTTCCAGACCAACGGATGTGTACAGATAGAGGGGCTTAAGAAACGCACAAAGTAACTATGACTGATTGCTGAGCCTGGTGACTCCAAGGGACATCCTCTATGTAATTCCCTTAGTGTAGCATAATATCATTTATCCCACAAATAGACATATGACCCCACAATACCCGTGTCACTCAGAGTTCAAGACTCTGGGAGTGCACTTGAAGGACAAGAATCACACTCATTATTGCACACAATCTGGTTAGTGCACATGTGAAAACATAGTTTATATTTTATGCACATGCCTGAGCTCAGGAATAATTTTGCTGAATAAACACAAGCATGGACACAGATAAGACAAATCAGCTGCTTGTACACACACACACACACACACACACTCATTAAGTATGCACAACTAGCATACAGCATTGAGGGCATTGCTGACTAATAGAAGCACTCTTTGTGGCCTGCAAACATAAGCGTGTTATCAGTGATGAATTCCACCACACCTACCCACCTTGACAGCGGTCCAACCGACAGCCTCCTCGGCTGCTATCTGCCCTCTCCAGCCCTGCTCCTGGGCTGTTTGGGAATGAGTGGCAGGTGTGTGTAAATGCTGGTGCCGATATGTCACAGGCACCAATCTGCAGTCCCCGGGGATTCTACTGGGAGTTCAGCCTGAGTATCACACCGCGGAGAAAACAATTTCTGCTGCCAATACTCCCGCGCAGATGAGAAATGTTTTAATACTCGCTGCTGTTTTATGGCTGCTGCTGTGACAGTGATGGAGAAAATGTCAGCTTTTTCCACCCTTAAATGCCACTCTTTGTCTCAGTCTGTTTCTTTTCATTGATCTCTGCCTCTGCCTCTAAATCAATAGGGTCCACCAAACAGTTGCTTGTCTAAGAATGCGCCACCACTTTCCCTTCTCAAGCCTTTCAGAGGTACAGAATTTAGCATTTTATTTTCCTTGCCTAATTATCGCCCGCTGCCGAAGGCAAAGGCAGAGTGATAATGTTTTTGCCTGTGTCTGTGTGTGTGCATGTATGTGTTTGTCCATTTCATTAGCATAATATCTCATGAATTACTTCACTCATTCTAATGAAAC
The DNA here is from genome assembly GCA_028566095.1 of Kryptolebias brasiliensis. NCBI lineage: Eukaryota > Metazoa > Chordata > Actinopteri > Cyprinodontiformes > Rivulidae > Kryptolebias > Kryptolebias brasiliensis. The sequence continues at coordinate 22,152,327 of JAOXNZ010000012.1, read as the reverse complement.
TTTCAGGAAGTAATTACTGCATGCACATCAACAACTGAAGGGCTTTTGGAATCACCCAGTTCAAGATGGCTGCCACAGCTAATTAACCTTTGCGTGTACAAAAATTACTATACCACAGGCAGTTTTACAAATATTGAACTAAAACTTGGTGTGGTAGTAGCTGACAGTCATTCACAACATGCACTAAGAGAGATCATGGGAGATCAAGGCATATTACAATATTGCATGACATTGCACATAATGTTATTCTCAAGGTTTGACCAAAATGGCTATAACGGCTTTATTTTTCAACCACGATCTTAGGTTAAAACTCTGGCATAAAAGACAGTGTGTCATATATTTTCTCAAGTAAAACTAGGCCTTTAATTATAAAGAATTATAAAGATAAAGTTTGTATGCTCATTTTGCTTTCCTTGATTTTGAATTGTTTTTTTCTCCATGTGTGCATCATTTAGATCAGTTACACAAAAAGAGACAACATTATGTGGCTTCTTCCAGCTACTCCAGGTCTCAGCAGAGGCTTGTCGATAGCAAGTGACCCAAACTTGCACCCTCATGGGGTGAAGGGTAATTTAGTCAGTGTTGTCGCTGCTGCAGTCACCCTTCAGCTTTCCCCTCCATGTGACTCAAAGAGGTAAGAACAAGAGGAAAAGCTTTAACAGTTTAAGACTCATCCAAGATGTTCTCCGCTGACCGTCCTCCTTAGGATAGTGTCAGTCCAGATCTGTGATGTCATTTAAAAAGAAGTGATTATAGAGTCACACACATTTCATCAGATGACTGAGAGGTTAAGATTAAAATGTGAGCAACAATAGGTGCATTTAGCTGAATCGCTCATTCTGGGGTTATTCAGAGGACGCCAGGGAGAGTGATGATATAACATAACCCATCACTTCCCTTACATGCTGACAGCGTGGACAATTAAAGGTTTGTTCTCACCAGAAATGTCTTCCATTCCTGAGGGCTGCAGGAGGAAGAAGAGGAGGGGACATGAAACCGATTCCTCCTGAGACTTAGTGGACAATGTACCGTGTTTATAGACACATGTCGAAACACAACGCAGTGGTCATACTGAGCCATGGCGCACAAAAACATGCAGATAATTCACTTGCTCATAAAATGGAACAATAGATCTTAAGATTTATGGCTCATTGAGAAAGGAAACAGATATACAATACCTGGAAGCACCAAACGCCATGCACGCTGCAAGCAGTTACAGGTTGATGTTTAAAGCAAACACACCACTTAAAAAGGTTTGTAGCTCACTATAGTTGTCTGAAAGTTTTCCTTGTGGTCCACAGTAGCTAATCAATATTTAGAACATGAGCAGTTCTCTTTAAAATCTCTTAAAATTTCTGAACTTTTATGTTGTCCTAGCAATGTACAAGTGATTTTTTTCCCAGAACAATCAAAAGAGCTTTTAGACAAATTTCAGTGGCCCAAGAAGTTTTTTAAGCAGATACTTTACAGGTGAACACAGCTAAATAAATAAATAAATTATATTATAATGACACTGAGCAGTTACTTTTGTTTAAAGAAAAAAAAAACAAATAAACTTGTAACTAAATAGACTCGGGTCTATTTGACCTGAAGTAAAGGCCTTCAGGAGGGTAAAGTAAATACAGTTAGTGTGTTTGAACATCAATGAATTTGTGTTAAATTACCTGAATGTCTAATAAACCCAATATAGTCTAATACACCTTTTGTAGTTTTGTGTTTTTAGTCATTTCTGTGCTGAAACAGAGATTTAAAATAAAATAAACACACCCAGGGAAAATTGAAAAGTACAATTCAGTTATCTCACAGGTTTCACTTTCACACATTATTACATCTTATTAAAATGTAAAAATGAACATTGTCATTTTCTTATTTTTGGTTTGTCATGGACAGATCATCAGTGTGTAACAGAAACACTCACAGGGACAATTTAGAGGCGCTAATTATTCTAGCATGCATGATTTTGAATGATGAAAGGAAAACAAAGTAGTAGAACATGCAAGCTTCATGCAGAAAAGACCCCAATCAGGAGTCAAACACTACAGTAAGGCAACATTGTGACAAACTGTACCACTGTGCAGCCTATGGGCATATGTCATGTATGTAATTATATTGTTTACAAGAATCTCCCCAAAGATCATAAAGACAACAGTCTATTGCATTAATGCTTGTATTACCTGTTTTATTGATCATGTAATGTATCTAAACAACAAATTATGATGAAAGTCCAAAGGCTGCAGGAAATATTGGGACTTCAGATGACTGGTTTATCACCACAAAGATGATACAAGTTGAAAGGTTTGTCATGCGTAGATACATTTAATCATTCATAACAACAGAAAAGCTGTCAGTTTGGTTAATTAAGTCAATAATGTCCCAAAGTATCAAAAGTAACTGTTATGAGATCTTAATGGCTTAACAAGTTTGACGTTTTCCATAACACACACACACACACACACACAAAACCACTCACACACACAGCAAACATTTGTAAGAGAAACAGATGGTGTGTATGAGGTCTTCAGAGCACTTCAGCTAAGGTGCTGCAGGGTGTCAAAGAAGACCAGTGTCAGGTGACGAGGCATCATGCTGCCTCAGACAGAAATGGCTCAGTAATGTCTCAGCCAATGAAGCACGGACCACAGCTTTGTCCCTCCATCACAGCTGAGTCCAAACAGCAGCCTGCTGCTGTCACTGTTAATATGTCTCCATATAAACACTTGCCTTAATCGCATCAGTGCTTCACTTTCATGTGACCTGTTATCATTATCATTTTGTTTCTGCTTGCTTTGGGTTAGCGTTTTGGATGTGCCCTGGTCGTCACTAAATGGGACAAACTGACATTGTTTGGTGTCTAATTTACAAGCTGATAAACTGTCTTATGAAAAGTTTTCAACATGAATGCCTTATTCAGTCCAATTCATTTTGTGCTTATTTTGCTACATAGCTGGTATTTATGTTGCCTAGACCATCATTGAGGTGGGTCATGATATTTTTGTCAACAACTGACAAAACCTTGTGGCACTATGTCCACGTAGTTTGACATTTCACTTCACTATAACCTTTTCACTTCTACAGATTTACTTTCACTTGCAGGCAAGATCAACAGTGTTGAATTTTGCACTCATATTTCATTTATTTACAGTTATTTAGTTGTTATTTCAAGTCTCCATGTGTTCTTTTAAAATTCAAATGTGTTATTTCATTCATTCATAAGAGTGAATTAATTAGGTAGCATTACATAATACTGCCGAGTGCATACCTGGTACTTATCTGGTACGTACCAATCAAATACATAAAACAGCCTAGTACATACCAGGTATCTACCTTGTATTTACAGGGTACACAACAGGCTTCTTCTTCTGTATTATGTATTGCTCACATTAATTATTTTTTCTTTCTTTTGAACGGATGAAGCTGACTAAGAGACTGGGGATGCTAATTTGCCCTTCATCATTCAGATGTATTTAGCAGGTAAAAGGAGCAGTGTTAAATAGTTTATTTGAACTCTGGAAATGTGGGATGTGTATATTGACTTTAGCTCATGATAGTTTCAACTGTTTCCTATTTGTAAGTATTACAAAAGACACAATAGTTGAATTTGATTCGGGAAACAATTTTTTTTTCTCTACATGATGATTTGTTTGAGTGAATAGTGTTTGAATCCTGGTATTGTGCGACATGTTTTCTTCTGCCACACATCTCA
>JAOXNZ010000012.1:22112697-22131085 GCA_028566095.1 Kryptolebias brasiliensis | reverse complement strand
GCCCCAGGCTGGGTTTCGAACCTGCAACCTTCTTGCTGGGAGGCGACAGCTCTAACCACTACGCCGCTGTGCCACCCTCCAGAAATAATAAACAGTGAAATTGTTAAGCAACTAGAACAAGGCAGATGTTGCAGACATGAGCTATATTCCATCAAAGCCAGTAAGTGGGTTTCTCAGTCAAAAACAAAGAAGAAGAAAGAAAAAAAACTAAGTCCAACATGTGAGCCGTTCTGATTAAACCCACCATCTACTGTAGCTGAGTTTATTTTTGTTTCATACTTGAAAAATGACATGTTGGAAACATAATTCAAAAAGTACAAAGTGTGTTATTGAGGAGAATGACAAAGAGTAATTTTTCTCTCTTTAGCTTGTGAATAATTTCCATCTGGAGACAAGATTTCATCTTGCACACCATAACTTTTAATTAAAGGTAATTTAAATGTCTTCTTCCCTCTGTTTACCTACACTTTCATCTTATAGCTATCACAGAAATACCCTGCAGGGTTAAACACACTCTCTGTGACCATTTTGAGTTAGTGATTGTCTCAGACCTCTGCCTTGCACTGTCTTTAAACAGCCCAGCTGTTTCGCTGCCATTCCAATTACAGTAAAAGTCATCCGACGCCATTAAGCCACAAATATTGGCAGTTTATTGCCCAACACTCTCTTGGCATTTGAAGGTCAGGTCATACATTATACTGTGTCTTTTAGGGATGCGTCTGGGATAGGGAGATAAACCCACCACCATTAATTTAATTCTATGCATATTGATGCCTTATTGTTCTTCTTTAATGGACTAATACCTGAGTTACAGCAGTGATTCATCCCTGTCACAGAAATATCAATTTCATACACCTTAAGATCTGACCCTGAGGTAATTCTCTGAGGTAAATCTAAATCTAATGATCTGTAGTAGTGGCTCTACTTTGTTTCCAACTTTAGTAGGAAAACCATCATTTTTAGCTGAATGGTACTAAAAGTAGGGCTGTTTTCTTCTATTACAATCTGCAAAAGCGTAAAATAGCACCCACATATTAATTAAATTGAGCCGTACTTAATGAGATTGAAAAGTCACAGCTGAAATGGAAAAATTATGCCCTTGAACTAAAGTCAGCTCTCTCTCTTTACACTGTATATGTTTGCGTGTGAAGTGTGTTTTGATTTAATGTCTGCGTACATTAAAAGTGCGTGGCAACGTTCGTGGGTGTGCTAGAGCGGGAAAGAGACCTTAACCGTGCCACACCCTTAGTCTCCAGTAACGCACAAAAAAAACCCAAACAGCTTAATGGAATTCTTTGAGACACACTATATATCTCAATTATTCTGTGTCTTAAATTACAATGACATTAACGGTTTGCTCCAAAAGCAGAAAACACATATATCTGACCTCATCTTTCAGTGTGGCCCTTCCTAAATCCATTTGCCAGCTTGCGCAAGAGCGTTTAAACAACACAAAGAATAGAAAAGACTGTGCCTTTTCTCTCTTCCTTTGGATGGGTGCCATCTTTGTGATTGCCTGGTTCATGCTAACTTAATCAGTTTAAGATTTACTTACAGTGCCGAGGCTCACATTATGTGAAGGGAGTAATTTTAGAGCTTAGATTTATCAACCAAAACTCCAATTACTGCATCATTACAAACCCCTGCCTCTCTCACCTAACACAGAGCATCTAATGAAGTGATGCATATGACTTATCCTCATCTTACTGGATATGCATGATGGAGAAAAAAAAGGGTAAATAAATAAAAAAATAAATAGATGCTTCAAGTGAGCCATGTCTTTGGGAAAAAAAAACATGCAGCTGGGCTTGGACAAGTGATTCATTTCATATGGAAATGGGCTTTAAGATTTACAGCCATATATCCCTGTCAATGCAATCACACTCTCACATATTATTTGCTTACACGGGCATTTGGCAGTTATATTGTAGATATCAAACTCTGTATACAGTGGAGCTTTGGCTCTCTCTCTATATATATGCAATCACACACCTGAAATGCAAAACAGAGATGCATGTTGGCTGGTTTGGTTTAAGATGAAACAGAGTGAGAGTCACACAACACTGGTGAGAAAAACAGGGGCACCAGATGTTCTTTGATGTTTATAATAGCATATATTATTAATATTAATTAGACCACATAGTCAATGACGCATTTGGGACGTTTCCAAGTCAATTAAGCCAAATGGCATTCAGGAGACGGCGGAACAATATTTCAAGGCAGGTGTTCAGAACTCCCTGGGTAAATCTTTTTATCTGCATGCTAGGAAAACAAGCATTTTGAGCTTAATTTGAGCCTCATATCTGCAATAATAATTAAAAAGAGGATTAAAAGACAGAAGTGAGAGGGAGATCGAAAAGCCAACAGGTAATCAGTTCAGACAAACCAGTCAGACTGGCTGATCTCTGAATAAGAGGTGATTCTCTTAAGCCAAGTAAGATAAAGACCTACATTGTTTAAAAAAGAAGTATTTAACTGTTAGAAATCACAAAGAATAGACTGATGCAACTGGAGCTAACAAATGAGAAGTGATATTCTGTGCAGCAGCCCACTTTATCTGTGTTTCTGGGTAAACCACTGCTCATATTACCATTCACAGTTTTACAGACGCTTATCACTTCAGGCACTCTTCAGCTGCAATGCTTACAGTAAAAGTAGCGTAAAAGTAGGAAATAAAGGACAAAACACATGTAGGGACAGCACCATTACATGGTGTCTGCTCACTGACCTTGAGGTTAAGAATACTGAATGGGACTAATTAATAACTGTCAGCAGATTTTATGTTTTTTAGACATGCTTTTATTCAGATCTAAGTGGTCTAATGTAGGTCAGAAGCCTGCAGCATGTGCCCTTTATGAGTTTATCATTTTAAAAAGACTTGTTATTCCTAATCTCAAATTATAATTAAAGCCAAAGAGCATTTTTTAAATATGTCCTGATTAGATAATCAGACAAGTAATTTGTAGCATGCCTCCTTTTGAAATCAAAGTGGAACTTCTAATTTAAGATGCTGGGTATTTGTAGTTTCCTATCTAAATCTAGTGCTGTATCTGAATGTATCAAACAAAGGCTGGCTCCGCACTCTGACAGCCATGACTGTACTATATTTGCTATCCATATTGAGAACATCAATAACTTCATGACCACCATAGGCTGACTATGAATAATGCAGCCAGTAATTCTGGACTAATCAATGTTCCTCAAGCTGAACATCTGGCAGTGGTAATTCTTCCTCAGCATCTCCGCTCTCCTGAATTAGAAAACACTTTCTCCCTCTCTCGTCCTCCACGTCCAACCATCGAGAAAGACAGACTTGATCAGTTACAAGCCCCCCCTTCTATGAACAAAACTTATCCTTGTTATTAAACCCTCATCAAGTGGTGCGTGTTCTCCATATGTGTAGGATTTACCTATCTGTCCCACAGCAGACCTGTGCGTTGAGCCAGGGCCAGCAGTGTGTGATTGTGTTAATTAATCTGTCATTGTGAGCGCAGGGAGCAGCTGCAGAGGTCTCTGGGATATATTGTCAGAGCTAAACAATGCGGTGCTAAGCCCCCAGAGTGAGTCTACCATTACACAGGACTAAGAACAGAGAGGAAAAGGAGGAGAGGGAGAGAGAGAGTCTGCCGGATCCATCATTGACTAAAGCAATGACGCCTGACCTTTACAATGAATTAGTTTCCATGCTTAATATTGACTGAAATTAGAGTCTGATACTGAATGTGCCATCCCAGAACCATGCACACTCAAATCCTCAGCTAGCCAACTATCATAAATGTTTCTGGAAGTGACACCGTATGGTCTTGGAGATATGGGAGGGGGGGTTAGAAACAACAGAGCTTGTATATGTTTCTTAAACAGCAACCAGAGAGGGATTTGGCCACAAACTCCCAGCATTTACATGTAAATATGCAGATACCAGTATGTGTTTACAATATGGAAACAAAACATCTAATGGGATTAGACCTGATCCATTTATCTCTGCTATACGGACATCATTTAAGCGGATACTGGATCAAATCCCACCAGAGAGCATCAGACTTAGATAGTCGTGCCACTCTAAGACTGTGAAAGTAAAGCACACACATTAGCTATGAAGAAATCAAACAAAGTTTGGATTTATTTCTTCTCTTAACAACACTGTTCCAGCAGTAATTTAGGTTCATGATAACATGTTAGCAGGATGCCATGACAAGAAAGGCATCTACCCATTGAGCCGAATCATCCAAATCACCAGGTGGAAAAGAACACTATCAATAAAAATACCAGGTGGTAGATCAAATCATAAAAATCACTGGGTGGTATATATCAAATCATTAAAAACACCAGATGGCATGCATTAACATCTTGTGCCCCCGTAGGCAAGGGGTGGGGATGTGACAGATATAAAATAGAGGGTACTAATTATCCCCACAATTCAACATGATGCCATTATCTTTAAAAGAAAGACAAAGTCCTTGTGGATGATAATGTCTGTGGTGTTTTACTGACCCTGTGCTTCATGCCAACTCACTCCAAGTGGTTGAAACATTATGCATAAAGATTAAATTGAAATAAAATCATTACATGCTGTAATTTGAAATGTGCTGAGATATAATGACTTGTTAATAGAGGAAAAAAAAACTGGGAATTAGATTGTGGTGCCATCAATAGAATTATTCTAAAAAGTTACACTTAGGGAAATTTTGTCAAGAGCTGCAAAACATTCTCCAGGGGCTGAGCAGTGCTTTTTGTTAGGCTTAGCAAGATTTTAAAATTTACAACATTGGCTTTTTTCTGATTTACCTGTAGCTGGAGGGGAAGATTGTGGCTGATGGTCTAGAGTACTGCCTGAGTGGGAGTTCCCTGTCTCTGTGATCGTCTCTGTTGGCCCATGGTGACTCACGCTGCCTGGGCTCCCAGGTCTGCTGATGGCCTTGGCGTCTGGATCACCAAGACACAGTTTCCCATCATCTACAGGAAGACATCTCTCAGGTAAGTAGGATGAGCACTGCTGCTGTTGCTGCTGCTGATGATGATCTTTAGCCCTGAACATTTGCTGATCAATAGAAAGTCCAGGTGCCATGATCTGCCAACCTGCATAGCTGCCACTGTTTTTGAAAACCTCTCTGTTAGAGATGACTTTCTGCAGATATTCCATGCTGGTGGAGCTCAGTGGAGAATGGAGATGATTTAAGCCAAACAAAGAAGAACTCTCTGTATCTGTCAGTGAACCTGAGGAAATCATTCTCCCTAACATCTCTCTGACCTTATTGTCTGCACCTGCTGTGGCCATCATGTGGTTATAATCTGATAAATCTGATCTGTCAGGCATATGGAACCTGTTGTGAAAGCGGGAAATGTATTGGGAGTAGAGGTTGCTTGGATGGTCCTGTGCTAGATTACTCAAGTCAACAGAGGAGTCGTGATCAGCAAGGATGTTACTCTTGGCAGCCAGCTTATTGAGGTGGACTTTCATGTGGTTCTTGAGAAACCAGGGCTCCTTGAAACGACGGCCACAGATTTGACAGCAGTGCTCAAAAGAGTCCTTGTGTTTCCTCATGTGGCCCTTCAGGAACCAGGCCTGGCTGAAGGTCTGGCCACACACCTCACAGGGGAATTCACCAACGGGCTTCCCCTTATCACTAACTCCCACTGACAGTTTCTGGCCTATGCCTGAATCAGCAGTTATGTGTGCCATTTCAACATGGCCAATAAGCTCCTCCTCATGTGCAGCAGCAAACTCACACAAAGTGCATTTGTAAGGTTTGTGTAGGATCCTGATGTGGCGCTCAAGCTCCTGCTGCTTCCTGAACTTTCCCTTGCAAAAGGAGCAGCGGAAGCCGGTAGCTTGGACATGGATAGGCTCATCTGGGACAGCAGCAACCTTAGGAGAGGTGGATGTATGCAGTAGCAGATCTGGTGCACCAGAACTGTTTACTAATTGAGGCTCTGTTGGGACGGTCTGTAGTAAAACCTTTTGAGGCTGGTTTGTGTTAGAAGGTGGTGGTTGCTGTTGGCTAACAATACCAGCTCTCATCTGTCTGTCTCTAAGAATCGCCCTTTCCTCAAGCTCATGAAGCAGCCTGTTCTCCTCTCTAATCCTCCCACGGCCTTTACCCAGGATACCTTGCTTGTGTGTACGAAGGTGTATCTTCAGGTTGCCCTTTTGTGCAGCCCTGTGGTCACAGTATGGACACTTAAAAGGCTTCTCACCAGTGTGAGTACGCATGTGAAGAGAGAGGATGCTGTTAAAGCGGAAACGCTTCCCACACAATGGGCAGGGGTACTTCCTGTTCTTTCGGGTGTCATCTTGGGCAGAATTAACCTGGGAGACAATGCTCTGATTGGTGATTCTTAAGAACTGAGAAAGCTCCACTCTCCCGTTCATACTGCTGAGAATTCTTCCATCCATGATTTGATTGGCCAGAAGCGCCATCTGGCTCCTAATTGGGTGGGTGGATGGAGTAATGAAGCTGCCCTCTTAGGGACTGGGTGGCGTACTGTTTGGTGATCTGGGGTATCTCTCTGGTACAGTCCGAATGTTAGCAGTGAAATGAAGTCAATTTGCAATAAATCAGTTGAAACAGAGTCAAGATTCCTGCAGCTCAGATGCAACTTCTGTTTGCTGCACCTATAGAAAGAAAAAAACATATATATTATTTAAAAACATTTCATGCTGTTCTGTACACAAAATCACTTAAACAGGCAAGTTAAGTGTCAGTACAGTTATGTTCTGTCAATAAATGTAAAAATCTGCAACTGCATAATGCCAGTGATGCATTGCAAATAGGTCAGGAAATAGAGCAAAGTAGGTTCAGACACTCGTCATCCTGTCTTAAGTATACCTGTGGTTTTAGATTATTGTTGGAGACAATAAAAATGCTGATTTTGTCTAACCACAAAGGCTTCCTCAACAAATGTCTCATCCACACAAAAGGGTAATGTGAAAATCTTGTCTAGATCACATTCTGTAATGACACAACACTAATGCAGTATAAACATCAAAGTATGTCTGCTTCTGTTTTCTTTCCTTTTGAGTTCAAAACTCTTAGAAAAGTCTAAAGAAAAGATGAAAGTAAATAGCTGAGCTTTAGCAGTTCTCCTGCATGTTTGAGTTAAACTCTTACCAGAATAATTATCTCACCGCTGCATTTAAAAGAGAAACAACTTAGTAATAGACGTAAAAAAAAATCAACTACTGTAGTAGTTCAGGGAAGAATATTGAAGTAGAAAGCCTCTACTTGCCAGTTCTTTTTAATGTAACTGTGGCATCAAAACAAAGCTTCAAATTCATGTTGTGTTACAATGATAGAGGTCACACAGACGAGCCCTGCACAGCTCTACAGCAGCACCAAAGGGCACAGAACAAAGAATGCACTGTCCACCCTGAATTAACACAGGCTTACATCATCCTGGATTGCAACCTCAGTCAGTCAAAAAAATGATGTACGCAAAACCACACAGACAAAAACTTAGTAGGCTTGGATGCGTGATTTGTGTGAGCTGCTCAAAGCCGTAGATCAGAAATTTATGTCACCATGTGGTACTGACCAAACCATACCTGACAGGAAAAAGTCTGCAAATTGTGTTGCAAAGTTGTAGATCCCCTTTTTATTTGTTAACTTGGTATTCAGCAGTCACACCACCAGAAAGCACACTGTGTTCTCTGTTCACTTCCCACTCACTTTCAAGGATTACTCTCATTACAACTATTGTTGCATTTACCTCTAATACTGCCATTACTTCACTGTAGCCTTGAATGTGAAATATTGTGCATTGTATCCAAATCAGAATCTGCAAAAAGGTCAATAATGATTGATCAAACTCAGCTCCAAATGGCTTTACATAGCCAGCATTTTTCTTCAATTACTTTCTGTTTCTTTGCTGAGCAATGCAAGTGCTCTTTCTTATCTGTCAGTCTCATCAAGCTACGAGGCAGAGCAAAAAAGCAAATGTTAAAATAATTCAGACTCGACAAACAATTTGATTAAAAGCAAGGGTGCCAGAGTGACCTGATTGCTTTACACCTCTCAACTATAGACAGTGGATTTAATGTAATGCCTCCTAAATAAAATGTTTGAGTTTCAGCCACCTGCTGCTGCATAGCAACCTCAGTCAGTTGTGAAAATGTTAAAACCCACAGATAAAGAGCTGCCTGGAGCCATGCTTGGTTTGAGCATTGTGTCTGCTCTGAGCTGAGATCAATGTAAGGATACGGGGCTGACCTAATCATTTCTGACAGGCAGAAAGTAAGTGAAGGATATTAGCATACACTGAATCCACTTCATATTTACGAAAGTGGTATTTTTGATTAACTAAGCATAACAAGTTGGCCAAAAGCCCCTCATCACATGTGTGTCTGTGTGTGTGGGGGGCAGATTTTGCAGGAATAGGTGTAGATGTGAGTGGGACCATTAGTTGTTTTCTCTGTCAGAGTGAATTAGGCTCTTTTTGGTGCAGACTGAGAGAGTACTTGATTGTTATGAAGCATTGTGTCACAGCGGCGCTTCTTAGGTGTGGCCACGCATAGATGAAAAAGGAGCAGGTGTGATTTAGCACAGGCAATAAAACGGAAACAAAAATGTGATAGATACGCATACGCAGTTAAAGCAGCCATGGGAGCTGCAGATTCTAGATGATTTTTGGATCAAACATTACATTTGCTTTCATTTCTGTCTGGCAAAGGTTCCTATAAAGGATTTAACCAGCAAGACAATGACACTTTTGCACTTTGAAGTATTTGCTTAGTAGGTGGACATTATTGTAAATGCACAAAGAGGTCACACTGGAATGGACCAATGAATGCTGTAAATTTTTCTTCTTTTTATTTAGACAGTATTTGAAAGTACTAAAAATGTATGTTGACTGCAGGTCTTAAAACAAACATTAGTTAAATAGCAACAGAAGAGTTAAACTACTACAATCAGCCTTCTGATCTGACTTGACATAAAGATTAAAGGACTAGCATTCCTTGAAGGATTGTAAATCACTCACCACCTTTCATGCCAGAGTTTTAAACAAAAAAAACATTTTTGATGAGGTGGGAGTTACAGCCGTTTTGTTCAAACCTTGTACAATGATGTTATGCGCAATCTCATGTAATATTGTGAAATTTGCTAGATGTATTAGTGAGAAAAATATTTGTTGGGGATAACTGTCTGCTACTACCACACCAAATTTTAGCTCAATATCTTTAAATTTGACTAAGTTATAGCTATTTCTGTGTAGGCTAAAGGTGATTAGACATAGCGGCCATCTTGAATTGGGTTGAATTTAAAAGTTAATGAATTGTGGAAGTACATTCTGAGAGTTTCTCTATAATTTGTCTAGTGGTTCATGGAATATTTTGTTAATAGACAGACAGGTTTGAAGCCAACAGTTAATGCCAACGTTTTAGGCAAAAATATGTAGCGAGCATCACCCCCAATACATACTTCGATCGATCAAAGTATGTATTGGGGGTGATGCTCAGTTAACGTCACATCAAATCTTATCTCAATATCTGTAAAACTGGCTGAGTTGCAGCCATTTTTGTGTTTTCTAACTTGACTTCGGTGGCCATCTTGATTTAAGGTGATTCCAAAAGTTAGTCACTTGTATGCCCAATGATTGTTTTCTGAAAGCTTTATTAAAATCTGCTCTGTGGTTCATGAAATATTTTGCAAACAGACAGACAATAAGTTTTTTGTGTGATCAGTTAGTGCTTTAAGTATGGGTTGAAAATGACGCTCAGCTACTAACACATCACACTTTAGCTCAATATATGTAAAACTGTCTGAGTTATAGTCGTGTTTTGTGTTAGCTAAAATTGCTTAGTTGTGGTGGCCATCTTGAATTGGACAGACTCCAAATGTTATTCAGTTGTAGATATACATATAATAAATACTTTTATTTTCATCAAATTAATACTTTTTGAGAGTTTTATTAAAACTTGTCTAGCAGTTATAAGATATTTTGTAACTGTACAGATAAACGAACCCACACAAAGACTGGGCAAAATCATCATCATTCTTTCTCCTTCAGCGGCAGGTAATAATTATCTAAAACCAAATAGTGATAAAAACTCTAGTAAGTGTTGTGACAGTATAAAGTATCTAAAGATCATTTTTCCTAATTTGATCCTAGTTTTTTTAAAACAGAAACAGAAGCAACTGTTGCATGAACTGACAAATTTTTAAAATATTTTGATATATAGACTGAATTTAGTTTGCTGACTTTGTCTGAAACATAGAGAAAATACAGACAGGTGCTCGATATATGTGTGAATCTGATCTAGTTCGATGTTGAACGTATCTGTAGATGTCCCCCCATATTATCTTTAATGCTGTTCTGTCATCATCAAAACTGCACATACTAATTATGATGACTTTCACTATTTCTGAAATTCAAAGACTTCAGGCTACAGAAGTTAATAGTTTTAATATTACAAATCAGGGTCATGGGCAGAAACTAAAACCTTGATGCCACGTTTTTTGCTCCCCTGCATGTCGCTCCCACCCACTCGCCCACCAAAACAGCAGCGAGCCAATCATTGTGAGGACCGCCCTGTCAGGGGGGATGAAGAGTCTGTACAAGGAAGAGGGCAGTGGTAACACAGCTGCCCGCCATGACCCGCACAAAAGATAGCGCCCATATACTTTATGACAGCCAGATTAATGAAACCCTATAGGAGCTCCTCTGTAGGCCTCCCAAAAGCCTGACGGAGACAGAATAGTCTAACCAGCACCATTCATTACTGCGGGTATACAGAGCACAGAAAGAGCACACACAGCACTGACAAACTAGCTCCTTGTGAGTAATCGCTAAAGAACTCATAAAGGAATACATACACATTTGTTGGGGATGCAGTAAATCTATGCCACTCCTTTTACAACTATCAAAAACCCGGCTTGTGGCCTGTAAAAATAAATCTGGCGTGCATGTGGCGCATCGATGATGTGCCATTATTTCGGAGTCAGCTATTTCATACATTCAGTAAAAGGAGGCTTTCGATTAATTTTGTTTGTCTCAGTCAGTAATGCAGATTAGTATCCCTGAATGCAAGGCAAAGAGGGGGGAAAAGAGCTCTTATGGCAACATACTTAAGATACAGAGTAAAGCATTCGCAAGACAGATGGAAAACAGCAAGTTTGCAAGAGGGAACCAGCTGTGTGCATACCTGTATGAGTTAGTAGGAACTTCGCACTTACATTTGTCATTTGAAAAACTTAAAGGTCTTTTAAATGGCAAAAGCTTATAATTTCTGTTTATCTGGGGCAACAAAGATGTACAGATTATAAGTTATCTATAGACGAAGTGAAGGAAACATGCAGCATCGTTAAAACAAAAGAGGGTGCATGCATCTTACATGTAAATGTCAAAGAGTTATTCTGTCTTTTTGAGTAGCTCTAAAACACATCACAGATAAGGAACTACAGTACACACACATGCAAAGACTTCCACACTCACACGTTTTCTCTGTCTTTCGTTCTCTCTATCGTGCACACACACACACATATATACACACGCACACACATGAAAACAAACACACAGGCATGTGTGCATAGAATGTATTTTAAATCACTAATGTGTAAACAGTTGCTCTTATTTGCACAGACCACCTGTTCTTTCTGGACACGTACAAAGCTTTGGCGTACAATGGGGCGAGTTAACAGTGAGGGGTGCGTAGGGGATGTCTTGCACAGGAGAAGCCTATCCACATGGTGTAGGCTGCATCAGATGGTTGGGCCCTGCATGATGGTGGCCAGCTCCAATATAAACGCACACAGATCTCCAAAAATGGAGCTCCTTCAGCCTGCAACATATTGAAGTGTTTTGCTTACAAGAACAACTTCCCCCTGATGAAAAAGATGCAAACTCTCGTCACTACACTATTTAATTTAACAGGACTCCTAACTGCAAGACGATAATCTTGTCTTTACATCTGTCTCTTGTACGTTGCTCAATATTTGCAAATGTGGAAGGAATGGAAGAGAAACTAGATCCACTTTGAATTGTGAAAGCACTTGAAGGCACTAAAACAAAAGTCATTAAACGAGTCATCACAAAATCACAGCAGGACTCTAGTAATGCCACTTACAGTAGCTCATTAAGCTATGGCATCCACAGGAAAAAAACCTGACAAACAAAGAGCATAATCCAAGGCACATTAACTGGGCTGATAATTCAATGAAGTCTCATTTGGCAGCCATCTTGCCCTTGTGAAAGTCTTTTTTTTCCCTCTGTAGCAGAGCACAGACCTCTCCATGAAGTTTCTACCTCTCTCTGCCATTCTCTCTCAGTCCCTCTCTCACACACACTCACATAAACACACACTCTGTGTCTCTCTAAAACAACAAAACATCCACCATTAGACAACGGGGTACCAGTGTAATTAGAAAATGACTTCCTTTGCAATCCTAGCTAAGTAGTTTACACACTGTAATTACAGGGACAAAATCATCTTTTCATCATTTCACTGATTGAGCTCATCAACCCAGTGGGATCCCAGGACTGTGCTCAGGCAACATCTGGGCTAAGAGAATTAGCCCTCAGTTTAGCAGGCCTTACACAGTGGCAAGCAAAGCAGTGTGAACACCGGACATCGCAGTACATGGCACACATCTCTAATTTTTAGATTGTGGTGATCACAAGCTCTATCAGACTGATGTGATTCAGGGACACATTCAAAATACTTGCGTTACTACAATAAAAAAAAAAGCACAGCTTCTGTACTGTAGCTATATCTATTTCCCATGCTCCCAAAAATCTCATATCAAACTTTCACTCCTTTTGAGATCACTCCTTAACTTGCATTAAAGATTGACCTTGGAGCACAACAGCACATCCTTTCATGGGAAACTTTATTTATTGTAATTCCCTGAGTGCCCTAAGCCTTGACTTTCTAACAAACACATGTGGTCCAGGAGCTGAAGGTGAAGTGCTTCTGTTCATCTCTGTCCTGCAGAAGGGCTCTGACTACCTCTGTGTGTTGGCAACAGAGGCAAGTGTTTAATGTGGCAGCTGTTAGCCTCGTGGATTTTCACTAATCACTCTCTCCTGATTACTCTGATGAGTGTATGATGCTCTTAAATAATCAACCCGCAACGAAAAAAAAAAAAAGAAAAATAATTATCATCATCTCCCTAAGTAGTGCAGCTGCACCCGCCTGCAATAATTACAACTAGAACAGGGCGCCTTCTCTCGTCACTTACAACCACTTATTATTAGAGATAACGCTAATTGGTGCAGTGGTGGGCGACAATTCTTCATGGGGTCCATCGTAAAAAGCCAAACCTTGAAAGTTATGGCACATTAGAGGTCTTAAAGCCAAGGTGCGGTATTAAACACTGCATGCTGAGACATGCTGATAATCTGAGCCAGGGGAGTAGTAGAAGTCCTCTCAGTAGCCCCTCGGTTTCCTCGCTGCCTTGCCCTCACTACACCCTTCCCCCCACGCCTGGTATCAGCCTGGCAGACACAATTAACATTTTCATAAAAACAATTCCCGGCCTCCAATAGTCCAATGTAATTTGTTTTCCATCTCTGTTCATTAATCATTGTTTAAATCGGTGAGCCATCCCCTCCACTCTGCCATCTGCACTCAGCTGTGTTACAGATATGACACCTTCCCTCTTAATGGGAGCTGACAGCCAAGAGAGGAGGCCTGTGGAAAATAGCTTCCTGCATGTGCACTTCCACCTCACATACTGCCAGCAGGTGAGAGAGGGGTATTTAATGGGTTCTGATTAATCTCAAAGGCAAACAACATTACACTACAACATTGTAAGCACGCAGCACCACGTTATATAGTACAGCAGCCCAGAAAGGATGCAAAATATCAAAACTGATGCAGATATGCTTTGAAACAATAACAGTGCAATCCAGATTTTGTCAAACTTTAATGCTGTTTTTTTCCCTCTTCTAGTTAAATTAGTGCAGCGTTCCTACAATATGCTATTGTTTTCCTGGAATTGGGAGCAAGGTTATTAATTATTCACTGTTGTGTTCTCATATGAGGGGGCTATGCTTTTCACTGTATTGCCTCATAGCTCAAATACTTAAGGGCCATAGTACTCAGGCAAATTTCGTGAGGCAACATCACAGCGGTATCATTAGGAGATTAAAAGTTTCCTAAAGAGTCTGAATGATTGGAACGTTTGTTTTTTTTCTTTTTCTGATACATTTTCAAAGTTCTTGTATATCATTAGAGAGAGACATCAAATAACTTTTGTCTTCCTTTTTTTCCAAGTGATTTTAAGCCTAAGTCTAAACAGCTTAGGCATTGTTATGGGGAGAAAATCCTACTCAGTGTGGTGGTAAGAGGGTGCCAAAAAGTTCATCTGGCTTGTTGATTTCACCGTGGATTACAGATATTCAAACCATGTGCCTCATGTTCAAACAAGTGCTTCTATCAGGGAAGAAAGTTGCCAAACAGAGCTTTGTCATGTAATCTGTATGAATTGACTGCAGCATAATGAGAAACCAGGCTGTGGCGGTACAATTAATACAGTTTCATCCATTCGCTCGCCATTCAATTCCCACCCAATTTTATGATGGAAACCATTTTAGAAAGCCTACATTTACTGAGCTGATGAAAAGTTTAGCTCAATTTAAAACATAAATTGGAACATTTCTCCATGATGAACTTTGTTTTATACAAAATGATTCAAATAAAGGCTCTGGCTGCTTTTTTTTAGGGGTGGTGGGGGCTGTTTCTAACAAGGACAACAGCAGCATCAGTAAATGATGTGTATATTCAAAGCTGAATATTTCATGTTGATTGATCGCACTGGCTGCCACCCACCTGCTCCTCCTCCTGTCCCACCGGAGCTGGCATGAGGAGAATTCAGTAATTGAGAAGAGCAGAGCATGGTCTCTCTTTGCTCACATATGACAGATGGGGCATCATCGCTTCAAAGGAGAGCATTTGAAAACAGGAGGAAGGGGAGGGGGCAAGAGGGTGAGGGTGGCTTTGAAAGTAGCTGTGCCACTCTGCACAGGTGACAGTTATAAAAAAGGTTACCATATCTAAATAAGTGCCATCAGAGCTGCAAAAGCAGGAATTAAATGTACAAATGAGAAGTTTGACAAGATACTCTTTGTTTTTTTAAAATACACATTGTAATCCACAGTTACCTTGCATCATTATTCTCAACTTCTAGGCCATCTTATTTTTATAAACTCACACATGAGTGTGACATTATAAAACGTTCTATGATGTAGAGAAGAACGGAATAATACAAATCATAAAACGTGTTCATGGTTTACGCACCATGAAAATGCACATCTGCTGCTTTTTGCAGTGTTTTTAAAGATTCCTGACTCATTTTACCATAACTTCTGCTTCCATCGCCTCTCAACCCTTGCCATTATTTCGGTTACTTCGCGAGTAAAAAAAAAAAACAAAAAGAAAGAAAGAAACACTTGCATCCCTGAGAAACGTGTCTATCAGAATGTGTCTCGTCAGAAACTTTTTTTCTTTCCTTAGTAAATCCAGACGAGGGGCAGAGATTTCTCTTACCTGTCCGGTTCGGTGGTGCGCGGAGGACGACGCGACGTGACAGATGTTCAGAGTTCAGCGGAGAGTGATGTTGAACAGGATCACTGACTGCTGACTGACGGACTGTACGCTCCGCACGCTTTATCATGAACGCCCAGCACACACAGTTGGGTCGCAGATCTTCCCTCCAAGTTGCCGTTTACGTTCAACAAAATGCGTCCGAACGCTTTCGACCGGAGACGAAGCCAGCAGTGCGCTTTCCTGTGTTGTATTTCCAACTGAAGAAAGAGCTAATGAAATCTTATTTTTTTTAATTACTTGGGATACTTCGACATGTCCCGAAGCCGTATGTCTCCCTCATCTGGCCGCTGAAAGTGTAACAGACTGTCTGGCACCGTGCGTAAAATGTGCCCCGGCGTCTCCAGAACGCAGACTTCATTAATCCTTTTGTTGATGTTTCAGAGGCGTTGGTGAGCATGTGATATTTGTTTTAGGAATTATCTGCAACATTTTATGTTAGAAAAGTTAAGTAAATGGATTTTTATGATTAAAAAGAGACATCTTCTTGTTATTCATAGCTTTGAAATAAAGCTGCTGCTTGATGCTCACTGTATCCAAAGTGTTTGATGCCATTAAATTGGAAAAAGGGTTGTAACTTAGTGGTTCAGCATTTTACTTGGTAACTGTCTCACCTAGGAAGGTTTAATTAGATGCTTGCATCTTTCACATTTCTACCTTCTGACCTTCACTGTGGATTATCCTCCAAGACAACTGGCAATATCTTATTGCTTGTATGTGAATGCATTCCAGGCACATTCTCTGTTAAATCTTAAACTTAAATAAAGCAACATATACATTTATAGCTATGAATAATACCACAGCAACAGGTCATTCATTCATTCATTCATTCATTCATTCATTCATTCATTCATTCATTCATTCATTGTTTCAATCATATTCAAACATTAACCATTCACATTATCAAATTTTACATTTCTTTCTCTTCATATGTTCAAAAAGAAGTAAGCAGAAGTATAAACATATCTATTCCTATCCCATTACATGTCTAAGTCTTCAGCTATTTCACCTTTTGCACAATGTACAAATTCAACAATTTCAACACCCTATTCAGTGTTTTCTTACTGCAAACAACAGAAGAATAAAATAAACAAAACCACTGATTGTTAACTATAAAAATGTTTCCTTTAATCTCAAAATTAATGTAGTCTACAAATCCATCCATCAATTTTCTTTACCCACTTTTCTTTTTGGGTTGCAGGGAGCTGGTTACTACCTCCAGCATTCACTGTGTGAGAGAGGCAGGGTACACCCTGGACAGGTCTCCATTTAATCACCCACACTTGCATGGGGAGAACATGCAAACTCCACCCAGAAAGGCTCCAGGCCGGGAGGCGATCCTGTGATGGGAATTTTTCTATTCCACTGTTGCCAATGTGCTGCTCAGGATGGGAGACTGCAACGAAGTGAAGATTCAACACAATCTGCTTGCTTCCTTAGATAGAAAACTTTTACTGATTGGCTTTTTATAAGGTATGTGGATATTTTTGTACAGTGCCCTGAGACGACTTTTGTTGGCTTGGCGCTATATAAATAAACTGAATTGAATTGAAATTGATCTTCTTGCTATGAGGCAACAGCTCTAACCACTGGGGTGCCTAGGTCTACAAAGATTTTTAATTATTTTGTATTTTCTTAATGTCTGCAAATTTGTAAAATAATAAATCAAACAAGATAAAAAAATGTGAAGATATTTATTCCAAACTATGAAACAAAGCATAAAACCGTATCTCATATGGTGCAGTTTGAAAGAAAGTACTCCCATAATTTTTGTAATAATTGATAAAATCTGAAATGCAGGTATTCACTCAATTTAAAAAAAGCAATCAGCTGTATCCACCAAAAACTATGTGGACGTTTGAGTCATGTGATTACCCTACATTAGACTGGCTGTACTCTGTGAAGGTAAACAAATGTGGCAGAATCAGACAAGCGTATAAGCTTGGAGAAAACATTTTGATGAAAATATAAGAGTGAATCTTATAAAAAGATTGAGCAAGTCATCTGTCATCTGCAAGTCAAATTTGCTTACAAACCTTTAATTTAGTGATGCATTAACCACCAATATGAGAAAAATAGTGTCCAGATTTTGTTTACTACTTTATTTTATTTATTTATTTATTGACCGGTCTTACTGACTTTGCAATGCATACCTTTAGGGGGCATTTTTTAAGAATGGAAACATCATTGTAAGAGCTGTCACACAGTTTCTTTTACACATTTGTTTTATCAACCAATTTCTACCCTGACTAGATGTAGATTTCTGTATTTAAAAGGGAAAGTGCACATTAATCATCATGAGTATTTCTGTCCATTATGTAAATGTACCAGAGTTAGCCTTACAGGCTAATTTTCATCTGCAATCCCAGGCAGGTTGATGGAACAAAGAATAAATTACAGACAAACAACTACCAAAAACATATGGGTAATAAAATTACATGATCTTGGATAAATGGAATCACGCAACAGAAACAAAAACCAGGGATGCCTCCAGAAAGTCTTCAAAGGGGTGGCCCGATGAGGACCACTGCTGATTTGGGATGGCACACCAAAGCTCAAGGCCATAGCAGAATTTCAGGAATTTTATTACATTGTTGTCATACATAGGCTATTTAAAATAAACTGCAATGTGGAAGCTTGGAAATTGTCTTCTGATATAAGCCTAGTGTGTGTTTCTTTTATTTTACAGTATATATTACTGATACATTGCTGAGATCAGTGCAGTCACTACTTAACTCACTGAAGCTTGTCCTCTCCTTTCTTAAATTCAAATACCATACCATACCATACCATACCATACCATACCATACCATACCATACCATACCATACCATACCATACCATACCA
>JAOXNZ010000012.1:22070972-22085914 GCA_028566095.1 Kryptolebias brasiliensis | reverse complement strand
AAAAAAAAAAATAAATAAATTGAACGATGTCCTTGGAGCATGCGTTAGAGATGATGCTCATCTACTGCAACACCAAACTTTAGCTCAGCTAGTTTGAGCCATTTTTGTGTGTTTTTAAGTTTGCTTAGCTGTGGCAGCCATCTTGAATCCGGTTGACTCCTAAAGTTAAACATTTGTGGATGCTCATCAAATCATTGCTTTCGGAGTTTCATTAAAATCCATTCTGTGGTTCATTCAATATTTTGCTAACGCAGCAGGCAAACAAACGCATGCACACACAAAAACATTATCGCCCTTTTGCGTTCGGCAGTGGGCGATAAAAACATAGTTTTGGCTGAAAAGATTCCAAAGGCAGTATTAGGAACTGGAGTTTCACCTGTAAATAACCACAGACACGTTACTGTATTGAATTGTTAATCATATTTAAACTCAAATCAAACCTCTCTCCAAATCTGCTGTGTGCTCATGAAGCATATTCAGTACTCAACAGGTCAGCTAAACTCCAAATGCAAACCCTGTTTGTTTTGGAATAACAGCTGACAAATTCCCAGTAATAAAGCAGATTTCTGTTCTGTATGTTTTGCATTCAGTCAGTAGGTAGTCTGTTGAGCTCCTGATTTTGCAGTTGTAAAGCTGTTTATGAGTGAGTTTGTGGTGATAATGAGTGCATAAGCAGAAAACATGTGACAGCCAGAGGCAGGAATCTGGTGAGCAGACACTGATTACTCAAGAAATCCAACAACAAACAGCCTGAGAAGAAAATACCAGAGCTGGTGTTTGATCTTATGCCCAACTTTTTCTTTGTCTCACAGCTTAGAAATTTGTCCAATTTGTCAGATTTTCACAGGTATCCAGTGGCCAGTGTTGCCTTGTCTGATCACTGCACTGATCTGTCTGAAACGCTGCCTTAATTTAGGCATTTTTGCTCTATTTACACTATGTATCTGAAATATCACTTTTACATTCAGACCTTAATTTTAATATTCTAGCAACTGTTCATTAACTGATAATCAAGTCAGAAGGTGTAAGATAGTAATACAGTTTTGTACAGAGAATGAAGACTTTCTATAACGACTGACACTACTAGGTTTGAGTCTGACTTGTCATTTAGCTGCTGTTCACTTCCTAAACACTCTTGAACAGCACTTGTATACAACCCAGCAGAAAATAAAAAAATGAATGGCAATTTTGTTTTTGAAGGAAATTATTCAATAATTGATTAAAGCTTTGACACACAGGGAATAAATTGTTGCTGATTGCTAAAAGTTTGCATTTAGATTTGCATCTGTTTTGCAAAGAAAACAAAAAACTTTAAGAAGATTTGGTTAAGATCATACAATTTGTTTAGGCTTTATTGTGCATATTTGTTAAAGACATTTTGTGTCACAATGAAGGGGGTCATTGGCATTGGTGGTTGTTGATCTGATTATCTTTAGAATGATTATGATCTGTTTTGTGGTTCTCTGTACAAATCATTTATTACATTTATTCATTCACAGTTACTGCATTAATGAGACAACAGAAATCCATATGTTTATATCTGTGCCAAGATCTATAAAATGAAGATCTAGTTATAAGAAGTTCAAACTGTTCATTTTCCTTGAAATAAGTGTTATGCAGGTTTTCCAAATAAATACACCATATTATCAGAGTTCAGTGTAAGCTAAAGTAGAGAGTACAGAGTCCGCTGCAAAAAAGATGTGCACATTATAAAACACTGCGGTGCTTTAAGGGTACTTCAGTAAGTACTCTATTCAGAAACACAAATAAAAACATCCACTTTGTTTCCCAGAAGCTGAGTGCTTTCTCAAAATCTTTCCTTGATTCTCTTTCATGTCAATATTACATTCAACATTTTTAAATACGATATACAAGAGCATAAACAGACATGCTACTTTTTGTTTTAAACTTTCAAGAAATGTTAGCTACAGGTCTTTTCAGTCTTTTTTTTTCCCCCTCTTTTTTACTTTGTTTACTGGTGGAGCTGTGATGTTGCACGAGGCATCTCAGAGGCGCTGAAGGGTTCTGAGTTTGAAAGACTAATGGAATTTTAACACCTCCTGGAGCTCATCTCGACATCCATTCACACACGTACCATCTGTTTTTACTACCCACTCCTTTTATAACTGTTTGTGTGTCTGTAGTGTGCTTCCATGCAGTGGTATGACACTGGGTGTGGCATTTGTCTGTGAGTGTGTGTTTGCATGGTTGGGAGATTTGTTATTGACAGCACCATCTGTGCCCACTCACCCTTTTTTGCAGTTTTAATAAACTCTACTGAACACGAGCATGGCTTCCATGCTGTGCTTTTCATTGGGGCCTCAAATAACAGTACTACCCCCCAACCCCCACCCCCAAACCTTAAAAAATGTCCCAACCACCCTTTATCCTCAAAATGAACAAACAAGAGGCCAGGTGTATCATCCCGATTTGTACTCAGCACTAATTCATTCAGTTGCTTCCCCAAAAGCAACATTTTCAACCCAGAGCACTGTGATCCAGACTGAGGTGTTTCAGACTGGGAATGAATTATTTATGCTGTAACGAGTGAAGTTTTCAGCTAAACTTGCCATGTTCTGCTGCTCTTTTCTCATCTCTTGGTTGGTGATGTTGGGGCCTAGAGAAGAATCCCTGTTGAGTGCATAGTTATGAGCTGAATGAGAGTTTGTGTTGTTGCACACTGCTAACATGAGGTAAATTGAATCACACATGCTCAGGGAGAGTAAAACTGGGAGATAAAAGTGAAATAAAGAAGGGTTTTATGAGATTTTGGGCTACATCATGAGAAGCATTAATTCCTGTGAACCACTGCTCAAACGTAGCAAATGGACAGACAGGAAGGCGAACAGACACAGTTTGAACGTGCTGCTGCCTTCCTCCCAGAAGGACTGGATTAGGAGGAAGGAGATTGGGGGATGGGACAGGATGGCAGGTCAGTCCCAGAATGAAGGACAGATGTTGTATGCTTTGTCCTGTTTGACTTTTTTTGTTCTCAGCAGTTGTTGTTCAGACAATTGGATTTAAATTTATGTGGTTAGCAGAAGCACAACTAACTTTTAAATATTAATCTTCACAGCCTTTAAACACAGTCTTTTCCTGGTTCTGCTTGTTTTCATGGGTTCATTGTAGCACTTTTTCAAGTTGGTCCTGAGAGTCTTTCCCAAATCAATGCCATGTGTGAAATGAGCAAGGTGGAATGGGGGGTGGGAGTTGATCTGTCGTCAGCTCCTTTCACACTACACTTTCATGCCAGGCCTGAAAAACCTTCTTGCAGCTTTAATGTATGAACCAAAATGACAAAATGGGGTTGAAGTTGACCCACTCTTGTTACACCTCTGAGCCATCAAAGGGGGGTAATCACAGAGCTGAATTGAGTAGTTGACAAATAGGGTGGGGGATGTGTGTGACCTGAACAATCTGTGATGTCTAAAGAGGGGCTTGTCATTGTGTTCATATTATGGAACCGTAGTGTATAAAAGGCTGCTGATATGCTTTTGTGCCAGCAAGGAAGGTAGTCACAGTGCCAAGTTGGCTGGTATATGTGAAATGTGGGGCAGTACTTGCAGTGTTGCACTCTAACTCAGCTGGTTTCACACACCTTGTCGTGTGACTCGACCAACTCATTTGGTTTGGTAGTTTTTATTGTGGAAAAACCTTATTAATACCTCAATCCACCTATAAGACATTGCACAGAATAACAGAAATAGACTGGACAGTGCAGCTGTTCTTTCCATTCTAACCAAAAATGATTTAACAAGTATAATTTATAAAAATATAAACTGTGCCCACTAGATTTTATTTAAAAAGCACCCTTTTTGTCATGAACTGTCTTTCCTATTCACTCTTAACATTGATGAACTGGTATTGAATTTACTTATCTCACAATTTCTCGCTGTCCCTTCCCCCATTTTTTCCCCTTTCTTTGGCCTTAACCCATGACCTGAGGGAGCCACTGAGCCTGCTGCCCCCTCCAATCAATAGCTAAAGACCACCCCTGGTGGTACAACTGCTCTGTGAATTACTTTGGGTGTTTATGGGTAGGGTGTTATAGAAAGAATCAGTGAGTGAAATGCCATCTGGAATCTTAATTTCCTTTACATGTGGAAATCTGATTGATTGTAGTGTAGAGTGAAGAAGTGACTTGAGTCTTGTATTCAAAAATGCTCTGTAATGGAGTCTTGCTGTCCTGAACACCACATAATGTCTACACCGTTTGATGTGGTCACCTCTCTTTCTGTCTGTGTTTCCTTTCGTGGTCCCAGTCGGGTTTTAGCATTACAGAAAGCTAGGAACAGTTTCCTATGGTCCTAGCTCTCAACTTATCAGACACACAACAAAGGTGCATTGTGGTTTTGAAGGAGGGGACCTGAGCTCAGTGTACAGCAGCTCTTATACTGGCAGGTCCTACAAGCTCCAGTTTGAACTCTTCTCCACCCTCTGTTGAGACGGAAACTAAAGCCACATCTGTGGTTCGAGTCACAGATCTGTGGAGCGCCTGAATTAAAAAAAAAAAAAAAAAGAGCCATTTACGGAAAAGGTCCAACAGCCACCTCCTTCCCTGTCATTGACAATCATTGTAATGATTGTCAAAGGTCACAGATGAAGAAAGTCCCAGTCAGTTCTCCTATTTGTTGCGTTCTCACTTACCCCCTTTTCCAAGATAAGATCTAATGTTAGATAATAAAATAAACCCAAGGTGATGATAAATGAACATAAAGTTAAATATTTATAGTTCTCTTGTATCCTTTTTAGGCATCTCTGTTACTTTCCATGAAAACCCTCTATGAGTCTCTGCATTGCTGCTTAGCTGTTTCCATAAATAGTGCAGTTCTATTGTCATGAAGTCACACTTCATGCGGATATTATGCAATAAATGAAACGGATATTTCTGTGAATCTTGCTTTGAGGTTTACTATATGAAAAAAACAGTTTGTCTGAGTCATTAATTGCTTTTAGTAGAATCTTCAGAACATGCAACCAAGTCTAGCATAATTCTGAAAATTTAGGTTATCAATAATGGTTATAAAAATCATTTTTTTTCAACTGCTGCAATGTAAAACCAGTACAAATTGCACAAGATACTTGTTCAAAAAGTTTCAGCAATGAGTTTCATGAGTCATTTTGTATTGTCATTGTCATCACATTCAATGAATGTGAATTTGATGATGAATTTGCAGGGGGTTAAAAAGTAGCCGGCAGGCGACGAAATTCGCTGAATAAAACCTTCATTCAGCCACATTTTTACTGGCTACTTTTTGTTGACCAAAAATATTTTCATGGATTAAAGTTCTCCATCTCCACAACAGACTTTTGTCATTTGTAAACATGAGGAAAAAAAAAGTAATGTGGTCAGCCACCTACTTTTTCTAAATAGCCTTCTACTGCTGAATTTTTTGAACCCTCTGAATTTGTTGATATTTGTTTATATTAATACTCTTGGCAATTTTTCCTGCAAATCTGACAAATTCCTCCTCTCATATCTTTCATCTTTTTTGCATTTGGACCCAATTGAAAATGGGTGATGTTGGGTATTCTTCTAAGTGCTGTTTGTCTGAAATTAATAATAATTTAAAAAAATGCTTAAAATAAACAGTTTACATCAGTAAATTTCAGCTTTGGCGCAACTAGATGATGTTATTAATAGGGTACCAATCAACTTTTCATCAAATATGGAAAATATTAGCTAATTTTACGCAGCCTTTTTTTATACATGTAAATGAAGACCTTCTGTGACACCTCTGCAATGTGATTGCGATCTTCTCAAAAAAATCTGGAATATTTATCAGAACTGTTTAATAAGATACACATTAACTGTTGAGTTTCTGTCTTTCGTGGCCTTACTGTTTTATTTACAAACCCTCAACTGATAGCTTTCTGTCCGTCACAATTTGATGAGCGAACTGCCGACCTCTGCTCATTGACCTGAATACTCTGGTTTCAGCTCTGCTAACTCTGTTGGAGGAGGTCGTCTGTTGTGTGGACAGCACAATAAGTATGGCTAGTGAACATTCAGACAAATAGCAGTAGTTTCCAACAAATACATTTGCAGTGATGGAAACTGACAATTACTGAATTTTTTTTTACCATGTTTTTTGAAGAAGCACCAAAAGCTATACTTAGGAAATAAACAAGAACTTTTTTTTATTTTTACTATTCTAATTATGTTTTTGTAACATTTAATAACCACAAAGGTTAGTCAAATTACTTTAATCATCTAAACAACATTTAAAGAATATTCTGTTTGTTATTCTTCAACTATTCAGATTTTTGGATAAATGTAAGAACAATAATGTAATATCTACATTATCCTTTTTGATAATGTTTTGCATTATTTTTTTGTTTCAATAGGTGAACAGGTTAACAGGTGTTTAGTTATATTTGTAGTAATAATAGTGTCACCCATACTCTGATCGTTAAGCTATTCAGGGTCATTGTAAGATGTTATTACCAAATCAGGAGTATTTTTGGCTTCTGAAACCATGACAGAGCAAGTAAATTTGGTCAGCAGTTCCTTTGGTTTGCAGTTAAAGTGCCTAAAATATTCTTCAAACTAATGGATTTTTTTTTCATTTGATGTTTATTAAAAGTTGAAGGAGAGACGTATCTTTAGCAGAACTAAAAATATAAGGCCTCCCTGTTCTGGTTGTTTAATGATGTTTATGTGAGAAGATTGTGTGAAAACACTTACTGGGAAAAACAGAAGTGCTGTAAGTAGCTGCTTCTCAGTTCTTGAAAACATTTGCCATGTCATTTCATTTTTCTGGTGATATTTAGGTTATGATGAAGTAGAGCATACTTCCGTCTGCAAGAAGTCCCCCCAGATTCCTGACAGCTCATCTTTTTATAATTTATTAGAAGTGGGAAGAACTGCAAAGCAAAATTGTTTTTTTTAGATCAGGACTGGAAATGGAACAAGTTTTATGACTTGTTCCATTTTCTTTAGAAACCAAAAGTAGAGCAAAGCCTGACTGACATGAATGGTTATAAAAATGGAAAAAAAAAGTTTACAGAAAACTCTTTAAGCCTCCCCTTTAATTATAGATAGATCCACTCCTGGTTGAAGTGAAGATGACATAAATCTCTGAAGAAACTGATGCTGGGTAATAAAATTGTTTTGAACAACTTAAAAATGTTGTCACAGTTTGTGTGTGTTTTTGCATGTTTGCATACCCTTCATCAGTCAGAGCCCAGTATGGTCTTGGACACAGTGACCAAGTTTCATATCTTATATTAACCATGCAGTGTGTTGGAAAGCTTTCTTCTCTCCTGGGGTCTTCTGAGTTGTTCTGGGTAACAGTGTGTCTGAGGGATGTGATGCAGAGTCACCTAGCTGGGTGTGAGGCACAAGCATCCCTGTACTGTCAGCTCTCACGCACAAAAGAAAGCAACCTCCATCTCCCAGCACTGTGAGAGCCTGAAAAGAGAAAGTCCTAGTCTTGCTTGCTATAGTGTGGAACAAAAAAAGAGCAGTGAAAGCTGATCTGTCTCTTCTTTTGTTTTTCCTCCCTCTTTGTCCCTTACTCTGGCCCTCTGAGCAGCTGCCCTAAGGTCGATTTCATTCTCTTCGTCGTTTTTTGGACCAGGGCTTGTGTGTTAATCCAAAAGCTCTGGGTGGGTCCAGTTAGGGTTGCCTCCTGCAGGCAAAACTGGCATTCTGTTTCACCTGTATAGTCTTGCCAAGTTTGTGATCATTAAAAAGGGACGATAACAAAAAGCTTTTAATTAGATATTTTAAAATAACATTAAGACATGTTATCTCACTGCCTGAGACAGAGAGCTTTTAGAATAAGACACTTGCACTTTGAAAAGTGTCTGTGGACTGACAGTCAAAGCCTTTCCAAAGGAACGTTGTAGGAGATAAGAGCCTGTAACTACCTGTCACTTCTCCTATATTGGCTTCCATTGTAATTAGTTTTAAGAGTTATGAGTCTTTTTTCTGTTTTCTATATGTGTATCAGGGATGATCATATTAACCTGTCTTGGCCTTTGAGTTCTTGTAAGGTGGGGGTGGGGTTGGGGTTGTGGAGGGCTTCCTCATTCTTTAGAGCTTGGTTTTCACCACCAGATGCCTTGGAAGAAATCAATCCCTGCTGGTCGTGGCAGTAACAGTGACAAGGGGACTCTGATTGGTCCTCAGGCTGCAGTTTGATTCTGTGAGCAACGTCTGGCTGAAACCTGAGTCAGGACAAAGACGGACAAATGAAAACGCAGCATTTGATATATATTATAGTGCATGCACAAAATGCTTCTTATTTTGCAACAAAATATCTGAGATCAATGCAATATGTATATTTCTGCAGGCTAAGAACATCTTAAATAACAGAGGCTGAAGAGAAGTAAAAATGTTGCACTTTCAGCTCTATATATACTGAAAATACATAAAGACAACATGCATAAAGATCTCATAAACACCCACAAATAGCTGAGCTTTATATTTAGTTTAGCCTGGCATTGAAAGCTATATTCCAGTGTTTGGTTGGGCAGCACTGCCATGGTGTTAACTTATGAAATCAAAAGAACAGTGCTGCTGAACGTCATACTGTTTACAGTTGTCTTACGATGTAACTATAGTTAAAAAATCCCTATAGTAAAAATCACTTTAAACCGATATGAACAATTTCCACTGACCAGATTGACAATGCTAGGAGCAAACTTTAAATGTTGCACTGTAGAAAAAAAAAAGTACTGATTTCTCTGCCTTTTACAGCTGATGTCCAAATCGTGTGTTTTCTCCTCTTCTTATCTGTCCCATAAATAACTAACTCCACTAACACAACTAGTCTGAAACTGCAGACCTCTACTAATGCTAATTCCAAAAAATAGAAATTCCGGACCCAACATATGATCAAGGTTCAAATCATTCCTACATAATTTTTCTTGCTCTTTCTTTAGGGTTCTTTCTCAGGTAAAGATTTTTAAAATTAAGTCATTTGGTTTAGAAGAAGAATATGAACATTAATCCTTGCCTAACTTTGAACATCCATACTCAGCTGTGATGCGTCTCGAGCGAAATAGCCTCATTATTATGCCCTCGCAGTCCGACATTGCCCCGGCAGAATTTGTTGCATCAGGCTGAGAGCAAAGAACTCAGAACCTCCAGTAAAGCATTAAAAACCTCTGCTTTAATGTTTGCTTTGAGTTGTCAGTTTGGTTAGTTACAGCCACAGAAACATGGGGTGCTACATAGTATGTTTGCTCAGTTCTGGAAACGTTTGTAATGCATGATAATAAAATGATAATGACTTTACTCTTAGGGCTCTGTTGATTGATTCTCAACCCTTATATGTCCATTAAAAATTCATAAGTGTATTTTGGGGGAAAAAAATGAGAAGGCATTTCATATCAGCATAATTATATCTCTTTGATTTTTGGATTATACTTTTGCTTTGAAGTTTGGCTCTTGGCATAAGCCCTGTGGCAAATTTGAGGTTGCAGCTAAAGACCCCCTACAACTATCTTTGCTTGTTGGAATAGGCTGTTTTTGCTTTTATCTGATAAACCTAAAAGTGCTGTATCAGCAATGTTTTAGAGCTTTGTTTTATACATTTAGAGCAGTGAGATCATCTGTCTGTACGAATGAGTGGATTCTTTAATAGATTCATATGTAAAATTAATCTCTTCTCTGTTTAAACTCAAGATGTTGGGTAAGATTTCCCCCCATCCTCCACCTGCCCCTAATTCTTTACCCCAGTTTTGGAGCATCTATGCACCCACAATGCAGCCATCACACTGACCCCCAGCTTGCCCCTCTTATCCCCAAACCTGGTGTCCTCAATCCTTTGGTTAAGACAGGCTGAGTTGAAGGCTAACATTACACTGATGTGATTGATGATGACATTCAGGCTGAGTTGTGGTGTCCCCCAAACAAACCTGACCATTGTGACTATGTAGAGACCTGGCAGAATTTGGAATAAACAAGTCATGCATTCACACTTGTCAAAGTACCGTGTTTTAAGTATATTGATTTATTATGATAGTTTTATGAAACACAAAAGACTGCAAATTTGTAACTTTATTTTATCCTTTTGGAAATTTAGGTACTGCATTTGTTGACAGAGTTGTATTGGTATTATAGTTGTTTAAATGCTTTGACAGTGTTTGAACATATTTACATAATATGTTCATCTGTGTGGTAATGTTTTGACCAAACCACAGCCCAAATTAAACCCAGAGTAAACAAACCTAAAAAAAAGGATTGCGTTACTCATGAATATAATTATACTCATCCGCTGTAGTAGATTTACCATTCTGCTGTTAGTTAATGTACAGTTATGCGATTTTGTTTTCAATCTGTGTCAAAAACTCCAAACATTTTCCAAATTTCAGGAAATTTTTAAGGCTGTCAAGGATTTAAAAACATGTTATTGATTGCATGCTATTTGTAGTGTTTAAACAGCTAAATGAAACCTTTATAAACACAGTTAGTTGATTTTATGTGTCAACAACATATGTTTTATGCAGATATGCTGTTACTGTCCAACCTCTTTCCTTTTAAGTGGCGGGCTTGTGGCCAGAGTGTGACATGTTCTGAGAAAGGACGTGTGTGCAGTGTTTCCTAAATCTTGTTGCATTTGTGAGGTCCAAACAGAGATAATGGATTATAAAATGAAAGCAAAGGCCTAGCTGATTAAAGCTTAACACATTGTTATTGTCCCTTTGACTGTCTCTTGTCACTTCAGAGTTGGTTCTAGCAATAAATGCAGCTTGTGGCTCCCAGTTAACATTTAGCCCACAAATTGAGTTTTTCTTTCTATGTAATTATGATTTGGAAACAATACAGTGCTTGTTAACTTCAGTTAACTGACATGCTATAGTTAAATGTTTGTCCATTGTATTATGCCATGCACTGATAAGAGTGGTCAGTTGCAAAAGTTTAGCAGTCAGCAGTTAACTAAAAAGGCCAAATAGAAGAGTACTCAGCAAGAGTTTATTATTTTGGCGTCATAACATCAGCTTAAAAGCAGCATGAAACCAGTTATGCATTTACTTGTTTTAGCTTAACTTAGTATTTTCCAAAAATGGTTTAAGGACTATAGTCAATGAACTGGTTACAGAGTCATAGCCTACTGAGGGAACAGAAAGCTTTAATTGGTGTCAGAACTTGCAGTTCATCAGGGTTTGCTGTATATGGTGCTATTGAGAGCAGACAGCCTGACCCCTATCCAGTGATAAAAGTGCCCATGCTGGGTTTGGTAACGATATAAGAAGATGATTTGACTTTTCATTAGTTGTATTTTGTAGACAGCAAGAAACTTGGAGTTCCACATGGTTTGTTTCATAGAACCAGATATTAACAACTTCAGTCAGATAAATGGTGTATACTGCAGATAAACAGCACATCGTTACATAAACCTTTACACATCATGTTAACTTTCACAAAGCTGGCACAAGGATTCTCTGTGCTACTTGGAGTTTAATTTAAAGGCATTACTCTTGTAATCAGTGGTGGTTGTGTGCAGGCACACACAAGGGTTTGTAGAAGTATTTTTAGAGAAGCCTGAATGTGCATGGGTGTCTTCACACTGTGTGTAAAATCAGCACAGAACTTTTATTTGTGCTTGGTCTCAGCCAGCTGCTTCTTTGCAGATAAAACCAGTTATTCATTTTTGCAGGTTTTTTTTTTCCCCAAGTAATTTTTTTCCCAAGCTTATTTATGAAACATCTGAGTTAGGAACTGGAGCTGAACGTTTCTTATTCAATACATTCTTGTTTATATCTTTGTGAGGCTAAATGTATTTTATAGCTTTTTGGGGAGCTTGTTTTATTTGTTTTGAAGTAGGAAAATAGCAGGATAATTAAATAAAAGATAAAAAGTTTATTATAACAATTCTTAGATTTGCATGAGCTAAAACTGAGCAACAGATGGATTTTGTGTGCAGCCAATTAAAGACTCCTTTTGCTAAATATATAGTGTAAATTGACATGTGCAATTTGGCTGTTTTATTGATGCTTTTAGCACAGAAAAGACTTTCTTTCCTTGAAAAATTTCTTTCCATGATGTTTTCTTTGTTTGCATTGCTGTTAGTGTTAATCATATTTCTCCAAAAACAAAGTATCATCAGTTGCTTCATCTGTCTGAATTCTTTAGAAATTCTTTCTTACAAACTGTACAGTTCTTCTTTCTGTCCAAGTCTTCAGCTTTCCTTCCCAGCACTTTTTCCAACTTCATAGAGGCCTCAAACTATTTCTGCCTTCCCTCCGTGTTTCATCTGAGTGGGTTAGCAGCACATGCCCTTCCCTCTGGAATTACAGGGCGGGTTCTTGAATAGTAGGGTTGTTCATTCTCTGCCCATCCAGCTCCATTGCTGGCTTGACCCTGTCAAAGGCCCAGAAACCGCACATCCTGCAAGGTGCTGGTTTGTGGTGCAGTTATGGATGGTCAGTGACGAGAAGGGAAACACATGAGCGGAGGATGACGCTTTTCTTAGCTGTTTTGTGGATACAGTGCAAATCAGAAAGGAATGCCCTTTTCACATGTAGGTCTCTTTTTCTTTCTGTCATGGAAAGGGGGGATTTCTATGTGTGTTCTGTGTGTGGTTTACAACAAAACAGCATAAATGAGGAATAAAAAATAAAATAAAGTAAAGGATACCTAGATACTCTTTTCCAAACATCTCATCATCCATACAGTGAAATGAGAACGTTAATCAGATTACTGTTTGCAGTAAGTTACAGATAACAGAAGGTTTTACAGATCAATAAGGTGTAGAGAGTTTCTAAAGCAGGTCAGATTATCCAATATGCAGTTCAGAAAAGCCACATTGTTCAGAATATTGTTTAGTTCAACACTTATATTTTTTGTGGGGCAATTTCTATTTAGAATTAGGTTTTCTGTTTTGTGTTGTCCTGATTGGCACATTTGTGAGCTTGAGTTTCAGTTTGTTCCCATCATTCACCGTATTCCTTCATTAACATGAGTTTGAAGCGCACAGAGATGCTTTATTTCATCTCTTCTTGGAGTCATAAACAAAGAATTAACCTAATACTGTCTAGTCTTTTTGTTGGTATTTGTTTCAATTAAGTTGAAAGGCAAAGACTGGGTATGAGGTTGAAAATGAAAAACATAGCCCCGCAGGTCTGTGTTTTTTGTTGTATCTGCTGTGATTGCTTTTAAAATTCATTTTGGGGAGCAGTCAACAAATATTTCATTAAGTGTGAGCAGGAAGGACAAAGGAAGGTGTATGTGGAGACACGCTGATGTGTGTGACTGTTTCTAAAATCTCTGGAGTCCAGCTGACGTTCTTACCTGGAAACGATCCAGTAATCAAGAGTTCTAGTTTACTTTATGGCTTTTTTAATTGTCTTACTTGCCCTTTTTTATAATTATATTGGATTGTTTAATTGCCAAATAATATTAACTGGAAAGCGGAGCTTAAAAGTCAGCTTTGCTGATTTTCTGACGGCATTCCTCATTTTCTTGTTTTGCTTGATATGTCGCCTCTGTTTAGTTTTGTCACTGATACTGTACCTATTACTGTCTGCAGTCATGACCACAGTGTCTCGACTGTGAAAACACTTTGTCACCCCGAGTTGGCTACATATCCTGCTGGCTCCAGGCTATAGATCAGGTGTCCCTGAAAAACTGTTCTGCAGAAATGACCTGCACAATAAAGCCCTAAAATATCGCAGTAGATAAAGTGAACAAAGGCATGTATGTGCAAAGAGATTAGTTGAACTGACATATTAAATCGATAGCATTGGAAACAAGTGTGTAGATAGTCTGGACAGAGAATAACATTTATTGGCAAAGGATGCTAGAAGTCTAACAGGCTGACAGAATGAGTACAAACATTCAGTCATAGATTTACCTAAAGCGGTGGTTCCCAAACTCTTCATCTTTTGACCCACAAAAAAAGTCATACAGGCCTGTGACCCTAAGTATAGAAACCTTGCTAATTAGCCATTTACCAAAGAGCTTCATCAACAATTTTAATATCTTTTATTAATTTATGACCATTCTATGTCGTCACAACAGTTAAAGATAAATATACTCTTTTGGTAATCATTTTTGTCAGTCTTCCTTATGAGCTTATTATCTTTTGATTTAAAAAAAAAAAATTGTGATGAACACCAGGTGGGATCTGATTTCATATAAAAAACAAAAAGGCTTTGTCTCTAGTATCTTATGAAAAGGTATTTAAATCGTAGGAAAGGTATGATGGAAAAATTTAGTGGTTTTGATGTCTAAACTTTTAACACCATGGTATACCTTGAAACTGGTAATCAGCCCATGCCTGGTTGGGAAATCCAAATATTTCTTTACAGCAGGCATGTTGCAGTTTTCACGGACTTCTCAGACTTGTAGGTTTTATTCCACACATAGACGGATGGGGTGAGGTAGTGCTGTTCACTTAGCACGTTGCAGTCCTTTTAAAACAAACACCTACAAAGTTTATTGCTGCAGGTTTGTCATTTTGGGGGCTGATTTTTCAGAGTTTGTGTTACTCAAGTCTCTGCCAGCATGCTGCAGATTTTGTGGCTGCAAAAACAGCTAAATAATACAGCAGATGAAAGTTTATGTGCATTTGTTCCAGATGTTTCTTATACTACACCCCTATGCAGCTCTCTGACCACAAAGCATTCATCATATTGTTATCCCAAACAAACATCCCAACTGTAAGAGCTGCAGACATGCCCAGCCAAGTTTATTGCCTGAGGTTAGCGGAGATGAGAATGAGTGTCTGCCTTGACATTGGAGCTTTATCCCCTTTATCTCTCACATAACTAATATCCTCAAAGAAAAGCACAAAGACATGCAAGATGCAAGGTGATGTGTCATTTTTCATTTTAATTTTCAAGTAGGAAACCTGTCAGAGTTGTTTGGTGAGTGAAGTAACCATTTCAATTCAGAGAAGCTGAGGAGCTTTGCCTGAACTAGTTTTCAGTATACAAATTAGCTTTATGTCTGTGTCTTTCACGCACAAGTGGAGGGACCTTCTCTG
>JAOXNZ010000012.1:22019975-22033393 GCA_028566095.1 Kryptolebias brasiliensis | reverse complement strand
CGGGTCAAATTTACCCGAAGTTACAAGGGCTTCTCTACCTCTCTTTGTCTCTCTCACTTTTAAGGGCTACAGGAGGGATAAAAGAAGTCATAGCACCCATTTTTCTACCTCAGTGTCTCCATCAAGTACTCACACATATTTTTGCTGGATTTTTCCTTAAAGGTAGATGTTATTGTTTCCAAAACAGCAGGGCTTCTTTTCCTCTGCAGCTTTTCTGCATCAGTGACTCATACTCACACTTGTCATCCCCCCACCCCCCACCCCAA
This sequence comes from Kryptolebias brasiliensis, assembly GCA_028566095.1. Taxonomy (NCBI): domain Eukaryota; kingdom Metazoa; phylum Chordata; class Actinopteri; order Cyprinodontiformes; family Rivulidae; genus Kryptolebias; species Kryptolebias brasiliensis. Next base: position 22,033,127 of record JAOXNZ010000012.1, on the reverse strand, counting down.
ATCTCTGTTATGATTTCTTATTTCTATCCTAAAGGCCTCACATTAAACAGGTCTGTTTTACTAGTAATTTTATCAAATGAACTTAAGTGAATTACTCTGATGGTTTGAACATAAGGGGGAACCGTCTTGACCCCTGCTTCTAATCACCTGTAATCATGCTGTTGTTCAACATAACCATATACTGTTATTGTTATTCTTATTCCCCTCAAATGGGCCCCTAAAAGTTTTTTTTTTTAGCTGGACAAGGGTGCAGCTTATAATGCAAATCTGATAGACTGACTGACAAATATGAGACATGGTATAGTTTCGCAGAGGTTTGTGTTTATTAAGATGCAACAAACATAGTCATCAGAAAATACAGTTCTATTTAGTTGATTTATTGCTTTTTTGTTGTGATGACTCTCTTGAGTTAACCCTCTGTTTTGTTCAACAAATGCTTTTAATTTATTTTCAATATTTTTTTCCAATGAAAGTATTGAACAATGTTGCTGACTCTCGGGTACCAAGCTTGACCCTCACACAGTCAAACATAATTTTGTGTCACCATGTTGAAGCAACAGCCATGGCCTGGAGCTTTCAGGCAGGTTGAACATCCTGTCCAATAAGCTGGGCAGGCGCACTTGGCTCTGTCTTGATATTTTTATGCTTATGGAGAATCAAAGTTGACGGAGTAGAGGCAGTTATGGAAATGAATCTTTAAAGGCTGCAAGTGAATGTACCATCTCCAGCCAGCACTGCTCACCTCCGGCCCCTTTGAGTGCATGCAAATTGATTGCTTTGGCTGGGAGTCATGTTCAACAGCCTGTGGAATTTCAAGGACTATATGTCTTGTCGGAAAGCACCTGAATTTTTCAGTGGAGCTAGAAAGTGTGTGTTTTAGGGAGGTGGATGAAACAAGCGTGTGATGGTAACATCATGATGATGAAGAGATGACATTAGGCTTTTAAGTAGGTGGCTTTTTTTCCTCTGACCAATTTTTCAACTCCTCTTCAACAGGTCAAAAAAACATCAGAGGCCACTTTGACCACCATCCAGGACATGGTAACCATTGAAGACTATGATGTGTCTGAGTGTTTCCACCACAGTCGGTCCACTGAATCGGTCAAGTCCACAGTGTCAGAGACGTACCTCAGCAAGCCCAGCATTGCCAAAAGGAGGGCCAACCAGCAGGAGACAGAGCAGTTCTACTTCATGGTGAGTGCCAGAAAGAGCAGTCCTTTAATAGGCATAGATGAACTGGGAAGACATCAATTCTGTAATTTATTTCTGCACTAACTTTTTTAAAAATATTTAAATGATCTCTTACGACTTATGTTATCTTGCAAACCAACCCCATGTGAAATCTCTAATCAGTGGGCAGAGGGCTTACTCTTCCTAAATATTTCCATTTTGTAAAGCAAACAGCTATCTTGGTCCAGTTGGAAGATAGACATGCTCTGATAAGGGCTTTAAAAAGGCTTTCAGTGTGTCCTTTGCCCTTGGCTGCCTTATCATTGATTGCTGTCTTGAGAGCTGGCTCTCTGGCTGGCACTCAGGGCCTCTGTGTAATTACTCTCAATTCTCCACAGAAATTCCGGGAGTTTCTGGAGGGCAGTAATCTCATCTCCAAACTGCAGGCCAAACACGACTTGCTGAAGAGGACACTTGGTGACGGTACGCTCTCTTTACTTACCATCCTTTAAGAGCTCAAACTGCTTGTTCTCTTCTTGTATTTGCGTTATTCCCCATAGACACTTTAACCCTTATCAATACCCAGACAAAACAAATGATTGGTGTTTGATTTTTGTCTTTTTTTTTGTATTTAGGCTCTAATATTTTCAGCATTTTATGTGAAAAATATTCCATTATTTGCCTTTTTTCTGCTTGTGAAACTTCTTTGATAGTAATCTGGGTTTTAGCCAGTTAAGCCAGCTAACTGAGAGGGGGATTGTGAATTATCCGCCTTAGTGAATGATTTTCTCCCTGCCATGTATTGGCGGTCATTGCAACGGACTCTCCTTGTTCTACATTGGTGGGATCTCTGTTATTAACTCTGTCATTATAGTAACCTTGGTGGTCTAAGCAAAATTGCTCACTTAATGAGTAATCAAGGCGTGAGCTGACAGTGATGAGAAAAGCCTGCTATTTCTTACACACACTCCTTAATCATTATTATAGTCAAAGAGTTGAAGTACAGTATTAGTCAGACGAGAGGCAGGTTACTCTCTGTTCATAAGACCAGTTGGTCACACGTTTGAAATGTCTACAGGTTTACAAAAACATTTTTGAATGCTTTTCAATGCCTAATTTTATTTTACTTGTCAAACCTTGTAGCTCTATGAAGTCCTGCAATTATTCTGTCTGCGTGCTTAGGTACTTTAACATGCAACTGTTTCCTGTCGGTTTTTCTGTGCTATAATTGTATGAAATAGAGGAAAATGTGAGTGTGTATGGATAAGTTTTGTTTGCGCTGCTCAAGGGTCCAGCGGCTGTAGACAGATGGCAGACTTCAAATGCTTCACTAGTCATATGCACAATTTACCGCAGGGACCTCAGAGACAGGTTCTGGCATGTCCACCCAAGTAACTCCAGCCTCATGTGTCTCCTTTTTTTCTTCTTGCTGTAGGCCACAGAGCTGACTACATGACCACAAGGTAAAATACACACTGCCACATCCACACACATCAGCCCCTGTCCATATTGAAAGTACATTACACACCCAGACCTCTTTCAGTTGTGACAGAAACTTGTGTGAAGGTTTGCAGCTCATCATGATGTGGGATTCAAGGACCATCACAGCATTGAACCTATGTAGTTTAGTATATTTTCACATTTTAAAGCTCCAGTAAATAGATTTTAAAAGAAGACCAACATAGAGACTAGGACATGTAATCAATAATGAAAAGTCCTAAATATTACAAACTTTGTACCTATTCCTATTATTGAAAGTACATATTTGTGATTCTGAAGCCAGTACCAGTTCATCTCAAAAGTATCAAATAAATGTAACCCTGGTGCTTTGTGTTTGGATTCCCATGGATTTAAAATTTAGCATTCAACAAACTTAGATTTGCAGAGGGAATTTGGTGCTCATCGTTGAGTCATCCGGCCTTTTCTCCTTTATTTGCACAAAATCTCATCTATAAATCAAGATGCATTTGCTGTATCACTGAAGTGAGGAGTTAAAACACTTGCTATTGCTTTTTACTGTCAACTGGAAATTCAGTGATAATCAGAAGTTACAGTATGTAGTTCACTTAACTTCTGAAAGAAACACCTGTATAATATTTCAAATGTTCATTGTTTAGAGTTTTGTTGTTTGAGTAGAGAATCTTATTTGTTTTATGTTAGTTTTCTCATCCAGAAGTTACAAATTCAAAGTTTCCTACTGTCATTAATAAAAGCCAACATAGCAGGAGTAATTATTAGTCATCAATATGTAAAATTTTCTATATGAGCCTCACCATCCTAAACAAAAAAAACCCAGAGTTAATAAGCTGATATGTGGGAACAGAAGTATGACATCATTTCACCTGCTCTATCAACCCAATCCACTCTAGCCGTTCCTTTCTTCAGCGCTTGTAACTATGGTGCAGGGTCTTTCAACCATGGCTTGTTCCATGAATGACTCACATGGTTATTGACAACTGTGCATGGTTGTACTGCAAATGGGGATTTTAAGTATTTAAGAATAAAAACTGCCAGTGAAGTACAGTATGTTTTTGCCAGTTTGCCGAGTGCTAGTCTGAGCAGTTTGTGGTGTTTGCTAGTGTTGAATTGGGTACTTTAGGCTCTCTACAAGGGTTACTCCTTGTGATTTGTTCTTAAAAGATACAGAACCCAGGGAAAAGAGGGAAGGAGCAGAGTCTAGAATCTTGCTGTTATTCCCTAAAAATCAGCTGCAAAGAAAATGTCTCTAATGATAAATGGAGAAAAGCGTTGTGTGACTGTAACCTATTCATAACATGTCAGAGATTATAAGAGGAAATTTACTTGTCTACTTGTGAAAATGAGGCATACTATGTCTTCTTTATTGTGCAATTCTATCTAAGGTTATTCAAGACTCTTAGGCTTTTTCTGGCTAAGGTAAATTCATAAAAAACAACCTTCATCATGGTTTTGTTATCCAGATTAACTCCTCACCTTTGTGCTTAATGTTATAGTAAAAAGGTCCTATAATGATTTAGTTATGAGGTTCTAAAAACAAATATTTTTGTCCATTCAGGTGTTACTATTCAAATGTTCAAATGTGGTCACTTATGGTGTGAAGAAAGTTCTTTCAGTAACCATCAAATGTTGAACCAAGGAATTCAAACTAGGTAGTTTACAAAGAAGAGGGTAACAGAACAGCTGCTAACTTCTGTCCTTCTTTATAAAGTCTGTTTTAAAAGATCTCAGGACTGATGGAAGTGGGATTCCAGCATAACTGTATTTTTTTAAAAGTGCAAAACACTTTGATTTGTTTTATGGGAACAATCATAGTTTGCTGTCCTATTAATAACAATTACCACTACAATGGTTTACATTGGTAGGTCACTTGATAACCGCTTTAATTGGATATGTTTAATGTCACAATTTAATTGGAAGTGCAAATATGTGCTCTGCTGTGTTAATAAGAGATTTATAGGCTCACTGGGTCTTTGCAGTTAAACGTTTTTGTCCCCTTGGCTGAGCTGAAGAAGCAAACAAAGCCCTGGACTCTTTTAATTTTCATTCCTGCAGGTCACAAGAAGCCAAACTGCATTATGTCACTCAAAGCCACACACAGCCACACAGCCTACAAGAGGCTGTTCCCTGCAGGGCCCGTCATGAGATGGATCCTGACACATACGATGCTCCCAGTGGTTCTGACATTTCACTGTGCCCTGTGATATGCTGTGGAAAAGAGAGAGAAAAGGAAATATAAAGACAAAAGTTAATAGGTTATAAAAGTTTTTCAAAACACTCTGTCTTTTCTACCATGTGGTGAAGTTTTTAAGATTAGTTAAATTCAACTCAAGTTTAAGTTTTTGAAGGCAATAAAGTTGTTAGGAGAAAAACATAGAAGCTGAATTGTTTACTTTTTCTAACAAACTCTTTGTATTCTAGACATCACAATGGGCTGTTCAAAACCCTCACCGGCACCCGGCGGGCTAGACCCCGGTCTCTTTTTAATTTTAGATTATTTAACGGCAATTTGGAGTCATTTATCAAGGTACAGATTCACAATCTACTGGTTAACATTTTTTTCTCCTCCTATTTTTCTGTCTTGCTCTGGCTTTCTGACCATTTTGGCGGGTTCCCCAAAGCAGCTGAGTTTTGATTTATTGTTAACAATCAAAAAAAAAAAATGTTTGTGCTAAGATGGATTCTGGAAACCTTCCCTGTGAGTCAGTGAGCTTGGGCAGTCTGCGTCTGAGGTGTAGGGTGGCATTGATAGATTTGGAGGGTCGCGGGAGGAAAGGAGCAGCAGTTGGAGGGATAAATATTTGTGTCTGTCAGCACCCCAGGCTCACTGCTGAGCTGGCATGTCTGAGCTGCTCTGGCAGAGATATTCTCTGCTCCTCGTCCAGAGAGGGAGCAGAGGCCAGTGACAACAGGATAAATGGTAGTCAGGGGGTGGATGCCAGACTGATAAGGTGTGCTGCCTCCCTCCTCCGGCCTTTCACTGCCTCTCACTGGTGGCCATGTCCAGCCCTGCTGCCCCTGTCCAGCTCACATGGTTTACTTTGGGCTTTGATGTGAGCACAGGGTGGAATGAAGGTGCTTTCATGGTAAAGGCTTTGGTGGGCATCTGCTGTGATCTTGATCTTTCTTTTTTTTCCTCTGTATCTCTCTTTCTTTCTCCATCTCTGCTTTTTGTAATTTTCCTCTGTAGCCGCGGACGTCGGAACTCACACACTCGGCATCAGGTAGAGACTCTGAGGCGGTTTGGGAAACCTTTGCTGCTTGTCTTTGCTCATTTCCTTCACCTGTCCTGCATTAACAAGAGTTCCTCTTCATGTTTTTGTTCTGTTTTCATTTACAAACCTCTAAAAAGACTGAGTTGAAGACTTTTTTTAATTCAAAATCACATCTTTTGTTTGTTTATAGTAATAGTACAAAACACAACCACATCAAGACTTTGATTCAATTAATGTGACAAAAAGCAGTCTTCCCAGTCTTTCATGTCTGAAAACATTGTTTTACACAATCCAGCTGCACACAGACCTTCACAAAAACCCTCATATCTTGACTTTTGTTGATTCTGAGATGATTTTTGTGTTTGGGCACATTACATCTCCCTGAGGGTTGTAAACAAATCAACTGTATCATTAAAAACATGTAGGGAGTGCCTGTCCAGCACTGAGTTGCAGCTTTCATCAAAGCAGATCAAGAGTGCAGTAAGTGCTTAAGGGGAAGTTATACTACGACTTCTCATCTAACCTCTTCATCCCTGACCTCCACATTTAATGTGTGGCTCTTTAGATAAGCTCTCATTCATTTAACACAGGTTGTATTTAATTGATAGCATTCAAAGAGACTGCTAAAATGGTTTTGGACAACATATTTATACAAACTTGCTGATGGTTTTTTCTATAATCCGTAATACCTAGTTGTTATAAGAGACTCAGTATGAACAAACAAATGAAGTGACGTCAACTCAGTCTGAAAACAATTTTCACTTTGTATAGAAATGTTCCACCTTTATTTAAATTGTATGTGCATGTTTACTTTTGACTTCATGTTGCATCACTTGTTGGAGCCCGATCAAATACCAGGTCGCATTGTTTGTCCTCATAACTTAATATCACTTGTAATACACCATGTGTTATGGGCAAATATGCATGAAATTTAAGAACACATTTTTTTATTTTTAAATAAATGTTTACTTGTGATATTTAAAATATACTTGTACCTCAAAATGTCTTCCAGTTATTTATTATATTAATTCAATTGAACAAAACACAAAATTAAAATTTATATTGTAATTATTTAAATTTATATCCTTGTCATACATGCAGTATTTGGTATGGTTCTAGCTTGTATTATTGTGATAAAATTAAATACAAAATCTTTGCAATAAATTGACTACTGTGCTTTTTTTTTTTTGCTTCCACAGGACTCTGGCCAAGCTATCCCACGAGTGGTTGAAAGTTGTATTCGCTACATAAATCTATATGGTGAGTCACTTACAGACAGCCCTGTGAAGCCTTCAAACCTGATCTTGGTGTTTTGTTTTGTTTCTCCTCTGTGGAATTCCTCTCATAGACCCATCTGTGACCTGTTTATTCTTAAGGTTTATCTTGTTTTAGTGAAACTTGGCATAACAGCAGACTTTAACTGTTTGGGTGTGTTCATAGTGTAGTTTTTTAACTTAGTGTTTGTTTCAGTTCACACACTGTTATGGGAAAACACGGATTTCATCCTGTTTATAGAAGTGCAGCATTTTCCTCCCAGCCTCCCAAACATGCTGTGAGAGAGGCGGCTTGCATTAGTTTGAAACAAGGGAATGGTCTAAAATTCTACTTTTAACGAGGATTAGAAAGGAATTTTAGAATTTTGTCTTGACTCTTGACTTCTCCTCTCATTAAATCCCAGTCCTTGCTGGAAGACACTTTAGTAAAGCCTAATTGTGGTCTCTCTAAGTATTGTCTATAATTAGCAAAGTGAATGGGGCTTGGCAGACAGGATGTGTCTTTAGGCCCAACTAAAGAGTGATAGCGTTCTTGTGTTAGTTTTGTTTTTCCTTTTTTCTCACTATTTTTTTCTTTTTTTTTTACCTTTGCTTCTAAAGGCCTCCAGCATCAAGGGATCTTTCGTGTTTCTGGATCCCAGCTGGAAGTCAATGATATCAAGAACTCATTTGAGAGAGGTACACTTCTCTAACTTATTCCTAAATTCTGTAAATATATGTGTGATTTTCTAATTAAATCAAAATGTTTGGAACAACAAGGGGTTCATTATGACACAACATATTAACCACTTGAGCCACAGGGATTTTTGAAACGCTAACTACTAAAAATAGGTTCTACATACATTTTTATTTGTTACACATTTCTGATTGCTCATATTTTTGTGTTTTAGGAAATGACCCTCTGGCTGATGATGAGAATAATCATGACATCAATTCAGTGGCTGGTGTTCTCAAACTCTACTTTCGTGGTCTGGAGAATCCTCTTTTCCCCAAGGAGAGGTTCAATGAGCTGCTGTCATGCATCAGTAAGAAAACATTTTTACATTGCATTGCATCTATAATGGACTTGTTCTTTTGGGTTTGGGTTTGTTGCATAACCTGTAGCTTTCTGTGCAGCTTTTTCTTTTCTAATCTAAAAAGATATTAAACCAATTTGATGGGATTTAAATCCTTGTACTTTTCACATTAATGTCAGCAGATGAACTCATGTTAAGTTCTGATATAGGTTTCTCTGAGACACATTCGTTTTTATTTAGAGTTAAATTGCATCAGTCATCTATAAAAGAATTAGTCTAATGCTGCATTCTTTCTTTTTTATGCATCATGCTTTACTCTTTGATCAGATAAATCAGCCTTTCAGTATGTGAAACGTCACATATTTGATGAACTGAGTCTGCATTTGGTTGTTACATTCAGCACCATTAACCTAAAACAGAAAAAGTTTAGTTAGGTGTTACAGTGTTTGTACGGGAATATACTGGGCTCTAAAGGCATGAGTGCTATCAAAGTATGTTGATATTAATGAATGAATGGTTTTTAGACCTGGTCTTGTGGGCTATAGCCTTAGATGTATTTTGTTATAGAAGAGCTCACAAGCAGGTGCCAAAATACAGCTCTAGCGCTCTTGAATTCACAAAAACTAAATTGAGAAGGGTTCGAGACACCTGCAACAACTCTAGTCTATTTTGACTATTTTGCACAAATCTTTTAAACATGTTCAAAATTCAAGCAACAACACTGGCAGCCTTTATGATTCATTCAAGGAAAGTGAAAATCCCCTCAAAACATTTTGACACATTTTGGAGACTCCCTTTTGAAAGCCATTCACCAAGTAGTCGCAAACACTCGCAACCCAGTGAGATACTACCTTAAGTGGCACATCTTCAGGCTTGCCACACTTATGGTTAAATTTCAAAATGGCCACAGGACTTAGTCCTTAGTGAAGTCCTCAGAAGAATAGTCACAAAGCCACTTTAACTCTGACTTGGTTCTCAGATCAGTCAGCTCTTTGTGTGGCTTTTCTTGGTCTTTCAAGACTCTGCATGAGGAACGATTGAATGTCCACAAGCTCATCTGAGCATGTGCACTGCAGTGTCTTGTAGTAACTTTGTGTGGGGTTGTACTTGTCTGCACTGTGTGTTTAAGCAAACTTTAGTGTAGTCACCAGTCTGTGAAGTGGGTCTTTGTGTGTTTCCTCTGTGTACCTTTACACAGTCGTGCTGGATGAGTGATGGGGATTCCCTGTTTACATTCCACAGCTTAACAAGCCAGTGATTGCTGTGTGGGTTGGGTGCCTAGAAGGCTTCATATTAAAAATACTTTCCCCATGGAGCAGCTCAGGCCAGCTACATGATCACTTTTCAGCTTACCTTTTTTTTCACCACTGTATACTGCTTGTGATAGTTTTCATTTTGGAATTAGCAGCAGAAAAACTTTGTACAGTTGTAATTACAGATGTATTTGTTGTGATGAATGAGTCTTTATTGGAGTTGACTTTTAAATAGTAGCTTCTAAAACCCTCCGAAACCACACAGAAACCCAGTTAGGTATTCATGAAAAATGAAATGCATCACAAGTATTCTAGAAGCTCAAATCCCAGATGACACAAAATGGCTGAAGGATGACGAGGCTATTTTTAGCAGCCAGCAGAGCCTCAGCTCATCCAAGTAAAACAGGAAGGCTGCTTCAGGTGGAACAAATGATATGATAATACAAGACACAAAGGTTGGCTCGGTCTTCACATGTTGTAGAAGTGTACCAGCAGAAAAAGGTTTCCATGTTTAGTCTTCAAATAGAGATATATATCTATGAGCTTTGCTCATAGAGAGGTTGCTCTTTTCTGGTTATAATGCTCTATTCTGTAAGGATTAAAATAGAAGTGAAACTCTGAAAAAATAATATAAATACACAAGAGAAGCATTGGTAATTATAGGGCATGCCCATTTAAAGAAAAAAATTGTTTTGTACCTGTGCAATTTTATAACAAATCTAATAAATATCAGTTGTCATAGGGAAGAAAAGGTGCTTTAAACAGAGATAACTTTTGTTGTAAAATTTAGTCAAGCCTGGCTCTGTCTTCACATGTCGTAGAAGTGCACCAGCAGAAAAAATGAGAACACATTCATGAAGTTTAATACAGAAAAGCTGCTCTTTTCTGGGTATAATGGTCAATAATTTAAAGCACTGAAAATAATGCAGGTGCACAAGCAGGGGAGCCAAAAATAGGACATGGTCATTTTTGTGTAAAAAATTGTTGCACCTGTTTAAAATATTAACATATTAATGGGTTTTCAGAAGTTTGAGTGAAGACTAAATGGATCAACCAGGACTCAGTTTGGCATGTGAATGTTTTATGTTTTTGCAGAAAATAAGAAACTATGAAAACAATGCATCAGCAACTTTGTACAAACGGTAGACAATTGGTAATAACACGGCTTTCCTTGTTGCCATATTCATTCTTCACAATGAGACCAATGAATGAAAGGAATCAATAAATTAAACATAGTTTGCAAGCTGTAGTACTAACTTGACAAAATTTCAATTAGAAACTTACAGCAGGAGCTTCTATGCAACAGTCCAATTTTACAATGTTACTTTTCCAAATAATTCTGGCATTGGAATAATACAGTTATTACATCAAATATTATGCCCTTCATATTATGCCAAATTATGATTTGGCATAATATGAAGGGCATAATATTTTAACCATTACAATTTAATACCCAACCACTTAACCAAAACTTAAAAGGATAAGTCTAATTTTGCAAAAACTTTCCTAGATGAAACTCAGTCTTTTGGGGTAATCATCTGTGGACAGAGGAAGTCATAGCAGAGTTTTTGAGAACTTCTGTTTAATAACCACAGAATGAAGCCCAGATGCATGGGAGTAAATACCAGACACACACACACACACACACACACACACACCCCACACACACACACACACAGAAATAAAACAGTGGAAATTCAGTTGTTATTTCTTCTGGTTCTGTAGGCACTGAAGAAATCAGAAGATAAAGAAAGCATGTGAAATGTGTTACCCCGTGCCACATAGATGGGTTCTAGGTGACAGTATCCTCTACCAGGTCCACAGCCTGATCTAACAACACAATAGCACAGTTAATATCCTCCTGTGGAAGGAATGTACATAAGTAAAAGCCCAAAGGTCTTTTCTTTTTTTGACAATCTCAACATTTTGTATATTTGTCTTTTTTGCAACTATAGGAATAGACAACCTGTATGAGAGAGCGCTGTACATTCGTAAGATCCTCCTGACCATTCCCAGATCAGTCCTTATTGTGATGCGCTACCTCTTCGCCTTCCTGAACCAGTGAGTTTATACACACTTACCAGCATATTAATTCTATATTTCACTGTCTTAGTTCTTGTCCCTACTTAATAAAATGTAAGCCTAAGTTGCGAACATGCTGTCAGTTTGGACTCATTTTCTGTGTTGTTACCATAGTCTTTTTATCATTCATGTTATTATTTCCTCTCTTTCCAGTCTGTCCCAGTACAGTGATGAGAACATGATGGACCCATACAACTTGGCCATATGTTTTGGCCCTACACTCATGCCTACACCAGACAGCCAAGACCAGGTCTCCTGCCAGGCTCATGTGAACGAGATCATCAAGACCATTATCATCCACCATGAGACTATCTTTCCTGATGCCAAAGAACTGGAGGGGCCCATCTATGAGAAGTGCATGGCTGGTGGAGACTACTGGTGAGCAACACATCAACATGCTAGACTATATTTAATTATTATAAAGCAGAAAATGATTTTCTTTTCGTTATTGGATATAAGGTTGTTTCTCAGCAGGGGGTCAATTTCTTGCTCAGTTTCAAGTGTAACTCTAGCTACCAGGTTGTCCTGTCACGTCTGTCTGTGGGTCAGGTCATTTCATCTATTATTAAAGGCAAAGGCGCAAAGCATTCCGATGAAGTCACTTCACACAGCTGCACACATTTCCCAAAAGAGATGGTTTAAAAAGTCTGGCAGATGTTGGTGGTTTTCCCGTTCCATCTTTATTATTATGAATGGAACAAAGGCATGCAGCCAACTTGCTTTCAATTGGGTCTCACTAAGCATGTAGGTATGCGTGAGCTCCTTATACTGTAGCTTAGTAGCATGTGGTGGTTGATATGAGTCAGTATACACACCAATTAGGCAGCTGTGGCTGAGGAAAATGACATGGTAAGCATGTATCAGCACTGACTTTATGGGGACTTCTCTTCAGGTGGGACAGACTGAAACAATCTTATAAATTACTTCAATCACAGCAGGAAGAAGTCTCATGGCAAGGAAGCAATGATTAGGCCTAATGCAGCAAACACTGGAATCAAACAGGTCAAACTTGAGGCTCCTTTCCAGTTCCACATCTGTAAGCAGGGCTTATCACTTGTTTCTTCCTGTCTTTATCAGTTTCTGTTGAGGCTGACAGGGAATTATCCATGACTACAACTAATCACCCGTCTCAGAACAGCCGTGTCCCTCAGCAATGCATACGAAGCCCTTGGGAGATTTGTTGTCTTGGCAGCTTCCCTTCTCTTTCTTGCTGGAGAGGAGGTGGCTGCTGACATGTTAGTATGGTAGGAGATGCTCAGTTCCTGGCAGGGGTAATCTGTGAAGATGGGTGTGTGGCATTACTGCCAGCTCTCACAGCATGATTCCAGAAGAAAAGCGTTTAGAAAAAGAGGGTAAACCATAGGCAGATTTCGAAGCTCTCAAAGACGAGTGACAATGACATCTGTTTGAACTGCCTTTATGCCTCATTAATTGTCATCAGTGACTGTGAAGTAACTGCAAATCATTTTTAGGGGGGGTACCAAATTGGAAAAACAGATTGTGTCTTTTTACTAGAATCTTTTCTTTGAAAGATGAAAGAAAACAGAATGTTAAAAACTACACAGCAGGGAACATGTTTTTTTTAGACCTATGCTCTGATCTATGTTGTTGCTGACAGTTTGCATGTTGTTCCCCGCAGTGAGAGTCCCTACAGTGAGCATGGAGC
>JAOXNZ010000012.1:22000892-22019875 GCA_028566095.1 Kryptolebias brasiliensis | reverse complement strand
TATGCTCTGATCTATGTTGTTGCTGACAGTTTGCATGTTGTTCCCCGCAGTGAGAGTCCCTACAGTGAGCATGGAGCTCTGGAGGAGGTAGACAATGAGGGAGGGACAGAGACGCACACCAGTGAGGATGGTGAGTGACTATACTACCATGATTTGTAAACACAACAAATAATCAAGCAAAATATGTGATCTTTTAGACACTTAATGAAATTTCAGCTTTGGTCCTTGTCTGTGGTGTTTTGAGGGTTAAACTCAGCTCTCAGGAGCTCTGTGTGGCTAATCCTGCCTTTCAGCCTATTAAATGCTTTAACCTTGAATGGCCAGGGAACTGGGCTCAGAGTGATGGACAGCCATTCATATTCTAATGGTTCTGCTTCTCCCTTGGGTCCTCAGGACATCTCCACATCCTCATTTTATAAAATTCATGGTGGTCTGCACTCTGTTGACCGAGGGGGGGGGGCTTGTCACTTAAAGGTTCTAGTCAACGAGAATTTTACTTAATTCCACTGATTTATTGGAATACCTTAATATGTTTAAGTTGTGTGTTCATATATTTGTATGAAATGAATATTGGTTGGTCAGATCCAATTTAAACAGTGAGCAAATTAAGCTCAAACAAGATCAAGCATTTATATATTTTTTAAATGTCTAAAAAAAATCAAAATTATAATATAATAAAGCTGTCTTGTATGTTAGTTTTCTCAATGTTATTTTCTAGTGTCAGCAAATCGTTTCACACCCTGTAAATGGGGTGCCCCATCAAAACTCATTTGTCTCCACAGATAAATTTAGAAACTGAGAGGTTTCCTGCAGATGTCAAGAGATACTTTCTAAACTCTAAGTCATTTTTTGATGTCCAAAAAATGAAGATGGTAACCATCAGCTTTTTAATTAAAATGACATTACATTTTCAATAAATCCCTCCACCATTCTTTGTTCCAAAAGCTCCTCTGAGCAGCCTGGAAAGAGAATGTTCCTGCTAACTGGGTCCCTCCCTGTGGAGTCCTGAACTGTGGTCAAGTTATTGTCAGTAGTTATTTTTAAATCCCCATGACCTCATTTGGATTTCACAAAAGCATAACTCTTTTTTCCTGTTGACTTACAATCACTTTCTTTAACAAACCTAGAATATTTTTTCTTCCTTTTTTTTTTTTGAGATTGAAGATGTATTTAGTCCTCCATGAAATAAATAAGGCAGGCAGGGAAGGAGGAAAGAGACAAGTCTGTTGTAGTAGTAGTTTTCTGGAAGTCTTTGCCTTGTCCACACAGACGAGTGTGGAATGTGTTTTTGTTTGTTTTCTGAAATAGATGATCTGGACAGGTCAGTTTCACACAGTGTCACATAGACAGTAAAATCCTGCAATCTGTTGCTTTACTCATGTGTTAGTGGAAAAAAAATGAAGATGAGGGCAGCAGTGTTAATGACTGATTATAAAGTATTTGGCATGATGCCAGCTATACCTTGATAAAGTCTAACTGATATGTGCCTTAGCATGTAAGTATTTGTGTTTTTAAGCTACAGAGCTATTAGAAGAACATGATTTACAAAGACCTGTTTTTAAGCTATCCTTAAAATCTTAGTATATCTGAAGTCGCTGCTATGTTTTATTAACTCCTTTGACTCCTTCTCTGTAACTGTTAGGAAACACAACTTCTATATCAAATTTATTAAAAGGTATGGTTTTGCTTCTCATGGTTTAGTTAATTATAGCACACCACCCATTTATTTTCTCTCTTGTTCACCAAGTTACATTGATGCATTTGATAAATCTATACCTAGCTGTCTTAAAAACAGGACAGCTCATTGTTATTTTTTTGTCTAAAACCTACACTGTACTTAAGCTATTTGGCTTTTATGAACTGAATAAACAATATATGGACTTTATAAAAGACAACTGCAAACTGTTTACCATGATATTTCTAAATATATTCATGGTCTCCACAGGATGATTACTTTCTGGGATTTTCTCTAGCACCATCAGCTTGTCAAACTTTTCACATATATTGTGAAATTTTATAAGTTAATTGCATTCTTGTCAGCTTCAACTGTACTCTACGTTTTGTACTAAGCAGCTATATTTCAAACACATTGGCAGTCCTCCACACAGCTGGCCCCTTGTTTCTTCTTCTAGCCATCAACATCTTTAAGGTTAAAACTGAGATATATCATTAAAAATGAGTAGCATCATACTGGTATTATATGGAAATCAATCCTCCATACATAATTCTGTGATAGACCATGTTTTAATGCAGAGAGAATTGTCTGTTTTTAGACTTGTCGTGCACATCAATGCACTAATGTCCTATCTGTTGGTAGAAATCACTACAAGGTCAGAGATGAACTAACTGGCACATTGATTATCTAACACTTTGTGGGAATCCACCAGGATGTCCTTGTTTAGTGTCCCAACAGGCATACTGCACATATTGGATTGCACATTTAGGGAAATGTGTCTTATTGTGCAGAATAGGTGACTTTTTTTCACTACCAAATTTCCATTTAAGTTTTCAAGTCCCCACAATGTCAAGATTATTAGGTGTTTAGCCAAAAAGTGGTTCATATAGAAAATGCTTATATTCCTTCTTTAGTTGCATTTATTCTAACCACATTTCACACAAAGCTCCTGCTGCCTTGTTTCTATGCAGGAACTTTGCAGTAGAGTGACACACAGAGATCCACTGGCTTGTGTAAAACATCTAACAGTTTTTATCTTATACACCACAAGCCTTTAAGTCTCACAGTTCAATATCTTTTGCAGCAATACAACATGACTAAAGAGATCCTTAGTCACGCTGAGATTTGTGTTGATAGCCAGCTGCATTGAGCCGCAGACACGTCACTGCAGTACTAGCATATGTAGGCTTTGGATAAACATTTTCACCTCTGAGCAGGATGGATGGTAGTTGGCATGATTATGTTGAAGTGAATGACACATGAAGAGCATAGAGAAGAGGGGAAGCCCTCTTTATGGATCATGTTGCCTGCTGTCAGCTTTATTAACAGTCTAGTGCAATCCAATTAATTCAGACAGTAAATTCTTGCTTGTCACATTTTACAGGAGCCTCGTCAAATCCACCCTGTCAATATTGACAATCTACTGACGCAAGGACAACAGAAAGTTAGAGGTTCAAATGAAGAAATAGAATAAAAGCAGATGAGGTTGAAAAAGACACAAAGAAATGCAGAAAAATCTCAAGCTTCCTAATGGATTCTCATATATATATGTGTTAGGTTGAAGCTCTCTCTATCGAGGGACCCCCTGTCTGACTTGAAGTGAGACAGAGTGTGGGGAGGAGAGCAGAGGTAGGACTCAGGGAGAAATAAAGCTGCTATTTTTAGATCTGTGTTGCCGTAGTGCATGGATAGGGGCTTGAAGGAGTTTACCTATGAATATAAAAAGGAGTAGACTGAAAGCACTGACGATACGAAGATTGAAACTGAACATAATATTGTGAAAGTAAAGCCAAACAAAGTGTCACATTTAGATTTGTTTATAATAACCTTTCCAAGTCTTTATGTTTTTTGACACTGATGCAGGATTTTGCTGGTATAGTTATTGAGCATTTCTCAAGGCAATCTAATGATCCTTACAATGACTGACATGCCCCTGAGTCATATAGATCTTCTATGAAACCTCTCTATAAATATCCTGCTAAAGCCCTACAGGGCTTGTTGTGACCCTGGTTTGTTAGTAACTATTGACTACAACTAAAACAGAAAGCTGGCTTAGTACACTTGAACACCATGTGAGTTAACTGTGTGTTCATGTATGCATGACTCTCCTGCATCATTACCAACATGCACACTAAAGTCCACATGCTTCCCCATGCAGAACTGTGCTGTCTACAGCAAGTCTGCAACATTTGTATCAGTCACTGGTAATGTGTGCTCTAGGATATTCAGCCATTTCTACTCGATGTACAGGGTTTGCCATGTTTCAGATACCTGACCTGTTTAATCCTCTTTCTATTGACAGAGGGTGAGCCTATTGAAGCCATAGCCAAGTTTGACTATGTTGGACGCTCCTCTCGGGAGTTATCCTTCAAGAAAGGTGCCTCCCTGCTGCTTTATCAACGAGCGTCTGAGGACTGGTGGGAGGGAAGACACAACGGCATTGATGGCCTGGTGCCACATCAGTATATTGTAGTCCAGGACATGTGAGTGATCGTTTTCTCATAAATACACACATACAGTAATTACTTGATTTATCATGAAGGTTGTTTTTGTATTAAGACAGAATGATTGAATTAAGGGTACTCACTGCAAACTATGAAATCTAAAATGAAAAGGGTTATCCTGAGCTATACCAAATGGTGCAGTTTGAAAGAGTTTACTCCAGTAGTTTACCAGATATATTGATAAGCATTTCTGAAATGTGGGTATGCACTCATTGTAAACAAAGCACTCAGCTAAATCTGCTGATAACCATGTGGAAGTTTGTCTGCATACTTTACCCAACAAATCTAAGCGTACATATGTACGTGAGAATTGTTGGACTTTTCCACGCCAAACAGCTCTTCCATGGGCATCGACATTGTTGACCTTTTTAGTCACTTCGGCTTTAACTTAAGGATACATTAACCTTCGATATGAGAAACAAATTTTTTTTTGTTTGTTTTTTTACTTTATGGATTATTTTTTTGTCCCTGTCTTCATGACTTTACAATGAGTACCTTTAAATAGAAGCCAAGAAAGAGTACATAAAACTTACATTCTTGCAGTGAATGTGTTTCTCTTGCTTTGTATGCAAGTAGAAGAGCCATGTCATGCACTGAGCTTATATGCTCAGTGAATACTAACTAGTCAAGTCACCTCTAATGACCTAACCTCTTATGGTGGGCAGTTTTGAAAGATGAATTTGACATTTAGAAAAAATGCTAATTTGCTTTTATGCCAAGATTTTGCCCATACAAAGAACTTGAATTTACTGCCTGCCAGCTGCTGGTTAACTTTTTTTTTTGTCTTTTATCAACTGACCTGTATTTTGACCTGCATCATTTGACAGGCAATCAGCAAAGAACCCTTTGCTCATTCTAAAATGTTATGCCATTAATTTGAAGTGTGAACATATATTAAAATATTACTGAAAAAGAACAGTGAATGCATTTCTACAGGTCCTGTTTTAGCAGTTGTGTATATTGTACTACTGAAAAACTAATCTATTCCTTTGGGTTAAACATCACACTTGTTGTATTTGACTTTGCTCCATGAGAAGCCGCGAGCCATCAGTTGACTGAAGGGTCATGCATAGAGGACTTTCAGCCTCATTTGTCTTGCCCACTTCTCTCATCCCTGCTCATCTGTGGAGTGTTCCCCAATCCCGGGGCCCTTTACCAGCCCTGCTGTCACTGTCTCATGCTCTCAGCGCTAACAAGCATGCACTCTGCCTTAGCAACTGTTGGTGCCTAATGGACCGGACTCACTGTCTCGTTAGGAGTGGAACAAAATCACTCCAATCACTTTGTGGCCTCCTGACAAAATGGCTATTTCAAATTTCCTTTTGGTCCCCCCCCCCCCTCTGCGCCCTGCTGCTGTCCCATCAACACACTTCTTATCAATATTTCACCAGTAGAGGACATTGCTGATAGTCTCTTATTAGTTAATGAAACTGCAAGGGAATTTACTGCAGTACAGGTTGTCCCCGAGTGTAGGAACATTTCAACACTCTTGTTAAACAGCTGGATGAAGAATGTGTGAGTAAAGACAATGGTGATCTTCACTTGTCCCATATAAGAGCCCAGAATAAAACATGCAGCATTGAAGATATTTTAAGAGACCTCTTTAGCAGAAGATGTATCTTCTACAAAACTTGACTTTCAAGGCACTCAAGTTTCACCGTCTGTCTTAAAGGTTTGCTGACCATTTGAGGTAATTGTCCTTTTTCTATTGCTGTCTGTGTGCAGCCATGTCTAAAAAGATGATTGCCTAATACATATCATCAGATGTAGCAGTACAGCTCAGTAGGTCTGATTACTGCCACCTGACAGAGACCAACTGTACCCAGTATCCTGTCACATACCTCACTGAATCCCATCCAGCAATCGTGTCGGCCTGTCTGTCTGTGTGTGTGTGTGTGTGTGTGTGTGTGTGCGCGCATGCCATTACCACAGTGCATCACCAGAATACTGAGAGACTAACCACCATGACTCATCTGACTCTCAGGACCTTGGAAGGCAGAGGAAGCATGCTGACTCACAGGAAAAAGGATATCAAACACTGTTATCAGAGAACTGCAAATATGAAAGACTAGCTGATTTGCTGAATTTCCTTTTGGTGTTCTGTTGGGTTTGTCTGACCCTTCCTCTTGGTCATTCCATGTCTCAATGTCACTCTGTCTCTGCTTCATAGTGATGACAATTTCTCAGACACTCTGAGTCAGAAAACTGACAGCGAGGCAAGCAGTGGCCATGCTGGAGAGGATAAATGCTCAGGAAAGGACATCAGCTCACCCACTGATGCCAGGATCTCTGAGGCCTACATCACCAGGTATATTTTTACCCTGCTAAAAACTGATCTAGAAGGGCTGAGGCAACACATTATTTCATTAGAAATTTAAGAACCTTGAAAGTGAATTTTGTAGTTAATGACAAGAAGCACCCACAACAGTTTATAAAGGCTCTAGGTGTACCTAAGAATAGCTCAGTATTTATAAGAAACGTGAAACCACCTTACAAATGCACCTGATCTTTGTGTCGTCTGTCTCATGTCTCTCAGCCTAATTACCAATGCTGAACTCAATTTTATCCTTTCTCTATATCAGCTGTTTCCAGACAGTACCTTTTATATTATGCAAGTATTTATTAAGTATTTCAGTCATCCATCTAGTGGAATAGCACACTCTGAGACGACACACACACATTTGATCACACCTCAGTCTTTTTGGCAGCATTTCCTGGTTGCCTGCCAGTATTTAGTCTCCTCTCTTCAGTGGTGCATTTCTGCAGGTGGATTTAGTGACCTTGAAATGTCTGAGTAGTTCTCTCTCTAGCCAAACAAATGAACTGCTATTTTATTCTGAGCCACACTCACTCCATCTTCTTTACTGTTGAAATGTTGATGATTCATGCTAGAGCCAATATTTACTCCATTGCAGCTACTGGTACGCAAAAAAAGCCCATGTCTGATAAACCATCCTTTTAACAGTAACTTTAATGAACATCATAATACTCCCTAACTCTCTGTCTACATCACTCTTCCTGTCACCTTGTCCCAGATGAGTCCCACCTCTTTTTTTTTCCTTCTCTTGTCTAACCGCACTCACTTTGTGCTCTTCCATCCAGACAATCCTCAAGTGTTGAATCTTTTATATACTGAGCTTTATTTAGATATTTTTCTCTCCTGGTGTTCTTGTTCATCAGAGCTTTCTCCAAGTGGGTCTCTGCATGTCAACAATTCCGCAACACTTGTTAAAGATGATGCCTACTTATATGAATATAACAGTTAGGTCAGTTTTCAGGTTCAACAAAAATGAACTTTTAGATTGTCTTCTGACATATTATTTGGCAAAGCCAAAATAAGCAAACTGGTGACACATCTGTGTGGTGGAGTGAAGTGGCACTGTTTTCTGTTTGTTGCTGTACACTTTGTCCCAGATGAAGGTTGCTGTTATGAAAGTGAACTGCTCCACCTGCAGTTTGTAACTGGTTCCTGCTCTTGTTTACTCCTAAATTCTTAGAGCAGTCAGAAAAACATATTTATAGTCCTTATTTTATTCAAGTCCATGAATGAAGTTTAAGATTCTTACAGATTCAGTTATTAATTTGGATTAATTGACTCTTCCAGAATCATATTGATGAGTAGTTTTTATTGTAAAATTATGCAACTGGGAAGAATTTGGGGGGCTGTGGCTTTCTGGAAAGAACTCCAATCATATTCTTCAAAATTCTCTTGGCCCTTTCCTTCCAGACTCGTTATTACTTTTCGTGCTGCAAAGTAATGAAGCTGCTTGTAAATCCTAATCATTATGGCTGAGACAACACTCATTAGGCAGATGTAAACCCCCAATTTGAAGCCATTTATCTTCAAGAAATTATTATGGGATGAGTAATTCACTTCTCGTTCATCAAAGAGGACTAATTAAAATTATTGATCTGACATACATGCTTCCAGATATCATTGATTTAATATTTAAAGTTGTCTTTTCAGAGAATTTAATACTAAACTGCTGAAGTGACTGTATAATTATATTATATTGCTAGTTGTTATAAAATAGAAATGCAATCTCAATTTTTATGTCAGCTAATGGCAGTTATTTAATTCTGTTTCCTAAATTGTGTTTTTATGTATCAATTCATTCAATAGCTGCTTGACTGTAGACAGTGATCATAGCAGCTTTTATTAAAGATTACAGCTCTTAATAAAAACTTCTGTCTTGCTGGTAATAAAAATAGAAAGCCTATTAAAGA
The DNA here is from genome assembly GCA_028566095.1 of Kryptolebias brasiliensis. NCBI lineage: Eukaryota > Metazoa > Chordata > Actinopteri > Cyprinodontiformes > Rivulidae > Kryptolebias > Kryptolebias brasiliensis. Next base: position 22,011,469 of record JAOXNZ010000012.1, on the reverse strand, counting down.
CACACTTAGGTGGAGTTGTTGCTCTATTTGCCTTTTTATGGAGCAATAGAAATGTTCCCAGGGAGAAGATACTGTTGTTGCAGTCCCATACATAGTCAGTGTGAGTTTAAAAAATGTAAGATCTGTTTATCTGAGTTACAAAGGTGTGTATGGTGTATCTGGATTCAGGTTCAGACAGAGGACAGTTGTACTGCTTTGGCAGCTGCAGCTTCTTTCAGGAAGTATGTTTTAGATCTCTCATGAACCCCAGACCTCCCTCATTTGGCTAACAGCCAGATCCACTTTACCTTCTCTGCAAAATAACCCTAATGGTGAGCAGAGGGGTATACTACAAAGAAAAATGAATGGGTTAGTTTGGGCTTCTTAGACTAAACGTTACACTTTTTAATGTTTCAAAGACTTTTCTTTTCTTTTCCTTGTTAGACCATCATAGTCTTTTACACTGAACTTTTCTTCAGTTGAGGTTATATCCAGTTTTAAATAAAATATCGTATGTAAAACCCCTTCATTGATATTTTTCCTGATGTTATCAATGACAAAGAGTTTTAGTTGAAGGAATACATTATATATTTAAACTTACTGAGCTGTAAAATAATATTGTCACTATGTATTAACAGTAGTAGAAACTGTTTGCATCACCTTGCATCCAAAATATACTATATCAAATTAATAGCACTTTTAGTTTGCCAATAACCTTAATGCACTTTTAGACAATCTTGTTTAAGTGCATCAAGTTTCAAATTGAAAAAGAGAACTGTCACATTAATACTTATCAGATATTAGGTTTACAGTTGGTGTTTAATACTGGTGTTACTTCTACTTCTTTCTGTGTGACAGAAGGTGGCAGCACATAAACATTGCAGCCTGTGTGGCAGAAACATCAAATGTACATTTACATGTAAGCAACGCAGAAATAAACAAAGAAAGTTATTAATGACTGTCTCTGACTTTAAATTTTGCCCAAACACTTAAAAGTATTGAACTTTCTTTGAAGTACATCCCCCAAGATTACTATTTAAATGAGAATGTTTTTCTCAAACTGAAGAAAGTGTGCTATGGATTCATGTCAGGCGACAAATAGAGCAGCATGTCCTCATGTCATCAAATTAAAGCATTTGCTATTGGCTGGCAAATAAATTCAGTAATTCAAGGGCTTAATTTGCTAAAAAATACTTTTGTTGATGGTTTTTCTTCAACACCTCACCCATGTACAATGTTTTAAATGGCAAATGTTGAAAAGATTTCCTTTTGTTATAGTTAAAGCTAAAATGCCATGAATGTCTGCTTATTGTTTTTTTTTCTCCCTATTTCACACTTTTGTTCTAGCAGGCACAGAAAAAGATCTGATCCACCATCTCGCCGTCCCCCCGCTCGTCCTAGCAACGTTCACTGCATGCTGCATTCCTCCCAGCAGGGCCACAGTGGGACTCCAGAGATGGGCTCTCCGGTTCTCGGCCACTTCAGCCCACGGGACATGCTTCGAAGTCATAATCACATGCCCATGGACAGCCCTGAGCGACGGCGTCGAACTGGCCATGGCAGCCTTACAAACATCAGCCGTCACGAATCCCTGAAGAAGTTGGAGAGTCCGCCAATCCGTCGCTCCACCTCTTCAGGCCAGTACACAGGCTTTACTGATGGCCATCATCATCATGGCGGCAAGTCCCTGGATCCGGAGACCATCGCACAGGTCAGCGCGGGACGAGCGGCGACCAGACCGCAGCTCCCTCCACCATCAAAGCCCTGCCCCGCCCTGTAAAAACATAGTCAGTCCCTGTCTTCTGCTTCCTCTGGCTGCAACTGTGTCTGTGTGCTAAGTACATGCAAACAATAAGCTTCACAGGCAGACAGCAGGGAGCATTGCTTGACACTGGGACTCATGATAACATCATTACTCTAGTTTAATTTATAAATTTGTAAGCAAATCTTAAACTTATAAAAATATTAATGCAACAATTCAGTTTCTGTATTTCTCTACTTTGACTTGTATCATATACAGTGTATATGAATAGTGAGTCCACAAATGGCATTTGTATAGAGGCTCAGTTAGTGTCCAGAGGTCAGAAAGAGAACTTAGTGCTAGGCTTCCTGTCTGCCTACTGGGAGCATGCGCAGATGAGAATTTCTGATCTTTCTCTTGTATCTGTCTTGCCATAGGCATGCAGACAATTGCCAGTGTATAGTTATATTTCTTCCAACTCTCTGCATGTGGAATGCATTCTTGGTGTTTTCTTCAGAATTTAACAGTTTTTTGTTTTCCCCCATATCCACCCCTACTTTGTCCTTTCTTTCTCTTTGCTTTTAATGTCATCTTTTAATTTCTCAAAATTTGTTAGGGGTTTTTCATTTTTCTTTTTAATTTTTTAATCACAAGCTTTCTCCTACTGATCACATTTTTTTTACCTATTTTTAAATCTGCTCTTTACATGCTTCACGTTCATAACACTTTTTTGTTGTGTTCTGTAGGACATAGAGGAAACTATGAACACTGCTCTAAATGAGCTGCGTGAGTTGGAGCGGCAGAGCTCAGCCAAGCACGCCCCAGACGTGGTGCTGGACACCCTAGAGCAGCGTCAAAACCCTGGTAGCAGCGGAGGGGGTGCCATGCTGGCAAGTTCCACTGAGTCCCTGAGCCCCATCCACGGCGTCATGCTGAGGTCAACTGCCAACACTGAGCCACCCATCCGCCGTAGCACGAGCTCCTCCAGCGAGGCCATGAGCACCTTCAAGCCCATGGTGGCACCACGCATGGGGGTGCAGCTGAAACCCCCGGCTTTGAGGCCCAAGCCTATGGTCATGCCCAGGTCTAACCAGGTCCCTCAACCTCCTTCTGGGTCTGCTCAAGACCCCTTGGACAAGTCATGCACCATGTAACATCTGAAACTCAAAATAGAGATGCAAAGCAAAACGCTCACCTGCTCCCAGGGAGCTGGGAACTTCTTCAGATGTCTTCGGTAAAGTACACAAAAAAAAAGGACTCTGATAAGATCTGAGACCTTTGTAGATTTTAGTTACATTGTAGACTTGTTTGTCAGCCAGACAAATCTTCTGTCTCAATATTGTGCAGAGTTGTGCGTTAAAATACCTAGGTTAATTTCTAACATACTGTATCTGATGTGTACTAAATAAATTTGAACAACAAATCACAATTGCTTCCTTAAGAGTATAGAACATGTACCTAGTATTAGTTTAGTTTACAGATATTAAAGAACTGAACTGTGCTTCTTGGTTTACCACTGAACCTGAAAGGCAGCCTGAAGAGAACTGGAGTGACCACAAAAGCAAAACCTTCTGGGTGTGTTTTCATTATACACTATATTGCCAAAAGTATTCTCTTGCCTCCCTTCGAACTCATATGAACTTGAGTGACGTCCCATTCTTAATCCATAGTGTTTAATATGATGTTGGTCCACTCTTTGCAGCTATAACAGCTTCAACTCTTCTGGGAATGCTTTCCACAAGGTGTAGGAGTGTGTTTATGCTAATTTTTTACCATTCTTTCAGAAGTGCATTTGTGAGGTCAGACGCTGATGTTACACAGAAGGCCTGGCTCACAGCCTCCACTCTAATTGATCCCAAAAGTGTTCCATCCGTTTGAGGTCAGGACTCTGTGCAGGCCAGGCAAGTTCTTCCACACCAAACTTGCTCATCCATGTCTTTATGAACCTTGCTTTGCGCACTGGTGCGTAGTCATGTTGGAACAGGAAGGAGCCATCCCCAAACTGTTCCCACAAAGTGTGGAGCAGGAAATTGTCCAAAATATCTTGGTATGCTGAAGCATTAAGAGTTCCTTTCACTGGAACTATGTGGCCGAGCACAACTTCTGAAAAACAACCCCACACCATAATCCACCCAGAGAACACGTCTCCACTGCTCTATAGTCCAGTGGCAGCATGCTTTACACCACTGCATCCGATGCTTTGCTTTGCACTTGGTGATGTAAGGCTTGGACACAGCTGCTAGGCCATGGAAACCCATTCCATTAAGTTCTCTACGCACTGTTCTTGAACTAATCTGAAGGCCACACAAAGTTTGGAGGTCTGTAGCTGCTGACTCTGCAGAACGTTGGTGGCCTTCGTTCTCTATGCGCCTCAGCATCTGCGAAGCGCACTCTGTGATTTTACATGGCCGACCACTTCGTGGCTAAGTTGCTGTCTTTCTCAGTCACTTCCACTTTGTTATATAATACTACTAACAGTTAACTGTGGAATATTTTGTAGCGAGAAAATTTCACAACTGGACTTATTGCACAGGTGGCATCTTATCATGGTACCACGCTGGAATTCACTGAGCTCCTGAGAGCGACCCATCCTTTCACAAATTTAAAACCAGTCTGCATTCCTAGGTGCTTCATTTTACACACCTGTGGCCATGGAAGAGATTGGAACACATTAATTAAATGGGTGAGTGAATACCTTTGGCAATATAGTGTACCTGGAAGGGCCCTTGGAGGTGTTGTGAAGTACTCCAAAGGCCTTACTGACTTTTTGAAGTGTAACTGATTTCAAATTCTCAGTTTTATAATGGTGCTGTGACAACCTGGGCCGACATTGTTTGAAGGTTGGACTGATCTTGTGCCAGAAGAACTCTAAACCACTTATTTATTAACGGTACTGTGTTAATAGATTATTAGTACTGATATCCGTTTATTCCCTAGCATGTAAATTGCAGCTTTTTTGGCGAGGCTTTTCATCTGTTGTGTCTCAGAAAGATGTGTAAAGATCACCTCCTTTACTAGTTTCACTCAGAATTGTATTCTATAATGTCTGGAAAGAGATAAGTTGATTGGATAAAACCACTATTTCATTATGAACTTTGAACATTTCAATGCATTCTTGAACTTCTGCACCAATACTTAATAATGTATGTATGCCTTCGTATCTGTATAAATCATAGGGAGAAAAGTGGGCATAGTTTTAATAGCAATCACGTTATTTTGCAATGTGGACCACATGCCATAGCTTTCTGTATGCCTTGCTTGGCTTTATCTACCCAAAGACATGAGTGTATAACTTAAAGCATGGATGTTGATACTTCATATTCACTAGTATGTATAGATTCAAGGTTAGCATTCGTTTAGAGTGCTGCCGGTAGCCATGGACCTTATGACTGTTAGTGTAAAAGCCTCCTCATATGTTCATCCTGCTCCTTTTGCTTGTCTTTGTGAAAAAAGCAAAGCAGCTTGCATACAATCTTTCAATCTGTTGTCTGTCCAGACGAGCATGTCAGTTGTGTTTTTAGACTGGTATAAGTCTCTCTGTGTGAATTTACTGCTGATTGTGGATGAAAACAAACCAAGACATTGAACAAAGATATAGAAGCAACATAAGTCTTTTAAGATGCAATAGTTCAAAACAATGGTTGTGCCAGAATTTTATTTATGTGACTCTACCCCCTGTAAATGTATTTTTTAAACCTATGTACTATACAAAATAACAGATGGGTGCATGTAGTTGCAATATTTTTCAAACGGTTTGCTATGAATAAGCAGTGCTCTCTAACAGCAGGTTTACACCATGTTTGACTTGACAAAATAGTATGTATAAAAATCAAAAGGTAAATTCTGAATTACTAACTTTTATTATTTTTATAATTGTTTTTTATTTTTTGTTGTGTTTCTGGGAAGAAATCACTTAGAGCCTCTGATGTTAAATATTCAGTTTGAAGCCAGATGTATCCAGGAATGTGTGCTTTTGTCACCATGTAACATCATTATGAATAGGATTCTGTTATACTGTCTGTAGGCTTTACGCTACTTTGTGGTGTTATGTACATCTGTAGTATGTACTGTGAAAGTGCCTTTGAAAATGTTTTAGCGGAACTTCAGACATTCTGTCCTGCTGCATCTTCATGTTAGATGCTCTGTCTTTGATAAAATGCAGTGTAGGAAGTTAAAGACTTTGTGACAGTTTCCAAACAGTTATAAGGCAGAATTAATAACGGCTTACGCATCGTGACATTGCACTTTTATGTACATAACTGTAAATATGGCATGTAACAACACAACATTTAGAGTTCTTTCTGAGGAGTATTTTTTTTTTAATAAAGAAAATAGTTTGTTGAATCTGAGTTGGATTTGTATTTTTAACATTTTATACTGAGTGACTTAGTTACAATTTATTGATGTCATCACTTAAGGAGACCGTGCTCAGTTTAGACAGAAGTAGGGGTATCTGTAGACTACTGGAAGGAATATTAGTGTCAAAAACCTTATGATACATTGTACAAACTTTTCAATAACATTAAATAAAATGTGACCATATATAACTTAACCTTTATATTTATTGGATATATATATAGTACATTTCTTTCTTCAGGATTTTCATAAAATCATTTAAAAAGTACAGTTTGACTATGCATTATTTCTACACTTTTAAGCAAGCACATAGAAGTGCTAATTATCCAACATGGTGTTTTAAAGAGTAGCAATCTTTTCTTATTTTTACTCTTGCTTTTACTATAGTGTACACTTCAGTAGTTCTAATTTGTTACTTTTTCAAGCATGATTTTCTGCTATGTTTGGGAGCTTTATTGGAGTCTGACCTTTACCAGACCTAGTTCCAGACTCGGTGCTGTTTGCAGGAGTAAGAGCGACTCTCTGTTTGCTCCAGTCTCTTGTGTGCATCTTCATGGCCATCTGGTAAGAACAAAGAAAGTGTTGTTTTGGATGCTATAGCACAGCTGAGTTTTTTCCAATCCAGACAGAAAGCACAACAAAATACCCTCTCTTTTTCTTAAACAAAACAGAATCAAGCAGATCATTCATTGGAGACACAATAAACCTGGAGAAAGTTAAAAAAAACAATTTACCTCTGCAATCTCAACCTTTCTCTCCCAGCTGTGAATGCTCTGCTGCAGCTTCTTCTGCTTGTCCTTGGCAGACATGTATTCCATGATATCAGGAGCCTGATAATCTGTGAGCTCTTTGTGCAGGAGTTGGTTCAGGCTTTCTGTCTTTAAACACTCCTGAGGACAAAGAAATATTAAATAGAAAAGGTGGAAGGCAGAAAACCAGAGGTTTTTTAAAGTCAATACTAAGTAAATAAAAAAAATAATGCATATTTTATTGAAAGAAAAGCTTGTCTTACTGGGAGTGCTGCAAAAGGTTTTAACTACATTTTAAACTCAGTGATCTGAAACTTTCTGAAACATTCCCTTAGATTCTATAGATAATAAATTACTTCAAGATTTAGGCTCCTAAAGTTTGAATAACTTCAGCAACTTACCTTCTCAGCTTGCTGTATCTCCTCATCAATTTTTGCAAGCATTTGATTTCTTTTGGTGATTTCATTGCTCAGGTCTGTAGATTCCAATGTTGCACTCTGCAGCTTGTCCTGCTCACAAAACAACACAGATATACAAATTGAACAAACTAGAGCTAAGATAAATTGCAGTGTAAAATGTTACCCTTTACATTAAATACAACTGGTGATGTTGATAGTCTCAGTTAAATTCAGTTACCTTGTGTATGCTAAGGGCTTGTTGTACTTTAAAACTGCTGCGTTGAAGTTCTTCAAGGCTTTTGTCAACTCTGGGCACATCATACTCTGGGAAAAAAACCTATGTACAAGAACCGGGACAACTCATTTTCCAACAAGTAAAAGTGAATTGATAATTTTATTTAAGAATAAAATTAACTAAAGAGTTCATTCTTTTTACAATAAGTAGATGGGGAATTGATTTACAATTCTGTTTAAATCACAAACTACTAAATCGGCAGACAATCTTTTGAAACTTTAACACATTTCATATTTTCACAACTTTTTTAGTTCCATTCTCTACCTTATAGTTTGCTTTTCCCATTTCTTTTTTCTGTTGGAGTTGCTGCTGGAGCTTCTTCTCTTGGACCTTCAATATCTGATTCTTCAGATTGAACTTCTCCAACTGGGCAGCCTGTTGGAGTTCGTTTCAGTTTGTGCCAACACAACACAAAAAAGGACAGATGGGGTAAAAAACTTAGTACAGATATTTGGTAGAAATAGTACTGTAGAAAAACACTGAGGTTTTTCTACAGTAACAAGTCAAAGCAGAGCAAGTCAAAATCCCATCACTGAATGTTTTACAATTAAAGGGATATAAAAATAAGGAGCAGCTTTCTTTTATTTTAGTATTCTTGACTTTTCCACAATATTCTTACATGGAGAAAAAAGGAACAAAATACTGTACAAATTTAAAGCAAAACTGTGATTTACAATCAATGTTCACATCCTAAAGTAATTTCAACAGCTGTCATAAAACTATTGAAATATGTTTTGTAAATAAAAAGAGTAGTTTTAAGTAGTTGTGTTTTAAAATAAATACAAATACTTTTTTTTGGAAATGTTAATGTAATTTGACTTATCCTTTTTATTTTTTTACCTTTGACCTGTCTTCAATGTACTGGAGCACCTTCTCTGGCTGCTTCATTTCCAGTCGACTGTCCTTCATAGATTTGAGCAATCTGTGTTCAAATGCCTTCTTGGCCTTCCTGATCTCAGCTAAACGCAGTTCTGCTTCTTTCACAGAGGCCTGGAAAGCAAAGACGAACCCTAAAGTAATGTAAGCATGTACTGTATATAAATGTCTATGTTTGCAAGTGTGTGCTGTAACCTTGAAGTTGTCCTGGATTCTTTCATGTTTCTGTAGAAGTTTTTCCTGATCTTGCTGTGTATCGGTTACTTCTCTCTGTAACACATAAAGCTTTTGCTCCAAGGTCAACAGCTGGAGGGGATCTGATACGTTGGAGCAGAGATTTTGCTTCCTCTCAATGCCCTGAAAACACACACAGAATAACACAAGTGTGTCAGTTGAAGTACTGTGCAACAAGGTGTTCTATTGTTGGAACAAACAAAATAAATTCAATGGTATTTTACATATATTACTCAAAACATCACAAAAACACTAGTGCACTTGCCCAACTCTTCTTTTTCTTTCAGCTGTTCCCATTTTAAGGGTCACAACACAGAGGCATCCTCTTCCATCTAACTCTGTCTTCTGTGTCCTCTGTCCTCACTCCAACTACCTCCATGTCCTCTCTAACTGCATCCATGTATCCCCTCTTTGTCTTTTTCCTGGCAGCTGCATCTCTAACATCCTTCTACCAATATACCCACTGTCCCTCCTCTGCACATGTCCAAACCATAGAGTTGCTACCCTCAGTCCTACACTCTTGCCTTTCCTCTTCTCCCTCTGTCTCCTGGCACATTTCCCTCTTCATGGTCTTCAACTAACAGTATCACAAATTCTGTTGATTTCCGTTGTTAACCCGGGCCTCAACCGATCCGGTATGATATTGCTTGGATGAACTCGCATGTTTGTTTTGGCAAAAGTGTTTCACGTCACATGCTCTTCATGACACAACCCTCACCATTTACCCGGGTTTGGGACCGGCACGAGAGATACACTGGCTTGTGCTCCCTAGTGGCTGGATTATTTCCCCAACTCTAAATTTATTATTTTATATCTGATCAATTGCTATTAAAATCATAAATGAAGGGCATGTAGCGTAAACCTCTTTATAATATATAGCCACTGAGAATCTTAATTATGCTGCTCTAAAAAAGAATAATTCTCAAATCTAGAATAAAGTGTATTTTATCACTTACAATTTTTACTCAGTCACTAAAATCTGCATATTTTTCCTTTATTAATTTTTTAAAGTTATACAGACCTACAAGCACAACAAACAATTCATATTTGGATTAACATCTGCAAATAAAATAGCCGTATCATCATGGCCACCTTAGGTGCCTAATATTTTCTGGATTCCTGTTAAGCGGAATCTAATTCTCAATCAATAGTGTCATTATTTAGCTTTTGTTTCCAGTTTTAATATTATGACTTGATGGTTCTAGCATAGATAGTAGTATCCTACTCACCCCACCATCTGGCTGTGAGCCTCCTGCTACTTGTGGACCTTCTCCCTCACCCTGAAGCTCCTGGTCCTGAGGATCCAGGCGGCCAATGAAGTGTTCAAATATGTAATTCTCTGCCAGGACTCGGGCTGCACTAGAATACCTTTGTAATAATAATAAACATATGACTGCATAAGCTGGCACTATAACAAACTTCAAGATTTTAAAAAATGACAGCATAGATGCTGCTCACTCTCTTTTAGTTAATATGGACAATAATCAAGGAAAATAAATGTTATATTTTGTTAAAGGTACTCATTACAAAGTCATGAAAACCACATGCAAAAAATAAAATCATAGAGTAAGAAACTATATCTGCACAATATTTTAATTAAAAATTTGTCACCAAAGTTTGTGACCAGATGCCAACTACCAGGTGTGAGTGTTCACCTACAGAAACAGCCGAAGTGACTGAAAATAGGCAGGGATGGACTGGGACTACAAAAGAGCCCTGGATCCAATAAGGATATCATTTAACTTTAAAATGTCATAACACAAAGTTCATGTCATTCTGCTGTGAGATAGGCACCGGCTCCCTGCGACCGGGAATGGAAAAAGCGGGTAAAGAAAATGGATGGATGGATTATTATTATCTGTTCAAATAATGTTTTTTATTATTATGGTTATTATTACAATAACAGTGTATATCTGTGAACTTGTATGATAGAGTACATGTAAAATTGG
>JAOXNZ010000012.1:21971783-21997984 GCA_028566095.1 Kryptolebias brasiliensis | reverse complement strand
CCCCTCCTCTCCTCTCCTCTCCTTTTTCAAAAGGAATGACTGTATTTTGACTTGTCTTAATATCCCGTTTGTCAGCCAGAATCAGAAGTTATCTTTCAGTTGTACATATTATTTATTTCGTTTTATATTTAAAGTTGACAGAAAATTTGCCAAAGTCTGATTTATTGTTTAAATAAATTTAACAAATGCTTTCAACTCTGGGGGGATATTTGTCATTTTTAGAGAAAAGTGTAAAAATCCACACAGTCTGGCTTTTCCTCACAACGCAAAGCTTTTGAGGAGAAATGGTCTTCATGATTTGACAGAGAAACAGCTGTTCCAGCTATTATTGCAGAATGATCCATTTCTGCTTCCCGAGGTAGGTTTTACTGGCTAGCATCAGCGCCAGAACTGAAAGTTAAAATCTCTCTTTGTTCTGTAAAAACTCCTAAATTTCATTCTCATCAATGATTACCCGCAGATATGTCCACATTACAACAAAGGCGATGGTCCATTTGGCTCCTGTAGATTCACCACCTCCTGCATAAAGCTCCATGCCTGCCAGCACTTCCTCCAGGGGGACTGTAGGTTTGGGAATTCTTGTAAGAGAACCCACTGTATTGATACTCATGGAATGAAGCTTTTTCAAAGATTCAGCCCAGAGAATATTCAAAATATTTACAAGATCTACAGAAATAAATTCATCATCATGGGCCAACAAGATAGGCAAGTTGTTGTCCCAGGTAAGTGAGGTTTTCTTTATTATTAACTGGATTTGCTAACTCATTTCTGTTTGTGGGATGATATCAGTATTCTACATTAAATGTGAATCTGCTGCAGTGCCTCCAAAGGTGAAGGTTGGTGTTCAGAAACCTTCCCCTCTTCCTCTCCACACCAACCCCACATCTCCCACCAAAACTAAACCTGTAAGTGATGCTGAGAGGAAGGAAATCTGCTTGTATAATATTCGCACTCACTGCAGTTTCAAAGGTATAAGAACTGACCTGTCACATTTATAGTGCATTAGATTCTCATACATAGTTTGTAAGTTATTACCTTGTATGTTTTGTCTCAGAGAAATGCGCTCGTGTCCACTGGCACCTACCTTACAAATGGGAGGTCTTAGACATGGGTACAACTTGGAAAGACATACCCAATATGGACGATATTGAGAAGGCATTCTGTGACCCATCCTATGATACAAGCTGCATGGATCAACAATCACCCGTTTTATCAATTTTTAATAACCTGAGGTATGTGAAGAAAAATAACACAGATGTTCACTATTCTCTGATATATAAATGTACACATTCAATGAAGTTAAGTCAGATATACTGGGATTGTTTAATTTTTTTTTTTTCCTTTCAGGTCTGCATTTAACCTTAGGCAAAATGTTGACTTTAAAACGATGACCTATGGAGGGTCTCCCGTTCGTCGCCTGTCCACTGCCTCCTCTGTCTTACATCCCCCCCACTTCATTCTCACAACACAGTGGGTTTGGTACTGGAAGGAAGACAATGGGTCATGGCTGGAGTATGGACAGGTGGTCTTAACATAATAGACTGAGTGGTGCACATATAAATCATGCTGATATATGTTCAGCAGTCATTGTAAGAAACCTAAATTATATCTAAAAAGTGGCTCATTTTCCTGCTGCATTGTATATCTGCCAGGCTGTCAGAAAATAAAGCCATGGTGTTAAATTTTAGGAGAAGGGGGGAAAAAGGAGCAGCTGCGTTCACCTCCTCCTGCGAGCCAAGAGCAGTTAAAAAAGACAATTTTTGGATGAAGGGAAGTTTGGACAGCACTGTTACTGATGATGTAGACAGGTGGTCTTTAGGATTCTTCTGATCAGAAGCTATAAACTTTCAGCTGCTGTGTGTTTGTTAATATAACAGTAGCAGCAGATCAGATCTGTGGGAGTTTGCACTGAAATTCAGGGTGATCAGATCCAAAACAACACAAATTGAAACCGTACATCTGAAAGTCTAATATATTATTAATGTCTGAATCACAAAAATGATCCCTCAGCAGACACACATGGTGATCTGACTGAACCTTATTCACATCCTAACCATTATAATAAATTGCTTTGAACTGAGGTTGAGAATTAATATTATTCTGAAGAATTCCGTAGGTTTAATAATACTCGTATTCTTACTGTAACCTACAGTTTACGATGTTATATGCCAGTTTTATATTCTTGTAATGTAGTACAGTAAGATGTGAGTATAATCCTAGTTTTTATTCTATTTTTAAGCAGCCAATCCTGCAAAGAATAAACAGTCTTTATTATAAAAAATTAAGATGTAAAAACACTTATTTAGTTAACCCCAAAATGGTCCATTAGTTTTATGTAATAAATCTAATCAGAATGTCTGTTTGTTAATAAAGGCTCTTTGCTAATTGCCCTAATGTACATGTTACATATATATTAAAAATAATAATAATTATTTGTATTTTATTATAAGACATTATTATAAGAATTCCTCAAACTTCAGAGTGGAGTTGTGAGAAAGAGCAGCACACTGATTAATATTTAAATCAAATATTTCTGCTTTTAAATTAAAAAATGTATGTTTAATTAAAGGTAGAAAACCATCATACATATTCATTTGTTCTTTTCTTTACATTTCACAGAAATGTAAATAATTCAAATAATTTATTTCTGTTTAATTATTGGTACATTTGTAATCTAAACTTCCTTCTGTTATTTTCTTAGGGTGAGGGAATCACTGTCACTTCTCAAACACTTGAGAAACTGTACCTGGAAGACAATGTGACACAGACTCCTTTCCAAGCTGGCAAACATCAATACATTCTCCACTTTAAAGATGCAGCGGGAGCCCAGCAGATGTATCAGCAGAATATACAATACAAAACCAAGAGAGAGGTCAGGAGGAGGCCTCGCTTTGTGTCTGTTCATGATGTAGAGAAGCTCAGAAGGTATCTTTCATTTTCTACTTACACAGATTATTTGCCGTTCTAATGTTTTCTATTTGAATATTTAGTGTCCTGCTGTACACATCCTCCCTTTAGTGCACCATCACAGAGCTCCAGCAGCTCTCCCACAGCTGAAAGTGTCCCACCACACTGGGATAAGAAAGCCCTGCCTGATTTGGGATACAAGGTATCTGATTATTGAACAAGCTTTATCATTTTCTGGTTGATGCTTTGTTCTTTGCTGTGTTTAGTTCCATAATAAACTTTGAATGCATAACTGTACTTTAGATCAATAATTTATCTGCACTTTGATCTCATCTTTCAGCTTGTGCCTCTTTCCAACTTCCATAAAGAGTTCGATATGATCCAGACGTTGTTCAGGCGCACCATGCCTCACAGTAAAATTACCAGTATTCAAAGGATTCAGAACCCTTCTTTGTGGAAAGTCTTTTATTGGTAAAACATTAACAGAGATGTTTGATTTATGAGTTAAGACCATTCTTTTCTAATGTAAAACTGCTGATGCTTCGATTAAGTTGGACTCTAAACTTGTAGTGTCCCTCACATGTATATCTTTATTGTTCATGCTATGCATTTCTATTTTATGCTTTGGGTTTCAGGCAGAAGGAGCAGATGCAGAAGAGGAATGGAGGGAAACCTGTGGATGAAAGATACTTGTTCCATGGGACAGATGATACCCTGGTTGATGCCATTTGTGATCAGAACTTTGATTGGAGGATGTGTGGTGTCCATGGGACAGCCTATGGCAAAGGTACACTAAAGTGTTCTTAGATCATTTACAATCAAGTTACAAAGTAATGAATTCTCCTGCAAAAAATCTTCGTGTTATATTTACAAAGAGGTACAAAACAATTTTGTTTTTGTTTAGTTTTTTTCTATTCAATTTATGTATATTTCAGGGAGCTACTTTGCCAGAGATGCATCCTACTCAGACAGATATTCCAGGGTGAGAGGGACTCCAAACAAAGTCATGTTTGTTGCTCTGGTCCTGGTGGGGGAATCCACAACAGGACGGAGCAGCTACGTCCGACCACCTCTGAAGGAAGGCAGCACTTTCTACGACAGCTGCGTTGACTCCAAGAGCAGCCCCAGCATATTTGTTGTCTTTGAAAAACAGCAGATTTATCCAGAGTATCTCATCAAGTATGCATAAGATAAAACTTCAGTGCTTTCCTTTTCCTGAAGATTTTAATCGGGGGGGGAAAAAAACCCTCCAGCACAGGATGCCTTCTGGTTTGCCTTGTTGAAGTAATTGGATTTGCTTAAACTATTAAAGTTACGCTTCAAATGCTAAGGCCGCCTACTGCCTACAGGCCTAATGGTATGCCATGTCTGTATGCTTGTGAGTCAGAATGAGTAAACTTCTAGCAAATAATGCATATTTCTTAATGAAAAAGACTTCTACAAACACACTAATAACATCTTTCCTGTAAGATTTTTTTTGTTGTTTTTGGTATGTAAAAAGAGCTGACATTTCTTCTTTCCACTGGGTCGTAGTATTTTATCCAAACTGGTGGTTGGTTAGTTTAAGGTCCCAACTTTGAACCAATTTTGGCCTGCTTATTCAAGGCTGCTGCGGTTACATGAAAGCAGGTTCTACTGGACCCTTTTACTCCTACATGTCACTGTTTAGAACGCAGATATTTTATGTAGAAATGAAGAGAACAGTTACTTCTCAAGTCACCAATTAACCTCTGGATACTGTTGATTTATGAGCTGTTTGAAGGTTTGATATTGGTTCTCACTTCCTGTTGTGGCACTGTTCAGTTTTAATTAGATCCTGCTCATATAGAGTAACAGCTAGTGGTTCTTCCAAAACAGCACATCTTTAGGTGAACAGTAGGGGTGAAAGAAAATAAAAATGAGCATAAAATCATTTAGAGAAAGCAAAAAAAAAATACAATCTAAATACTAGATGGTCCTACTGTCTAATATTTATCATGCCAATTATTTTTTGGGTTTGATGGAAGTTACAGTTTAATGTTTCACATCTTAAATATTGATCTAGTTTTTTCTTGGATCAAAGGAGCAAGTAAGGATCAAATTAAACCTAATTCTGTGGTTTTGATTTGGTGGTTGTTTTTTTTTTTGCTGAAAATGTTTAGTTCAGTAATGTAAACCTAAATAAGTGTAGTTTAAGGGGAACAAATGATGTATTCTTATATGTAAGGAACTCCTCTGGTTGTTACTAAATAAAGTAATTTCAAAATTACTCTTATCATTTTTTTAATAATTTAAATTTCATATGTGCAGCAAATCACACATTTTCAGTCACTAATAAAAGTTTATTAACCCCCCACCCCCCCAAGAAAGAAATCAGATCTTAAATTTAGTAATTTTGTTTTGCACTTTTTGAACCTCTTTACTCTTTAGTTTTATAAACGTTGAAGTCATTATAAGGGGCTCATCATTATTACATTTGCAGACGTTTACGTCGTCGGTCCTCTGCAGTGACAAGACTGAGGGGAAAAAAGGAAAATAAATATGTCAAAATGTTTGTGTTTACAGAATATGTTCTTGGTTTCATTTTTTTTTTAAAGAGTAGAAAATGTGACATTTGAAATTCCTCAACTATGCAGAGTTCTTTTCAGATTTTTTATATCTGAAAGAAGGAAACTTTATATAACTTCTAATTTCTGAAGTACCAGGAGAACCTACATGTGAAAACAACAGCTAAGATTTTTATTGTGTGGTAACAGTAATACCCATCTGTAACACTTTATTACATTCTTTCAAAGTTCATATAAACCCTTTGGAGCATTTTGAGAGAAAAGGCCCCTTTAAATATTGTGATATGGTTTTCAGATGCACAATGAAAACCACTGGTTATTTAACAATAAATGCATCACAAAATGCAACAACAATAGGGATTTTATCACTATTTCCCAAATGCTTCACACATTAGATTTACAGACATTTGAATGAAAACATATGAACATTTGAAATAATTATCTGTAATCTACTCTCATTGTGGGCATTCTGCCATTCTTAATCATCTCAAAATTGCTGTACTAAAATAAAAAAATACTGTAAAAAATAAAAAAAACTTATTCAGGTTAATCCTACTAAATGTGAAACAGTTTGAACAACACACATACACACACACACACACACAGTTAACATCAGTGAGATGTGCTGCTTTAGATATTGTGTCTTTGGAGTAAAGAAACATGAGAAAGCAAGCAAGAAAATCCTACATTACCATATTGAATACATATTGACAAAAAAAATCTTGCTTTTTGTGGCAGAGAATTTCTCTGTTCTCTGCCGTCACTGAGTGCCAATCAGCACTCTATGATGTATGGTACATATCTGTTACACTGGAGCTCAGAGGCTTATAGTCACAAGATTAGCTGTCACTGGCTTATATAATGTGCACAGGGTGCTGATTGGCTAACAACCTAATCAGGCAAAAATAATTTAAGTACACTGCCACACTTTTAAAAACTCAAATATAACCAGAAACACAACATGAGGTTCTGTTCATTTGCAAAAGCAGGAAATTGTTTTTAGTCCATTCAGTTTATTTACAGAGGAAATTTGACAACTTTAACCTTCATCACAATCTATATTTGCAACTTTGTTGACACAGGACAAAGCTGGTTCACTAGCTCTGCATAATTAGCTCATTATATTTTTTTCATAACAATAAAATTACATACTGTCTCTTCAGATTTCTCTTTTAGGTTAATGCAGTCACAAACCATCCAGCAGAAATTTGCAGGATACTTTGTAATGATTCATGATGGTAGGAATGGAATGTATTTTGAATCTACATTGTTTTAGCCCATCCCAGTGGGACATTTCTTTGATCATTACATCCCTGCTGCAATTTTGAAGACCCAGAAGAACATCCACCATTTAAGACACTTCACAGGCTTTTATCCTCCTCCTGGCAGGTTATGAAACCCCCAGCAGCACATTAGCCTTCACCTGCTACCTGTTGGCTCTCCACCCTGAGTGTCAGCACAAAGTACAGGAGGAGGTGGATGATTTCTTTACAAGACATGTGAGTCTGTTGTACTGCAATCCAATCAGATGAAAGCCACGCTGGCAATTACATCCATGGCAAAGAAGCCAAAATACCTACAAAAAAGAACAAACAAACAAAACACACAACAAGATAAAACAAATATAATAATTTTTGCCTACTTTTACTTTCTTTGTTATTACTTGTGGATGTCAAAGGCCTGTCCTGACTCAGCGTGGACATTCAAAACACAAATCTGTCCTACAAATGATACAAATCCAAAAGGCAAATACACAGGGCACCAACATCAGGCACCAACTCACAGGTTGCAAAAAAACCCCAATATTTCCAGATCAAACACAATAAATACATCTTCAGGATGTGTTTGGTTAAAAAATGAATTAAAAAAGAGATTCTTTGATTTACTTTCATAGCTTTTTATAATTTCACATGTCACCACCTAGCTGCTCCCACACAAAAAATTGTTGATAGATAATCTAATTTCCATCTGTTTATTATTAGTTAAAAATGACTTATTGAAAAAATAGGTCTGCAAACGTTTATATTTCTTATAAAAAAGCTGACTATATCAGAATTAAACACCATCAATTATCATTTATTTGCTACATTTGAGCTGTGTAAAGAAACAAATAGATTTCTTCTGCAAATGAGTTGAATGAACAAAAAAGTGGTTAATGCTTTAGCAAAAGAATGGACCTTTTTGTCATGCTACTAATTAAATTTGAAAAAAAAAAGTCAGCACATTAGAATAGCTGACTTTTCTTATGTGACCTAGTTTTCACATTCTTATCATGTTTACTTGTAAGACAAAGGATTAAAACCATTTATGACCTCTCACTAAAGTTAATCATCATTAAAGGTAAACATTTACACCTCAGGAAACCATACAAATATCTCATTTAGTTTAATTTGACCTATTTAATTTTTTGAATACATGAGAGCAATATGTGATATTGAACTAGATTTACATACCCTAACATTTGATAAAGAAGGCAAACATTCACCAAGGCTCATGGCTCAGTCACTGCTCTGACAAGGACAATCAGCTTAATCAAATTAAACTTTAATGCAGTGTTTATTATAAATGTGATGGTATTTGTTGTAGTCTATTGTCAATATTGGTAAATGTCTTGATTGTTTCAACTCAATCTTTAAATCCTACTTTTTAAATGCCATTTTTGAGTATATTTTTAAAGTCAGAAGCAAAAAGGATAAGTCAGAATTAGGCAACCATCCAGTCCTCACTATTCAAATAATCATTCTTGGATTGTTAAAACTCTATGTCTGCAAACATCACAAAATGCAAAATATTGTACAGGCAGTGGCTGCGCTGCAGCAAAAATGTTTTGAGTTCTTTATCAAATGTTTGCACATTTAAATATAATTCACTTATTGATTTAACAATTAGGACACTGCAAAATAAATTATTTCTGAAAATATTCTCATTTATTTAAAAAACCCAAACTAGTTCAAATTAACTGGGTTTTATTTATGTGTCATTTTAATAATGACTAACTCCTGTAAGAGGTCATAAAATGGTTTAAATCCTATATCTTACAGGCAGATATGATAAGGATAAAAAAACTAGGTCAGATAAGAAGAAATAATAAACACACGTTAACAGATGTTTTACTTTTCTTTGAAAATTTCAATTATAGTCGTTAGGTTTTTATACCCATACATTTATCCAGTAAGTAATTTTTTAATAATACAATAAGTAATTACATTTTACACATTCAGGAAGCTTATTATATGAATTGTCATACACATTAAACAGTATATACAAATGCAGAAATGTACAATTTTTATATATGGTTATTATAAAGATTTTATAATGATAGATTATATAATATTTATATAAAGATTAGTCACACATCAGTAATAACAAAACAATAAGTAATTACATTTTAAAGCCTCAAACTAAACAAACAGTATAATGTAATTGTGTAGAGATTAAATATTAGATAATATAGCATTTTTTCTTTGTTTTGTGAAAGAATTACTTTATTAGCCTGGAGACATTTAAAAAACCTTGTTTGGCTAGCCATTAGCTTAGACTGAAGACCTTTGCTTCTTTCTCCATACTCCTTGCTCTGTGACTGATGTCACGGCTTATAAGGTACAAAATACTGATAATTATTAGACAGAACTTCACTTCAACAATGATAAAACTATCCTTTTTATCCTGTTTAGGGTTTGAAGGGGTGGAACCCATCCCTGCAGTTAATGAACCACAGTGACCCTGGACAGTTCAGTCCATCAAAGAATAACACATAACACCATATTTGTACACTAATTTTAGTTTTGAACAGTCAATCACCCTAACATGCATGTTGTTGGACTGTGGCAAAACACCAGGAGAAAACCCACATACAGTATGGATGGGGAGAATATGAAAACTCCACACAGAAAAGTCTCAGCTAAGATTGAAACCTGAGACCTCTTTACCTGAAGGTAACAGCGATACCAACCTGTGTCAATATGTAACCCTCTCTTTTATGAAAAAAAACTATATTTTGATGGCAAAAGGGTTTAGCTGTAAAAGGAAAAACTCTGGTTCCTAAGTACATTAAAAATGCTACCACAATAGCCAGTAAATCACTTTATTTCAAAAATGCTTCACACACTACAGACATTTAAATTCACTTCTTATTGGGTACATTCAATGTATTTATTAATCATCTCAAAGTTGCCACTTATACTTTTAGATAATCAAACTTAACTAATTAATTACTTCAACTAAACTTAAATATCACCAGTAAATCAACATCATTAGAATAAAAGATTTGAAAATTTTATGCTTATTCACTACTCACAACTTTTATATATATGAACTGCAGTTGACTAGCTCTTCAGCATTAATTCATCAGCATTCTCTTTAGTTTCCCTTTATGTCAGTGCTGTAACAAACCATCCTGCAGTAACTTGCAGAATGATTTGTAATATTTCTTAAAAGTCTTCTACAATTCAAAAGGTTTAAAGCTGAGTTTCTATTTAACTGACTGAGGGTTTTCTTTATTCTTGTTCCTTGTTTCTTCTTGTGATTTTCACATATATGCCATTTTTGGGTGATAGAGAGGCAACGGATTTCAAGTCCAAAGGAATCTGAAAGATTACCAAAAATAGAAAAAGTGAAACAAACATCTTCTGCCAACATTTATGTTTATGTTATAGAAACTTTACTCCATTAAGATTGTCAAATGATTAATTCATTCACATATATGTGAATAGATGAAAGAATGAAGGAAGGAATGGATTTATTCATCCCCTAAGGGAAATTATTTTGTCACAGAAGGAGACATAAACTAAAATTTATAAAATGAGAGAGCTGCTGTTCCAGATTGCCACCACACTGTGCTGTCGCCATGGAAAATAAAAGGGCAAACTGATTTTCTTCAACAAGTATTGCAGTGCTAGTAGTAGTGAATAACAAAACAAAACAAAACATTTTATTTATTTAATTTGTATTTATTCATTTGTATTGTTTCCTGAGCCAACTCACCTTGGTCTCAGAACAGGCCACAATGCTGAACCTGTGGAACAAATGTGCTAAAGCCATCCTGATTTCCAGCTGGGCGAGTCTCATTCCCACACAGTTACGAGGTCCAGCCCCAAATGGCAGGTAGACAAATGGGTGTCGATTAGCCTTTGCCTCTGGTGTAAACCTAGGAGTCAACCACAGGTGAAGATAACTGAGATTAAATTAAAAAAGATCATGTATTTTATGAACAAACGCTATTCAAAACAACAACTTGTAAACAAATACTTTTCTTACTGCCAAAACATGCTTTCATAGGACAGTTTCAAATAATCTATTGCAGTTTGCATTTCTGCAAAACAAGACTTTAAGAATTAAGAATGAAGGCATGTTTAGAAGAAAACCACAATAAATTTTCATTTAGTTTTAACAGAGACAAATTATCTACCTGGATTGATTATGCATGGTTTAATAAAAAAACAATTGTGATTGACTTAGTAAAGTGCCATTACCAGGATTAGAAAAATTAGAAGTAAATATATGAAACTAAACTTGAAAAGCCAAAGCAGATGTGGAACCAGTCACTTTAATGAAATGTTATTTAGGAGTAATTTATGACAGTATAATTAGAAAAACAAAAAGTATTAATACAAACTCTCAACAACTTGATGGCTGTAATCATAATAATCAGCTTTTAAGATTCAGTTTTAATTCACAACTGATTGATGATTTTATTTGTGTAGTTGATGTCATACTGCAAGTTAATTTGAATAATACTTAGCTGTAAGTAAGGTGCAACTGACTTATGCACAATGAAGGCCTTGTAATGCCAACATAATGGTTTCTCAGTAAATACAAACCAGCTTTTTACTAGTTAGAGAGAATTAAAACACCTCTCAGGGATGAACTTGTTTGGCTCAGGCCAGTGCTCTGGGTCATGATGGAGGAACCCTGCAAGGATCTCCAATATTATCCCTTTTGGAAAAAACTGACCATTTACCACACAGTCATTCTCAACTTCTCTTCCAAACCTTGATGGGACACAATGTCAAAGAAAAGATTAGTCCTTTAGGTTTTAAAAGCCGCACTTCATTTTTTTTCTTGTTACAAGTGATCCTATTAGGGTTTTGATTTGTGTAAATATCATAAATAAAAAGGTTTTGTAAATCACGGGTCCTTTTATCTTCATAAATCCTATTGTTTACTTGAAAATAGGAGGGTAGAGCCGCAATGTTTCACATACAACCATGTCCAAGTACTTCAGCTCCTGGACACTTGTGTAATCTGGTGAATCCTAAAAAAAACCCCAAAACAAAACGTGAACTCATGTGACATGACGTGGTTCAAACAAAATACAACAGACTCACATGTGTTGTGAAGAAATCATCCACCTCCTCCTGTACTTTGCGCTGACATTCAGGATGAAGGGCCAGAAGGTAGCAGGTGAAGCCTAACGTGTTGCTGACAGTATCATAGCCTGCTAGGAGGAAAACGAAAGCCTGACCCACAATCTCATTGTCAGTTATCATCTTTTTTTGTGGATGAGTCATGAGTGACTCCTCTGATTGAGAATGGTTGTTTTCTTGCTCTGAGGTTGACAGTTGTTTCTGCTGGCTCCTGTTATTAAACTCATCAGAGGGGTTTCCTGTGTCAAACTGTTCCAAAGAAAGGCTCTGTTGGCTGGTCCGAGCATCTAATATCAGCTGAAGGAAGTCTCGACGCCTCTACAAGCAAATTTAATAAATTAATTATCAGACAGTGTACCAAAGAAGAAAGCTGCATACAAGTAGAATTCAATATTATTAAATGTGTCACCCACCTGATCAGGAGGCTGTTCCTCTCTCTGCTTTATGATCTTCCTAATACTACTGATGAAGAAACTGTCTAACCGCTCTCTGCTTCTGTTTGGGATTAATCTTGCAAGTGGATGTATGATACTAGGGAAAAGTACTGCAAAAACAAACATAAATTATCTGTAACAGCAATTTCTGTGCAAATAAAAAATGTATGTGCATTTAAAAAAATCCCCCAAAAGAAACTTCCGATTTCAGACTTTCTGGTACTTTATAAAAATAATGTCTAAAACTAACTGCATCAAAAACATAGATTCAGTTGTATGTTCATAATATTCTTTTTTTTTATCTTGAAATTTCCCATATAAACATCTCATCTCCAGAAAAGTTAAACAACATACAGGCAAACAACACATTGGGCCTGAAAAGAGGCATGCCAGTAAACATTTGAGTGTTGCGGACAAATGGATCATTTGGGTTTTTCTGTGAGTTGACATGAGTGCCAAAAGCCACACTGGCAATAACATCCAGGGTAAAGTAGCCAAAACACCTAAAAAATAAGCAGAAAAAAATAAAATAAGTATGCCAAGGCAAGACAAAGTTGGAAATTGTTGCCTATGCTGACTCTATGATTACTTGTGGATGTCAAAGGCCTCTCCTGACTCATTGTGGTCACTCAGGTTTTTCATCAGTGCATCAATGGATGTGTTGATTAGAGGAACCATCTACAGATTAAAGAAAGATAAAAACACTCAACAAAACACACATCTGATGAGCATAATGTCTGACTCCTTTTTATGTTTCCACATTTATAGTTTTAATGGCTTTGTTGTTGCTTTTAAAGTGTTGTGTAATTTTTTTCTGTGTATGTGTCCATTGTAATTTACAGCGGACTGTATTTTAATTGAATGTAATTGAACTGATTACAATTGGATGCAAATCTGAATGACTGCTTTGACTGAATTGGTTTGCATGAATTGAACGATTTTGCTTTGTTGTATGGTGTCCTGAGATAACTTTTGTGGCAAACTGAATTTAAGTCAAATTAATTTCAAATGATGCCTATCTCAGTTCAGGCACTTTTGTAAAATACATTTTTAATCTGAAGAGTTTTAACTTCATTAAAAATAAGAAAAACTAACACAAGTTATACTAATCAGAACATTATATTCTCACTTCTTTCATCTTGGCAGCACTGAAGGTTGGGGTCAGGATGTTCCGAACTCTCTTCCACTGTTCATCTCTCAACATGAGTAGACAGTCCTCCCAGGGCTTGGTGGTAACACGGGACTTGTAAACAAAAATATAAGGTAGTGGTCTGTCATCATAACTTGTACTGGAAATGTAGGAGCAGATTCTGTGAGCAACAGCATATTTTGTTTGATATTCTTACCATTCTGTTAGTGAAGTTACTGAAGTCCTTGATCATCACTTGTCTGAGCATATCAGGGTCTGCAATCACCACCACTGGCCTCCGACCAAAGTAATACCTGAAAATATACCATTTAAATCATTACAGACGAGACAGATAAATGTTTTTGGACCCTAGATTTAGGGCCCACAAATGTTTAAGGCTACTCATGCCAAACATTGAAATCAAACATAACAATTGTTATCCTTAACTTTATCTAATGGTGCAGTTTGAAAGAGTTTACTCCAGTAGTTTTTCCAGATATATTGGTATGCAACTCTGAAATGTGGGTTTGGACTCAATGTAAACAAAAAAACTATTATTTGCATACTTTACTCAACAAATCTAAGTGTAAATATATACCAGTACATCAAAATTGTGAAAACCTGGTACCATCTTGTAGTTTATTTAGATAGACAACATTTTATTTGGTAGCCTATCTAATAAATTTAACCTAATTCTATCAAAGTATAATTTGGTTGAATTAGGCTGTATTCAACTGGTTTTGAATCCCTCTGTTTTTACTGAATTGGAATTCATGTAATTCAATATAAATTGTTTTTTTTTTTTTTGTATTTTTATACAGTGCCCTGAGATGACTCTTGTTATGAATTAGTACTAAATGAATGAGCTGAATTGAATCCTAAAATGAAAGCAAAACAAGTGTTTTGACTTACCCACTTACTCTACCATATGTATTCACAAGATCAGTGAGAGGTTTGAAAAAACCCTGAAAAAAAATAAACCCAACTACATCAACATGAGTAAACTTTTTTCTTGTTTTTTTACTGAAACCTGTCGCAAATTTAAATTGCAGAAAAGATAACAGCACAAAATCTAATTGTTGTCACTCATGCATATAAATCAGTCAACTGACAAGAATATAATGTACCAGCATAAGAGAAGGTAAAATAATTGAAACTACAGATCTGTTTTGGTAATGTGGAACTTACCCCACGTAACATAAGCAAATTACCAAAGAACGGCACCGGCTTTGGATGTTTAATTCCACATCGCGAGAGGACTGAGAACGGATAGACTGAATACCTGAAGACAAAAAAAAGTGAAGACTGGTTCAAAAACATAAAGAATTTGTAGCAAGAACATGTGTATAAAATGGAAGATAATATTCTTTTTTTTTTTTTTTACAGCAGAAACAACATCAGAGATACAAATACTGACGTTTACTTACCAGTACAAGAAACACAGAAAAACAAAGATGAAGCTGAGTGTCAAAGAAATTTGGTTGGTCTCAGCGTTGAATACATTCTGAAAATCTCCTAACATCTTCATAATGCCAATCAAAATTAGAATAATATTCTAGTGGTGAAAAAAAACAAACAATAAGACAACAAAGCAAACAACAACTTTTTCTCAGACCAATGCTGAAGAATCCACTTTAATGATGAACCTGCGTTAACCACAACTACCTTTATGTGGCTGGCTTGTTTGTTTTTCTCAGATACTGGTTAATTATTGTTATGGCAAGTTTGTTAAAAGCCTAATGAGATTGTTTCTAGGACACCCACCCCCCGACTTTTTATAGACCCTATTAGTTTGAACATTTCCTACTTATATGAAACAAACACACAATGGAAACATAGAAAACATTTCATTTTCTACAGCTCTGAACATATGAGGAACCTGAAAAATATGTTCAGAGACTCTGTATTCACTATTTTGTGTCGTGGAAATACATTCAAGGACTCTCACGGTACAACATAAGGGAAGCCAGGACAACAGGTCAGTGGGGGATATACCATTTCCCCCACCATTCAACTATGGGTACCAAGCCCCATTGAAAACCCCCTAGGAACTGAAGACAAGAGGAGCTGACATGAGACTATGTCTTGTTGGTTAGCCATCACCTGTTCGTTAGTCTGGACCTGGAAGTTCCACAATATCTTAGCCCCATCATTCTCTCACTAGGTGACCTCCAATCCATACTCAGCACAGATGTTCCTGCACACTATTCCAGCCACTTAGTTATAGCATTTCATGTTCACTTTGCCTGTCAGCATCTTGCATCCTGCTATTAGGTAACTTTCTAAAAGGGGCATCTTTGCACAGCCTGCATCTTGGGTCCTGACTGGTATGGTAGACCCCAGCCTCTAATTTCTTGATTTTGGTCACTTCCTCAATCTGCCAGTGTTACAACTGTGCAGGGACTTGTCTTTCCATAATGGTTTCTTTTCTTTTCTTCTTCCACGTTGGGCTTCTGCTGTCTGAAACATTCGCTTAACAGTTCATCATTTTTTTCTGATGTAGTTCATGCTCACTAATCCTCTGCCTCTCTCCTTTTCCTATATGTCCAGTCTTCACACAGTACACATGTACACATTTTAATGAAAATAGAAGAAATATTTAAATTACTTATCAATAAATCACTCTTATTGTGTACATAAAAAGTTAATAACAAGTCTCAAATGTTTTGAAATTGCTCCCCAGAACCATTAAAATCATTATGTCATAATAATCTAAGTAAATGAGAGATTGTTTCAATAAGTTGCAACTGTTTAACCTTTTTTATGATTAACATCACTGAGAGGCCATGACAAACTTGGTCATCCTGGGTCTTACTAACAGACATGATAAGAATGAGAAAACTAGGTCAGACAGGAGGAGTCTCCTCCTCCAATTTAATATTTGTTAACTCAAAAAAAAAAAAAATTAGATTTAAATAACAAATTTAAATTTAGATTTTGATAACCAATTTAGATTTGTTATCAAACGCAGAGTGGTTTCCTGGGTCAAAGTTTTCCAAAGAGACAGTCTCTTGCCTTGTTCAAGCATCTAACATCAGCTGAAGGAAGGCTCTACGCCTCTACAAGCAAATATTTTCATTTATTTATTTAGCAAACTTAGTACAATGAAGAAAACTGTATGGAACTCAACATTTTAATATAATAAAATTGGGCATCCACCTGATCAGGGTTCCTCTCTCTGCTTTATGATCTTTTGAATTCTGCTGATGTAAAATTCTTTCATCTGTTCTCACTTTTTATTTGGAACAATTATTGAAAGTGGAGTCATGATAGCAGGAAAAAGCACTGTTCAACAAACAAATAAAAAAAGTAAATTTTAAATGTCATCTGTGCAACAGTATAATGTACTTAGGTAAAAACAAAAAAACAAACTGAATGTAAAGATACAGATTTTTTGAACTTGCTAAAAAAAATCTGAGATAGCAAGTTTATCAGAAGAAAAATCTGGTTTGTGATTGTGGGGATTCCAGTGTTTTTGCATTAACCACTTTAACCGCAGCTTCCTGAGTGGCAGGGTGGAGCTATCACATGCAGCTGATTCCTATCTTTCTGATGAGCTCTTGGGCGTATAAGGCTGGGTAGAACCTTAGCTCAACACTGGAACTTTGGTTACTATTTGGTACTGATTCACAGCCTAAGATAAGTGATTCTAAGAAAGATTATGTATAACCTCTGTGTGAGCTTTGCAGTCCATGACCCTAGTGACCCTAAATCCTTGGGTTCCCTCCTCTAGAGTTTCTGGTCTCCTGGTGTCTCCCAGTGCTTCTTGGGAGACACCAGTGTAAATATATACACTGGTATATATTTGGAGGACCTGCTACTTGGAAACCCCACTAACAAGCTCTACAAGAACCTGGCAACCTGACTACTACTCGCCCAGCCTTGTGCCAGTCGTGCCACTCTCTTACCAGCCAGTTTATCCACTGCTGCAGTCCTCACCATCCTTGAATCCTCCACCCTCCTCTCTGCACCTGAAACAACAAAATAACCCTGCCAAAAGTCTTTAACGTCCAGATGTCAACTCGAAACCGAAAGGAAGATACTCCCCTTCTTTTGTCAAATCATTTATGTGGCAATGTCACATACCTTTTCCCAGTGACATAGTACATAGAATATAGAAGGAACATACTTTAAAGAACAAAGAAAAATATGTTGAACTACAAACAAATGCATAATTAGCATTCATGCCTTATGCTATATCATCAGCTTTTAAAAACATTTTTCTTCGTACTAAAATTTAAAATTAAAACAAGAAATACAAAAAAAGACAATATTTGTTAAAACACACTCCCTGTTACTCTGATGCACATTAACTCAAGTCAGACATCCAATATCGTTTCCTGGCTGCAAGTTTATTAAAAGTTTTATCGGTCCAATTTGATGTTCTGTGTTGCTTTTGCCACATCAAAATCAAAGATTACTGAGAAATAAAAACTTCATTTCTTGGCTTCAAAGAAACCGTCACAAGAAGACTTCACTAAATAGGCTCAGTTTTTGAAGCAAAATGAGAAGCACCAGAGACTCGACCTGTTGCAGACTGGAGGGCCAGATTTAATAACATTTAAATGTTATCTTGGGTGGCAGATCTGGGCTTTGAGTTTGACAGATGTGCTGTAGGTCATTAGAAAAGGTAAACAAATTTTAACGTGGCAGCAATTTGAAATTTTTTTTGTTGTTGATTTTCTGTTAAGTGATTTAAGATAAAGCGTCATAATTTAAAAACTGATAATAGTTTGCAAAATTAGCATTTGAGAAGTAATGAAGCGTGAACAAGTAGAAAACAAAAAACGCAGTGTTGGAAAATATTTATTTCTGCATGCTGGTGTAGACTCTCTCAGTACCGCAAGACATGACAAATGTAAAAAGTACAAACAAAGCAACTGGACATACATTCTGAAGTTGAAGACAATTTGCTTCTCATCTGGGGAGCTTTATCAATTCAAATCTCTCCAGGCTGTCACTTCTTTTCTTTTTTATATGTTTTTTAACTGTGGGAGAAAATACACACATGCTCAGGGAGAGCATGCAAACTCCGCACAGAGAGGCTCCAGCTAATGTCTGAACCTGAGACCTTT
This sequence comes from Kryptolebias brasiliensis, assembly GCA_028566095.1. NCBI lineage: Eukaryota > Metazoa > Chordata > Actinopteri > Cyprinodontiformes > Rivulidae > Kryptolebias > Kryptolebias brasiliensis. Next base: position 21,979,528 of record JAOXNZ010000012.1, on the reverse strand, counting down.
CCATTGTAAGGAAACAGTGATAAACACCTGCATCTCTGTGCAGCTCTTTATGAAGTCAATAAAACAAATCTAAAAGAGGCTTTATGTGTGCAAAATGTGACCTGGTAATCAGCTGTAGAATGAAGACCACTGATTATTTTACAAAAAAATACATTACAAAATACCATCACAGTAGCCAGTTAATGACTTTATTTCTAAAGAGCATCATACATTACATATAGGGTATAAACATTAGAATGTATTATTAATAAGGTACTCATACTGAGTGCATTCAAAATTTCAATTAAATCTCAATCATTCCAAGTCTTGTCAAAGGTCAAACTAGGACAGTAACATCTAACTTTTTTATTAATTATTAAAATCAGTGAGAAGACATGAATGACTTTAAATCCTGTCTTAAAAGTAGATCATCAGTTTGAAGAAGCATGGACTCATTTCCTGTCCATTCAGCTCATTTGCTGATGAAATCTGACAACTAATCACAACTCACTAAGCTCAGAACTTAGTGACACTTGCATTGCAGTTGACTAGCTCTGCATGACTATATCATCAATTTATGTAATTACACAAGTTTTAATATCTGTCATTTCATATTTTCCCTTCATGATATGGAAGATCTAAGCGTGCCTACAGACACATATTAAAAGCAAATAAAACATGACAAAAGTAAATCTTCACATTTGATTGCAATCAAATTAAGAATGTTCAAAATTATATATAATTTAAACAGTGGGTAACTGTATAAACATGATTGGTAGAGCAGGATTATATCAGATGGTTGGTTTGCTTGTTCTAAACTTTCAAAAAGAATAATCCAGTATATCTTTTTATAAAGAAAATGTTCACAATTACATTACCCTTTTTCTCTCCTCTAGGTTTAACAAAACACTTTACAGTGTGTCTCCTATTAACTTGAACGTTCATACAACACTTTGTATTATACATGGTGATAAAAAGTAAAGTTTTGAAGAAACTTTAACATTTGAGAACCAGAGAAGTACTCATTTAAACTTCCACTTACAGTAAATACTTCTATTTGGCAGTTTAGAACTTTCTTAAGTAAAAAAGACAATTCGACTAATATCCTAATCTTGCACAGGTAGATGAATTCCTGCATCTAAAACTACTTTGTATGGAACATTTAAAGTGACTGACAGACATGTGAGGAGAACATAGACATCAATTCTTTTTGTTTACTGTGTTTCACTTATAATGAATGGAAATAATGGCTCAGACCACTAAAACATGCACAGGATGAGCACAATGATAAAGGTCTGCAGAGTTACATTAACAATGTAAATAATTTTACATAAATAAAAAAAACTGAAACAGCTTAGAGGAGGGTATGATATGTTTTGTAAATATGTTCTGCTGCTTAAGAGATTTAAAGGTGAGTTTCTAGTCATCTGCTGGAGGGTTTTTTTGTCTTTCTCACATGTTTCTTCTTGTGATTTTCACATATATGCCATTTTTGGGTCCTACAGTATGAAACGTCTTTAAGTCAAGAGGAACCTGGAAGATTACAACAAAAAAATGTGGGTCAAACATTTTTGCATACATTTATATAGAGCAAGTGCTTATACAAGATTATGTTTATAATCTAGTTCACAAATGCATATAAAAGCTTCAATAAGCATTATTCTGCCAAATCAGTTTAATTCTGATAAAAAAAATCAAATGTAAACTTGTTTAAAGTGTAAGTTGGAAGAACCTCAATACAAACAATATACTCTGGAAAAACTATGTTTTCTTTTGTGTTTTCACAATATTTTTCTTTTTGCATAACGACAACAATAAACTGCTTAAACAAAGATAACAGTTTGAATATACCAATTTTTTAGAAGAACCAACCCACCTTGGTCTCAGAACAGGCCACAATGCTGAATCTGTGGAACAAATGTGCTAAAGACATCCTGATTTCCAGCTGGGCGAGTCTCATTCCCACACAGTTACGAGGTCCAGCGCCAAACGGCAGGTAGACAAATGGATGGCGTTTAGCCTTTGCCTCTGGTGTAAACCTGGGAGTCAACCACAGGTGAGATATGTTAAAGTTTGTATAAATCAACATAAAATATTAAAAGACCACATCTGTGGTAAAAGCACTTGCTTGAAAAAACATCAATAACCCTTTTAGCCTCACAACATGCTTTGCTCTGACATACAGAGACAATCAGTTTCAAAGCATCTATTGCATTTAGGTTTGGTGCAAAGCAAGAGTTTCAATCTTGTTTAATGCAAAGTAAAATTGTTACTATACCAAAAACATGTTTCAACCTGAACTGCATGTTTTGATACTAAAACACAACACTGTTTATCCTGTTACCTGCACTTTATATTATAATCCTAAAATTTAAAAAGTAGATGTTTGAAAAAAAGACAAGCCAATGCAAAAATACATTCAGTCATGATCTAAGAATAGAAAATAATAGAATAGAATAGAGCAGAACAGAATAGACCATTTTCATTCAAATCTACACATACTAGTACATTGGCACATAAAAAGGTTTGCAGTTCTGTAGATTTCAAAATACAAACTCAAATAATCAAGGAGCATTACAATATAGGTAAAAAAATAAAAACTTTTATGTCACTAAGTGGGAAAAAAATGGCAACTTGTTTTTTTTCTGTTTTGCAGACTCAGAAAAACTCAAGAGCTATGATGATGCTAATCAATTCCAGCTATAAGATAAGTCACAACTATTTGATTATTGTATTTTTGAGGGAACTATGTTATACTTTCAGTTGGTTTGAACAATGTCTGCTGAAAGTAAGGTCAATTATGTTCTTATTTTGACTGGCTGTTGCACAATGAACATAATAAATTCTCAGTAAATACAAGGCAGCTTTTTATTAGGTATAGAGAGAACTGAAGCACCTCTCTGGGATGAACTTCTCCGGCTCGGGCCAGTGCTCCGGGTCATGATGGAGGAAACCTGGAAAAAGTTCCAATGTGACTCCTTTAGGAAAGAACTGGCCATTTATCACACAGTCATGGTCAACTTCCCGACTGAACCTTGGTGGGAAAAAAAGGGTAAAGAAAAGATTAAACCTTCAGTCTTTGGAATCCCACCTCATTTATCCTTCCTTATTTTTTGTACAAGTGATTACAATTTTAAAAGTTAAATGTATTTCTAACAGAGCATCGGTAAATCTACCAGAAATTATTAAACCTTTTAGTCTCACTGACTCTACTTCTTCACCTTTATTATAAGTGTTCACAGTATGATTCTGTTCAGTCTAGTTATAGCAATTACAACAGCAGTAAATTAACTCAGTCATGTAATTTTTTTTTTACACTCATTGACCATATTTCTTTACCTGAAACCAGGAGGGTAGAGCCGCAATGTTTCACATACAGTCATATCCAAGTACTTCAGCTCTTGGACATTTGTGTAATCCAGAAAATCCTGTTAAAGCAGATTAATTATTTGAATTCAAAAGCTGTCACAAAACTACATTAAAATGATTTGACTGGACCACAGTTCAATAGACTTACATGTCTTGTGAAGAAGTCATCCACCTCCTCCTGTACTTTGTGCTGACACTCAGGGTGGAGAGCCAACAGGTAGCAGGTGAAGGCTAACGTACTGCTGGTGGTTTCATAGCCCGCCAGGAGGAAGACAAAAGCTTGACCCACAATCTCATCCTCAGTTATTGTCTTTTTTTGTGGATGACTCGTGGATGATTTTTGTATGTGAGGATGGCCGTTATTTTGATCCAAGACTGGCGGTGGTGTTTGGTGGCTCCTGTTATCAAACTCATCAAAGTGCTTCGTTGTGTCAAAGTGCTCTAAAGAGACACTCTCTTGGGTGGTCCGAGCATCTAAGATCAGTTGAAGGAAATCTCTACGCCTCTACAAGCAAATATTATCATTTGATTAGTTATCAGACGTTGTACCACAGAAGAAAGCTTCACATGAGACAAATAATTCAGACACCCACCTGATCAGGGGGCTGTTCCTCTCTCTGCTTTATGATCTTCTTAATACTGCTGATGAAGAATATGTCTATTTCCTCCCTCCTTTTGTTTGGGATTATTCTCACAAAAGGAGCCATGATTTTAGAAAAAAGAACTGGACAAAGATAATACATGCATAAAAAATAAATGCCAACTTGTATATGTCTGCATAACAATAAAATGTATATGCATTAAAGTAAAAATAAAGAAAGAAAAAATTCTCCTAATTTCTGATGTTTTGTTTTATGATAAAATTGTGTCTGAGTAACTATCAGAGGACAGATTCTGTTTTTTTAGGTTTCTTTCCTCATTATGTTCCTCACATAAATCAGCCATCTTTTAATAAAGGTTATACAACATACTGGAAAATAACACGAGAGGCTTGAAGAAAGACATGGCAAAAAACATCTGCGCGTGGCGGACAAACGGATCATCTGGGTTGTTTTGTGAGTCCACATTGGTGCCAAAAGCCACACTGGCAATAACATCCATGGTAAAACACTGGAAACACCTATAGATATTTAAAAAACAAACACATTTCAAATGAAAATTTCAAATGAAATAAACATAACAGGGCAAAATAAAAGATCATTTGCTATTTTCACTCTGTTTGTCATTACTTGTAGATGTCAAAGGCCTCTCCTGACTCAGCGTGGACATTCAGGTTGTTCATCAGTGCATCAGTGGCTGTGTTGATGAGAGGAACCATCTACAACACAAAGAGTGAAAAAAGCACTTGACTTTTTTTTTCAAAATTCTGAAAGGTATGAGACAGACAGAAACCTGTTTCTTAAGTTCCTTTTCAAATCATTGATTAGATGAATAAATACCTCCTCAGAGATGTATTTGCTTCATAAAACAAACAAGAGAAAGATTGTGTACCGTAGAGAAGACCGGCACAAAGGATAATCTAATCTAATGTTTGTACTTTAAGGAAATTCTGTCTGAAAAGAAATATTTCATTATAAAGATAAGGAAAAATTTAATTTACAATATATTACTAATAAGTTATGAGCATGTACTAAGAGAATACTGATGTGCCTTTAAATTAAAATACCAGGCTCACATTTTTGATGAGAGTTCTGAAAAGCAGCACTTTGAGTTCCTCTACGTTAACTTTATTATTTCATAAACTGTGTTCATTCTTTTTGGTATCATCTTTAAAGAATATATTGTAAAATAATCAAAAAATTAATTTACTGATAAAAACACTGTTCTGGCAGTTTTCACATTAAGCATAAAAACATGAATTTCTCACTTCTTTCAGCTTGGCAGCACTGAAAGTTGGGGTTGCGATGCTCCGAACTCTCTTCCACTGCTCGTTCCTCAGCATGATCAGACTGTCTTTCCAGGGCTTGGTGGTAAGTTGAAACTTACAGACAGAAAAAATATATCAGCTTTTATAATATATCATCAAATGTTGCATTGGAATTTTGAGATAATAATATTGTGAACACCAACATACTTTGGTAGATTTCCTTACCATTCTGTTTGTAAAGTTACTGAAGTCCTTGACCATCACTTTTCTAAGTATATCAGGGTCTGCTATCACCACCATTGGTTTTCGACCTAAATAATACCTGAAAAATACAATTTAAACCATGCCAGAGAAAGCACAGTTAAATCAAACAAAAATAAAACACAACTTAAGTTTAGATTTGACTTTTAAAGTATAAAACCAACAAACAAAAAACACAATATATTTTAATTCTAATTCTATTAGATTATTGCTCAAAAATCATTTTACTTACCCACAAACTTTGCCATGTGCTTTTACAATATCAGAGAGAGGTTTCAAAAAACCCTATTAAAAAAAAACAAAAAAAACATCAATGTTTGTCTCTTTTGTTTGTTTGGTTTCACTTTTGAAACTTGTATAATGTTAAAGTGCAGAGACAATTATAACATAAAATCAAATCTGTATGCATTTCAGTCAACCAACAATAATAAAGATGCCTAGCAGAAGGAACAATAAAATTTCTGAAATGTAAGGATCTTTATTTGTTGAAGTGGATCTTACCTCACGAAACATGAACATGTTGCCAAAGAACGGCACCGGCTTTGGATGTTTGATTCCACATCGAGAGAGGACTGAGAACGGATAGACTGAATACCTGCAAACAAAAAATACTGAACGTTTGTTCTAGAGAATAAAGAGAAATACAACAAGAAAATGTACAAATAAGAAGATACCACTTTCTGGTTTATTTCACACATCAGAGACATCACTAATACAATTATTGATCCTTACTTACCAGTAAAGGAGACCCAGAAAAATGAGAATGAGGCTGACTGTCACAGAAAATCTGTTGGCCTCAATGTTGAATACATTTAGGATGTTAGCTATAGTCTCCATAGTGCAAAACACTTTTCAAACCTTTAAAACAAATGAGAAAGTTCTTGCAGATAAAACAAAATCAAAGTATAATAATATGTTATTAATATCTTTGCCTTTGCTAATTAGCTATCTTAATCTTAATCATTAAATTCCCTAATAAACACAAACATGTAAACCTGTCCTAAAAAACACATCCAACACGATCTGATCTCCTTGTGGACTGAGTGTCGAGTGGTTTGTCTCTTTTTGTCTCTCTTTCTTTATTTCTTCCAAAAAGGTGTTAATTATTGCTTTGAGAGGTTTGTTTAAAGCCCCGTGTGTTTGTTTTAGGAGCCCTATGGAATTTTCATGGACCCTATTGGTTTGAACATTGACTTTCTTTATACAACATAAAGCACATGTAGGAAGCATAAAGGAGATGTAATCCAGTTGTTTTGTTTTATAATCATTTTTAGATTTACCATGTCCTGGATGACTCAGAATTTACACCAGCATGAAGCATTAAGGACCCTGTTTTCCATCATACAGGGAACCTGGAAATAAAAACTTCTTAGTTCATTCTAAAGTAGCAGCCCACCTAGGTTTTGGTGATGCACACTCATTGCCTGTGTGAGTAACAGTGTTTAACATCTGCCTCATTGTGCAAAGTTCATTAATGCAGCTCTATATGTTGCCTTTTAAGAGCAAATGGTCATGGTATTCAGTTGTGAAATGAAAAGTGCTGTTTGGTATACAATAAATTTCACCACAATAAAATGATCAGTTAATCTTTTTATTTCCCAAATGCTTTACATGGTGGACATGTATACATCTGAATGAAAACATAGAATTAACAGAAATATTACTCTACATCAAATGGTAAAATCAAATCTTGAATGTTTTGAAATTGCTCCCCAGGTTTAGTAAAAAAGCCAAACTGGGTCAAAGTAAATGAGAAATCTTTACAATACGGATGAAAATGTTTAACTTTTATAATGGTTAACCTCACTGAGAGGCCATGAAAAACTAAATCCTTGGTCTCACAATCAGACATGATGAGAGTGCAGAAATTAGGTCTGCTAGGAGGAGTCTCCTCCACCATATTGAATACTTATAAGAAAAATGGATTTTCAGGAATTTCAATCTATCTAGCAACCCAAGTGATAGGTCCATGCTTTGGCAAAAGCAAGGGTCATTTTCTTGTTTGCTTAGCTTATTTGTGGAGGAAGTCTGTGTTTCTAATCATCTGATGGGGAGTCTTTAAATCCTTTTTATTTGTTTCTTTTTGTGACTTTTACAAACACACCATTTTTGGGTCCCAGAGTTCCAAACGATTTTAAGTCCAGAGGAACCTGAAGGATTACAAAAATAAACAAATAAGACAAACAAATAAGTAAAGAAAGAAAGAAAGAAAGAAAGAAAGAAAGAAAGAAAGAAAGAAAGAAAGAAAGAAAGAAAGAAAGAAAGAAAG
>JAOXNZ010000012.1:21953843-21965826 GCA_028566095.1 Kryptolebias brasiliensis | reverse complement strand
TGACTGTGGAGGCCATTTGAGTACAGTGAACTCATTGTCGTGTTCAAGAAACCAGTCTGAGATGATTCGCGCTTTATAACATGGCGCGTTATCATGCTGGAAGTAGCTGACACAGAATACTCCACAATCCGAGATCCAAAAAACTTTGTCAATACTCAGACAGTGGTCATACACAGAGAGGCAGTTGGAGGTATCCTTAGCAGGAGGAAAAGGTGAGAATCCACAGTAGGAGATCAGAGCGAAGGTTGGTGTCCAGAAATCAGAGCTGTTGTAGAAATCTGTCATGAGCGAGGCAAAAAGGTAGCAGTCTATGGGCATAAATGTGGTCAAAAAACGAGGAACAGGAAAAGAGCGCTGGATTTTTACTGGCACAGGGCGGTTGATAATCTGGCAGGGAGGCAGAAACTTGGGAGAGCTTATGAAGTGCATAACACAGGTGAAAACAGAGATAATTAGGATAGGTGAGCAGAATGAAACAATTAAAGCAGGGAGGCATGGCAGGAAGAACAAATATAATAAAACCAGGCATTGCATAAATGAAAACATTAATCCATCCATTCATCTTCTTCCACTTATTCGGGTTCGGGTCGCGGGCAGCATAAGCAGGGAAACCCAGACTTCCCTCTCCCCAGCCATTTGGGCAAGCTCTTCCGGGGGAATCCCAAGGCGTTCTCAGGTCAGCCGAGAAACATAGTCCCTCCAGCATGTCCTGGGTCTTCCTCTGGGCCTCCTCCCGGTGGGACGTGCCCAGAACACCTCACCAGAGAGGCATCCTAACCAGATGCCCGAGTCACCTCAACTGGCTACTCTTGACGCAGAGAAGCAGCGGCTCTACTCTGAGTCCCTCCCCGATGACCCAGCTTCTCACCCTATCTCTAAGGGAGAGCCCAGACACCGTGCGGAAAAAACTCATTTCAGCCGCTTGTATCCATGATCTTGTTCTTTCGGTCATGACCCACAGCTCCTGACCATAGATGAGAGTAGGAACGTATATTGACTGGTAAATTGAGAGTTTCGCCTTTTGACTCAGCTCTCTCTTCACCACGACAGACCGGTACAGCGCCCGCTTCACTGCAGACACTGCACCAATCCGCCTATCGATCTCCCGCTCCATTTTTCCCTCATTCGTGAACAAAATCCCAAGATACTTAAACTTCTCCACTTGGGGCAGGACATCTTCCCTGACCCGGAGAAGGCACTCTACCCTTTTCCGGGTCAAGACCATTTCCTCGGATTTGGAGGCACTGATCCTCATCCCAGCTGCTTCACACTCAGCTGCGAACCGCTCCAGCGAGAGCACACCACACTACACCCTAACTATAAAATCCAAACACACTAAATATCACACAACTCATTACTCACTCCCACGCTCGCTGTTTTTTTTTGTTTGTTTGTTTTTTTGGTGACGCCGCACTTCCTTCAATTTTTGTGCCTCTTTTTTCTTCCTGTAGATTTTGGGCCTTTGGGCCTCCGTCAGATTGGAGAGGGGGATGTGTTTTTTTCATTCGGCAGGGTTGGGGGCGAGATCGGATGGAGAATGGTGGAGTTTTCTGCTGGAGATTCTCCAGCTTTGCTTCCGCCTCTTGCTCTAACGCGCTTCAATTATGACAATGACTTTTTGTAAAAAAATGTGTTGTGAATTATTTATCATAACTCTGGTTTTCCTTGGCCTATCAAGACAATCTAAAAACTGGTGTAAAGCTTGAAGTCTGGACTTTTACAAAAATTAAAACAGAGTTTCAGAGAGGGCAGATCTTTCCCGCTAGAGCAATTTAAATCATCATGTGACTTGGATGCGCTGGCACGTTTGTTGACTCCAGAGTATTAATCCATAGAGTGTAATATGATATTGGCCCACCCTTTGCAGCTATTACAGCTTCAACTCTTCTGGTTGAGGTTGAGGTCAGGACTCTGTGCAGGCCAGTCAAGTTCTTCAACACCAAACTTGCTCATCCATGTTTTATGGGCCTTGCCTTGTGAACTGGTGTGCAGTCATGTTGGACCAGGAAGGGGCCACCCTCAAACGGTTCCCACAAAGTTGGTAGCATGAAATTATCCAAAATGTCCAGGTATACTGAAGTATTAAGTGTTCCTTTCACTGGAAGATGATGCTTGGCATTGCACTTGGTGATGTAAGGCTTGGATGCAGCTGCTTGGCCATGGAAACTCATACCATGAAGCTCTCTACACACCATTCTTAAATTAATCTAAAGGCCACATGAAGTTTGGAGGTCTGTAGCTATTGACTCTGCAGAAAGTTATTGACCTCTGTGCACTATGCGCCTCAGCATCCACTGAGCCTGCTCTGTGATTTTACGTGGCCTACCATTTCATGGCCAGGTTGCTGTCATTTCCAGTCACTTCCACTTTATTGTAATACTACTAACAGTTGACTGTGGAATATTTAGTAGCAAGGAAATTTCTCAAATGGACTTATTGCACAGGTGCCATCTTATCACATTACCACACTGGAATTCACTGAGCTCCTGAGAGCAACCCATTCTTTCACAAAGGTTTGTGGATGTCAAGGTTCTGGGAGTGTTTGTTTGTGGCTGGTTTCTCTCTTTGTTCCACAGGAAACTTGTCAATTATTGCTTAGATTTTTACTTATGCCCTATTGGCTTGTTCCTAGACAACCCCCACCCCGGCACATTTTATGGACCCTCTAGGTTTGGACATTCCCTCAACTTATATCTTACATGAGTGGTTGAAAAGGACCTTGTTGCAGGACACAGAATATGTAGCTATCTAAATATATGCAGAACAAAACATGAAATGAGACACAATTATTCTAATTAGAAATGAGGTTTGATTGGTGAAACGGGGCCAGAAATGTCTTTGGTTCTGATTTTGAGGGCAGTACATGATTAAATATTCATATCATTTAAACAAAAATGTAACACAAAGTTCATTAACACAAATTTAAATTTTGAGGACAAAACATGATGGTACTTATATGTGGAATTAAAATTAATCACACAATAAATAGTCAACACATTACTTGATCAATTCATTTATTTCCAAAGTGCTTAACAAACTAGATTTGGCATAGGAAGCATTTAACTTTTTTTTTTTTATTATTATTTGTACATCATCACAGCAGAGCCTGTTGGTATATTCTGTGTCATAAAAACATTTGAAATATTTATTAGCAGGTCACTTCTTGTACACATTCAATGTTAAAGAAAAAAACATTTGTTTAATAATCTCTTGGTGCTTCTAAGTATTGTGTTTAAAAAATAAAACTAGGTCAGATGAACTTTTTCAAATGGGAAAATGTAACATTTAAAAAGGTGCAAATATTTACTTTTAATAATGATTAACTTCAGAGGAAGGTTTTAAATCCTGTGTTAGACATGATAAACATTAGAAAACTAGGTCAGATGGGAAGTCTTACTCTTACACATTTATTACACACTGAAAGTAAGTGTTCTTTCCTTTAAAACACTAATATAATCTGTAACACAACAGTCATTTTCTGATAATTCAACTCATTTGCAAAGAAAATCCTAAATGCTACACAATGTGTCTCTCATTCCCCAACACTCATACAGCACTTTCTAACATAAATGAAGAAAAAAAGAAGTCTCTGAAGCACTCATCAAAGCTGCTACTTAGATACTTCTGTGTTACTATGTGATTGAAAACTTAAACAAAAATGGCAATTTGACTGAAATTCAGACTGAAAGCCAGATTATTCCTTCACTAAGTATTTATTGGTCCACCAGAATGCCTGATTAGACATGATAAAAACACTTTGACACAGCTCCTTAGTGCTTACTCTATTTCACTCATCTCTCACTTCTCTCTTCTTGTGATTTTAACAAATATGCCATTTTTAGGTCCTAGAGTGTTAGAGGATTTCAAGTCCAGAGGAACCTGAAAGGTTGAGAAAAAAAATAACATAAGAAAACAAACAAAAAAATAAATAAAAGCAATGAGAATGTGAAATATTTAGGCCCACTTTTGCATAAGGTACAATATATTGTATTATGATAGGATTCTATTTAAAACCACATTCTGACGTAGTTCACAGATGCATTTTGAAACTTTAGAACAACAAATGATGTTAGCAACAATATCAGTTGTCAAATAAATTTATAAATATTTATGAACCAATAATTCTGACAGGCTAAAGACTTAGATTACTCTATATAACTGGAAATAGTTTCAATTTTAATATCAAGAAAACCACAAAACAAATATAAACTCTACAAAGACATAATTGATTTTTCTTTGCACATTTACAACAAAAATGCAGAAAAAATACAGTCAAACTGCTTTTCGTCAATAAAGACAACAGTGTTGGTAAAACTTTTTTTTCTGAACCAACCTACCTTGGTCTCAGAACAGGCCACAATGCTGAATCTGTGAAACAAATGTGCTAAAGCCATCTTGATTTCCAGCTGGGCGAGTCTCATTCCCACACAGTTACGAGGTCCGGCCCCAAACGGCAGGTAGACAAAAGGATGACGACTAGCTTTGGCTTCTGGTGTAAACCTGGGAGTCAATCACAGGTAAGATGTTAGATTTTTGCAAGAATTTACAATAGTACTATCACTTTAAATTAAACCTACAATTCCTCAAAGTGCTTGAGACATTGTCAATTTTCCTAATCAATTTCAAAATATATATTGCATTTATCATTTATGCAATGGGGGTGGCACAGTGGCGTAGTGGTTAGAGCTGTTGCCTCCCAGCAAGAAGGTTGCAGGATCTCATTCCGGCCTGGGGCCTTTCTGGATGGAGTTTACATGTTCTCCCTGTGGACAAGTGGGTTTACTCCGGGTACTCCGGTTTCCTCCCACAGACCAAAAACATGCATATTAGGTTAATTGGTAACTCTTAAAATTGTCCCTAGGTGTGAGTGAGAGTGTGAATGGTTGTTTGTCTAGTTTGTCTCTATGTGGCCCTGTGATGGAGTTGTGACCTGTCTAGGGTGTCCCCCGCCTCTTGCACAGTGACTGCTGGAGATAGGCACCGGCTCCCCACGACCAGGATGGAAAAGCGGGTAAAGAAAATGGATGGATGGATTTATGCAATGCAAGATTTTCACAATGTTTTTAATGGAGCATTAGGCCTGATCCCCAGTCAGTTTCACTCCAATCAGGACCTGCATTCATGTGACCAGAGTGACCCATCAGTGAGTCATGTGAACAAAGACCCGAACGAGCCTCCATTGTTAGGAGAGAGAGGGCAATCTGCATGAGAATCCAGCTTACATAACATCTCAGCTTTAAAAGTTTTTAACCTTTTTTGGAATGTTTTTAAAGCAATGCAAATTCCTTACTATTATGGAATAACGAAGGGGGTTTCAGGGAGGGGTTTGAGTAAAACTACCTGACAAAAGGATCAGACTAAAAGCAGGACATTGATGGAACAAACTGTAGGGCACATGTCTCCTCACTCAGGCTAGGGAAACTGAGGCACCATTCTGTAGCATGGCCTCTGGGATAGGAGCTCACTGGCGAGCACCTGATGGTCAAACCTTGGCTCCTGAGGCTTGGAACAGCTTAGCCAAAAAAATAAAAAGACTACAAACTGCCACCTCAATACAAACCCACCACCAGTAGTTGAGGTGGGATATGTGTGAGCTGGGAGGCAAGTGAGGCTTGGGATCTAGGTGTCATCTGGCATCATAAACTGGCTCTTGGAACATGAAATGTCGCCTCATGGGTGGAAAAGTACTAAAGTTGGTGTGAGGTCGAGTGGCACCAACCACATATGTATAGATGGGCATCACTCGCAGATTGGGCTCTGGATCCCAACTCTGGCAGAGGAGCTGGACTCTCTTCTACTCTGAAGTGGTCCAGGAAGAAAGTAGTCAGCAAACAGCAAATCAGATTACCCAATCTTATTGTAGTCCCTGGATGGTGTACTGGAAAGGGTGCCATCAGGGGATTTGATCATTCTCATGGGGATCTTCAATGGACATGTGGGCAAAAACTGAGTTACCTGACGGGGTGTGATTAGGAGAAATGAGCTTACTAATCTGAATGCAAGCAGTGTTCTATTTTTGGACTTGTGTTGTCTGTAACAAACACCATGTTCAAGCATTCGGTGATCTACAAGTATACGTGATACCATGTCACCTTCAAACAAAGGTCAATGATCAAGTTTACATCTGTAACACACCTCCAGTCATATGTCTTAAACACTTGAGTGAATCGATGCTTTCTGGTTGCCTCCCTTTGCAGGTTTTTTTTTAAGGCAAACAATTTGCAGAAAAGATTACATTTCTCTTTTAACCTTAAAACACCTCATAATCCAACAGGAAGAGCTGGAGTGTTGCTGGGAAGAGATATTTCTGGGTTCCCTTCTCTACATGCCTCAGCTACCCAAGCTCAAATAAGCTGACAAAAATGGAGGGAGGTTGGATGGATGGATGGATGGATGGATAACCGTTTAAAACTGTACCACAGCAAAGTTTAATTTAGTTCAAACAGGTATAACAACCTTGAACGGCCATGCATATAAACAAAATATGGCTTAACTGCAAATTATAATAGATCTTTCAAAGAAAATATTTGACACTTGAAACTTGAACACTACAAATCTGGTCCTGCCAGTAAAAGCATTTTTGGAAGTAATTTTAGGCCAGTAATTAGCAACAGCAACAATAACACCCTATTTTCTTTCCGTTTTTTTTTTCAGACTCATGATACCATTATGGATGGGTGGCGGATCTCATGTTAACCTTTTACTAGATATAGAGAAAACAAACACCTCTCAGGGATGAACTTCTCCGGCTCAGGCCAGTACTCTGGGTCATAATGCAGAAAGCTAACAGGGATCTCCACTGATACCCCTTTAGGAAGAAACTGGCCATTCACCACACAGTCATTGGCAACTTCTCGTGCAAACCTTAATTAAACAAAATACCAAAGAAAAGATTAGTCTTGCAGTTTTTAAAAACCACACCTAATTTACATTCTTCATTCTCTACAAGTGATCAGTATGGCTCTGTCAGTGTAATTTTGACAATAAGAAAAGCTCTGAAGCTACTGAATCCTATACCCTTTTAGCCTAATTGACCATACCTGAAACCAGGAGGGTAGAGCCGCAGTGCTTCACATACAGCCATGTCCAAATACTTCAGCTCCTGGATATTTGTGTAATCTGGTGAATCCTGTTGCAACAAGTGGAATAAACCAAAATCCATAAAACTACATAAAAAAAGAGATCTGACAGAACAAAAATACAACAGACTCACATGTCTTGTAAAGAAATCATCAACTTCCTCCTGTACTTTGCGTTGACATTCAGGGTGGATGGCCAGCAGGTAGCAGGTGAAGGCTAACGTGTTGCTGGTAGTTTCATAGCCTGCCACAAGGAAGATAAAGCCCTGACCCACAATCTCATCTTCAGTCATCACCTTTTTTTGTGGACGTCTCACAGGTGACTCGTCTGGGTGAGGATGATTTCCTTCTTGGTCCAAAGTTGATGGTTGTGTTTGTTGGCTCAGGTTATCAATCTCATCAGAGTGGTTTGCTGTGTCGAAGTGCTCTAAAGAGACACTCTCTTGGCTGTTTCGAGCATCTAACATCAGCTGAAGAAAGTCTCTCCGCCTCTACAACCAAATATTATCGAACACCTGTCAGAAAACTTTGCAAAAAAGATAACTGGATATGCAACATAAAATTTAAGATTTTATAAATCTGACATCCACCTGATCAGGGGGCTGTTCCTCTCTCTGCTTTATGATCTTTTGAATGGTGTTGATAAAAAAATTGCTCATCAGGTCCCGCCTTTTGTTTGGGATAAATCTTGCAACAAGAGCCATGATAGTAGGAAAAGCAACTATAGACACAAACAAAGAAATATGTTGTTCCCCTAGTTTCGCACAACTTATTAACAATCATAAAACAAAAAACAAACAGACAAAATCTGACTACTGACTTTCTAGTCCTTGAATAAATAAAGTCTGATAGAAACTGCTTCACACTTTATTTTTCCTATATAAATCTCCCATGTGCAATGAAGTTATATGACATACTGGAAAATAACAGGAGAGGCCTGAAGAAAGAAAAAGAAAAAAACAATTGAGCGTGGCGAACAAATGGATCGTCTGGGTTGTTTTGTGAATCCACTTGAGTGCCAAAAGCCACACTGGCAATAACATCCATGGTAAAGCAGCCAAAACATCTACAAAAAAGAGACGCAAATAAAATGGATATGACTGAAGAGGTCAAAAATAATAATCACAGACTATGCTTACTGCTTATAATTACTTGTGGATGTCAAAGGCCTCTCCTGACTCAGCGTGGACATTCAGGTTGTTCATCAGTGCATCAGTGGCTGTGTTGATGAGAGGAACCATCTACAGGAGGAAGAAACTTGACATATTCATGAACTCCAGAGAGTATGACCACAAGATACAAACCTGTCCTTCAAATATCTGTGAATATCAGTGCAAATTAAAATATGAAATATTTTAATAATGAAACCAACAAAAAGTAGTAAGAAGATACAAACGTGGTTTTAAATTACAGTAAATGAGTCAAGTTAAAACCCTATACCTGAAGTCCAAAAACAACACTTAAAAAGATGTTCTAATTTAGCTTTTTCTGTTATAAAAATGTACTCTTTAGTATTATTTCTGTCACAGCATTATACTGCAATCAACCTAATAAAAACTTAATGCATCATAAAAACCGTGCAAGCAGCTATCTTCTTACTAAATGGAACAATATAATCTCACCTCTTTCATCTTGTAAGCACTAAAGGATGGAGTCAGGATGCTTCGAACTCTCTTCCATTTTTCATCCCTCAACATGATCAGACAGTCTGACAGGGGCTTGGTGGCAAAATTAAATTTCTGTACATAATACCAAGATAATATGAGCATTTAAAATACATAATCAAAGCTTGTGTTGAAAACATGAGATAAGCGTTTTGTGAACATCAGCACACACTGGTTGATGTCCTTACCATTCTGTTAGGAAAGCTATTGAAGTCCTTGATCATTATTTGTCTGAGCATTTCAGGATCTGCTATCACCACTATTGGTCTCCGACCTAAATAATACCTAACATGTATAATTTAATACATGTTAAAGTGAGGAAAATCTTAAATGTATCTTATTGTAACAGATGGTGTAAAACCTTTTACTCACCCACATACTCTGCCATGTGTATTTATAATATCAGTGAGAGGCCTGAAAAAACCCTGAGGAAAAAGAAATACAAAAAAGACCTTCAAACTAACACCAACCTAAGCATGAACATAGTTTCATGTTGGAGACTGCTGTACATTTTAAATGCAGAAAAAGCTACACAACAACATCAAATGTTACCAATTCTCTATCAGTCAAATGAAAATAACAAAACAAACAAAAAAAAACAGGGAAGAAAGGTAGAATAATAGATTATTTAGATCTTTCTTTTTTAATTGGATCTTACCTCACGAAACATGAATATGTTACCAAAGAACGGCACTGGCTTTGGATGTTTGATTCCAAATCGAGAGAGGACTGAGAACGGATAGACTGAATACCTGCAGACAAAAAAGGTTTTTTATTTTCACACCAGAGAAAACAATGAGTTTATTTACAGCTTGTGCTGAGTTGGGTAGGAACATGTAAATATGCTGCCTTCCACATTTTTAATCAGCTCAATAAATGACAAGAGCTGGTGTCACTGAGTGAATTTAAAGAAATTTAAAATCTTGTAGATTCATGCAGATTAGTTGAATGATCAACCTTTACTTACCAATAAAAGAGGGACAGAAAAATGAGGATGAGGCTGAGTATCAAGGAAGTTCTGCTGATCTCAATGTTGAATAGATTTAGAAAGTCGCCTACCGACTCCATGATGGAAAGATGCTTCTTTACATTAAAAATAAAGAAAGATTCCTGAAGACAAAAAATAAATTATAAGCAATGCCGCTGTCTTCACCTAAACTATTTATTCATCAAATTCCTAAATGAAAACCTACACTTGTCTAAACAAAATCAGATGCCAGGGATGGCACAGTGTCGACATTAAATATTGCTGCAGCTTTGTCTGTAGCCCTACTTGTTAGGGCCCCAGATCTTCTAGTTAAATGACACGAAGCACATAACAGAGAGGCGACAATAGATCCAGGGCTCTCCAGCTGAAAACACACGGGGACCTGGAAAATATGTGGGCATTTACTACTACTTTCACTAACCAGAAATTATACAAAGTCATATTTCGGAGTACACTAACTCTCTATGCCTGTGCAAATACTACAAAAACAGATTAATAATAACAATCATAATAATGGTGTGATAAAAACTAAAATAAACACGAAACTTCCAAGCTAACTCCACAGCATAGCTGTCCTTTACACATACCGTAAATGCTGCCTCTATTCCCCGATACAGTTGTTTGTGTATTATGTTGAAAGGTTTTGTTTACTCACTTCCTACTGTCCTTCCCTCTAGTAAATTATTACCAATGATTACCAAACTGCGCTCTTCATCTGTTCGCCATCGGATCGTAACTCAACGCGTCACTGTGATCTATACCGCCCCCGTTTGGACAGGAGCGTAATGACATGGCAGACGTGATCAGTACATTCAGGGAAAGGTATCCTCTCTGTCGTCCTTTTCTTAACACTAAGAAAAGATTTTAAAACCACTGGTTCCTGATTATTGCCATTCAATGTTCAAAAAGCAAAAAGGAAAAAAAAAAGAAAAAGAAAACAAAATATACATCGGCCACAAAACTCATTCAGTGTTGTTTCTATTTTTTTTTGACACTTTTGGCATTTATTTTGTACGTTATTTGTTGTTATTGTGCACTTCATTTGGTGGTTGACATATTTTATTGTTTTAAATATTATATTATTGGTGTAGTGTGCCCTTTCCAACACTGTTAATAGTCTGAAAAAAATAAGATAGGAAAACATCTCATACTAAAAAATGATGGTGTCAATGCTGTAATTTCATCCTCTTGTGTCTTTTAAACCACCTTTTAGATTGACAACAGCTTTGTTTCTTTTGGACATGCACCAGTCCTTAAAACACCACAAAGGCTGCAATGACTTAAAACACCAGTCTCAAAAGGAAATAAGCTGCTTAATCCAGTACCTTAAATTACCTGTAGAGGGGTCTCATACATCATGTTGTTCATGAAGTAACCTCTCTACAAACAGATACAGTCAGTTTCAGGAAGAGATTTCTCAATATCTTTCACCCTCTCTTTTCCACATCAATGTTCTTCCAGAATTAACAAAAAAAGGAAAGAAAAAACAATATATAAATACACTTCATGTATGGCTACATGAACAAAATTTTTATTTTCTTTCATTAAAAATTGACATTATATTTGACTGATTTCTGTTCAAGAGGCAATTTTGTTTAACAGTTAGTCATCTTAGCATACACTTTATCTATTTACTGACTATGCGGCCCCAGATTTGGAAAAGAGCAAGGTTATTTTGTAAATGTATTAACATAAGTTGGCAGTTATTGAACATTTTTATTCTGTTGTCTGACTGTATCTGCATGTGTGCTTGTTCTTCTGTAACATTAGCAAAATATGTCATGAATCAGAGGACAGATTTTAATGCAGCTTTCAGAAAGTATTCAATGAATGTGCATCTATACCCTATTAATTTTTGGAGTCCAGCCAATTCAAGATGGCTGTTACAGCTAATCGACCTTAGCCATTACAAAAATGAGTTACTCAGTTAGTTTTACAGATACTGAGCTAATTTTGGTGTGGTGGTAGGTGAGAGTCTTTCTCAGCATACTTTATGAGCTAACAGATCGCACAAGATCTTAGAATATTGTGTAAGATCACACATAATGTCATTTACAAGGTTTGACCAAAACAGCTATAATTCTGTCATTTCTCATCATAAGATGATCTTAGATTAGAATTCTAGGATGAAAGGTGGCAGCCAGTATGTGATTCTTCAAGGAATGATAGACTTTTAATTTAACCTCCTAGGACCTGGCGTCCACATATGTGGACATCACATTTTGCTTAGCATTCCTTGATTCACATCAGGT
>JAOXNZ010000012.1:21930367-21942304 GCA_028566095.1 Kryptolebias brasiliensis | reverse complement strand
GTTAAGTTTTTGATGTGATTTTTTCCATTACATAAAAAGCTTAATTTAGTCTCTTAAACAGTTTATGTTAGACAAAGGCCAAAAAAGAACAAAAACATTTTTGAACATTTTAGGATCATCTCGCCTGCTCACCTCTGTCTGAGTGGCCCAGGTCACATCCACACCAGAAAACTAAAGCTGCTAAATCGATTAAAATCCCATTAAAGTCAGCCCCATCATGGAGGTCATTAAAGAGGGAGAGAAATGCCCAGTGATGATGGTAGATCAAACAGGATTTAATTAATTCATTTATTCATTAACCCACCCCACTCATGCAAGCATGCTTAGTACAGTGTAATGTAAATGGAGAATCTGACATCAAGTGCAGTGTCTAAGCAGAAACATCAAACGCTGACATGAGGCAGAAAGTATGAATATGAAACGTGAAACACAACATCAAGGGCAACCTATTATGATAGCAGGCTATTGGCTGCTTTTCTAAAGGACACTGAAAAACATGGACTTTTTCTGGTGTTATTAGGAATGACTGCTTTCAGCTTCATAATACACAATCTCACTACAATAGGTGTCAGTCTAAACGCAAAAAAAGAAAAAACGAAACAAAAGAGGTAATTCGGGAAACCACAAGGACAAGGAATAAAAGCAAAAAGGGAAGCAGAGTGTTTCTCTGCTTCATCTCCCACCAGTGGAGGTGTGATTAGGGAACAACAGACAACGATGAGTATTGATCCTTTCTCAGATGGCTCAGGGACCAGAGGCCAAGAAAATGACAGAAACATGCTATTTTGCTTCCTCAGCCTCAAGAAGAGCAGATGGAGTAGGGATATGAACTGTAAGTGGGATATTGGAGACTAAAGGAAGGTCAAAAAGATGAAGAAGGAATAGAATAGGTTTGCTTTTTTTATTGTATATGGGTGATTTTTGTCTGTTTGGTTTTGAAATGAAGAACACAACATACAGACATTTGCATACCTCAGCCTTGTCTCTCCTTACCACCTTTCACCAGCTCCTCTTTTTCTCTCCTTTAGCACATTACCTTCTCCAGGAATCAATACATGCAGGATTAAATTAAATCTTTACACTGGCGGGTCAGAAGGGATACAGTGTTTAGTTTAAGAGTCCGTACAGGCCTCAGTCATATCCTCAACTGGATGACTTTCATTGCTATTACCTAAAACACTACCGTTCCAGATTACCTAGAAGGATTTGAGTCAAAGTCGAGCTGGGATGTGAATGGTCTGAGTGCAGATGGTCAGAGGATGTTTGCCAGGTCACAGGGTAAGGCAGACAGAAACAGAGGTTAGATGAAGAAGAACAGATGAACTGATTAAATGTGACAGGAGCAGTGTCCTCCTCCGCTGCAGAACAGAGAGTTCCAAATGAAAATCTATTAGGCACGCTAAAGGCAGCAGACCTTCACGGGCTAGAAGAGACCTCTGCACAGTTAAACACTGGTATACCATGGTGCATGAGTTCATAGTCTCATGTGTGCATTCAGGCCTTCATATGCTCAAACAAACACATAATGTAAGTGAGAAATCACAAATTTTATTATTATTGGAAGCATTATCCAAATTCAGACTGATCAGATTTTCACAAATGTAAATATAATCACAGAGACTGATAACACATGGTCAGACATATTGTTCCACTTGTGTCAGAAACTATAAGAAAAGGTAAAGAAATGTGAAAAGTAATGTTGTTGATCACTGCCTGAGCTCTTTTTGTCATCCAATGAGTTTGTATTTCTCAGCAAAGACAGCTGATTTAAAGTAAGGCACAGTCTTGGTCTTATTTTTTACTTTTTTATTTTTCAAAGCACTTCAGCCAAATGAATCACATTATTTGCAGACAACACTAAGATAACATTAGATAATGTGTCCTTTGGTGTTTTAAAGCAAGTTAATCCATCAGGAAAAGGTAATTCTGGTTTTAACTTGCTTTTTTTTAACTTTCTGTTGCCGTTTTGCTCATTAAATATAAGGGTGACAAAACATAGCTTGTGTGCATATTTTAAGTCTGAAAAGGAATTTGTTTTTATAATGAAACATAGGACTTGTACGAAACAATTATGAAGTTATCTATTCAGGTTGCTCCCTGAGGTTTTCATTAAACTCGTCTCAGACTTATTTCTATGAATGTTCAATCTATTTTCTCAAATTTATACTCTGTAGTTTTAATAAAATCCTAATAATTCCTCTGTGGTGAAGGTTACATTGGAGGCTCATTTTAAGGCAGAATGTTATTGTTCTGTATGAAATGCAGTTTTATAGATGATCCTTCATACAAAAATCCTGTGGGAGGAGTAAATCAAATGAAAAAAACAAGACTTCACAGACCAAAGTGAAATACAGGACAAATATTTTGGACCTGTGTCAAAGTACCTTTGGAGAAAGACCACAGGAAACTCAGAGAGTCAGTTTTATTTATTTTTTAATTTTTTTGTCCTACTGTAATCAATCTTAAACTGATTTCATGAACAAGTTAACTTAAACAGTTTATATTTCTCATATCATTGTTTTGTGTTCTGGTTAACAGAGATTTATTTTCTTCTCTTAGATATTTCATGTTCTTCTCTTTATTTCAATGATTTAACGAAGTAGTGATTTTAGATTGTAATCTGATCTTTCTACAGTCTCTGTGTTCTGTGTTTTCAACCCATTTTATTGTGTTCACCCATCAAACTAATGCTTTCTTATTTTAAGGTCAGACTGTTAAACACATTGATTCAAAAGAAAAGCATTATGTACTAGGGCTGCACAATATCTTGAGAATTTGGGAATATCGCAATTTCAACATGTGCAACATAAATATCACAAAGAGTTCTAAAAGATCCCAGACACAAACTGCATACAAGAAATACAAATTTAGCAACCAGCTGGATCCCCACACCTCTAAACGTTGACAGGTGGCCCATGGAGTGTGTTGTGAACATTGTAATGACAGGACATGTGTGTTTATCACAGCTCATATTGTCACCACAGTATTCTGTACTAAGATCACAATTGTGTGTTTTGCAACCCTTATTTAAACTTTTAACGGAAAATGCTTTCTTCCAAGAGGCCTTTTAAAAAGTTCTGTGCTCCCCTTAAAATTTTAAACCTTCACAATTATAACTAATCTGGTTTGGTTTCATTTATGATTACAAAATTTACTCTACATCCTGTGACTCTGCTTGCTGTTCATTAGGGAGCTCTGGCCCTGTGTGTTTACCTAATCACTTTCCAATCTGATCTGCCTGATTAACTCACCAATCAGTTATGACCGAGGCATCAGATAAGATAATCACAGAACCCTGAATTAGATTGCTGCCCTTCTTCTGATAGCTGCCCTCAGAGATGGAAGACCATTAATAAGCACCTTTTTAGATTTTCAGGGATTTCTCATTTATGTCAACAAGTCTGTCAGGAAAGTATTTACTGTATGTCCAAGATCATATTAATCAGAAGATTGTGTAGGTGATCATAATTTATTCACAGATTTATCATAACAATAAAAAAACAAAGATGTTTTAATATGAGCTTCCAGCTTTGCCTTCTCTTTCTTACACTTGAATTTTGGTGAATTATTTGATATATCAAAACTGGTTTGTTCTGATTTAGCTAATTTTCTTTATTTTACTGCTTAACAGTAGTATGTGTATCTACATCTCTGTGGTGACAGAAGTTGCAAATCTCCTGACCACTGACCGTGCAGTCCTGCACTGCAAACATAGCCAGCAGGAATAAAGCAGTAAACAGAAACTCTGCTGGGCAATGAGAACATGTTTTTGTAAGCCAAATAAATGTTTGTTTAACTGGGTGCTTAAGGTCCGTTCAAGATGCTTTTTATAATCACACAGGATCATTGCAACTAAAGTCAGTCTCCCATGGTAAAACTTGGTTCAGTGTTTTGTGTGTGTGTGTAAGTGTGCTTTAAGAGGCCCACTGTTCTGTCCTAGACAGAGTTGCAATTGGTGGCCTCAGTACTCTGCTTAAAAGAGTTAACACAATTCTCTTTAGAAACCTAACCCATAGAATTAAAATTACACAATCACAGAGAAGCACACTCTCATAGCTGACCACTAACTTAATTTCAGCTTCAGAAAATGTAGTTATGCAAAAAATTGATACAGTAACCAAAATGCAAACTAAAGTCAGTAATTAGTGATTAACTCTTATTAAACAAACCACAGCCCTTGCTGAGCACAGCTTTCTGCACAGCTTGTTTCTGCTATGAGATGTTTTTTTACTGTGAATCCCATAAATCACAAGCAGAACTTCTAAAAGGAGATGAAAACATAAATAGGTCAAAAGTATTTTGCACACAGCTACATGCTGGGTGAAGACCCTTTGGTCAATATGCCAGAAAGTAAGTGAGTACACCCCTGTCTTAACCCTCCCGTGGCCTTCGGGTCAAATTGACCCAAAGTTATAAGGGCTTCTCTACTTCTCTCTGTACCTCTCTCTATTTTGAGGGCTTCGGGAGGGTTGCGTCTGATTACCAACTGAGGTGAGAGAAGGAAGCAGTAGAGCAGAAAACATGCAAGAATGAGTGAGAACAGAGGAATTGAGATGGATGAGAGAAGGTGGTGACAGAGCTATGTAAGTGAAAGTTAAAAATAAGAGATGAAGTACCTAGGGCAAAGGATGGAGGCAGCATGAAGAGACATGTGGGACATGAGAGGATGAAAAAAAAGAGAAAAAAAGCTGCAGTATGAAGGGGCTGAATGTTGAAAATGGACTCTGAGTGGCACTGCTGTTTGTGGACATTCAAGTCTCCTGTTTAACCTTTGTCACACACGCACTCATCACATCCACAGCCTCCATGGTCATGCCAAGACCAAGAGTGGCTGAGGTTGCTATGGCAACATCCCACCAGAACGGTAATTACAATTAACATCCCATCTAAATGGCCACCTCTCCCTCCTCACCCCCTCTGTCTCTTGGGTAATTATAGACTTCAGCTCAGTTCACCCAAGCTCTGTGGTTGGCCTCCTTACATTTTACAGCTAAATAATCCCATCTGGAAACAATAGAGACTCAAAAAAATTATTTTCCTCCAGGCTAAACGGCTGTTTCATTACATTAATGTAGCAATGTTACCATCAGCATTTAAATCAATATGCACTGCACATTTGTGCAATGAACTGTTGAGGAAAATAGTTTTTCTATTCATGAAGCAGCCGATAATGTTTGTGAGTTTATTGTATTATGTTTAGATGCTGCATTATTCAAACATGAGTTTTCACTATATAAATATTAACTGTACAACGTTGCACCTGCAGATTGAAAGAGCAGTTCTCAGGCTCAGTTACAAGGGTATGCAATGCCACAGCCACTCATCTCTCTGTCAAAGAAAGGCAGAGAACAAAAAAGAAAAAGGAAAAAAAAGAAAAAAGTGGAAGGTTATATGTGCTACAATAGCACAGAAAACAATATACCCTTACTGTTATGGCCTAGGCTGAAAAGTGGCTGTGTCAAATAGCACTCTGTCATGGTGTCACAACCCTTGCAGCAGGAAATGGAGACAAAGGGAATGAGAGTGATGCAGTGGGACTGACGAGAGAAAGGAAACACAGCAGAGCAACAAAGTAATTTATTGCCTTTTTAATCCCATGTGCTGAAACATAAACTTAAAAATGTAGTTAAAACTAATGACAAATACTGCTATTTGAATTATATTTTGAGCATATTTAAACTTAAGGCAGCATTGATTCATCTATTATTTTTTGGATAATTTGTTTTTGCTTTGTGGGTACAAAATCTGTGATGCACATTTCCTAGATGGCGTATTGGAATCTGATTGTGAGTCAAGTTTGGAATATGCTGAATGGGTTGTAGATATTTAAATTAACAAATGAGTTGAAATTAGTTTTTAAATAGAAGAAAAAGGCAAAGTAAAAACAGGAGGAAAAAAATTCCTGTTTGTATTGAAAAAACGTCGTTTAGTAACTGAAGAATGCAGATGTTACTCACTGTCACCCTCAACAATAGGATAACAAAGGGCACTTTTTTCCTATTTGTTTTAGGGATACACAAAGTATTCAGTGAAAATAGAAGAATTGCGATCCTGTTCAGACCTTTGCCTATCTATCACACTGCAATGCTCTTCATCATTTCATTCTTCAGCCCCAACATCCAATATGGTTGAACTTTTTCAGAAGCAGATGGAGGAGTCAGGCCTGTCCTGATGGGTTAAACTTATCGAGTCTGGTGAGTTTGATCAGCTCTAAATCCTTCATCCTTCCATCCCAGGACATCTGAGGCAGAAGCAGAATAGAAAAAGCAGAACTCTGGAGAAATTAAAACTGTTTTGTAGCATTCTCCTCAGGCAAAACAGTGGTTACATTTGTCTTTCTATCCACTGAATTTACAGCTGTAAAATAAATACAAAAAATTATACATGTGTGTAAAATTTAGGGATGCTTTTTGTTGCTGACATATTCATATACACAGTACTGTCTTTGCTACAAGCAGGCAGAATCTAAAGTTTTAAAGTTTACTCTTTAGTTCATTCAGAAATTTCCAAGTAGTAGTTGAAAAGACACAAAGGCAGATATTCAAAAACCTACCACAGTACAGATATGAGTTAAACTAACAACTAAGTTTGGTGTTATGCTAGAGTGCAAAACACAAACTTTCACTTTATATGCCATTGTCTACTCTATTGTGGACAGAATGACACAATAGAGTAGACAAAAAACAAAATAAATAAATAAAAAACAAAATAAATACACAGAGGTAGATATCAGAAGCACAATATTAAATAAAGTTATTTGTCAGCTACATTGCTGCTCCATGTAACCTAAGTTTAATTTGACAACTGCAGAATAGAAGCACTTTTTCCAACTGAATGGTCAGCTCAATAATTTGACTAAGTAAGTGTTCTTTAGCTCATTTCGCTCCTGGAAAATATACAATTTAGTACTGTTGGAGACTCTTCATGAGTCATTCTGCAGACTGTTTCAGACAATGCAGTAAATTTACTTAAAAGTATGAAAAGTCATGTTCACAGCTTACAATTTGACATGAAGCTGAAGTGAATGATGCCTTTTATTTAAGCTTCATACAATTCTTTTAAAAATGCAAATATTAGTTGATATATATATCATGTTACAGTAGTTAATTTCTCATCAGAAAGTCCTGGTTCCCCAACATCTGACACCAACCTTGTTAATCTGGGCGACGTTCAAGCGAGCATGGCATCATTTTGATGTCTCTCGCTCATTGTGCACCCAAGGTTGTTCAGAGGTTGGTACTAGGATTTGAACCCTCAAAGCCCTGATCTCCCATACCAGAGTCAAGTGACTTAATCGCTGTGCCAACTTCCAGAACAAGACATTCATGGACAAGGACAGAGAACTCAACACTGTTGGACTGCTACTATATGAGCAAGCCCAGAGAGAGGGGCTATATGGGAAGGATATGGGATCTATGGAAACATAGGTACCCACCATCCAAATTGATTACGAAACAACTTTGAACCCAGTGTTCCAACATTTGAGAGCGAAACCTGCTATCACATCTAGAGATTGATGAGATACAACAATGATGCTACGGCAAGACGGAGCCAGGGCAATAGGTCGGGGGGAGATACCATCATCCCCACCATCCAAATATGGGTACTAGGCCCCATTGAGCTCTGAGGAACTGAATACAAGGGCAGCTGACCTGAGAGGTAAGATTGTCACCAAGCTAGATACCTACGATCTCCACCCCTTGCCAAGGCTAAGCAACAATGTACCCTCTGAAAGTCTGCTAGAAGATGTGAATGCGGCACTGCTAAGTATCCCTACTGACACCATCACAGAGACCATTAAGCTGATATACAATGCTAATGCCCCATGGCTTCAGGATTTAAGATCTGAACACACCAATCTCCCAGAGCAACAACCAGTAACCATAACAGTGGCAGACATCCAAGACAAAGTCTTAGGAATGAAAAGCTGGACTGCACCAGGGCCTGACATGATACACACCTACTGTCTGAAGAAACTGACCTTTCTCAATGAACGCCTAGCAGGACAAATGAACCAGCTACTGATAGAAGGAACCCACCCTAAGTGTTTGACCCAAAGCCGGACAGTCCTGATCATGAAAGACCCCCAGAAAGGGGCAATTCCTTCCAATTACCTGCCAATCACCTGCCTCTGTACAACATGGAAGCTCCTATCAGGCATCATAGCAGCTAAGATGAATTGGCATATGGGTCAAAACCTGAGTGAGGCACAGAAGAGAAGTGGCACCAACACCAGGGGAGCCAAGCAGTCAACAGAACTGTAGCTTGAAACTGTAAGACCAGACACACAAACCTGTGCACTGCCTGGATTGACTACAGGAAAGCCTATGACTCGATGCCCCACACATGGATACTGGAGTGTTTGAAACGGTATAATATCAACAGGACACTAAGAGCCTTCAATGTGAACTCAATGGGAATATGGAAGACAACTCTAGAGGCCAATTAAAAGCCAATTGCACAAGTCAGCATCAAACGTGGCATATACCAAGGTGATGCTTTGTCCCCACACCTGTTCCGCATGGGCCAGAACCCCCTTAGCCAGATGATTGCAAAGAGTGGCTAAGGATACCGGTTCCAAAGTGGAACAGTCATCAGCCCCCTCCTCTACATGGATGACATCAAGCTGTACGCTAGAAGTAAGCAAGACATTGACTCACTGATCCACCTCACCAGGATATACAGCAAGGACATTGGTATGTCATTCAGATTTGATAAGTGCAGCTGAATGGTGTCCAAGAGAGGCAAGGTGATCACAAATGAAGGGGTTGAACTACCTGAAGGCAACATTGCAGATCTCCAGGACAGCTACAAGTACCTTGGTATTCCACAGACAAATGGCAACCAGGATGAGGCCGCAAGGAAGTCAGCCACAACCAAGTGCCTACAGAGAGTAAGGCAGGTCCTGATGAGCCAACTGAATGGTAAGAACAAAGTCCAAGCCATCAACATATATGCAGTGCCAGAAATCAGATACCCCGCTGGTATAATAACCAGTCCAAAGGAGGAGATAGAAGGCACTGACATCAAGACACGAAAGCTCCTCACAATGCATGGAGGGTTTCACCCTAAGTTCAGCACCCTGAGACTGTACACTAAGAGAAAGGAGGGAGGCAGAGGACTAGTGAGCATCAGAGCCACTATACAGGATGAAACAACCAAGAGTACATCAGGAAGAAAGCCCCCAATGATGATCTGTTAAGTGAATATCTCAGACAGCAGAAACCCAGCGTGGAAGAGGAGAAAGAGGAACTCTCATGGATGGACAAGCCCCTGCACGGCATGTACCACCAGCAGATTGAGGAAGTGGCTGATATGAACAAATCTTACCAGTGACTAGAAAGGGCTGGACTGATGGACAGCACAGAGGCACTAATCATGGCAACACAAGAGCAGGCCCTCAGCACAAGAGCAATAGAGGCTGGGGTCTATCATACCAGGCAGGACCCAAGATGCAGGCTCTTTAAAGATGCCTTTGAGACAGTTCAGCACATGATAGCAGGATGTAAGATGCAGGCAGGCAAAGCATACATGGAACGCCATAACCAAGTGGCTGGAATAGTGCACAGGAACATCCGTACCGAGTACAGACTGGAAGTCCCACAGTCAAAGTGGGAGACTCCCCCTAAGGTGGTGGAGAATGGCAGGGCTAAGATACTGTGGGACTTCCAGATACAGACTGACAAACAAGTGATGGCCAACCAACCAGACACTGTGGTGACCGATAAGATACAGAAGAAAGCAGTGGTGATAGATGTAGCAGTCCCAAGCGACTGTAACATCAAGAAGAAGGAGCACGAAAAGCTTGAGAAATACCAAGGGCTGAAAGAGGAAATAGAGAAGTTGTGGAGAGTCAAGGCCTCAGTGGTACCAGTAGTCATCAGAGCACTCGGTGCTGTGACCCCCAAACTGGAAGAATGGCTCCAACAGATCCCAGGAACAACCTCAGAGATCTCTGTCCAGAAGTGTGCAGTCCTAGGAACAGCTAGGATACTACGTAGAACACTCAAGCTCCCAGGCCTCTGGTAGAGGACCCGAGCTTGATGTGAAAGTGGAACCGCCCATGTGGAACAAATAGGGGGAGATGGAAGGTTTTTTTATATATAAGTCAAATTGTTCCAATGAGGAGGCAAATTAACAAAATGATCTAAATTAAAACAATGGCATTCCAGCTTCTGTATATTATAAAGTCCAGGTATGAGTTTTACAACTTACAGGACACATTTAAGGATAAAACCGGATCAGACTTTTGAACAACCATCTGAGGTTTCATTAATCAGATACGTTCCTGTCCTCTACTGTAAACATACTGTGGTATTAATGGAAATATGCAGTCTTGCTCGTACTTATCCTTACAAAAATCTGTATTATTTTTAACTGTCAAATAGATTATATCCATGTTTTATGTTAACATATTTTTTTTTCACAGAAATTTAAGTCAGTGTCTCCAGCAATGTCAGCTGAAAGCACATTTCAGACCCATTTATTTCAAGTAAAATGTCAAAACAGTTTTGCGTCATGCTCTTGAGTGTTTGTGTTACTGCTTGTGTGCGCTGAAAACAAAGAGCAGGAGCCAAACAGTGTTTCCAAAGTGCATTGATTTTTCCTTCTGCCTTCTTCGGCCTCCTTTGACATTTCACAGACACTGTACAGCCCAGAGCCAACAATAAAGAATGATGAAAACCAGGGCAGCCTTATGACCCTTTGACCCTGTTTGATGCATGTCTCAGCCTATTATTAGCAATGGCTGAAGGATTATGGAATACTGTGCTACGCATGATATGTCAGTCCCTAATCTGACAAACTTCAGATTGTTTATAAAATATTCAGATTGATTCTGTTCTCTTTACAGTTTTCCTCCATCTTTTCTGTTTCTGTGTGAGTTTATGTTCTGTTCTACTTAAACCCTCTTGTTCTTCCTTTCTGCTTTCCTTCATTCTGAACTTCCCTCCCTGGCTTGTTCACGCTCTGCTCCCTGCCCTCTTTCCCCCTCACACGGTTCCCCTGCATTAGGTTCAGCTTCAGAATCTGGAGGATGAGGACACCAAAGCCCCAAAGACTGTTCTGAAATCACAGAGTGTAAACTTAGACAGAAAAACACACATCATTCTCCGTCTCTCCCTCTCTCTCTCTCTCTCTCCCACACACACACACACACACACACACACACACACACACACACCCACACCCACACCCACACCCACACCCACACCTACACACACACACACACACACACACACACACACCCACTGTCAACCAGCCCTAGCTTTGACAGAAACAAATGGAAAGGTAGGGTTTCATTTAGGATTGTGTGAGAAACTAGAAGCACTCAGAGTGCGCAAGCCTCCTCCAAGCCCATAGGGTCATTAAAAAATTGTAGGATCTGGATTATGATCTGGATCACCACCAAAAAATAATCACTAGATTTTTTGTGACAACCCCAACAAGTCCTAAAAATTTTATTAAAATCTGTTCACTGGTAATCTTGCTAACAGACAGACAGATGGGCAAACAGTATTGAAAACATAACCTCCTTGGCGGAGGTAACTAAAGCAGTAATTCTTGTTTGCCTCTGAGTGAATAAAATGACCAACTGAGACAAATATATGTTTGTGGTCTTTGATTTAAAAGGCTCAGTGAAGGTTAGGTGCTTAACTTTTTTTTTTTACAAACCATTAAAAACTTTTACTTAAAATATAACAGCAGTTGTTTTAAAATATGTTGTATTTCGAGTACAGTGAACTCATTGTCGTGTTCAAGAAACAAGTCGGAGATGATTTGCACTTTATGACATGGCGCGTTATCCTGCTGAAAGTAGCCATCAGAAGATTGGTACACTGTGGTCATAGAGAGATGGACTTGGTCAGCAACAATACTCAGGTAGGCTGTGGCGTTGACACGATGCTCAATTGGTACTAATGGGCCCAAAGTGTGCCA
>JAOXNZ010000012.1:21911197-21930267 GCA_028566095.1 Kryptolebias brasiliensis | reverse complement strand
TGAGTTGCTGCCATGTGATTGGCTGATTCAACATTTGCGTTAATGAGCAGTTGGACAGGTGTACCTAATAAAGTGGCTGGTTAGTGTATACTCTGAGCACTACAGATTGTGCAAGATCTTTGCCTAAAACTTTTGTTTTAAATGTTGTCATCATCCCTATGTCTATTACTCAGCCAGTCTTAAAGATTTTAAGCTAATATAAAGTGTGGTGGTAGCTAAGCGTTATCCCCAATACCGAGCATTAACACATCTCACAAGATGTGGCTGTGGCGGCCATTGTAAATGAAAACCCCATCATGAAAAGGAGCGGGCAATATGCATTCCTTCAAGGAATGCATAACCTTTATTAGAATTTGTTTTGGGTTGATCCTTAGAATTTGAAACGTTGCAGAAACCTTCACAGGTTGAGCCAATTCTCAGTTGGCAGCATGCAGTTTGCATTCACACTTACAGAAAAGCAGTGAGGTTGTCAGTACTGATTTAGACCACCAGGCTTATCCACAGACCCCCTGCAGACACTGCCCTCTAACTGCTCATAGACCGCACACACACACGCACGCGCGCACACCATGAATCAAAAGGTCAGCTTGTGCAAAGAATTGACAAATCTCCGAGCTCTGTGCTCGTGTTACAGTTACGGGTTATTTTTTCAGGTCCTGTTGGCAGAGTAGATGTGAAGGACACAAAGAAAGTTGCCTCAGGTTATATGTGAGTCACTGCAGCGAGGTTTAAACAAGCAATCACTGCAGTGTCCAAGGAGGACTGGGACTTTATCAAATGCCATGTGTTTTTTAAAACGGTGTCCTTCACTTTATAATTACAACTATTTTATTTATGTTAGAAAACCCAGAGATGATTATATTTAAATAGAACCTGCAAAAATTCTTTATGTTATTTTGGACCTACTAAAATTACATTTAACAGCTTCCTGTTCATGTAAAAGCTGAGAATCCACTCCTTGTATTTAAATAAAACCAAATTTAAAATAATCATGAATCATACTGTAAATACTACAAAGAAAGATATAAGTTTTCCAAAGTGAAAAATGTGTGTTTTGTTTATGACAGCTGATAACCTACACACCTACAGTATAAATGTGAGAAATTTAGCTAAAAACCTTTAAACCTCTCCTGCTCCAACTCATCGAAGTTGTGGATTTTGTTCACTGAAAGCTGCAGCAATTTCTTTTGGCATGTATTTTAGAATTTTTATGTAGTTCATCAAGCCTTGGTTTCAAATCCAACCATGGCAATCCCATTTTTTTGTACCTATTCCTTCCTGTTTTAATTCTTTCTTGTTTTCTTCTCTTTTTTTCTTGTCAAATAGGAAAAGTAGGAAAGTAAGCAGGCCAGGTTTATTTGATGTGTTCTTAAGAAAGATATTTGCCTTCATAACAACCCTGGCTTATCAAACCAAAGACTGATCAGGCAAAGCATTGTGAGAGTAGCACTTTAATACTTGAATTCCCACTGGGATGCTGTCACAGTAGTGTTACCCATAATACACTCTGTCACCTGTATTCTCAACTGAGTTGTTGGATGAGACTCTCACTTAACATGATGCAAAATAAAGGTCTTACTATTTCTTTTCTGACGCCATTTACAGAATAAATAAATGTGCTGGCAGCAAACAGCAGCTTAACATCTTGAATTTAATGTGCATCCCTTTGTGACTCAAATAAAATACATTTTGCAAACAAATTTGTTTGAATGAAATTTCAATTTCTTAAGCACACACAAGTTGCAAATTGTCTTCATGAGGTTAATGAAAGTGCTGATAAACTTTGCTGATGAACATCAGCAAAAGTAACGGCAAAATTGAAATAATCCAAAGAAAGGAAAGCAATAGACTGAACTCTGAGAATGGGATGCATAAGTTAAAATAGTAAATAATTATCTCTAAAAGTTGCATTGATTATTACATAAAGCATGGTAAAGTAATGTGAAGCACAGAACTCAAAACAAGGTTACAGTTGCATTTATCTATAGTAAAGTCCACATCTATTTGCTTGTCTCTATAGTAGCTGTGAAAAAGAGGCAGCCTGACAACTGTCATTGGGGGATTTTCCTCACGGTTCATAAAATTATTAAAAGACTGAGAGAATCCCAAGAAATCTTTGCATACATGGTGGAATGTTAAAAAGTGATATTGAATGACTGTGATCCTCTGGTGCTAATGTGCCACATCTTTAAAAACAGACATTTGTATCCTGGAGCTCTGAACTGTTGAGAACAGTTGAAATAATGGTTCAGGAGTTAGTTTGTCCTACAGGTAACTTCTAAGTGTGTTATAAAAATATTAATGCTTAACAACATATACAGTTGCTATAAGGTAAGCACTTGATCAGTTATAACCTGAGAGCGCAGGTCTCTTATTTATGTCTTTGTGAATAAAGTTAATTCTTCTTTTGTAGTTGATATAATTATTTACTGTCATTTAAATCAAAAGGGAACATGACTAATGTTTTTTAATGTACTTTGTTCTCAGAACCCCATTAATATTATGAAGTATGAGTGATAATATGAGTCTGGAGGTTTCTACTTGAAATGAATTTCACAAACAAGACTTATTGGCCCTTCTGCATACTTGACACATACTTGATCAATGTGCAGAGTGATGCAGGTGTGTTGGCCAGAGATCATGTGTGTAAAATAGCTAGCTGTGGTGACAGAGCTGCCAGAGAGCTGGTGGCAAATGAAATATAGAGTAGATCTTAGCCAACAAGCAAGCAAGTCAGTAAACATATTTACAATCAACTTGAAGGCTGGAAGTTAAGTAAACATCCTGAAACCAACAAACTAGCATCTTCTCAACCAGTTACCTGCATGAACATCTGATTGGCCTGCAAGATTTACCTTCAGACAAGCAATGTTTGAAATAAGTCTGCATACCACCACAAACACGGTCGGTCATCACCACTAGCCAGCAGCTCAAGGTCACCCAGACAAGCAGCCTGAAGGAGGCAGCAGGTCCAAATTTAATAATCCTGCTTGCTTTCATCACTGATCATGTTTGGCTTCCAGCAGAATAAATCAGGCCTGACCTCTTTCACTATTGCTGCATGAGAAATTTCTGCTTTGAGTGTTTATGAATGTATTTGTGTGTATGTCTCAGCAATCCACATCAAATAACCTAAAACACATAACAATGGTGTAAAGCTTGTATGAAAAAGATGAAAATGACACCCAAGTTGTCACGCTTTGATGACCGGACAGTCACTAAAGCAGAAAATACAGTTCTCCATTCATCCTCAATGCAATGTGAAATGCAGTGTAGGCCTTAAAGGAAATCGACCATGCCTATCAAGACAACTTATCTTAAATGGTAAACCCAAGTCCCCTTGACCATCACCTTTATTTTCATTCTAATTAGAAAAGGCTTAATTAATTTGAGATAACTGATTTGTTACACTTTAAGCCACTAGAGGTCAGTGGTTAGTTAAAATGACGCTCCTGATGAATTGAGGAGAACTGTTGCCTTCTGCACAGTTATAGAAGGCTTTGTCTGAAAAAGCTTTGGTTTGACTTAGATTAGCACAAACCACTATCTAAGTGATAGCAAATGATTCCTGCTACTATTTAACTGTTTTTTCTATATTGCAATATGAAATCTGATTGCAAGTTTAACCCCAGTTTTGACACTTTTATAAACAACTGTTTTATTGTGAAGGCAAATGTCAAACATAAGTCTCCCTATTTGGAATTTTTTTTCTGTATATTTTTGCATTATTGAACATGCAGGGAACCATGGATTAAGCCTCAGCTTTTCACAAACAAAATCCACAGTCATATTCACATTTTTAAAGTAAGGAAACCAGAATATGGCCGAGCAGAAACAAGAGGAGAGCTCTACTGGCTGTGCTGGCCTCAGCTGAATAAACTCCTCTGGCTCACAAAGAAGAGCTTTTCTGCTAAGGTGCTTAGAAAACGCTCAGGTCGTTGATATGCAAGGCGACGGGGCAGCCCGCAGCTTGCCTCCTTTAGAGTTAATTAAGCTGCAGACCCAGTTGGCAAGGATGTCCCCCATCCTGCCTCTCCCCCGAATTGCTTTGCTCTGACACCAACATTCCTATACGCTGAGCCCCCAAACACACATCACCCAAAGTACATACATGGTGAACACATGCACCCAACACTCACAAATAGATTTATTTTATTGGTTTTCTACCTTTTTTGTTTTTCTCCTCTTTCTGGCTTTGATTCGGTCTTTCTTTCACACTGATTTCCAAGAGGACTGCTCTCAATATCCACAACCTTCCAAAGTACACCATCCACCCTCTTTGAACCCACTTTTTGCTTTTAATGTCATTGATCCATCCATCCTTCCAGTTCTTCTTTCTCCATTTCTCTTCCTTCCATGCTTCTCTTTGTTGCTGACTTCAAGACGAAGCACCTGTATCCCTCTTCATCCTGCTAAATGTTTCATCCACACACTGTGAGACAAAGAGGGCAGGCTCAATCAAACAGAGGACAGACTCCCCAGCAGCCCTCCAAGAGTCTAATTGTGAATTCATCACAGACGCAGCAGATCAATACAGTACTCTTGACTCCACACAATGTACAATGATCTAAAGTTTGTCCTATCTGAAATTTTTCCAACTGATGGGGAGGAGATGCTTCCATATGTGTTTGAGCAAACGAGACCTCACCCTCCACCACATTTAGACTGTGAGGCAGCTAAAGAGAGAAACAGTGCTGTTTTCCTCCTAATAACTCAGCCTTTGTAGAAAAGAGGCAAACGTGAGAACAAAGACGAGCTGAGGCTGCTGTGTCCTCTGTTTTACTGTGACCTTGGTGCTCTGAGGGAGAACTCGCTATGAACTGGCAAGGTGCTGAGAGAAGTCTGCACCATTACACCTGTGGGGGCTCACTGAGACACACAGCTCCCCATGGCTGCTTTCTGGCACTGGAAGTCTGTAATAGTAGCTCTCTGGCTAATGTACTGCTGGGTATAAAGGGAACAGAGGGGGTTTGAGGCTGAGAGATCCAATATTACGCAAAAAAGTCAATTTTTGCAAATTAGCCTAGGGCTATAAATGTTTTAGTGTATGGTGTTTGTTAATACATACCACTTGTCCCTCTATAAATAAACAATAAATAAATTAAATTTAACTAGTTATTTAGTCTTTTGTTAGAGTTTGATTATTTTGAATGGTTTGGGATGAGTTTGATAAAAAACTCAATTTACATGAAATATTGCTTTCATTTTATTATAAAGTGAGTTGAAAAAAAAATCCATCCTCACTATTATGTATCTAATAAGCAAACAAAAAAGTCACATAGAGATGAAGGATTTTTATTTTTTTGTGAATAAATAATAATCATTTTGTTCTCACAAATTCTTTAACTGTATTATTTGAGCATCTGAATTCTTTTCCAGAAAGGCCAGATGGATGGGTTGCATCTTTTTTTTTTTCAAAGTGATAGACTCAGAAATTGTAGAGGAGCAGCAGCAACACCTTCTCAGTCTGTCACAGCCACAGCTTTCATCTGCCATCACACAGCAAGAGGGCTCCAAAGAAGTTGTTGCTGGCTGTGATTTTCTAACCCATGGCCAACACAACAGCTGAAGGACATGTTACTGAACAAATTTATACATACTAATTATACATTCTAAGGGTTTTACTAATGATTTGTTTATAATTACTCCATAATAACGCAAAGTATTTGTAATGAATATATGTTTTGTTTATTCTTAAGACTTGTAAATGTCTAATATTAGGTTTTAAACATGCATATAAGTTTTATTCAGTTATTATATGAAAGGTAATAGTTACTAATCTATCAGCTTGATAAAAATGTTTATTTTGTTACTGTTTTTGTGTGTGTGCAAAGTGATTTGGAAAAGTTTGTACATATTTTTCTGTATAAACTTAAAATATCACATTCAGTAGTATAAGAAGGACCCAAACACAAGACTAAAGCAGCAAATATCACTAAAACCTTAAAAACAGGATTCAAGAACAAACTTAACCAGACTAGATTTAAACTAAATATGCTGCAATTCTCCAGAACAAAAGACACAAAAAGAACCCCAGACCAAACTTAATCAGAGTTAGACCTGCATTAGTGATTCTGACCTCAGAATCAAAGAAAATCAAGTAATACAAATGCAAACAGTTTGTAATCAGAACGATTACTGAAAGACAACAAAACATGTTACCATTTGCAAACAACTAAACAGGTGGGGCTGAGATTCTGAACACAAATCATAGCAATGGTGTCTGGTCAGTGAAAAATCTGCATTTCATTCTATGCCAACACTCAGCTTTTAATGATAGAAGAACCCCATATTGCTCAAAAGAAGAAGAGAAATTATTTACTTTTGGTAAAATTAAATTAAGAAACTCACAGCTGGTTTTATTGTTGTTACTGTTTTAATTTGACTGAGGTTTAAAAAGGCTTAGCTTCAAATGATTCAAAGTTTGCACACCCCACAATAAGCAATTCTAAGAGGGATACAATGAGCACTCCTCTCCAAACATAAACTGTTGAGGGAAACTGGGAAAAATAGTCATTATGCAATGTAATAACAAAAGACAAAAATACATTTCCTGTTTTTCTTCCTATTTTTGACTAAAAGTCTGAACCGCTTACTTCAATGTGACCACATTTCTGTATTTGTGACATTTAAAATTTACCATTGAAGTTGGTAGGAAGGCATGTGATGTTCAGCAGAAAAGTTTAGAAAAGATAAAACTATATGAGTGGCAGTAGAAAATGATAATTGTAGATTTAACCTATTTAGTAGCATCTTCTTTTTTTATTTATTTATTTATTTTTTTACAAAGAACAATATATACTAGTGGTGTCCAATCCTGGTCCTGGAGGGCCACTATCCTGCATGTTTTAGTTGTTTCCCTGCTCTTGTTCTGCAGAAATAAGGTGTGTGAAAGCAGGAAAACAACTAAAACAGGCAGGATAGGACACCCCTGACATATACCTTAGATTTTCTAATAAATAACTAAAATAAATGGTTACATCATGAATGTAAATTCAAAGTTCAATGTTTGCAATGTTTTATTGACTCTAAGCTTTATATTTAGTACTGTAGCCTCAAAGAAGTTACCGTATGAGGTTCTGGAAACAGGCACGTAATTTTACTTTATCACAGTCATTAAATATTGTATTCCTGATAATGCAAAAATATTCTGTGTTGGCAGATCATAGAAACTCAATATTATCATTTCATTTTGAGATTTTACACAGATTACAACTCATTAGAATCAAAATATGACATAATACCAATATCACTTATAGAATATTTACTGCAGCATGTTTTCAGTCAGACAGTGATGTCATGACCAAGCAGGTTAAAATATCTATAGTGGAGCTATAATAAGGCTGTCCAGTGAGTACTGATCAATGTATCCAGTCTATGATGCTGGTTGGTGAATTGGAGCAGAATTTCGTTTGCAGAACTTGTAGAAATTCAAATGATATTCATATTTATATGAGTATCCACCTTTCCTTATCTGTTTATCTTCCTCTGTTATTACTTTCTTTCATTTCTGCCATGATGACATCCTGTCTATTTTCTCAGTACAGACAGGCTGAATTAAAGAGAAAAAAATTACAAGGAATTGAAGCTTATACAACATAAAACCTTATTAATTCTTCAATATTAAACACACCCACTCTCCTTCTTCACTTTTTACATATTCATCACAGGGCTAATGCAATTATCAATACTGTAATCTATTTGGCAGTCATGTGGTGCAAAAAAGTCATTACTTGTGAGCCTTCTTTAATGAACAAATCTAATGAAGTGCACTAATATGTTAGAAGCAAGATTTCGCTCACCTTAGGGGGTGATGTGCATTAGTGTGTCTCGGTGTCTGAGTGTGTATGAAGGATGGAGTGGTGGGGGTAACTGACGGGATTAAGTGGTTTTGACATGGGTGGAATGCGTCACTAAAGACAAAAGAAAAGACAGCTGGAAGAAAAATTTTGAGTGGAAAGTTGGAAAAAATGTTCTGCAGATGTTTGCTACAGATTATATTAAATCTTCAACATGCTAATTCTACCTCCTCAAGCATAAAGCTTTTCATTTCACCTTGAAAAAAGAATATAACAAACTTAGAATGCAGTTTTTAGATGTCTGAAGCATAAAGCCAACAATGGGATATATTTT
The DNA here is from genome assembly GCA_028566095.1 of Kryptolebias brasiliensis. Lineage (NCBI taxonomy): Eukaryota > Metazoa > Chordata > Actinopteri > Cyprinodontiformes > Rivulidae > Kryptolebias > Kryptolebias brasiliensis. The sequence goes on along the minus strand of JAOXNZ010000012.1, from coordinate 21,922,134 downwards.
GAATGATTCTACAGTAACTTATCTCCTGAAATACAGACGTCTCCTTCCTTAAACACATGACATCATAAGATTTGCACTGTTTTTGCTGTTTTGTTTTTGACCAACTGAAGGGTTTTCTTTTCTTTTTCTTGACTGATGAAGGCCAATTATTGGATGGTTTCCTTCTGTGCACCAGGAGAAACAGCCTGGTAAAAGCACTTACAGACAACAAATTAAAGCTGTAAGAATTTTCAAACAGATTGCTGCACAAAACTTTTGCACTGTGTAGTGAAAAGATTTAATATTTTATCATGTTTTTTATTCAATAAGTCACGTAAATACTTTACAATGCACATTCAAAAAACACTCCAACTTGCAGCCTCCATATAACATGACAGCACTCAACAACCCTGTCTTTCTCTGATTCTAAAATCTTAAACAGCTTTGACTATCACCACCAACCACTGTATCCCTTAATCTTTTCGAGGAGATCCATTACCATATTTATAATAAGATGTGAACTGGTCATAGATTAAACCAGGCAATAAAGAAGCCTGCCAGGCACTCGCAGTGAGTCATTTTAATGACAGTCTGATAATTATAACTGCAAGTGTCAGAAGTGACAGACAGGGATCCTGCATACATCATAAACACAGACCTGCAGACTCATCTTTTTCAATTTCTCACATGCCCTATGTCCTCTTCTTTTTATTCAACTTGCTAAAAATAGACTTAGTCCATAATCAACCCGCCTGCATTATAAATAGACATGACAATGACAAACTCATGTATTCACCTTCTTACTGGCATCATGACAAGGACCAGAACAAGTAAAGAGGAATATTCCTACTGCATCAGATATCTTCAGGACATTGCTGTATATTAAATTCAAAAACCCACATTTATTTGTGTCCTTCTGACATTATTGCAAAAGCAAAACTTCAACACAAACGTAATTATGAGCATATTACAGGTCTTGATTTTCTGTCATTGTCCACCTATAGCATACAAGAGCTCTCCAGGACTATATATACCTCCAGAACTTTTGGGATATTTCGAGAAAATGAAAAGAATATTGTAGAAAAATAGAACTGTAAAAGATTGTGTTCATGTAAACAACATTTGGTGTGGGATACTCTCAGCAGGAGTGCTCATTAAGCTAAAAAAATAAATAAATACACTGTAGTGTGCATGGCTCACTGTTGCTCTGTGTCTGACACTAAGCTGCTGCTGCTATTGTGTTTAATAGATTGTATTCTGTGGCTTTGAAAGACGCAGTGGTTGGCGTCTAATGTGAGTGTAAGTGCTGCAGACGGGGTGAGAAACGATGTTTGTTTCCCCTGTTGCTGCAGCGAAGCGGTCTGCGTGTGCATGTGGGTTTGTGCATGGGAGTTTGTTAAATGAGTTGCAGAGAGGAGACACAGCTGAGTGTATCTGAAAGTATGTGTGTGTGTGTGTTAATAGGAGATGTTTTACTTTTTTTATTATTCCAACAGTTCATGTGCCATGCTTGACTTGAATTTGGGTAAACCAACAAAGGAGAGGACACACAATCTGTTGCATTGAAAATACAAACCTAATTTTGCATGGAACGTGTTGCCATCTATAAACATAGAAAAGAAACAAGCAATGTTTGCACAATACTCTTTTTTTATAAAATGACAAGTAAACATCAATTATTTAGTAAAAGTAAGTCAACTGACTTTACTGTTTTTATGCACACTCCAAGCTTTAATACTTTATTACTTATTGGTTTAACAGAATAGAATGTGCTTATTATCCTTTTGTTTAAGTGTGTCTAAATATTAGTTAGTACAGTTCCTTTTAGACAAATGTAATAATTAAATTATCTAAACTAATGACCACCAGACAATCAAATGTTTTGTTGCAAATTGTCAACAAGGTGACAGAAGAGGATAGCAAGAGCAAAAAGTGAAAAATAACAAAAAAAAAACACTCAAGAAAATAAAGTGCCAGCATGTGAATAATATTGTGTAGAGTTTTTAGAAGTACACAACATCAGTTCCTCAGAAAAACAACAGAGGCAAAGAAGAATAAAACCATGATCAACGCTGGACAATAATCACAATTTCAAGCATCTCAAGATTGGATCAAATGAAAGTTGAAAACAGCTTTTTCAGTTATTTAATGAATTGCTGAAAAAAAACGACTTGTTAATAAATAACAAACAACCATTTAGTCACCATTTAATGCCAGGTAGCATGAGAGGGTGATGCGTTAGTGAGAAGGCTGGCTATCATTAAGAATGGAAAATGTTGTACACCAATAACAAGATAAAGCAATATGTGATTTGGGACACACATTAAAAGCTTTTATCAAGTCTTCACATGTATGGTAAATCTTCTTTTTATACTTTTCAAGTGAGCATAAACAATGGACAAAATAGTAATTACATTAAACTGACTGACTTGCTTAAATTTTAAAATTAAAACATATATATACATATATAATGTCTTTTGATTTTTTTAATGCAGTAGAGTCTAATAAAGTCAGCAGATCAAATACATACCATCATTATGCCTCCAGCATTACAGTTATCTCAATTAAATGCTAAGCTTACATTGTACCATAATAAATCTGTGGAAATGACAATTAGCTATGCTTTTGCCAAATATTAACCTATCTGTGAATGTCTGAATTCAACAGGAGTTCTTTGCAGCCTTTATTGGTGATTTTGATGTACTGACTGTGAGTCTTTGTCACACTGTTTTCTGCTGAACAGCAGCAGAAAAGCAAGTAGGTGAGCCAGTCTGTGGTGTGCTCTCATTTACCGCCTGTGGATGCACAGTGAGAGGCGGAAAAGGAAAAAGGCAATGAGATGGGGGGAAAAAAATCCAATACAAAGAAAGGAGCAAGTTTTGTGCAAACAAGAAAAAGGAAGAAAAGTTTGTCTTTCTTTACACTTTTGAGTCTGTGAGAAACGAGAAGGTACTGAGGAACCTGCAAAAGAAGCTTTGCTGGCTGATGAACTCATGTGTGCAGAAACAGATGTGCTGCTCTGACTGTGTGCAGCGTCATGTGAGTGTTTATTGGCATGGGTGCATTTGTGTGTATGTGCATGTACATCCCAGCCCATCTGTATGTCTTTATGGAGGGGAGTAATTGAGTGGTGCAGGACAGAGCTCAGCACCGCAGGGAGCCAGCTGGAGTTATTGAGGGATGAGCAGTCTGCCTCTGGGAACCAGAAGCTCAAAACAAGGCAACAGGGGTGGGGGTGGAAAGACTGAGGAATATTAGGAGAGACAGAGAGTGAGAAAGTGATGGAAAGAGCAAGAGAAACAGACACTCCTGTCTTAACATAGAGAGACCAAGGTGAGAAACAACTCCCTCTGAAAGATGCATCTCCTGTACAGAGCAGGAGGAGAGGGGTGCTGGTGGACATTGTATCTGGGCGTTGTATCTACTCATTTAGAACAATGAACATAGAATGAAATGGGAAGCTTGAGGGAGCTTTTGATCTTAGTTTAGTTATTAGTAGTGTCTGTTTCAATTGTAATAAAGAATTAAATACATAATGCAAAGCAGAGCCATGCCAGCTGTAATAACGTCTTCTGGGAAGATGACTTAAGACTCTGGCAAACATGACAGATAAGACATGCTTGCTGTTGTTAAAAAAAAGAAAAAAGATACACTTGGGAACATTTCCACAAACTTAACTGACACTAAGGCTTTTAAAATTTATTTACAAACATAAGATCAAGCCATGTTATAATTTATTTTTATTGATAACTTATGCAAATTACTCTGAAACTAGCATGTAAGATGTGTAAATATTCATGGTAGAAAGTATGCCGCCTCTGTTTTAGGCCCTGTTTACACATGAACAATCTTCTGGAAATGTTAAAAATTTTCTGATAATGATTGGTAAAAAGTTATAGGTTCACACATTAATGCTGTGCTCATTAAATCCACTGTCATTTCCTTGCCAGGTTACTAGCTGGTGTTGTGATTTTTGTATTTCAAAGACACATGCATGCCCGTAAACACTTCAGTCTCTCGAGCATGTAAGCAGTTATATCCAAAATTGTAAATACACTTACGTTTGTTTGGACTGACAGTGAGGTTGGGTTGCTGCTGCACATTAAAAAAGGGTGAGCAGCACAAACAGCAATCTGCTATCTGCCATTGTTATTGTTGTTGATCTACTCACTCCAGCACAAAAAAAAAGTTAATTGCAGCCGTCCATAATGTGGGTGTGCAATTTCACAAAGATGCCTGACTCTTCCAAAAACTTCCACTCTGAGACCTGGGTTCAGAAGGTGTCGATGTCAAAGAATCTGATCTCTGTTGTTGTGTACAGGAATGGCCAAATTGCAACAGAAATGTTCTGGTTTCACTTAAAAACAGCGTTGTGTAAACAGCATTCATTTGTGTGTCGACATATTGCCAAAAGAAAGTCATCAAGAAGTTATAATTAAAAATTCACGTATGTTATGTTTGTCTGAGATTTACTTTTTTTAACCTTGTGAAGACCAAATTATGATTTTTATTTTTATTTTTATCTCAACATAACAGTGGTCCTGTATTGTCCCTGTGAGAAGCTTGTTCACAAAATAGAAAAAGGCAGAACTAGGTGCGCTTAGTCTTTAACCCCCCACCCCTCCACACACACACGCATTCTCGTTGCCTTGTTATCCACATACATATAGAAACAAGACTGAATCACCTCACAGCTTTAACAGACCAAAACACCTATTTCCACTTTACTGGAATCCGTTGTCAGCATTTTGTATCACCAGACTGTTGGGAAAACTGTGGCCAAATCAGACAAACTGTGTTTACTGAAACCCATTCAACCTTGATTTTAGATTAAAGCACATTTGAAGTGCAAAAAGCTTTGTTTAAATGTAGCCTAGCAAAATATGAGACAAAATATGTAGGTACACTAGAAACATGGGTGTAATTTATGAATAAATAAATCAAATTAAAGCTATTCAATGATATCTGTAAAGCCACTGGGATCTAAAACACATAAAGCTCCAAAATATATTTGTTTCCTTTTTTGGTCAAATTCAGGTCAAATCATTAAATAATGTCACAGAACTAAAAGCATCTACCTACGACCCTTTTATACAGACAAACAATAGGCAGCAGCTTGTTGTGGTGACCCAGCAAGTATCCTGCAAGAAAAAGTTTTAATAAAATAGAGTGCTGCTGTTGTCATGTTGTGTTGTCATACAAGTTTTATATCCAAGTCGCCCACACAAGGCCGATTTAGGGTACTGTATAATTACACTGTGTTGACAATGATTTTCTCTGCTGTTTCACTTCATAAATAATCCTGCATTATAACCGGCAGGTGGGCAAGCAGTGGGCAAATCCACAAACAATATCATCGGCCTACTTACAATTAGGCAATAACAGGGTTTCATGATATTAAATGTGAACATGGAGTATATCTGCTGTGATGGACTGTGAAGAGTGATATGTGACATTATAAAAACACCTACACACCAACCAGCAGAGTGTAACATTTCAGCCTCCAGGGAAAACTAAAGTCACTTCATTTATTAATGATGTCACTCAGTATCAGTTAAAACCCTGAAAATAGATACAAGCATGATGAGCAATGCAAACAACTCCATAAATCCTCTTTTCACTTTCTGGAAATGTTGCTGGTATTAAAGAGCTTTACAAGAGTGCAGGTGCATCTGTAAATCAAGCAGGAAGGAGCAGAGATGTTATAATTGCTTTGCAAAGCCTCTGATGCCCAGCGGATTAACCATGTCATAGCTTATGGCTTTTTTATTGTTAAGTGCCACATAAAAAAACAAAAGCATCGATACATGACCATTGATTTGCGCATGGCTCCGTAAGCAACCCCTAATGGTGAACATGTGTGACACACAAGTGTAGACACACACACATGCACTTGCAATGAGTAGAGAGGAGAAAGGGTGTGCAGAGGCAGTCACATGGATAAGAGGATGCCAGCATCAGATCTGCCTGAGACCCCCATGCTGGTCTAGGGATGAATTAATGGATGTGTCCAGATGGGCAGGAGACAAGTGGAGAAACAGACAGAAATAAAAGCAAGGTAGAGGTCAGCTGGGAGAGATAAGCCCCCATGCTGCTGGATGCCACATGCTTCTGACTTTAAAACATGGTTTCTTGTTGCAAGAGAACAAATACATGTGAGTGTGCATGTGTGTAGAGTATTGTGTTTGTATTAGCTCAGGCCCAGTTCCCACATCCTGGCTGGTGGTCACACGGTTGCCCCACCAGCGCACACACAGACACAATAAACAGGCTTATCACAGGCAGCAGAGCACTTCTCTGATTAATAAACAATGGCACTGCAGAGTCACAAGCCAAAAAAAATCTGCTCTAACCAAATCTGGTTAGCTCCAGGCTGCAATCTTCCCTAAAATAGAGGAAAGACTACACAGAATCTGTTTGTGCTCTTAAGAAATTGAAGATGACTTTATTCTTGTTTTTAAAGAGCAGATCACACCAATATTTTTTGGGGCTTCTTTATTGTGCAAAAGTTTTGTTATTAAATAAGCTCACAGAGACACAGCTCAACTGCTGCCCTCTTTCATCATCAAAATCCATCGAGGCTCAAGCAAAAATCTCAGCTATCATTCAATTTCCAGCCAAGCATGAATATTAATTGTTTTGTCTGTGCAAGGGCCAATCTTCTAGATGTTGTTCATTACAGTCACAGAGCTGTCTTCATTACAGAGACATCCTTTTACAGTATACTCATGTGCATGTGTATGTGTGTGAGCATGAGCACTCAATGGGGGTTATCTCAGACTATTGCTCATAGTTCTACATGTCTGGTGTTCCTCTGTGTCACATCATCGGCCATCTTGCACAATCAATCAAGAGAACCCATTGTGGCTCACAAAAAACCAATGAGCTGCATCAATAACTAAGCCTGTGCTCCCTATCCATGAATATTCCCTTAATGAAACAATCTCTTATCACAATTTCAGCCTCCAAGGAAAAAAAAAATGCAAGAGCCTGCAGTGATTACTGGAATGTCTATGTTTTGTCTCTTTATGCTTTTTCAAATGTTTATAGTTACAAAATGGGTGATGCATTTGCTTTCTTTATATTTGCATATAAGCTAACATCATCAACAAAAGGGCACTGGCTAAATCTAACTCCCATCCCCCACAGATGCAACAAGAGTAAGCGACAGAGGGAAATAATGGCCACATTCACTCCTTCAAAACATCACACATGGAAGAATCACAGTAATGTCCTCCCTCAAGCAGCCTTCATTTCCATTAAGAATACATATTACTCTCTTGTCCCCATTAACCCAGGGACCCAGGCCATTCTGGGCTTGTGCTAGCTGGAACACTTAGCACCAAGAAAACAATGTGTTCCTCTTGTTGGCCTCCCACTATTGCCATTAACTCTGCGCTAAGATCATTATTTAAACACTGAAAGCATTGCAGGTAATTTGGAGCAAAGCAGTGCCAGCCCTAAAATCTATTCTATAGTCACAGCTGCAGTGTAGACTGGAATCTGTCAAGGGGCCGGTAAGTGATGCTCCACTGAGCCTCCACAAACAGCACAAGACAAAAATGAACCACTGAGGTAGGAGAAAAAAAGAAGGAATGTTTTTCCTCTAAAAGAAGGAAAATGGATGATAAAGCATAGTAGTGAAGAAGAGACAATAGAGGTGAAATGTATACTGGAGAAAAGAAAGGAAAATGTTTCATTTTGATTTTTTACATCATAAATGAAACATACACACACATAAATTATATGCATCATCAGGCTGGTGCAGATAGAAAACAGAAAACATGCTTTTCTAATTTCTGACACTAAAAGAGGATTGTGACCCTGGTGTATAGCCATTCCATTTGCTGTGACTCACATAGACCCCCCCACCCCCACCTGTGTCATCTCTGATGTTCTTTCTCACAATACACACATACACACAGACACAGATGCACAGAACATTGTGCATCCTTTCCCCACAGAGCACGTCTTCCACCTCAAGTACAACAGAGATATTTGCAGCCGGACCCCCAGGAGGCCAAGTTTCTTGTCACGAAGCCAGTGTTCTCAGCACTTACAGATCTGTAGGTGACTTCAACGATCGCTGCCAGTCTGCGAGAAAGGACAGCTAGTATAGATTCTTACAGGAAGTGCAGGTCTGGTGTGAAATCCAGAATCTTAGGCATGCCAATCCTAAAGGAAACAATAAGTGAAGCTCGGCTGTCGACGTCAGTGTGGCCATAAAAGCAGAGACGAGGCTGGAAATTGACAGGAGCTCTCTGAGGGGGGTAGACCCTCTTCCTGTTGCTATGACGCTCTAAGTGTCTCATCCTTTGATGGCTGAGTGTTGTTAAAAAAGAAAAACATTCAGACTGAGGGATGAAGAAAGCCAGAAGTATATTAAACTGATAATAGTGGATTTTCTGACAGTTTGAAGGGTTTTCTCATTGTTTCAGGATGTGCTCATTTCACATGAAGGTGCTGAATCATTTACCAACCTTAACGTTTAACATGGAGGCGCTGAAACTGACAGCAACAACTTGCAGAGAAAAGCAAACTGCTGCCAGCTGTCGGCAAAACAGCTGGCAGCCTACTCTCAGTGCAGCTGTGTGGGGCTAATGTCAGTGGTCCAGTCAAAAATAATAAACTAGCCTAATTTTCTCAGAATGTCATGCTTTCTAAAACTTTGTTTAACCATGTCCTGCAGCTTTTATTCTTATGCTATCCAATGATTTTTTTTTGGAGCTAACGGTTTTTCTTTATAGGAGGATGTGGAAACTACTAGATAGAACTCCAAGTCTGGGATCATTGTAGTCCTCATCATACTGAGGGGAAACATGGTACTACTGATAATAAAGAAAAGACTTAAGCAACATTTTTTACAAAGTATAACTAAGGTTTAAAAAACAGTTTCAACAGTTTATCAAGTGTAAGATGTAAGTTACCCACTATTTGTAGTCATGAGCTAAAATACATTTTTTTTCTCTAATTTTAACTTATTTTTAATTTGCTTTTGTCAAATCCAGATAACAACATTTATTAATTTTAAAATGTTGTCTTTGCTTCAGCTCGTAAAACCAAAATCCATTATATTTTGAAGTCCAAACAGTTCCAGATTTTACTCAAAGTGCACTTCACCTTCTGACTGCAGACTTACTTTGTTTCCAAAAGTGAAATGGGAACAACTAATTGCTGTTCACATCACTGAGTTGCTCTTGTATGCACAACAAAATTGTGCAGCTACACACATCAGCAGTCAGTCGAATCAAATTTGCAGGGGAAAATTTCTCTGCACAAGCCTGCTGTTGATTTCGATACATAACTCAGTTGTGATTTATAGACTTCATTCCCCACAGGCGTCGTGTACAGCCAGTCCTAATGAAACACACTGCTTTGGATGGGAGCTGAAGAGTCCAGAGAGCTGTGCAATGTGGAAAAGAACATATGGATCACGGAGCTCCTGTCCAACATTCCTGAACAATCTGGACAGGACATTGAGCATTTTATCACCACCAAGGACTCAGCAGTTAGACTGCTGAGACATCCAGTTGCTTGTTCCCTGTGGGATTTGTATCCTACCAGTCCTGGAAAAACAGGAAAATACCATTTATACTGTGAGGTCCAGTTTTGTAACTTTGTTATATTCATTTCAGGAGACTCTGTCCTTTGATATGCAGCTGTTAAAAAAAATATCTTGGTTTGCTGTATCTAAATAGAGATAAATTACAGGGGTTTTTTCTGTTAGTATAGTATAAGTTCATTGATAACGTGCTGAGAGATGGCTTGAGGAAATGATCAGTTTCAATGGAACTCTGAATAGAATAGAATAGAATAGAATAGAATAGAATAGAATAGAATAGAATAGAATAGAATAGAAAGATTTGTTTTTGTCATTGCACATAGAACAACAAAATTGTTGAATGAACTGCTTTAGTCTCACAGCAAACTGCAAAGCTTAAGTGAGCAGATATTAGCACTTTTTTAAAGAAAAAAGCCTGAGGAAAACTTGAACTCAAACTTTTAACTAGTCTTTATATGCTTCAAAATATTCATGCTCAATTTAACAAATGCTCATTTGCAAATGCAAAAACATCACAAAACTCCTCCACATAGGAGTTTGTGAATGCAAACCTCACTAATTCACAGCTTGTGTAAAACACAAACATATTTCCAGAAACCCTAATCAAGTGACTTCTGAGTTACTGTAAACAAGATTTTGCTGCCCTTCATGAAATAGAGACAAACTGGTCTAAGTCTCCCATTATCTCATATGTAGGATAAACTCTGCTTTAAGGAAAACAGTGATTAAAGTCTTGAAACATCTGCAGAACCTATTTCTTTTATTTTAGTCCTCCTCATTAACCAAATACTACATTTATTTTTTGGTAATCTGTGAGAATGTTTCAGTACCAGACATGACTCATCTGTGCTCAGTTGAATCTTGATCTAAAAGTGGAAATCTTGTCATTAAAAACATGTTTGTACCATGATAATCACTGTCTCAGAGGAAACAAAAGAGCTTACAATCTAAGGCTGCTGAGCCAGAGGTGCACTAAGGTCCCCTCAGCTCCTGAGAGGACAGCAAAGGAAGCAAAAGGCCATGCTGGAAGTCACTGTGCCTTGAGGCATTGTATCTCAGACATCTTTTATCATGCTATCAGTTTCTTTATTACAAAAACTAAGTACAGAAAAATGTGCCATGCTGGCTGAGGTATATATGCTGCACTGAGATGAAAGATGTTACCTCTTCATATAATTTCAGAACATCGAATGCCTTCTTCTTCATAACACAGTTGGTAGTTGTATGTAAGGTTATCTTAGGCCATCAAGTTTCCAGGAAATACTGCTAGGACCATCTCATGTTAGTTAATTTCTGTACATTAACATTTTCAAATGAGGGTAATAATTCTAAAAGACTTTGTTTACATATTATAATCCAGCTCTAATTACAAGTGGTAAATCTTTAAGAAGTATTA
>JAOXNZ010000012.1:21887890-21899698 GCA_028566095.1 Kryptolebias brasiliensis | reverse complement strand
TTCTCCTCCCACCTCCTCCCCTCTCCTCTCCGCCTCCCATCGACTCGCTCGTCGCTCCACTCGCTCCCCGAGCAGCAAACTCGCTGCGCTCCGACCCACTGCTGCAACTTTTGCAGAGAGACTCCTCACTCCACAGACATGTCGCACAATAGCTGAAGTAAACCTGTCATCGTGGCTCATCATTAGAGCATACAGAAACACGCCGCCGGTGGGATTTTAAGGAAGCCCCTCTCCTCTGTCGTCCTCCTCTCCTCCTCGTCCTCCTCCTCCTTCCTCCTCACCGTCGGATCGAAGGTTTGAACCCGTCTGGAGATGAATTAGGAGCATTTTCTCCACTAATGAACCGGGCCAGTAATGCAGGAGACCGCGGCGACCCTCTCATCATCATCTCTGTTTCAAGATGGCAGATTTTTATTGAGTTTTAAACAGAAAGCTCGCTTTATTTTTTTGCCATGAATAACAGAAACCCTTGCACCGATGGCCCCTGTATACGAAGGTAAGGTGTTGATTTTATTTATTTATTTATTTGCTTTCACTGTGCAGTTGTGTAAAAATTGATCGCAGCTCTCGCGGAGGAATGAGTTGCACCTTTTTATTTTCTTTCTGTCAAAATCAAACGATAGAATATTAAGAATCACTGTAAAACCTGGCTCAGATAGGCTGTTAACCCCCCCAACAGTTTAGTGCGTTATAGAGCTCAGGGACTCAGTTAAAGAAGATTGAATGCTCAGTCAGATTCATGTGGAGCCCGTGTCTCTCTGAGCTGCTGTGTCCGGTAAAATAGCGCTGATAAGGCAGCAAATCCCCCCCTGAATAAGGTCGAAAACATTTAGCACACAATACAGCGCAAATATGTCCCGATTTGAATGTTTTGCTTTCGTGTCTTTTTTCTTCCTGGTGGAAATTGAAGAGAAAAGAAGGTCGGAGACCGATCTGTCTCGCCTGGATTTATTCCGCCAGTCAGTGTTACTGTAAATCTCAAATGGTTCCACATCCACTGAAAAACTGCAACACTTTTTGTGCTTTAGGCTTATGTTGCATTGATTCATGTATGTGTGTCTGTCTTCCGGAAAAAAGTCCATTATAATAGAGCATATTCGCTATCGCTGCAGCATTGTGGCTCCAACTAATCCATTTGAGAGAAGGCGACTCCGCATGCTTCACTAAATTATGTGCTGTTATACATTTCCTTTCATCCTAATGGAGTAAATCACACATAATGTAGGTTTGTTGCATGTGATGCCTTTGCAAGGTGGTTGATAAGTGTTACAGAATACAATCGGCCATGTATTACCCGTGCTTGACTGAGATATGATCTAGCAAAATAATAATAATAAAATGTTAACCATTATGACCAATCAGGAATGGCAGCACAATAATATACTTCGCAAATTCTATCATAATGATTTGTATTATATTCAGATGAAGTGTTGCATTCAGAAGTCCTGTAGTTTTTAGAGATGCTCCTCTTTAGAGAGAACACCTTTTACAGAATTTAGCATATAAGAAAAAGACTTGCTGATCAGATGGTTATGCAAACCGAATAGTAACACATGCAAATGATGAGCCTTGATGTTTCCCATATTTATTTTGAAGCAGCCTCATGTTTAATTTGTGTTTACTCTATAGTCCCTCTGCTGGTATTAAAGGGAACCCCCTGCTTTCCTAGTCGAGATCAGGAGAACAGCTGAGCTACTAGAGTTCTAAAACAAACAGATTCATCTGCAAAAAATAGTCTTTATTTTTAGGTTTTATGAAGGGGGGCTATAAAGAATAGGGGAATAAGGTTGCACACTTTATTTAGTGGTGTTATGTCCCTATAGTAATATTGTAGTGATTTTCCATTAGTAGTGTTGAAGCTTAGAGGCAGTCCTTCAACATGAAAAGGAAAGTTGAAATGAGACTCCTATGCAAAAGGTAATTAGTGTAAATTACATTCCCCGACTTTTCCCTTCACCACGAAAAGGAGGAGAAGGGAAGAGAAAGAGGCAGCAGGGGGAATTAATTACCTTGCCTGTCCTCCTCAGCATTAGAGAGGGCTGTTATGTAGAGCAGTCATGGAAATGACCAAAGTCTCTGGTGGAAAATAGGTTTGGGGGGCCCTTCACATAGAATCGGACTGGTCATTATGGTAATTATTCACCCTTAGCTATGGGCAACTAATAATTTAAATCTATATGATTAAGTACTTCATTTACTTGTTTAAACCTGAGATTCCTGAGGAACATTTATTTGTTTTTCTTTTTCCAAGTCTTAAAGTAGTGTATTAATATTTGTTATTTATTTATTATTTATTAAACTTTATTTAACCAGATCTCTTTTTCAAGGGAGGCCTGGGTCTGAAGGCAGTCTAAAATGCATGTTTTTAGCCTTGTTAAAGGAAGGTTCCTGAAACAGATATTGTACTTGTGTCAGTTTGTGTTCTTTTCCCATTGGCTCTACTTTTTTTTGGTTATGTGTTTGTCTTTGGTCCTTCTTGGCTCAGACAGAAGGCCATCAGGCAGACCTGCTGGCAGAAAGGGTAGTGGTGTGATCACCCTGGGAGTCCGGTCTCATAACCCAAACTGACACCTTGATGGATGTCTGATGAATGGAGCAGGTCCAGCAGCCCCCAGCTGTGGAAAAGCTAATTTTCAGACAAACCCTGTCTTCTTGCCCGCCTGCCCTGTTTCCCTGCCTAGATATGAGTGTTGTTGTGTGCTCATGCATGCATAGGCATATGTCTCTATCTGTCTGTGAGTCTGCAAGAGGATTAGACAGCTGCAGGACTGGGCACCAGGCATAAGGGCAACTATTGCAGAGCTGCCTCTCACAAGTCCAAATGTACTATTACAGAGTGGATTCATTCATTCCCACCTGGACAAAAAACAGGCAGAGTATGACTCAGAAGCTGCTGCTGATGGTGTTGGTGACAGGCTGTGCAACATCACAGGCAGATTAATGAGTTATCCGTCCACACAGCCATTATGTGTTAATGTAACTTTGAATTACTTTGTGATTTCCAAGAATAGAGAATGCACCCTGCTCTCATTTAGAAGAATTTACTTGTCTGAAAAACAGACAGACAAAAAAAGAGAGCGAGAGCAACTTTCTCAGAAAATGCTACAACTCTCCCACCCTCTTCCCTACGTGCTTGTTTGGAGCAGCTTGATTGATATCTTCCTCACTGACTGTGGCCCAGGCTTAGGCTCCGAGGTTGCAGCCTTTTAAACTTTGATTAGAATTGCAGGAAAAACCCTGGGGGCCTTTGGGGGCCTTGGCAGTGCCACACCCTGAGGCAGACACAGGGGAGCCAATGAGGGGTCTGTCTTCCTGACTGTTATGACAACCGGGGTGGTTTGTTTAGCTCTTCAGTGAGGAAATAGACAGAAACAGGCAAGTATAGCTTAACAGTTAATAAAGGATAGCATAAGAATTAAACAACTTTCACCAGGCAGGAAGAAACTGTCATCACAGATTCTTTTTTACATGATTCATCAACATTAGGACTTGTTTTTAACAGTGTTTGCTCTAAATAGGCAATGTTTTTGCATTGTTCAAAACTTCCTCTTTAAAAAGAAACAGTAAATCAGTTTTGCGGGATTCTTTATTGATTTTGTTAAAGCATTTAGTAGAGGAGGCTGAGGCCTTGTCTACACAGAACAGCTGTTTTTGAATATGTAAAACTTTGTTTTATTGTTTCAACTTTGTGTCTGCACAGAAATTGCGTTTAGAAGCCTCTAAATAGAATTTTTCGAAACTAGGTTTCAGAGTGAGAAAACCCTTAAACGCTACCTTTGCAGTCTTGTGTGGAGAGCCTAAATGCAACCTTTTGATAAAGATGGTCTCATAGTCCTACCTCCTGCTTAACCTTACGACCCCAATAATGACAGATTACATGCTTGCATTTGTGTTGCAGACACCAATTGCTCAACTACAGCAAAACCTTCTTATATTATATTACTTCAATGGAGAGACAAGACTAATGAATAATAACATTGCCTTGAATAGAGCAGCGCAAAAAACGCTTATCATTGTGTTTACAAGGAAAAGATTGTTTTGGAAATACAGCGTTCCCATGTGGATGGGGTCTGAGGCTTTGTATGAAGGTAGCATGCTAGTTTCGTCCACAGCAGGGGAAGATGTGAGCCTTTTTTCATGTGCTGAAATAGTTCACAGGTGTGATCTGAGGATTTTGGAAAAATATGGGTGTTTGTTGTGAGGGGGGCTGAGTGGGTGAGGCAGAACTGAAATGACAGGTTAGTATAGGGGCCAGACAGACACAGAAGGCCCAGCGTTCATGAGCAGAATTCTTTTCAGCACGCTTGAGTATTTATACACTCTTCAGCAAACACCAGGCTCCCTGTAGTCCTCAAATACACAACTCTCTAGCATTTTTCTTTTTGTAAATTTATAGAGATGCAAAGGATATTTAAAATTGCAAGTTTTCTGCTCTCTTAGTAAGCCTCCTTTTTTGAGTGTTTCTGCCATATGTTGCAAACCCCACACAGCAACAACTCCAAAAGCCCGGCTCTGAGCTCCTTGACTGGAAAGACCACATCAGTTGCTGACATTAGTTAGTTTTTATCAAAGGGGGAAGAAAGAGATTGGCTGGGATGGAGCCTCAGCCCTGTCAACTGCTTACACAAGGCATTTCCGTGTTGGTTGTCAAGCATGTGTGAGGGTTTTTTTTTCCCCCCTGCAATTTTGTTTCACATTGTGCATGATGTCCGCTTGTTTGGAACAGCTGCTTCTGGCTCTGAGTGGCAGTGTAGCGAATCCAGGCTGTGTTTGGGAGGAAGCTGGTGTAACTGGCATAATTTAAGATGCAGAAATTCAATATTTGTTTTGTAAACTTCATGATACAGAATGCAAATATTGTAATTCCCTGTTTGCTCAACTTAAAACTTTCATTACAGACTTGAAATTGGCAGTTCTCTATATATGATTCTAGACTTAATTTTGTAAATCTTACTGGGAGGCCATTTCACCTAAAATGTTTTTGTATTTTTTTATTCAACTGTAAAAAAGTAGAAAGATAAATGTCAAGAATGTCTTTCTGATACAAGTTACACAGTTACCACTTATTGTCTGTTCAAAAAGCCTGATGCTGAGAGTCTCTGTTTCTTATGACACATCCATTGCTTTGATCTGCTATGAGAGTGTACGGTTCAAACAAAGGTTCACATTTTACCGCTTCTCTACACAGCACAGAGTGAATAAGCCTCATTGTTAACTTGCTCCTGTTAAGCAGTAATTATAAAGGGATTCCTCAAGCATAAGGGGCACTTTTTATACTGAGGATGTCAAACCATTTTTCATGTATGTGAATAATATTGCACAGTGAAGATTGAAAATGATCTGCATTTTTTTTTAGCTTGCACACTATATATTGCATGCTCACTTTGCAATCTCTCATCATCTGCCAATGACCCCCCTCCAGTTTCCACCCTACATTTCTCTGCCCCACCCCCACATCTATCTCTTATCACTCCTTCCATCCTGCTCTGTTTGTTGATAAGCAGAGAGGCCATTGGCCAGCACACATGGTGCCCATGTGACACTTCAGCAACAGCCTGATGGCCAGATTGGAAGCCCCCACGTGTATGTGTGTGTGTGTGTTTGTGTCTGTGTAGCACATTTCTAGGCTGGTTTAAGATGAGGTCTAGCTACTGTAGCTTTATTGTTCTCCCCAATTATGATCTCTACCCATAAACCTTCAGACCCCCTCATTACTTCCCACCAGGCTCAGTCCCTCCTGGTGGGTTGTATTACCTCATCCCATCACTAACCCCCTAAACTAACCCACCAGCTTGTTTTAGTGCACATTGTCCAGCTCTTAATCCTATTGTTTGTGATTATGTCTCCTCACACCAGTCCATTTGACATTGCACTCTCTGGAAGAGAGCTACCAGTGCTGAATGTATCACCAACATTGAATTGACATGTAACAGTTTACAAGCACATTTAATCCAACAGAAAAGTGGAACAAACCATTGACTGTTAGGCAAAGATCACTCTAGATAGAGAGGACACTGCCACACTCACATACACTTCATTTAAACAAAATATTCTAACTGTCTCTTCATATTACATAAAGCACAGAGTGAAAAATGGTATGCAGTTTTTAATCAAGTCTTTCATAACCTCCAAATTTTATTCTCCTTTGCCAATGGAAAGACGTAGTGTAGGCAGGTGAGGACAGAGAGGCTGTGTTTACAGACAGATATTAAAACGAGCTGAGAGATACTGAATTACACAGTGAGATTAGGGAACTGAGGTTAGCATTTCTGGGTTGTATGCTTTCATATTCCTTGACACAAACACAGTTCTGGGCTCTATCATGTAGAGCTGGCCAACACGGTCTAAGTGCCACTGCCAGGACCATCACCACTCCTGGCTCCAGCCCCTCTCAGTCATGGAAGGGAAGTGGAGCGATGGGCGGCTGCTGCTGGTCCCTTCACAGATGGCTGCAGGTACAGCGCTACGCTTGGCTGATAACCAAAGGACTTCAAAGCTCAAACGAGTGCTCAAGCCCATTTCTGTCCAAACCCATGAGGCAAAAGGCACAGAACAGAAAGGAGACGGCAATAGATGAGAACTTGAGTACTCAAAAGAGTCAACAGGCATGGAAATGAGCAGCTTTAGCCTCTTTTCATTTCACTCTACTTGCATTTGCTTTCATATTCTTTCACTCATATAAAACATCCGCTCTGCACTTGTCATTTTGTTTTTTTATTGATGTAGTTTTATCATCTTTCATCTCTTATTTTATTCATAAAATATGTTTCTAATTATTTTGTTACCAAGAAAGCAGTTGTGATGGCACATTCTCATGTTCACGAGAACTGAAAATAAACAGCATTAGTCACTGTTTTAAACAATCAGCCCTCCTTTCATGTCATTTATTTTAGTTTAATTTAGTTCAGATTTGTGAACTTTCAATGGATTCTTGCATTTATTGTGAAAAAACTAGCAAGTTTCACATTAAAAGCAGTAAGACATGATAAAATGTGTTATTATAAATCTTGATGTTAAATTTTAGACTAAAGTCTAAGTTTAAATTTAAACAGGAAAAATTGTATTAGTATCTATTTGATATTCAGTTATTATAGGAAAATTAATTTCTTTGTTGCTGCTGAAGGCTGGAAGCCAAGCTTTAATGAGCTTTTAAAGGATAATGTGGAGGGAAAGATGTTGAAAAGTCATTGATTCAATTAGGCATTCCGCTGGCTCCTTTAATAACACTCCAATCTTGACATAAGAAAAAGCAGCCGCTCTCAACTGTAAGCAACATTTCCCAATGCAGGAGAACATCTCTGAACACATTTAAAAGACAAAAATGTGCCTTCTCAGCCAACCTTTTCTATTTTTGCATGTTTATAGTAAGAAGTCAAGATTTCTGATTTTTAAAGAAATGTGAGGTTCACAAAACAGCAACAATTGCATCCTGGAAATGCTGCTCATATGCTTCTTATTAACACATAGTTTGTTCTTTAAATATTTGAACATAAATTCATAGTCATGAAAACAAAACCGAATTAAGGAATGGTAGTTCCGGCTTCAATTACTGGGCCCAAGTGTGTTGAAGTATAAAAAACAGGCTGTGCACCTTTTAGATCCCTCCTCACTTCAAAGCCACAGGCATACTATGGCCCGCCAGCAGCTCTGCCTGGAAGCCTTTTGAACTGACCCCTGCATTCAGTCTGACGGACAGAGATAGAGAGGGAAAATGGCAGAGAGATGGGGAGTGACAAAGCTTGGTAAAGTAAGGCAGAAAAAGAAGAAGGGAGGAAGTGGAGCTGGGGTCGAGAGATGAATACCTTCATCTAGGGGCCCATTACCCTCAGTGGCACAGCCAGAGGTCAGGGGGTATGAGGAGGGGAGGGGAATTGGAGGTTAGTTTAGATGGGTGTGGGGTTCCCATGGACGAGGAGGTTGTCATAGCAGTGGCAAAGTTGTTGGGGGTTGCAAAAATCTTGCTTTTTTTAAAAATTCAACCCTCCTCTTCTTTAAATCAGTGTTGTCTGGTTAGGTGTCTGTTTTCTCGGCTACCCCTATAGCACCAAGCAGCTGCTAACATAGTAAAACTTGTTTGAATCTCTCCAGCATTTTCAGATAGGTCCAGAATTTTAATTTTAGTCACAAGGACCTGCATTTCTTTTTCCTTTCTTTGTCAAAAACAGTCAAGGCAATGCCATTTGGCTTTATCCTATTAGACGTCAATGAAAAGGAGACATAGATAAGAGGTCCATTCATGAGCTTTATTATTATTATTTGTGAACAAACATTGAGTTTGATTTAATTTTATTTGAACAAGGACAGTACAAAAACACATATAAAAACATTTCAACCACTGCATTGTACAAAGAACTTCTAGCCAATAGTTTGGTTAAGATTTTAAAGATTGCTAAAACCTCTAAAACTACTCATAATAAATCTAATCTTTTAAAACAAACATAAAAACTAACAACAGCAAAATGATAATTAAAAGTACACAACAGACAAAATGATATAAATAAGAACAGGATGCAAACAAGAACAGAGGGAAAGAAAAAATATTAACTAAATACTATGTTTAAGCCATTGTTTTAATTGAGAAGTAAAACCTCTAAAATCTGTTAACTGTTTTATTAACATGGCAATTATTTACATGACATATTTAAATGGTATCTCTCTTTGTGACATGAACTTTATTTAGTTTCTTGAAAGTGTATTGCTCAAAACCTAATCTTTATTCACTGTTAATCAGCTCACAATACAGATAAGTCATTTTCACTGACTTGCCATACAATCTCTTTTCCTTTCATTTGTCAAAAAACCTTTATTGCTACAACAAGACTGTAAGTTTAAAAATGTCTCAGATCACATAAACTGGCAAAAACAATTACAACCTATGCATCTTGTTTTGTGTGATTCATACATTTATGGGATTCATAGGTTTGTTTTTATATAAATTATTGTGAACACAGCTCTCATTCTTTATTTGAAGGTGTTACTTATGCAAGTTTGTTCAGATTTGTACTTCACATACATAGCAACTCAATATGTGGCTGTTAAACTGATGCTCAGAGTATCCATTCTCTACCTGTTTTTTTACTGCTGTTTGTGATTGAGGATACTGTAAATACAATCAGCTAAAGCCATGAATTTCACGCTGAATCAGACACAGAAGGCTGAGCTGGCTAGCCATATTTATTACCTTAACTCTGTGGGCAGAAGGACTCAACAGCCCTGTTTACATCACAGTCAGATAGATTAAGGACATATGCCTTCCTAAAATGTTACGAGCGCATGTGTTTGTTTGGATACTGCAACATTTTAAAGGCTGTGTGGATATATAAAATGCTGGGACTCACATTGTCAAAGAAAGGACAAAACATAATAAGCTAGAGAAGGGAAATGCTTAAAAGAAGATGAAGTGAAATTGAAACACTTTATTAAGCATGCAAATTGATGAGTCATCTGGAGTATGAAGGCAGGAATACATGTTGAGACAACTTATAGGGGGAAAAGGGCATGCGCTCTAGATTAGTTTGATCTGAAGACTTGATAGGCACTGAACACCATATTTACACATTCCTTTGAAATATCACACACTCTTGTTGTCTGAAGAGGCTTATGTATCATCCCAGATTGTATTTGATAGAGAGGGGGAGACAGGAGAGGACAGTCTAGCAACTTGTAGGGTGTAGCGCTGATTGTAGATGGAAATGTTTTTTCTCATTTTCTAAAAATTTATTTCATTTTTAAAGGCTTGAGTCATGACTGCAGAGGTGTTTTGAAATACAGAAAGTGATGGCACTGCTTGCATGATTGGTTTCCAGAAGCTTGATCAGGTTTAACCAGTTCCTCTGTTGTTGGGGTTCATTGCTGGGATTGAAATGGGTGGGGCGTCAAAATTAATCCCTCTGGGTGTGAGTTTGTGTTCTTTGGGGTGGTGGCTTGAGGCTGTCTGTTATCACATATCAAGGATGTTTTTGTCAGATATTTATGGAAGTCTTTGGAAAGGCAGTAGCCATTTAATTATGCAAGTGAGGACGCATGTAGTCACAGAAATGCCAAGACTGCTACATACATTAGCAAGCACACATTTCTACATAATTACATTGTTCTTGTTCTGGAGTTTTGTGCATCCTTGGTGGAGGTAAATGTTCTAAACATAGCCGGCAGTATTCCATCTCTCTGTTTGATATTAATGGAGCATCAGACTTTAACCCCTAAGTTCAAGAACACACCCAAGACCAATGCTCCATATTCAAAGGGACAAGGCAGGGTGGAAGGGTGGGGTGATAATGTTGTCCTTTAAAAAAATAAAAACTGCCCAAAATGTATGTTTTCCATGGCATGTATTCCATCCATCCATTTCCTTTACCCGCTTTTCTGTTTGGGTTAGAGGGAGCTCGCTGGTGCCCATCTCCAGCGGTCATTGAGCAAGAGGCAGAGTACACCCTAGACAGGTCACCAGTCCATAACAGGATCGCATAGAGACAGATGAGACAGACAACCATTCATGCTCACTCACATCTTGTGATCATATTCCAACTTTAACTATTCATAACAAGGTGACATGCTACTAAATTTATAAAAGTGAATGTTCAGAATATATTTTTTGTACATAACGACAACAACAACAAAAATACAATAAAAACTTGTACTTAAATTGTCTTATAATCTGTGCCTCTGAACATTGAATTCTATATTCATGCAACTGGGGCCTTTATAAATAAAGTTCATGTCCACATTCTTAACTACCCCTTGTTACTTTTTACCTTTTGTCCTTTTTATGTGAGATTAAATAGTAACTTTTAATAATAGTTACTAACAGTTAATGACACTGTTTGTGCTCATTGGGATGTGTTTTCTATCTGAACATCAGCTACATTTAATCTCCTTTTGTGTTTACATATCCCTGGCTTGTGTCCTGTACTTACTGAAGCGCCATCATTTTAAAACCTCAAGGCAAGGTGCACTGCAAAAACACCAACCTATGTCATCATTCACATCAACACTAAAACTCTGCACTGTGTGTATATTACAGCACTGCACTTAACAAAATCCATACTACTTTGGCTCCGTTCAAATCAATTTGCCACTGTAGAATATTTTCCCCCAACATTGCACTCATTTGTGTGTCCTTACCATTGTTTTTAGGTTTAGTTACTGTTTCCTTGCTTGTAGTTCTCACGTGTTGCTCTCATTACAGTACACTGTGTTCATCTGTCAACGTTAATCCTTAATGACATAAGAGGAATTGTTGGGTAGTTGGGTGTTTCTCTCTGTGCGTAAATGATAAGCCTTCTGGAGAATGAATGGCTGCTTATCAGTTGTGTGGGCCTGCATGGCTCAGCTCTGTGCTTGAAATATAGTCAAAGCAACACCGCTTGATGCATGTAGTGAATGTAAAAGAGTAAATACTCAAGTTAACAGGTGCCATTATAGTTGGATTTGTTTCAGAGCTACAAATATGTTAGTGTTTTACAGTTGTTCTTTCTTTCTTTCTTTCTTTCTTTCTTTCTTTCTTTCTTTCTTTCTTTCTTTCTTTTGCGCTTAATGCTGGGAGTTGGTGGTGAGTTTGAATGGTAGTCTGAGATTCCTTTTCAAACTTTTTCAATTGTTTTTCTTATAAAAAACACAATATTTATATGTTTGTTTTGTAATTGTCTTGTGGTTTGTGTGAGAGCATTTGTTGTGTAATTGGCGTCCGCTTCAACGGATAGCGTGGTTCTTTCAGTGGGGATAGTGTCCTCGGAGATGCCATTCCTATCACTGAGTCACGGGGTGAGGGTGGTACTACAGCCCAACACCTTGGTGGAGCAGATGCTGTTG
>JAOXNZ010000012.1:21860929-21885290 GCA_028566095.1 Kryptolebias brasiliensis | reverse complement strand
TTTCTTTCTTTCTTTCTTTCTTTCTTTCTTTCTTTCTTTCTTTCTTTCTTTCTTTCTTTCTTTCTTTCTTTTAATGAGGATGACGTTTTTGATAAACTTACAATACTTTTGATATGAGTAATAAAAAGTCCTCACCTAGTGCCACCATACTATGCTCACCCCGCCCTCTCTTGCAGTCACCCCCCACTCCTCCCTCCTTCAGGCTACTCCTCTTCTCCACCTTGTTCCTTTGGATTAGCTGACTTGGCAGTATAAACAAGGCAGATGTTTTTCTCACTCCATCCTTTTTATTGGTACGTTTACAATGTGAATTGCAACCTTGTTATCTACTGACAGTTGTCCTGGGTATCAGTTTTTTTAACCTGTGTAATACAAATATTAGCTTTGAAACTTTAGGACTGAAAGCATAAGGCTTAAGGCTTTTGTCCACCTTAAGAAAGTTAAAATTGTGTTTCTCATCTTGAGTGTGTTTAGGTCTATGCACTTGCTCTTGCATGAGGACATTTGTTAAACAACTTATGTGTGGGTTCTTACGAATGTGCATTTAAGCAAATGGTGACTGATTATGTTATCTCACAGCTAGCACAACGTGTTGTATCTGTTACTGTTTGCTTTCAGGAAGGGAAAAGTTGAGGGAGTGTCACATTTACAGCCAGCATGCTGTGTGGCGTAGATGTCCTGTTTATATCTGCAAAGCAGCACTCTTATTTGCTTTTTAATCTGCCCATATGCTAAATGAATGTTTGTTCTCTGTGATACAGTTGCAAGTGATCAAATACAGTAGCAAATTAGAGCAAGAAAGCCTGATGGAACAGAAGCCTTTATGACAGTATCTGACCACAAGCTCATCTAATGCATTAACTTATAAATATGCACAGATGAGAGAGCTGAAAAGGCAGACAGGATGGTCAATAGTGGCCTCGAAAGAGGGGGGAGAAAGACTAACGCAACTTCCCCACAGAGGGCTGAACTCAAGTAGGAGACCGAAATACAGGGCTGAACTGTTCTGTATGGGCAACGTGTTCCTGCTGAGTGGTGTTTTTACTATTGCATTTACCGCATAATCTCTATCAGTGTTCTTGGAACAGTTTCTCTACAACTGCATTTGTTGACTTTAACATCTGCATTTACACATATATGACAAATCCATAAAAATGAAAAAAGAAGAAATAGATGCTTTCATATGGGGTAAAGGGACTTATTGATGGATTTGGAAACTACAAAGTAGATGCAGTTTGCTGTAGCTTTTGCAGATACTTGAAGAACCTATGACAGAGAGAGATAACACTCTTCATGTTGCCCTTTTTACAGCTTGTCCTCTATCTGTTAGTGCCAGGTGTTTAAAAAAAGAGGCTAAAGTGTGACAAGCAATACACACACACACACACATTCAGGAGGGAAGGGTGAGATAATGCTTTGTCTAGACAGTCAGAAGTCATTTCATTAGCCAGCCGATTTGACCCACCCACCCAATGTCTCCCAGTCCTGCAGACACTGGGATGTCCAAAGAGACAGGATCATCAGACCATATTTTTTATGTAAGTAGCTATTAAACCGGAAAAAGTTGTCCAAATATATTTAACTATGTGGACACTGAAAAAACACTCTACTTTCTCTCATTTCCTAGGTGATGGCTGATGTTCCTAAACTACCTAAACTATCTATTTTGATTCTATGTTGTAGACTGAGTACAAAGCAGTTGCCCAGGTTATTGATAAATATCTAAAGGCATTAGCCTATTTTTGAGGCTGTTTTTAATTAATTAATTTTTTTTTTTTTTGTTGTATGTTTTATTTGCATCTCAAGCTTAAATTGTTCTAAATTATGATAGATTAAATTTTTAAGTAAAGTTGTTAAGGACTTTCATTACTAATAGGTTCTATGTTAAAATACTTTTTTAATTTATGAAGGACTGCTCTGCATATTTTGTGGTGTCTAAAGGCATCTTTGTCATTACTCTATCATGTTGTCAGTGCAGTAATAATGATGGGTTTAATAAAAGAAGGCAAACAGACGCAGTCACAGGCAACAATATGAGGACCACTCATGACCTCGCTCTCCAATCTCTATTCTCCTTCCCTCTCTTTCAGTCCATCTCTGACCCTTACATGGCATGCAAAATGACCCTGATCCTCCCAAAAAGAAGATTACCCAACCCCTGACAGAGAAGTAATCTCTCTGAAAACATTGACTATTAACATTTCAACATGCTGCCTCTAAACAGAGGAAAATGCCTCTCTGGAATGCTTAATTGCAGTGTAGGACACACAATGCTCCTTTAGGTATGCTAAATGGAAAGCCTTGGCTACTGAAGGAAGGCATTCCACCATTGTAAATGTACAACAATGGACCTTTACAGATTTGCGCTTGGCATAGACTTCATAAATTAAAGTAAACTTCAAGAATACATTTTCATAGGAATTTGTTTTAGTGTGTTGTTCTGACACTACAGAGGGTTTATTTTTTTCAGATTTGTGACTATAAATATGTCTGAACCTTAAGTTTGCAAGACTAACTCATGAGTACTAGAGCCACTTTCCCAGTGAAGTATAATTGGTCACATTGTTGCCTGTGAATGTTGTCATGAGATAACATTCCAATCATTTGACCTCTTACTTTTAGCTCATTTAATTACTTATCTGTGTTCTGCACAAGGCTTAAAGCTGTGTTGCCAGTTGTGTTGCTTTAATTTTTTGTCATTACTTTTGGTGCAGAATTTTTTAACAAGTCAAAAATAAATTTCAAGAGTTTCCTGTGCATTTATACAGGGTTTTTTGTTTGCAATAATTCAGAGACTTACCCTTGTTTAATATGACATGTATGACCCTCAGTTCATCGCACTTCTGCAAGCAATGTTTAACAAACTCTTTGACCACAGTATTAAAACTGACATAAAGTCAATGACTGACTAGAGTTGAGAAGAAATTTGTATGATACAAAATTCAAAGAGCAACTAGCCGCAGCCTGGCATTTTAAAACCAGTTACTGTCTCTCTAATCATGTTGGCAGATGTCTTACACTGGAATTTTCCATAAGAGAAACAGGGTGGCTCTGCCTACATACATACATCCTTTTGTCCATCAGTTTGTGCCTGTAATTATCCTGTCATGTCTCAGTCACACACTGTTGATGCTATTCTGTGATGCAAGCCGTAATTCAAATTATTTTTAGCGTAAAGTCCAGGCACAAGAATCGGTAATCCAAGGAGTGACATCTGGCCTTCAGGGCTTATGTGATTAGCAGAGAGCCTTGCCCCTAATAGCCCAGCGGACGTTCTTCATTACCTCTCTAGAGGAGTCATAGTTATGGTATCAGACATAAAGTGAGCAGGCATACCTGGCAAAAGGAAGAAAAATAAAACTACATCCGAATGATTCTTCAGAACACAGATGTGTAAATACCATAGCTGAGATTTAAATACATTAACTGTTACAGGAAGCACAGTTAAGCTATTGGAGAAGCTGTGCTAAATCAGTTACAGTACAACACTAGCTAGGCATTCAGTAAGCCCTTATCCTCTGATATAAAATACAGCTTCAATCCCGCTGCATTAAGGCTAAGACCAGATGACCAGAGAGATACCTAGTGAGCCAAAGCCCAACTAGGACAAACAAAAAAAATATATATATATATATTGGAAAAGTAGGAAAAAGATAGGTCAGTAGACTTTAAGTTAAACAATTGAAGCAAAGGTCTTCCATCTTCCTATCAAATTAATCAACACTGAAAGAACTAATAATGATAAAGAAACCATTTTTTATTTTGTTTGTTTTTCTGGCTCCTCAGTGGAGTTGACAATTAAAATAGCTGTCCTATATTTTGGAAATATGGACCTTAAATTTTAAATCGGAAATTAACAAAAGTTGCCAACTCACAAAATGCATATTTAACAGAGAGAGGCAGCAATTTTAGAAACAGTAAACTAAATTTGAATATTATTTGTTTGAGTTTGTTAAGGTTTGTGTGTGCACAGGTCTGTGAGATTAATTGAATTGTGAGTCAGTTGGTTAACTGTAAAGCCTAAATGGATGTGCTGATGTTCACATGGCCAGGTGGAAGCTCTTAGTTTGTTAGCAGTAAACTTCTTTAGGTTTATACAAAACGTTAGCATTTTGTCTATGAGCAAAAGGGTCGGATAATCTTTTTTGTTCTGTAATAATCATTTCAATGTTACAGAGAAGCCTGGCTGTTTGTGAGGAGAGAGATAAAGAAAGGGACTATTTTTGGGCAGTTGTTTGCTTGGAGAAGCTTTTGCTTATTCTGAGGCAGTTTGTTCCCAGGAGTTCAGAGTACAGCCTTGCTGCTGTTTTGCTTTTGTTTTCTTGTTTTCGTGATCTGTGGTTGTGAGGGAGTTCAGTGCCCCTCTCCTGTTTTATAGTTACTTGAACATTTCTTTTTCTTAAACTTTCCTTAAGGTTATAATTGTGTACCAATAATTACGTGTGGAGGATTGTTTATAGGGATAGGAAAATTATAATAATTCCCTGAAACTTGTAGATGTCAGACTATTTTTATGAATTATTTTGTATTGCTTCTTTTTTCTATGGAATGTTCTGTAAAAATGGTATTCTTTTAGTATTTACTCATTCTGTTTACAAGGCTGCATATGGGCTCAGTGGGGAAATGGCATTTCCTCTGCATGACCTGATGATTTGCATAAGTACTATTAGATTTAAATCTGCTATTCTCTTTGCTGAATCTTTTGGCTTTTTTATGTTATTAAACAAGATAAAAGAAAAAAGACCTTTATGAACACTAGGTTAGCTATTTCAAAATTAACTTTAATACTGTAGTATATGATGTTCTAAAAACATTAGAATATAGAACTATTTAAAATAAAATACTGAAGAAACAATTACGAAACTATATGTTGAAAGGTTTTAAACAAAAGCAAAAAACATGATGCATTGCCATATATGCTTAGTGTTTTAATGACCTGCTCTGACCCAAGCTGTTTTTATTTAAAGCTTGTGACAACTCCTCATGTTTCAAACTCTCTCAAATTTCTAACCTCTCACTTTCATTCCCTTTGCCCCTCCCTTCTGTTCCCTCTTGTCACAGGTATGGCCTCGCAAGTGCAAGTGTTCTCCCCTCACACTCTCCAGTCAAGTGCCTTCTTTAGCGTAAAGAAACTCAAGGTGGAGCAGAGTTGTAACTGGGATATGACAGGGTACGGCACGCACAGCAAAGTCTACAGCCACAACAGCAGCAAGAACGTATCGACCACCAGTGGTGCCCTTGGCATCAACAGCTCCCTGCAGGTTGCCAGCTCCACTCTGCCCTACGAGCAGACTCTCATCTTCCCAGCCAGCGCTGGCCACATTGTGGTGGCCTCAGCCAGCAGCACTTCAGGGGCCGTTGGGTCTCTGCTGGGCAGCAGTGGTGGAGGCAACAGCAGCAGCAACAGCAGTGGTGGTGGAGGTGGTGGAGGTGGAAGTGGCTTGGGTAGTGGAGTTGGTGTTCACAACTTGACACGCCGCAGCACGGTGAGTCTTCTAGACACTTACCAGCGATGCGGGCTTAAACGCAAGAGTGAAGAGCTTGACAATAACAGCAGCGTGCAGATCATCGAGGAACACGGCCCACCAATGATTCAGAACGGAGGAGCAAGTGGAGCCGCAGTGGCTACAGTGGCCACTGCCACGTCCACTGCAACATCCAAAAACAGTGGCTCCAACAATGAGGGAGACTACCAACTGGTTCAGCATGAGGTGCTCTGCTCCATGACCAATACCTACGAAGTATTAGAGTTCTTGGGAAGAGGAACTTTTGGACAGGTGGTTAAGTGCTGGAAAAGGGGAACAAATGAGATAGTGGCCATCAAGATCTTAAAGAACCACCCTTCGTATGCGCGGCAGGGACAGATTGAGGTCAGCATCCTGGCACGTCTCAGCACGGAGAGTGCAGATGACTACAACTTTGTGAGGGCCTACGAGTGCTTCCAGCACAAAAACCATACGTGCCTGGTATTTGAGATGTTGGAACAGAACTTGTATGACTTCCTCAAACAGAACAAGTTCAGTCCTTTGCCTCTCAAGTACATCAGACCCGTGCTTCAGCAGGTGGCCACAGCCCTTATGAAACTGAAGAGCCTTGGGTTGATCCATGCAGACCTGAAACCAGAGAACATCATGCTTGTGGATCCATCTCGACAGCCCTACAGGGTTAAAGTCATTGACTTTGGTTCAGCCAGCCATGTCTCCAAAGCAGTCTGCTCCACTTACCTACAGTCCAGATACTACAGGTAAGAACAGCAATGTTCACAACATATGCTTGGTATGAATTAGATGTAACAGGCTTAAAGTTATTTATTTGATTCATTCAGTGTGGGGACAAAGAAAAAATGGGTACAAAATTTTGTCTTTTATTTTTTTACTGTCCCATTATTTGTCTCAGTTGTAAATATATATATATATATGATTTTGTTTGATTTATTGCTGTTTTAATTGGAATTTTTTTCATTGGTCAGCTAATTATTAAGCATTCAGATTTGCTGCCAATCTCATTCTCTGCATTCCAGCTTTGTGCTTTTTGCTTGTGTTTATTCCATTAGTTGAAGCCCTATTTAATGTTAAACAGGGCAGTAAAACTCAAAGGCTTGCAAAGTAGCCAACTGCTTATTGTGTTTAATAGCACAAAAACAAAATACAAGCATGTTTCGGTGCTATTTTGATGATTATACAAGACCTGCTTACTTAGTTAGTCACATCTTCTGAAACTCGGGTAAAAGCCAGTAGACCACAGGGAATTTTAAAACAATGATGTTGTTCAGTATCATAAAAGATGATAAAAAATGGTTGTTTCCTGTTGTTGGTAGAAGAGGGTTGAAAAGATCCCAAACAAACTGTCTTGTGGAAAAAGGGCACTAATCATTTGAGGTGGGAGTCTGCCTATAGGCATCTATTTACCCTTCTGCACACCAGGCTTCAGACCCTCAGACCCTATTACTGACTAGCTCCCATTTCCCTGGGGATAGAGATGAGGGGTCAGTTTGAGTTCTCTTGTAATGTGTGCTTGTAATCCACACCAGCAGACCCTGCATTAGAACCAGATGACTCTCTGAGAAGACCTCTTTTTCCTCTCCCAGTTCCTAAAAAAATACTTTTTACCTATGGCAAACAGTGTGTTTAGGTTTCAGTAAAAGCAGAATTTGGAAAACTGTATAAGGAATCAGTTAGTGTTCATTCTGTATCTTCACAACTGAGAGAACAGTGTGGTGCTCAGGTTTGGTTCTGTTCTGGAGTTGATGGAGGAGCAGGTGTAACCACATACAGTAACACAGACTCACATGCACATACGCACCTGCCAGGTGTTACTTTTCAACTTTGCACAATGTGGATTCTGCTGTATGAAGATGTTGGAAACTATTGGCTAAAGGGTTTTGCTGTATATAGATTCTCATTACAGTTTCTAATTACCATTTTAAATGTACTGGACTGAAACCAATAACTTCCTGTTTATGTGGCAAAACATAAAATGATTAGTAACAACATTAAACTACTGTTTCCATATTCCTAAATATCTGGTTACATCTGTCAGGTGTATTGTTGTAACTGATCTTTGGTTGATTGGCCTTAGTTTTTTAAGCATTTTTTTAACTTGTGTTTTAATACAAGAGAACTCTATGAGGAAATGGGATTATAAATGCTTACAGACATTACTGTTATGTAATTTTAAGTATGTCATTCCAAAGTAAACACATCTCATAGCATGTTGTTCTTTGCTATAAGTCAACAGGCAGGTTATAAAGCATTCTTGTTTGTTTTCCCTGGGAGTGATAGGAGGAGGTGGGCTGAAAGATCATCCCTCCATTTCCTCTTAGCAACAGAAGGAAGGACAAAAAGACTTAAAATGACCAAAACCTATCCATCAGCCACTAAACCTTGGCCAGGGCTGCATAAAGATTGTGTTTAACAGTATGTGGGCTTTAACCAGGCAGCTCTTACAATTTTTTTCAACAAATTAGCTTGTTGGAGATTCGTACCATGGGTTTATACAGTGGAGAGCAAACAAACTTTGACTATAGGATGAATTCACAGTGAGTTCATAAGTTAAATGAATAATATCAGTCCATCTTTGATGATTACAGATGAGAAGATAGCAGGGTTGTTGCTTGTACCTTGATAAGGTAGGGATTACATGCAGGTGTGCTTACCCAGATTTGGAAAACTGCATTTGTGATACTCTATACTCACTATAACAGCATCCGTATTCTCAAAATGTATTGATTCTTTTAGAATAAAACTTTTTTATCTTATTATGAACAATAACTGGTTTTGTTTAATGAGGTGAAAAGACCTCAGAGAATAATAGCAACAGCTGTTTGCATTTTAGATGTCATAGATTGTTTGCTGTTGACAATACATGTCCTGTAACAGCCTTGCAAATGAGTTATGGATTTTTCACAAGGTTGACTCATGCAAATAAAATACCAGTATTCAAGGTAAACAAGATCAGCTTTCAGTGTGCTTAGAGTTTTAACTTTGTTCGCCTCAGTGCTTAGCAACTACAGGGTCATTTAGCTGAGCTCATCTATCCTTGTCAGAAGGCCTGTCTGTAGGACTTTTACGCTTGATGCCTATGGGTTTTAATACAGGCAGTCTTCTAACATTTTTAAACACATTAATCTTAAAAGTTTTAAATGATCTGTGCTGTCTTAAGTAGATCATTATATAACGTAACCCTGGCCCTACTTCTTTTATCCCCCTCTCCAGCTCCTCTTCCTCGTTCTTTATAGCTAATGATGTAACAGGTAAGTGTAAAGGTCAACCTTACCCTGTGCCAAATAAAGGAATTGTCTTGTCCCAGATGGACATGTTTGTCGTATTTAGTATCTCATTTACTTAAGGCCATGAGGTTGTTGGATTGCAACAAGACGTTATTTAGGTTTATGTGCCATTTCCTGAGGCAGTCCAGCTGGTGAGAGCGGGCCTTGTGGTGCCAGCCGGTAGTGAAGAGGAAGTGTAATATGCAGACAAATGCAAGTATTAAAGGAAACACCCAACATGACTGTCTGCTGAACTTTCTAAAGACCTTGTTATTTAAAGATAGAATGCTGATGTCTTCAAATTTGTGCAGGGTGTCATCTGTTCAAGGTCTAGATGGTGTCTGATCATATTTTTTTTTCCTTTTAGACACAATTCTCAGTGGTGTCAGAATTTATCCAGAATCAGATTAGGGATATGGGGTTATAATTGAAGGTGAGGGTTGAGAAATGAATATAAGCAAATAAAACACATAAATAAATAGAAAAGTCAGTACCTTTAAAAAACTGAATGGGAAAATTGAAATGGGAAACCACCACTGTTCTTTCGATCTTCCTATGATAACATTGTTGTTTATCCCTGAGTGATAATTTCAGAGGCGTTCCCTCAGCATCAGCGACTAATATCCTTAGTGATACATCAAAGTGCTGAGTCCAAAAGGTATCTTGAGAGTTTCCCATAGCCATCAAAGTGTTTTTGGGATAACACTGTATTACTATATATGCCTTTTTAGAAAGACTTCCCTATACATGCTGATAAGTTACCTTTTTGTTTACACCTGCTTGCTTCATTGGTACAAGACAGAAGGATCCTGAAAGAGACAGGAGAAGTTCCTTAATTAAGTGTATTAACAACAACCCAGAAGCCTGAAGCACTACATTCTTACACACTTGTCAGCACCTCCCTGTTTTTGGATATTATTAGACTGCAGTCATCAAAGATGTCATACACCTATGAATGAACAGCATGTACTGACAATCAGAAATGTAATGGGTGCAGGTAAAGTTGCCTTTAGATGTAAGTGAAAAGAAAATGAGTCAACAGTGTCTGAGAGGGTGGAATGGGCTTATCGATGACAGCAATAATCTTAAGTGAGCAGTGTCCCAGTTTTATCAGAGTGAATATTACATCTTCACAAAAATCCTCTTCTTTGAACTCTGTACTTTATCCATGCATTTATTTATATGACTAATAAAGACATGCTTCATAAAACACAGGCCATGTCATAGCTCAAACATCTGCCAACATTTGTTTTATATTTCTGTTTTATTGCTCTTTGGTACAGTGACTGTTTGGGCTGAGCCGTCCCAATGTAAGCCGAGTCTCTGCCCCACCTGTCTGTATATCTCTCTATCTGTTGTTAGCGTCACACAACCAGACAGACAGGACAGGCGTTCCAGCACATTTACCCTGCTTCCGTCAAACATCAAGGGGTGTTTTAACGAATGAGGTTGCTATTAGTTACTGTTCTCTGAAGCATGTGTGAGAGTGCATGTGTGGATGTGGCAAAGAGTGAGAGAAAGTCAGGTAAACGGTGGGATCAGGTTGCTGGAGAGGAAAGATGAATTAGAAAAGGGCTGAAAGACAGGTTGTCTCAGTGGCAGCAGTGCAGCTAATAGTGCAGGTGTTGTTTATTAGAATATTCTCAAGAAACAATCTTGAACTGCAGAAAGATAGAGGAAACTGGAGCTGTGAGGGATGGAGGTGTGAAGATGGGTTTTTGTTTTGCATTCCTCACCATTGCATGGAACAAGACTCTCTTTCCCCATCCAGAGGAAGATTATTTCTATTGCAGATAAACTTTCATTAGCTTCAACCTGACAGGGTTGCTTTTTAATGCAGTTAATTTTTCTGCTGACTTTTGAGATGTTTTATAATTAACTTTATATTTGCAGCTTGCGGCCACTCAAACCCAGGGCTGTCCTGCTGTTGTTGACTGTAGATGCTAGGCCATTGATTATTATCAGGAACTTGTATATAAGAGGTAGACCCCTGAAACATTAACTACTGCACTGTGTATTACTGCACTGTGTGTACTGCACTTTAATGCTCTTTATGGGAATTGTAATACCTTAGTATGCATGACAGAGTCCTAATAACCTGCTTCTCATTTATAATTTGCCTCTGGGCAGCTCTTCCATGTGTCTCCAAAGAACAGTCAGCAAGCAGGAGACATGTAGCAGTAAAGCTAATTAACTACCGGTAGCCAAGCATATGCATCAGAACATATACAGTTGTCTGTCCCTCACAATCATTTTGGAATATAGCGAGTGTGAATTATTTAATTCTTTAGGAAGAATATGAACTTTGCCATACAGGTGATGGCTACAATCGTTATTACAGGCACAAGCTACCCAGGTGTCCACACAACACATAAGGCTCCTTCACAAGACACCTCAGGGCGGGACTTAGACGCCTTCTGGATGCCTCAGTGTGTTTTCTGAATGGACTGAGGCAGCAAGGGGGGTAG
The DNA here is from genome assembly GCA_028566095.1 of Kryptolebias brasiliensis. Classification (NCBI taxonomy): domain Eukaryota; kingdom Metazoa; phylum Chordata; class Actinopteri; order Cyprinodontiformes; family Rivulidae; genus Kryptolebias; species Kryptolebias brasiliensis. The sequence continues at coordinate 21,874,055 of JAOXNZ010000012.1, read as the reverse complement.
AAGCCAACCCACCCCTGATGTGTCTTTGTGCCCCGAAGCAAGGTAGTAACAGAGCTGAAACGGTCGAAATGTGAAAAGGTAATCTGGCTTTGTGATGCAATAATATGCTGAAGTGATGTTGTATAGTCTGTGCAACCACCTGGTTGTGGGATTAAACAACAACAAACAGGTTCATTATTGAGTGAAGATCAACTTTGAATTTAGTTTAAAAATTGTGACTTTTTGCAGCCACCCAGCCCTGGGATTTCAAAGCTTAAACAACATAGTACAGATTCATTTCAGAGAACTCTTAACTCTTTTATTTTAACTAGTAGTATATTCTCATCAGTGGCAAATTGGGACAGAACTGTTTTAAGAAAGAGCCTGTATACACTCGCACCCTGCTAGTGTGGGACATTGTGCTCCTCCGATAAGACTTAGTTTTCTGAGCTTCACATCTTTTTTTTTCCGGGATACTTGTCTTTGTTCTCTGTTTCAATTCAATTTCCATACATTACCCAGGACATTAAGCTGACGGAAATTAAGCTGCCTTGATAAAACGAAGCACACTGCCCACTCAGACTCACTAAGGGTGCAATCTCAACAATCTGTATTAATTGTCTTACTTGAAGCACAGGCCTTTTCTTCATCTAAGCTTTTGGGGTGTATAGCAAATGATGGTAACACATAGTCATAACTTATTCAACCTTTTGTGTGCTTGGAGAGTTGCTAGATAACACTGCAAGGTGAACTCAGGAAGCCGTAGGTTATTAACTTGTCCATCCTTGGGGGGTTGTTGTGACAATTGCAGTCTAAAAATCATTACCAGGAACTTTAAAATTCTTACTTTAGTGAGTGTATATTAATTTTCCTGTGTGCCACAAACTTGTATCTTTTCTGTAGGGTTCAGGCATCAATTGGTTTGGCAGAGTGATGGCTGCCATCAGCAGCTGACTGGCACAAGTGCCCTTGGGTCTAAATAAATCATGAGACTGCCTGCTGATCCCCTACCTCCATCATTCCTGTATGCCCACTATCCCTCCACAGGGAGCACCAGAAAGTGTGTAGCCCCCATCACTGCATGCTGCCTTGGCTCCTTCTCGCTCCCTTCCCTTTCTCTGCTTTCTCATCTCCCCTCACCTTTCCTTCACCCCCCTCATCACCTCTTCCATTCACTTACATGAATATTTAAAAGCTAACACCAAGATGGAAAATATGCAGCAAGGGCAATAAAGACGTGCTTTAAAAAAACATTCATTTTGGAACTCTGATTTTTCTAATTTATTGCAAGTTAGGGGATAAAATTCAAAGCAGTGTAATTACAGAGAGGGAGTGTTATAAAGACAGAAACAAACAGAGACTGTTGATAACAGTCAGAGAGAGGGACAAACAGAGGGCAGGGGAGAAACTGAGGGAGTTTGATCTATTCGGGAGGCCCGGCAGGGAGCTGCAATTTGCTCCGTCGTGGCTATGTGTGTGTCTGTGTGTATGTTTGGACTTTGTGCCACTGTGACAGAGAATGCCTGGTGTGCAGAGGCCCATGCAGGCTCCCATGAAGTTTTCAGCAGAACAAAACAGATGCATTTGTTTTCTCAATTGCAGGAATTTGCTAATGTGCATATATGAGGGTAAATAGTTTGGCTAATTTGCAGCAGCCAAGTGGGCAGGGCTCAGCCAACCATGGGACCTCAGAAAAAAAGAGGCTTTAGTGACCCCTGTATTATGTTGTTTCCTGTCTCATCATTTACTATCATGTCTGGTCATTAAAACAGCTCACTTCTTTTGTAACCACCATAAAAAATGTGCCTACTTGATTTTATGTTCCACCTTTCTGTCACTTTTTAATGTATTCATTTCACAGGGTGTTGTACAACAGGCTAGTTATGCACAATTCATATTCACATTGACAGTTGTTGCTCTATAAAAATGTTGCTTTTTTATTGCAAATGAAATATTAAATGAGCTTCTGATTTTACCACTTAGACTAGTTTCAGTGACACACACAGAGACATAAAGCTGTATTGCTACGTGCCTCTTAGACTCCAGTTATTAACATCATATATATTTTTATTACAGAACAATAGATCCTAAATAGGACTGGAATGGTTTTATAAAATATTTTTAGTAAGTTGATAATAATGACAAATAAGGTATCAAATGAAACTATAACATAACACAGATCTGGTTTTCAGTTAAACGGAGTATGGGTTTGTGAATTGGAGAAGGAATATGAAAGGTTTGTTACTTTATGTTTACTAACACAAAATAATGATGTAGGCATTTTTGCATTGAGGATTTGTTTGTGCTAAAATCACACAATCTTGTTTGGATCTTGAGGAAAACAAAATAAGCTATTTTCACATAATTTACACCAGTATCGTCATACTTTTATTGACTCCATGTCTCCTCACATAAGGACATCTCCAGGGGTTTGTTCAATTCAACCTGAGGAGCTTTTCATAAAAATTGCTTTTTTGTATTCTTTTGAAGCCACGTGCTTGTCATAAAATAGGTTTGAAGAAAGTCGTATTTCACCCAAACTTGATAAATAATTTAAAACGACTAATAGCACCTTGTGACAGAATGAGAAAGTATTGCCATGACATATCAGATGGCTTGTGGTTCCAGCCTTAGGCTTAATTTGTTTGGAAAAATAATTACTGCTGTATTGGATTCTTGTTAAATATTAAAAAGGTTAGTATTAGGAATGTGGCAACATTCAAGATTGTTTTAGCCTTTTCCTGACAAACTTGTTGCTTCATACACAACTATAGCAGACAGGCAGCCACACAAAATGTGCACTTTGTGGCACAATTCAAGCTATGGCGTAGCTAAATTTTATAAAGTACAACACTGGAAAATAATAAACTCTCTATGTGGTTAGTCGCTGAGCTTTAAAGCCTAATCCCTGTGTTTTATGAGCAAGGAGCGTCAGATTGTCTGCAGAGTTCAGATAGTTATTGAAAGCACAAGATAGAAGGCACTAAAAGAGCATCAAGACGCTGTATATTAGCCCACTGGGGGGACAAAAAAGTAAGATTGGAGATAACAAAAAAGGAAAGGCATAAATACTGAAATAAAGCATGAGATAAAAGGCAAGCAAAACAAAAGAAAATGAGATTAAATTAATCAGTATAAAAAAGAACAGAAGCTGTTCAACTCAAGTAGACAATTTGAGGGGTGGAGGGGTGTATTGCTGGCTGATTAAATAAAGGATACATCCTTCCCTGCTGCATAGTGCTTCATCCAAATTCTTCATGCCACCTAATTTTTCTGTTGAATCAACGAGCATGCAACAAATATCAGAGGTTTTTACATATAGATGCCTATATTTTAAAAGTATGCTATCTGCCACCAAGAATCCCCTCACTGACCCAATCTGAACTTAGAAATCACAACATCTGTAGGTGTGCCATCAGAATTAACTAGACATATCTCATATCACCCCTTTAAACACAGCAGGAACATCAAGGCAGCTACAACATCAATACAAAGTTTTTCATTACAACCAGAATCTATATATCGTCAGCTGACTTCTCTTTAAAATGAGCAGTTATCCTTGTACAGTATTTTGCATACATACATTTTACCCTTCTTTACTGTTTTGATGATATTTACATTTTTACAATGGTTTCAAGCAGACGATCTACCAGAAACAAGAAATGAGAAAAAAATAAATGAATACAAAAAATTTCAGTGAAGGCTTGTAACTTCCTGAGAAGAACATCATCAAGCTGTGTACTTTGCATTAAATATGCACAATAGATAAATGTGGAACTCCTGCAAAAGCTACTTTCAACTTACAAATAAAAGACACAAAAGCACTCTTACTTGAGTTAAAAGTGCATTTAAATTAGGTGACTTAAATTAAATGTCCTTGTATCTTTTAATAGGGTGTACAAGTTTCAGTGCTTTTTATTGTGTGTTTTGTTGACATGAATGAACATTAACATGCATCAATTCTTGAGTTTTAAAAGGAGTCTCTCTGTTGCTGCAGTCGTCATGGTAACCAGGGCTGTGGTTCAAAAAATGTTCATTTGCCTCCGCAGGTTCAACACCTGAACTATAACGGGGCTGTTTTGATCTTCCTTCCTGCCCCCCAACTAACAGCTGTGCACATTAGGGACAGGGAGGGCCCTTGAGCCACACTCTCATCTCACTTCTATTGTTTGCCCAGGTGGGCCTGGACACCCTATCAACCTCCTCCATCCCAGCCCCCACACCAATACCAATCTCTCCTTCTCTTTTCACCTTCCTCTCCCTCTTTTGCTTTACATCTCTTTTTCTTTTTTCCTTGCTCCCCTCTGTCTTTATTCCACAGGGACCTGTGGTCCAACTGAAGCTTTCGGTTACACAAAGAAACCCAAATTGGCTTTCATCTGCAGCCTGTTACCAGCTGTGTACATTGTACATCTGTGCTCCCTTTTTGCACAGAAAAAGTATAGTTTTTTTTTTTTTTACCAATGACAGGCTATTAATATTAGTTTTGAGTCATAGCTACAGTCATTGTAAAAAAATAAGTTTTTTTTTTTTACAACACCTTTTGTGTTCTTGATCAAGTCTTTACCCAATGAGGCTGCTCCATTTTATTTAAACATCTTTAAAAGAAAAAAATAAAAAATAAAACAAGGCTGACAAACCCATAAAAGTACTGTCCTTTCATCCATTCTGTGTCAATAAGGCTTTAAAGCTCTTGACATAACACATGTAGGTGCTAGAAGTGCACAAACTCTCCAAGGGCCCAAAGTCCCAAACTAATTTGGTGTCACTATGGTGACAGTGCTCAAAGAGAGAAACAAAGATAAGATTTTTAGGTGTGTTTCTACTCAGAGTATGTGAAGGAAAGTTTTAGCAGAGTTTCTGACTTTGTGTACTGCACTGTTCAGGTCAAAGAGAAGAACAGCTGAGAAAGCAGCAGGGACCTCACATTAGCGAAGATCCCTACCCCTTGTCCTCTTCTAACCTCTTTGCTTCTTTTTACAACTTTCCATCCATTGTCCTCCTCTATGAGCCTGTTATGTCCTCCTGCTTTTTTCCATCACTCCATTCCTCTCTCAATTTCCTCTATTCTGACCTTTGTCCCTCATGCAGATCTGCCTGGCATTTCAATCATCACATCTAGGAGACAATCTCAAATCCTCATCCATCACAGCTGGCTGTAAGGGTAGAGAGCTTTACTATATGCCCCAGTACAATATTTGTGTGTGACGTTTTTGAATATTTAATCATATGCTTTGCATTAACATGTTTAAGAACATTCAGAAGACCCTGAGGCTGTGAGATGCATTTAATGTCAAAGATTAAAAAATAATAATTTAAGCAGTTTATGTACTTAATTTAAGAATCCCTTATAGCTTTATATACTTACAAAGAACATCCAAATATTCATCTGTTCCTTTCATTTAGTGCATGAACAGGTGGTTAAGGGGAAAAGAGGTCATACCATATCTTACTTTCCTTTGTGTGTGTTTGTGTATGCTAACAGGTTTATGTGTCTCTGAGATATCTGTACCTACAAACATCGCAGGCACCCATGCTGCTGACAAAGTTAAATCTGTTGTTCTTGAATGCGTCAAAAACAAGCATTGTTGCGGTAAGAAAGAACTCAACTGACTCCTTGAGCTCATGTGCACCTCTTCTCTTTGAATCATAAACACACACTGCAGCTCAAATCAATCATAACTGCAGCACCTGTTCTGAAATGAAATGCCAGCATCAGTTAAAAAGGCTGCCTGTTTGTTTGTCTGTACTTCTGTCTGTCTGTTTTGTTTGCCTTTTCTTCACGGGAGCAGAGGGAAATGCTAGCGAATGCATGACTAAGTGCAGTGAATCATAAATGATTTGAGGAGTGTATCGGTGCACGGAAAGACTCAGTGCAGGGCACCAGTGACTTGTCACACTTTTGTTCTGTCTTCTGTTTGTTTTGAGGCTGACAAGTGTATTGTTATCCTTTTTCTAAATTTAAATAGTTAAAGTCTATACTTTAACTATAAGTTATGTATGAGGCTTATCATTATTCAAAATAATGAGAAGTTGAGACAGGTCTTAAGATAACAGCTAACAGTTAAAGAGGCACTGACCCGGTGCAAAAGGTTCTGCAGATGATACATATCAGTCCATCAGTCTCATCATGTAAGTCTAGCATTAAAATGTGTATTTTTCAATATTAGAAAAACGTAATTTAACAATACAGAAGAAGTAAAATTTCTGAATCTGTGTATTGAAACAAACACAAAAAGTACAGCACAAGTCCCACCTCCTTCCTTTTGTTAAGCTGAATGTGAAGAGTGCTATTTGCATTACAAGGTTCCTGTGGAGCAGAATGAAGCACAGACAGAGCTGTGAGCAAAACGAACACACTCAGGGTGGCCCTGTGCTAATTGCGACTGGGTTACATTTACTGATTATAGTTAAGTGGTCCAAAATGGTCCCCTGCTTTTAGTTACATTGACCCACTCCCTCTCCTGGTGGATGTGGTCAATAGCCGGCCTGTTGAGATGCCTTTCCACTGAGGAAAGAAAACAAGGCCCAATGCCTGTCTCCTTATTTCATCTGCTGAAGCAAACAGGGGGGAGAATGAGGGAAAGTTCAGAGAGCGCAAACACAAGTCTTAAATTGGTGTTAGGAAGAAGCTGAACTAAGACGTGAGGACATTAGGAAGCAGATGGATGTTATTTTTCAAGCCTTGGAAAAAATTGAAAATAAAAGATAAAAAACTAAAATAATTCTGTGGGTTCTAGAAGAAAATGCAACCAGTTATCTATCTTATTCTCTTGTGAGGGCATGCACAGCTCATGACTATTCATGTTGCCTGAAAAAACATGCAAGTGCGGTCAAATGGAAATTATTGGAATGCAAAGTGGAATGGTAATGAATTTGCAAGGGTTCGGGGTGGAGGTGAGGTGGAGAGAGGATTAAACCATGTCTAAAGATCCAGACAATTTAATGCATAGATGAGATTCTATCAGTATTCCTTCTCTTCCCAGTTACTTGTCGTAACAGGAGACCCCGCAGTGGGAGAGCAGGCTGGGGTTGGTATAACAGCCACTGGATCACACAAGCTTTGATCTCCCTCATGGGTTTCTGTGCCTCTATGGGATAGTCTTTAGTTCTGGAGATGAGGATGTGTGGATCTTACACCCCCTTTAGGGCTGGCTCACTAGTAGGTTTGTACTACTAGAAGCAAATCGTTAGCAAAGTTGAAACTCTCTGATTTTTCTTGATACCCATTGCTGACTTGAACATAATCAGAAACATTTTGATTCAGCTAAAAAAAGGCTGTTTCAGTGTTAAATTTCTTAATTCAGTTTCTCAGTCATTTTTAGCTTATTTTTAGGTCTAATGTTTTACATAACCCATTCACAGTAGTATAATTCATTCTGCCTCTGAATGCTGTTCTCAGAACCACTGTTTTGTCCTTCTTGCTGCTTAGATTGCCCTGTGTCATAATGTCTCTCACGGCAGACATGATTCCACTCCAATTTTAGCCATTAGGTGACATCACCATTGTGTATTCCTCATAAAGACTACATCACTGGAACTCTGGTTTGCCTAAAAGTAACCAATCCTTGAGGACCTGTGGCCTATTAAGGCAGTTATTCACATAGCTTACAGTTATACGAGGGGAGATATTAAAGTCAGAAAATAACAAGCCCTGTTACATAAACATGAAGAAGTAATATGGGTAAAAAAAAAGTTCCTTTTATTATGAGGCTAGCTAAATTACAACATGCTGATTAGTGAGTGAATGTTTTATGAGTTTGGCATGCTGACATGTAGGGATTTGTGAGTGTGTGTGCCTATGTGTACATGTCCTTGTGTGAGACAGAGGTTAGCCTCCTGTGACTAATACAACACAAAACCCTTGCTTTTGGAGCATAAATCCCAACAAGAGCTCACAGCAACCAGAGCAGTCTCTAAAAAAACTACTTTTATCACAGCTGAGTGGAACTTCTTTTGTTTGTGTACATGCCTGGCTGTTTGCACTACTATATGCACATCTGTGTGTACATGCACAAACAAACATCCAACTGTGCTGGTTGATTACATTTCCAGGACACGGTCAGTGGATCGTATAAGTTCATACATCCATACAATTTAAAGGGTTTTCTAGGCTTTAGAGCAATCCCCATCACATTACAAATACAAAAGAGTCAGGGAAGTTAGAAAGAGTTCAAATGGCACAGATAGACATAGACAAACAGAGGGCAGGGTCGAGCTGCGGGGAGAGACAGGCCTTTTGAATGAACATTTAGGTTAGAAACACTGGAAGCTTTTCCACTGTCATCAGAAATAGATCACCCCCCACCCCCATCCAAAAAAATAAATAAATAGGATCAGCTATCCAGGACACACCACATCACTCAAAACTGGGCCTTACGACTGGACCAGGGACTCTGCTTCACTCCCCAATAGGAGAGAAGATCCAAGGACGTCTTACAAAGTTTCCATGGTTGCATAGCTCAGCTAGATCTAGTTTTGTTTATTTTTCGCCTGCAACATGCTCTGCTGTACCAACCCACATTAATGAAGACTTACAGACTTAACCCTTTGGTGGGCAGCTGGGTGGCTAAACACATTTACACAGCCAAGATGCACTATTTGTTCTGTGCTCTCATTTCATGGCTACTGTGACATTTAGGCAAACATGTAATGGGGAATGAGGTTGGTTTATGTTTCCGGCATCCTGGGCTCCATGCCTGATGATAATGAGGGAAAGAAAGGCCAGAGGAGAGGGGTGGGGTCAGTATGCTAATAATGGGTGTACATTTTAATGCCTCACTTGCATCATGGAGTGGTTTGGAGATACGATCATCATTCTCCACCCTCTTTCCCCTTCATTATCCCCCTGCCTCTCTCCTCCATCTCTGTCCTCCCCCAACCCCTTATTTTTGCCCTTATCTGTCTCTGTGAACGTCAGTACCTTACACCCCACTTTTCTTTGCCTCTTCCCCATCCTTTTTCTGGTACTCCTCTCCTCCACTCACCCTCCCGCTAAAACTCCTTTCTCCCAGAATATGAGATACATTTGTTTTCCTCCACCAGGCTGCAGGAGTGGGACGTGGCGTTCAAAGTGCTGATGTGTTGGTTTCTGGGTAATTACAACATCCCTTGGTCTCCAAGAAAACTCTAAACTAATGTTTAATTTGCCTCTCTACTCAAAGGAAGCCTTCCTTTGTTATTGCTGTGGCAATTAGCTGCAGCCAAGGCCAAGGCATTTCCTGTGATTGTTGTGATTTGCATAGAAAGTGAATCAGACAATATCAAAACCCTATAACCTCTTCTCTTACTAACATTTCTCCCCTTGCTCATCTACTCTCTTGTTTATTCTTTTTGATGAATTTCCATCAGTGGCCTTACTGTCATTTCAGCTCTGGTGTCTGATACCTCCATACAATCTGATTGACAGAAGAGGTATTGACTAACATAGTGATGATTTTCCAGCAAAATTAAAGTGTCATGTGTCTTTTCCCTGCATGATTCCTAATGGTCAGTCTCTATAGTTTCAGCCAGCAGCTTCTAATTAACTGCCTGTTTGTTACTGTTGGCATTCCACTGAGGATGGCACTAATGGAGGTTGTTAACTGAGGATATAAACATATTGTCTGTACTGTAGATATGGATGTCACAGCACATTTGTATTTTAGGCAGCCAGCTACAAGTATATTGGATCCACACACACAACACTGTCTTAGGCATGGAGGTCTACTCTATGTGTGGTTAATGAGATTATCAGTCAAAAATAAATTGTTAGGTTTGTGAATGTGCTGTTTTGGGAGAAACTATGAATTAGCAATGCTACACTTTAGTGGCTTTTGTATTTTCTGCTCTGGCCAGATAAGAAAAGATCCCTCCTGACTGTTTAATCTCAGGGTGGATTGAGCTGCCTTACTTCACATGTCTCTGTACCACATGTTTCACATATGGTAAATATTTCATTGTTGTTTTGAATGAGTGTTTTTGAATCACTGGATTTTAATGCATTGAAATAACCTTAATGAATTTCCATACAACAGTTAATTTCCATAAAAGCCCCCACTTTGCTGCTTTGCTAAGCTTTAGATTCATTAGAATACCTGAATGAATTTGCATTTTCTTATCAGCTCCTGCCTCTTTGTCTATCCCCTCTATAATAGTACCACTGTGTGACATGATACCCACATCTCCTGCTCTGCTTCTTTCAAACGCTCTTGTCAGATTATTAGAACTGGTATTTTCACATTTGTGATTTTAATGTTTTCAGTTGACTTCAAGTAGCCTATTTAAAAAAAAAGATTTAAAGATGCAGCAGGAAGAAAGCAAGCGATAGAAAGACAAATATACTAACGGAGAGACTGAGGGTAAGCTGCAGGGGCCGTTAAACCTGAGGAGTGGCTAATCCATGAGACGGTGCTCATCTGCTCCAGACTGGTGTGGCATGGTCGGCAAGTGGCACATCCAAGAACCCAGAAGTCAAACATAGCCTCCTGATCTATATTTCAAAGCTGAGAGTAGAGAGGAATTCAGTAATGAGCTCCCATCTTCCTTTTGGTAGCAGAAGGCTCTCTTTGTGGAACTAATTGAAAGTGGCATGTGGAGTACTGGGGAGCTCTTTGGGGGCTGCACAACGTTTCAGGGGATGTGGAGAGATAAGCCTGTATACCGCTGTGGCTTTTGTGTCACAGGTCTGAAATAAACAGATCTCTTAGAGGAGAGTGATGCACTTTACAGCAGCAAGTGTGTCTGTGCAGGGCAGGCGGGTGGGTAGATGTGGGTGGAACTCTTGTGTTTTTGTGTGTATGTAGGTGTGTGTGTGTGTGTGTGTGTGTGTTTGCCTTCTTTTGTCTACAACAACCTGTGTCCATAGCTGAAATTTCAACCCCAATATTCTGTATCCCCCCTCTGCCTCCCTTTAATAAATCTAGTTTTCTGTGTCAGCTCATCAGACATGCTGTATGTGTGTGTGGGTGTGTGTGTGTGTGTGTGTGTGGGTGTGCTGGTGCACATTTGTGCAGACAAGCATGCGTTATTTGGGCTCTCTGAGAGCACTGGAGGAGCAAGCTATAATGGGAGATGGGCATTCTCTATCGCAAATATGGAAATAGCCTGGGACGTTTGCAGTTAGACTGATATACTGTGTGGCATTTACCAAGTAGATGAAACAGCCTGGCCTTTAGTATTTACAGACACACATTAAAGAACACAAATTTACTCATATATGCACCCACGCAGACACACATACTAACATTAGGAGAAGAGTAAATTTAATACCAGTGAGTGGCAGGTGTCTGGATTCCGCTTTTATGTCCAGTTGGTTTGCTTATTTGGAGATGCAATGAATATCTCTTAAAAACATGGACACATCTCATCGAGGAGTTCTCATTTTTATTTTTAACCTTAAATTTCATATGTGGGTATTCCCTAGTGATTAAAACTGTGGGCAAGGTGTACCATTTCTGTAATAAACTGCAGAAATGTCAATGTATAGACCTGACTCAACTACCTGTCACCTGATTCTCACCTGTGATTGATAGTTTATGAGGAGGGAGGAAGAGGGGTGGATCTGATTTGTGAAAGCATCAGAACCTTTGAAATGAAGTTTTGATGATTTCTTCTGACAATCTCACTGGGGTGTTCTTTCTGCTAGGCCTCACAGCTTGGCTCATACATTTATTTATTGCATTATGAAGTTGGTCTCCAATATCGACTGCTGTAGCTGTTTTGTTGCAACAAGATAGTCTCACACACAGTCACTGATCTTATTAGATTATATACTGTGTTTGCTAACATGTCATTTTATATCTTTACATGACCCATCTTAAAAAAAAGCTGTCATAAGAGTAAAAATATCATATGTAGGAACAGCATAATTGAAACAAAAAATAAATAAATATATAATTCTGGCAGCTCTTCTCGTTATGTGAACTTTGAATGACCTGATGACACCTAGAGGAAGACAGTTTGTCCCAAATCATAATTTGAAACACTGATGATGACGTGAAATAATAATAAATTCTGATTTGTAGTATGTAACAACTGTGTGCAGGAGTGGCTAAAGTCTGCCAGGGAAGCAGAGAACAGCCCAGCTTAGTGCCCAGCTGCGACGCTCCCCCTAGGGGCTTTGGAGGAATGTGGAATGTGGCTGATGTGAGTCTGGTTTGAGCTGGAGATAGCAAAAGGCCCGGAGCGTGCAGCTGTGAGCAGTGATGTCTGGGAGAAGATTATGTGCATGTCAGTCTTGTTAAAATAAAGAAAACAGATAACTTATGGATCTGTTTGTGTTCTCTTGCTTAAATGTCCAAAAGACATGTTTGTATTTATTCATGCAGTTTTGTTTATGACCTTTTACTGGCTATAGTTCAGACTTCATCCCGGGAAGTGGAATGACATTCAGGCTCATTTCCTGTTTAATGGTTCAGGTCACACTCTTACGTCTTGCTTGCTGATGTCTGGAATGTGAGGCAAGACCAGATTACAACAATCTACTTCCTTCAAGGATCGGTCGGTGTGGTAGTCAGCTGAGATCCGCTTTATTCTAATCAAGTGTGTCAGGAGAGGATGACAGCTTGCTTTTGTTCTGGAAATTTCCTGTCTTGTCCTGGGCAAAGGGTCGGTTAAAGTGCAAAAAGAGGCGTATAGTACAGCTTCTTTGTTCCCCCTGCTTCATCTCACTCTCTCTTTTTCCCGCCACTTGGGGTCCCCATTGGTGATATCTCCCACCCACCAACCAATTGAAATGCCCTGTGTGTCAAAAGAGAGGGGATCTGATTGGCTGAGTCTGGGTGTCGGGGAGTTCAGGGCTGTGTTCATTGGACTACTTCCAGCAGCACCCTCAGACTGCACAGACATAAAACAAAGAGTTAAAATAAAAAATGTAGGAAACAAAAAACTAAAAAATAAAAGAGAGAGAACATCTTTGCACACACCCATGTGTGATATGATTTCTTTCCTTGACAAATCATAAATCTGTCATGCTAAATACTGGTTTCAAAGATCCACTAACTTCAACAGACAACTTCAGAGCTGTTGCTTCACACTTTGTTTTTGCAGTCTTACCCCCTATCCCCACAACAAAAAGATATTTTGGGTGCCAGAGTGCCTTTGTTGTGTGTAGTCACTGAGAAGGGATGGTCTTCCCTCTGGGTGAAATAGGCTAAGAACCCCCCCC
>JAOXNZ010000012.1:21848115-21858566 GCA_028566095.1 Kryptolebias brasiliensis | reverse complement strand
TCAATGAAAAAAAAATTTTTTTTTTAAATTAAAATAAAATAATAATAATTCTTGGTTTATGTGAAAAAGTGTATGATTTTTTCAGCAAAGAATGTAGTAATTTTGTCAAAAGTACTAAGGGGTCAGTCATTTTGAGGACTTGACAACATTTGGGTGACAACCAGGATCCACCACAGTCAGTCTGTTCCATCAATTTTCTAATTAACCAGAATCCTGGTACACTCCAGGGACTTGGTACAGTCCATAAAAAGAAAGTAGCATTCTGCAGACAGACAGAAACTAAGGCAAATAGAGAAGCTGGCAGATTGAAGGAACAAGCTCAGGGAATCATACAAGGAGGTCTTCCCAGTGTTAGGGATGTGGAGATGTGGAGCTCCTCACTTCCAAAGTACCCATGTGAGGGGGTTTTAGAGCTCTCTGCAGCCCTGTAGCTTGTCGCAAGGCAGGGCTGCCTTGGGCACTGAGAATTCATGTCACACACAGTAGAATTTGATTAGGCAGGAGATGGTAATACTGCCTGACCTGGTGGGAGGAAGGAAGAGGGTAGTCAAACAGGGCTTAGTGATAGAGAGAGGTAGGGGTGAAGGGGGGATGGGTTGTGGCAGGGAAATAGCACATGTACTGTATGCTTAAAAAACCATGATGGATGTATGGCAGAGGGGAGGAATTTCAACCTTGCACACCATCTTTTACTTACACAAAAAATAAGAAATTTGATGAGCCCAGCTGCATTTATGATTGAAACCATGCAATTTCTGTGTGTTTGGTTCATTTGTTTGTGTGTGTTGCAGAAAGAAATATGTCTTTTTAATGGTATAGGACGGCACCCATGTGGCTCCAAGCTATATGTTCTCAGGCGCCACGTTTCAAATGGATTTTTAACGTCTGCTGTTTTATCACATATCCACTATGCATGGCTCCTCTAGTTCACCACTTTGACTATGCCATTGTTTCCTTTCTCTCTACCACTCTCTATCTGTCTTGGTTACCCAAAATCAACTAAAGGTGACATTTCTATATGATGTCTTGCCATTTATTGTATAACCTGTATTGTACTAAAGCATCTGCTGAAGGATGGAGGAAAGTTAATAAAATAATGATGCCAGAAAACAGAGGACACAGACAAAAACTCAAGTAAAGGAGAGCCAGAAAGTACTTAACTTTCATGTTTTTTGGTGGTCGTGGTGGTGGTGGTGGTGGTGGTGGTGGGGGGGGGTGTCTCAAATATAAAATCAACATTTGGCAATTTATGCATGAATTTTGATCTGCCTTGCACTCTGCTGATTGCCTTCTAACCTCATACAGAGTTGAGCGAGGGGCTTAAGTTAGCTCATTGATTCTCTTGTATACTCCAATTTGCTGTAGTGATCAGTTTGAGTTTCAGCATCCCTCAGCCATGAGTAGATGCAATCTTTTCTACCTGACTGACTGCCTTCGTTGGTCTGCGAAGTGTTTCTCACCGCCTGTTATGCCGCTCTCTTGTCTGACTCAGTGAACATCTCAGCAGTGACAAGCTTTACACTTGGTTAAGAAGACAGAATGGCTGCATGTTTGATAGTGTTGTCATTGGTCTCCATTTTTGCTTTTTGTTTGTCTTTGCCCTCTCTTAGCAAGTTCTCAGTAAGCAACTCTTTTTCTTTGGGCTTGCCAAAAATGACTAAGACTGTAAAACAGCAATACTCTAACAGACAAGCAGCAGCAATTCATTGCTTTTTTTTAAAAAAAAGTCTGTTTTTCATTTCTTATTTTTACCAGAGTGGGATGCCAATTACCCAGTTATTGTTTGATGAGTCAGACCCAGGTTTGATTTTCAGAGCAGAGCTGCTCATGCCTCAGGGTCAGGTCAATGTCTGGCCAGTGGCCACTAGACTGCCCTAATAATGTCTGACTGTCAGTCCCCTATCCTAATAGGGTTAGAGAGACTTGAGGCTCCCTTTTGGCATCCCCTAAATCTTTGCTCTGGGCTGTCTGTCCTGACAGAATCACTGTATGACAAATACACATCATTTACTGATGGCAAATCCTTCCCGGCACTTTTTCCTTTGACAAGAGAGACAGAAGAGACAGAATGTGTGTGTGTGTGTGTGTAAATATGTGAGTGTTGGTGGGTGTTGATGAAGAGAGCATCTATCTTCCATTGTTGTACACACCCCTCCCTCTCATTTTTCCCCTCCCTCTTTTTCCTTCCTTTCATTTCTTCTTCTCCCTCCACCTTGTTGATGGAGCTGTCCCTTTGACCCCTTCATCAAGACATCAAAAGTCGCGGTATAAAGGTACTGCAGTGCCGGGAGATGTAAAAGTCAGCAGGTTCAGGGTGGAAAATGAGATGTTTTACTGATAGGATCAGCTGCATGCTGGAGAATAATAACCACAGGAATGAGGCAATTACCACCAAGGAATGATGGAACAATACATATACATCTAACGGGACAACTGGGCTTTTCTGTAGCTGCTGTCATTGTTTTGAGTTTCTTTTTTACATGTTAGCTTTGAAAAAGAGAAGCTTTTTCCAAAAAGAAAGCGATGGAAGTCTATAAGTGGAAATGCATTGCAAGGGCAGGATATGAGTTGGATATTTTATATTACCTAATAGTATATTTGATATATTATTAAATGCTGCTGTGAATAATTAACAAAACAGCCTTTATGCAATTGAAAGCAGTCATGCTTTGCCAAAGAATGTGGCATGCTAATATTGACTGCCATACTGCGACAACAGGGCTCCATGTGTGCCTTATTGACAAGGGTGGCTTTCTGCCCATTGAATATTTCATTATCTAAAATGCTCAAAGAGGAGGGAGGTGTAAAGTGTAAGCATGCAAGAGACAGAGAAGACCTTTGAATGTGCAAATGCTATCTCTGTTAGCTCTCTGTTGCAATTTACTCCCTGTGGGTGCACTGAACTGGACTTTGGGTTGTGTTGAACCAGCACAAGCATACACCCACCTCTCACCCGTATTTTACATTGGTATGCTTTGATGCATTTCAGTTTCTGGTATCACAATTTTTGTCAAACTTTGAGGGCTAATATAACTTTAACTATTGCTTTAATTATATTGTCCTGACAAGCTCACGTTTTAATTCACTACATCTTTTGATGTTGAGCTATTCTCTTTTTTTTAACAAATCTTGCCTGTTTTTTATTTTCATGGCATAATGTATTACTAGAACCCACATGGAAGGTTATATCTTTAACAGCTAAGTACTAGCAGCCCTGTCAGCGCTTTACCTGTCCCTTTCTTTGAGAGTGAGACTAAGAAAAATAAAGAGAGAGCGAGAGAGAGAGAGAGAGAGAGAGACCTGTTTTCAAGACCTTGAACACCAGGGAGTGACACAACATTTTTCAAGGACTGTGTGAAAAGCTTTCCTTGTCCAGATATACCTCGTCTCTCTCCACCCCTCAACCACCTGAAACACAAGCTCTAAATTTAAATGCAGTCTGCCCTCCCTTGCTGCAAAAATGTGAATTTATTCTATGCAATCTCTGCATCCTATGCATGGCCTGAGTACTGTATAGCAATTTCCAAAGTGATAGGGGCAGGTGGGGCGTCAGGGGAGGTGTAATGTATGTATATGTATATGAGTGTGTGTCTTGGGTTCGAGCACGTTCCTACAGGCCACAGGTGCACAGCAGGGAATGTAACTTTGCATATTGATTTCACAGTCAGCGATCACCATGCAATATATCTAGAAAAGAGCTTCTCTATGGTACAGCTTCAAAGGGGCTGTGGAGGAACGTTTTGGGGCATGAATATGGAGATGAAAACCCGAGGGGGAAGGGAGCCATTCACAGCACCAACATGAGCCTTTTACATTAAGCGAGGGCAAGGCGTGGGATGGCGAGAAGGGAAGAGGCAAAAGAGAATGGAGGAAAAGATAAAGAAGGAAAGGGGAAAGGGTGAAAAGACGTTATTGGTAGGGTCTTTTTTCATGAACTGTGATGCATATTTTGCTCTTTTCTCACCTATCTCTACAGTATGTCATAACTGCACTTTCAGTTTGGGTCCTATATTAGCTACTATTATTTACCGTAGGGAGGCCCACTTTTCTTTACCCCTAACTGGCAACCTCTTGAATAAAATGTCATAGAAGGGCCAAAGATGACAGCTTTAAAAGTGGGAAAGAAAAAGATTAAGCCCATTTCAAAAGACTGGCTGACCGATGTTGTGCATTTATCTTCATGAAAATGTTGTTGAGTTCTGGGGATCCATCAGTCTCTTCTCTGGAGCCAAGCTAAGAGAAGGTCAGCCTGATGGATACATCCTGACATGCACACAGCCTGTGATGTCAGCTGTGTGCATGTATCTGTGTGAGTATATCCGCATATGTGTGTGTGTGTGGGGGCTGGCAGGCCAGCCAAGTGCAGTTCAACAGAGCAGAGGGCGAATAGGCAGTGGGGAGGGGAGCACCAGCCTGGCCTTGACGTCCTAGTTTTAAGGGGGGTTTGCTGGCAGAGGGTGGTAAGGAGGGTTGGATTGTGAGGCTGGGTGAGGTGTTGGGACTGGATGGGCTGGCAGAGGGGTTGGGTGAAAGAGCTGAGGTGTTAGGGGTGGGCTTCGGTGGCAGAAGAAAGGCCTCATTCATTTTCTGTCTCCCAAGGGGATTGAGGCTCATCAATGACCAGGCCAGCTGGGAGGATGTCAGCATGCAGACTCTATCCCACTCTCCCCAACCCACTCTCTCTTTTTCTTTTGTCAAGAGTCGATGCTGTCAGAAGCACTAGCTCGAACACTGAGTTCTCTCATGCAGTTGGGTTTGCATTCAGAACCAATGAAAGCTTCTAACTAGCCGTGATCTGCATGCCGCCTATGCTGTATGAGGGATATATGGTCTAGAAGCAGCTTCCCATTACCCTTAAAGAACCGCTCCAGGTGGTAGTTATACAAACCTGAGATTAGCTAGGTAGGTCAGAGGTTAAGGGTTGAAAATTTTGCTTTGTGAGCTTAATTTGGCATGTTTACATGATTAATATGGTCAAAAATGATGTTTTCAGCCATATTGTTACAACACAGGCTCAAAACATGTCAGTATAGTCACCTGATATTTCTTATGCACCACACAAAGGTTCTTATTTTCAAAATTTACACACAACTGCTTAAAATACCATGAAATTTGAGAAAAAAAAGTAAATCTTCTATCTGTAAGAATTTTGATGTCTTCATAGGTTTTTGATAGCACCATCATAATGATGTTATTAAATGGGATATAAATATTATTTTAAAAATGACACAATTATTTTTCTATTTATTTTGACCAAATATTTGTGAAACTACTGAACTTTCCATTAACTGTTTTTTATTTAAAGGTTGACTGAAGACTGGTAGTAGTGCTGTGCTATAGAAAAGTTTTTGATAGTACTTAAAACAGTAAGGAACCCTTTGTTTTCTCTATGAGTTCAAACAGTTATTATTGTCTTAAAAAATTCCAAATGATTTTTTTTATTTAAGGGGCTACCAGATTTGTCACGGCTAAGCATCTATCTAGTTGTGTGGTGTTTTATCTAGAATAAAGTGAAGCTACAAACAGTCATTTAGCATCCCCAACTGAAATAATTTTATATGCATGAATTGTCATCTGCTGTGTGCTGTTCATCTAGATAGGCAACGGCTGGCAGGAAAGCTGTAAGGTTTGTGAGCTACACAGATGTGTGCACTTATCAGCCAGTGAAAGAACTGCATTAGCAGCAACTGAAGTGTTCTTTGCATGCACTGGCAAAGGTGCATTGGCAAATTTGCATTTGTGGTTTTCATATCGTGTGCAACGATGTTACTCCCTCTCCCTTCCTTCCTTTCTTTCGCTATTTGTGTTTCACTGATCCGGAGAAGCTTTCTGTGAGAGGTAGAGCGACAGCAAGAACAACACAGAGCAGAGTGTTGGAGTATAACCTGAGAAGTTTCAGGCTAAAGTGAATCAAAGTGCAAAGTCAACTCATGTCACCACAAATAGCTGCACATACATGCATGGAGATGCTCAATTTAAAGCTGAGCAAAAAGCAATAATTCCACTTTGATTCAATTTCAGTAGGGTCTGTAGTTGTTAGCTATTATAAAGCTTTTTTTTTCTTATTTGAGTGTATATGAATGTTATAGCTACAATGATGGGAATAGGTTGAAAGAATCTGTAAAACTAAAGTTTTTGGGGGGATTTCAAATTTCCAAGGAAGTGTCAGAGAGATCTGACTCTGATGAAATGGTTGCTTGCATATTTCATCTTCATAATTTGCTTGGATGCATAGACTTTTCTCTTAATGGTCATATATTATGACAATGACCTGAATTTAGAATCCTGAAAATACCGCTTGTTAAAATTAAAATTTGGGAAAGAAATACATAGTCATGCAAATTAGAGGGATATGTGTGTTTTGATTTTTTTTTAACATGGGAATCCTTTTCATTTAAATAAAATGCTGCACAGACCTGTAGGGTTACAGTGTTGGTTTCATTATTTTCTTATGAAATGCAGAGGTGATGATAATACCAATATACTGCCTGCCTCTGCTGTCAGGCTCACAGATGCTATGATAGTGAAAGAGCAGGAACAACAGATGATATAGGAACATAAATAGAACAGAACCCTTTAGTTTTTTGTGTATTCTGTATCTGTAAAGTAGTTTTTACTATGACACAGCTTTTATGTGATTTGAGTTTACTAAGGTCTGGTAATGGATTCCTTGCATTAATTTTCTTTACTAAAGTTAAAAGAAATGAAAGAGGA
The DNA here is from genome assembly GCA_028566095.1 of Kryptolebias brasiliensis. NCBI lineage: Eukaryota > Metazoa > Chordata > Actinopteri > Cyprinodontiformes > Rivulidae > Kryptolebias > Kryptolebias brasiliensis. The sequence continues at coordinate 21,851,852 of JAOXNZ010000012.1, read as the reverse complement.
CCACTTTTAGTAGTTTATAGTTTTGTCATTTCTGTGTTTTGATGCTCTGCTCGAATGTGTGCGCAGCTGTTATTGTTCTCTGTCTCTCATATTCTCAGTGAACCTCCAGCCAGTCTAACAAGCTGTTAGAGAAGGATCACACTGACCCTGGTCCTTTTGTCCATCTCTTTCCCTTTCCTGCCTTCAGCAGACCTTACTGTTCTCTCTGTTATCACCTCCTACAGGCTTTTTTCTGCTTCTTTGGGAGCCTTTTGACAGATGTCTCACCTCATTGTGTGTGATGTTTACTTTGTATTGGTGTGTAATGGTGCTCTAAGATACTGTTGCCCGAGTGTTGTCCTTGGTGTCTGTTCCATTGCTGCCCTTTAGACCCCAATAACCACCTCCTGAGTCAGGAGCTCTTCAGTGTGCAAAGCATTGCTTTCCACCCTTTATTGTGCCTCTTAGGAACTTTGCATTCTTCTTGCTTCTATTTCAGACAATTAATAATTTTCTGTTTAATGCTTTCTGCTTCTCTGTATCATATCTAAAAATTTACAAAATCACCTGTGCCTACTTCTTAATTCATCCAGCACTGGCAAACAAGAAAAAGGACACAGGAGGCTACAGTTGGAAATTTTCTTTTGACAATGCAGGGTGTTTTCATTCAAATATTTCTAACCCAAGTCTCGGGCCTGCCAAGGCCCAAGCAAGGGGGGCATAATTACCATGGTCACAGCAATCAGTATTGTGAATTTAAAACTGTCTAAGATATGCCTTGAGCTTTAAATTGTGTATCATGCTGTTAATAAATATACAGTTGAATCGATGTAGGATTTTAGTGTCTGTATTCAGCCTAGATTAGATTTTTTTTGAGCTACTGTAAGTGACTACATCTTACCTGAAGAATAAAATGTGATACCAAGAGTGTTCCCTCTTATTGTGATGACAGTCTGTGAATGTCTTAAAAGCGCTCTGAAGTGTTAGAGAGCTGAATCACTGTGTTCCTGGTTATTTTAAGCCCTTCTGAAGATGTAAACTTGCAAAACTCATATTAGTATTTCTGACAGAACATAAGAGTGTGTTAAAAAAATTATTAATTGTTTAAGACTTCACTCTATTAGCAAATAGAAACATATTTTTTTGAAGTTCAAATATTTTATTTTGATTTTGTGTGTGTGTGTACAACTATCCATCCAAGTGGGAATAAATAAATTGCTGTTTAACTTAAACTCAGGTGAAGCTTACTGTATTTTCTAGTGTTTATTCAGTTTGATTCTGTCTGTCATGACCTGATTGCATAAATTTTCAACTTATGTCTCAAGTTTGAGTAACAGAATAACAGTGATTCATGTTGTGCTTCTTTATAATTATAAATTACATGCAATGAGTCACCCTAGACACTACCAAAAAGTGCATCCTTTTGGGTAGTAATGATTTCTTTTGTATAAACAGATCTCAAGGCCACAAAGAGGCATCATTGTTAAGAAATCATAACAAGCTATGAACACTGTAAATAAATTGAAAATACTTTCTAAGTGTTAAACTGTAGTCGTGTGCAAAAATGTTTACCTATACTGTATATGTGCCATCTAATTACTTTTACTTTGGAAATCTTCTGACCTGTGTGCATATACCAGGTTGCTTTCAACAACTCATATTAAGTGTAAAAGCAAACTTTTACAAGGTTTTTTTTAAGACATATTGTCAGAGGTAATGTAAGGTATCATTAAATTTGCATGTTATTTTTTTATCTGTTATTCATGCAGATAAAAAAATATCTGATGGCTAACCACCATATCTTTTCTGTGTCCACAGGGCTCCAGAGATCATCCTTGGCCTGCCGTTCTGTGAGGCCATAGACATGTGGTCGCTGGGTTGTGTAATAGCTGAGCTCTTTCTGGGATGGCCGCTTTACCCCGGAGCTTCAGAGTACGACCAGGTAACACACCATGATTGTGTGACTCTCCAAACTGCCCAAAATGTAGTAGATAGAGTTCATGTATGTGCAGTCCTCACAAGTTCATGTATGTGCAGTTTTGTTTATGTGTATGAATGTGTGTGTGTTTGAAAACTTGAATGCTTCTCCCTGAACTCCCTCAGATAACTATTGATGATTCATGCCGAGCCACTCTGTTTTATGGCAACAGATGCTACAGAGCCACTTGTTCAATTAGTTCATCCCCTCTGCTTCAGAGCTCTCTCTGTAAGTCAGACAGGTCTCAATAGGGAAACCTTGATCGAGTTCTGTTTCATCTCCAAACAATCTTGTCTGATTTTCTGATGTTTCACAAGCTCAAAAACTTTCCATGTCTCATTTATAAGTCTCAAATCAGACAGGAGCTTTTAATTTGAGGTCCTGTTTGGCTGCTCTAGTTAGTTTTACGTAATAAGTCAGTGGAGTATAACATCAGGCTGGATTTTTAAACTTTCTAAAGCATTTTGCCACCTGCTGATAACAAAAAGATAAATCTGTCATGTCCTTCACAGTTAAAATGCTGCATGTATGGAAAATTTCAAATGCTTCTGTCTTGCAGATCCGGTACATTTCCCAGACGCAGGGTCTTCCGGCAGAGTATCTCTTGAGTGCAGGGACAAAGACAACCAGGTTCTTCAACAGAGATCCAGACTCCACCTATCCGCTCTGGAGACTTAAGGTACAATAGATAAGAAGGAGTTTGAGGGAATAAATAGAGGTAAAATGATACTGAAATAAGTTCTTTTATATGAAGAAATAAAAAAATAGATTTATTATTGTGGGTGTGGGTGTGTGCGAACGTGAGAGAAAGAAAAAAAACAAACCCAAAATGTCAAATGTCTGCCTTCTCATCACACAGGAAGCCTATCAGGCCGTGACATTTGGATTATTTCTTCTTGTTGTTTATAACGCCATGTCAACAATTCAGAGCTGGGTATTTGCATGTCCCGACGTCCTGTTGTCATGTAATGCTTCATCACACACCTCACTTTATTTACTCAAAAAGAAAACTCGTTTCCCACCGTGAAGAATATTCTAATAGTCGTTTAAAAATTCCAGCTGGTTTTTAATCGAAATGAGAGCATAAACATTTAGGTTTTTATTTCGCCTGCAGGACAATTATTCCTCACATTTCCGGCCCTGAAACGCGCGACTTTCCCTAAATCACCGGGAAGAAAGAAAAGACGCAGCTTCTGGGTGCAAATTGCACGAATTTTTGCGCTGTTTATTCAGAGGGGGGAGGGGGAAAAAGCGCAAAAATCCTTCTGCGCTATGGAAGAAAAGAAGTCGAAGTCTGCACATGGCAGTAAAAATTTCAAAGTTTACCAAACCACATCTCGACCTCTTTTACTTGTCCGTTCCCTGCTTTCCTTCGAGTCACTCCTGAAGTGTCTGTGGTCCCTGAACGCCTCCGCTTCCTGCAGGCCGTAGTCCTCTACATGAAAACGGATTTTTTTTTTTTTCAAAGAAACGCATTGGTTATTTATCAAAAGAAGCCATAAAAAGTCGTATTCCTTTATTTTTTTTAATCTAGCCATATTCTGCAGAACAAAGGTTTCAAACTGCGACGGGAAAGGAGGAATATTCTGATTTGAACTTGTTCTTTTTCTGAATCACTTCAAAACAACACGGTGTGAGCTAAATTTACAATAAGACTTAAAAAAGGGAGCCAGATTTTAAAAAAAGCTCTGCCCAGGAAGCTTAATGTTTGATTTTTTTTAAATCAAAAAAAGAAAGAAAACTAACAAATAAAGGAAAATGACGCAAATTTGTCCAAATC
>JAOXNZ010000012.1:21803862-21815675 GCA_028566095.1 Kryptolebias brasiliensis | reverse complement strand
TTTTAATGACGGGCTGCTAGTGACAAAGGAAAAAATGCTAACTTGTTTGTTATTTATTGGGATATCAGTTTAATCCATTGTAGTTAGAAGTCCTTTAATGCTTGAAATAACATTATCTGCAGTAAACAATACATTGCTCTGAAAATGGTAAGGTACTGGACAGGAAATAGGTGGAAAAACAGCCAATGTCCAAAGAAAAACTTACGCCTTAAGACATAAAATTTAAGAACATTTTAAAAGATTACACAAATTAGGCTCTTTGAAATCTAAAAATAAAGAAATCAGGAATAACTCAAGACATTTGTTTGTACACCATTATACTGTTTAACTTAAGTTAGTGCTTTAAATCACCTTCTTTTATTTGACATCAGATTCAGTGAAACTGTTCTGTGGAAAGGCAGCAGTGTTCAAAGTTTTTTTTAGGCATAACCATGAAATTTCTTTTTAGACTTAAACTTTATCAAACAAGAATCATTTCAGCGTATCAAAGAGACAACCCTGTGCAGCTCCATGTAACTGGTACATGGTCTTATTAAATTCCATGAGTTATTTAAGCATAATTTGAGCTTGTGAAGCTGCTTTTAAACATGTCAGAGTCTAAGCAGTGCAATTAATGCTTTTTCTAAATTAAATCATGCATGATATGTATTGTTATGCAATATAGAGAGAAAAGCTTTTGGCAAATAAATTAAGTTTGAAAAGCATTGAACAACCTTCTTTTGCCATTTCCACACTTTGCCTGTTCTAATGTTACCCTTGAGGATTTTTATGTCATATGTAAGAGGTAGGGTTGTTCTTGATGAGTTGAAAATCAAATCATCTATCACTTCCAAGATCAAGCACAAGAAATGAAGGCTAGATAATGCTTTCTCTGCATCATCTGGTAATATCCTAGACATATGGTCTGTGTCTACATGTCAGCATATTCCCATGACTAAAACCAGGGAAAAAAGGAAAATTGTCTATGTCAGCATCGTCTTCTCATCACCTTCAGAATGTTGTCTTCATTAATACTATTATTAGCATTTTCTTTAGAATTTATGTTTTATTTTTCATTCTATTTATTTTTTCTTCGTGATTTTGTTGTTGGACTATCTTAACAAGAAATATTCAGAAAATTAGTTTTATTACATGTCTTATTTTCAGATTATTGGAAATCTTTTCATTGCCCCAGATCTGTTATTTATTATTGTCCAGATAATATTTCTGAGAATTAGCCTAACTTCAGCAACAGTCAAACACTCTTTTTTTCACTTCTATTTGGTCCTAAACTTAAAGCAAAATTTGTGTTCTCTTGCAGATGAGTCTCTTTTGGATTCACACACTACCCCCATGGAATTTCTTGGAGACAATCCAAGTTCAACAAGATTATCACTATCAGCCTTACGAGACCCAAACTATACTGCCTTTAGGAACCAAGAGTCACCTGTTGCCCTGAAATCCGTTCCTGAGCCTATCCCAGAATCTAGGACTGCAGACACTGTGCACTTTCAGTGGAGTCATAATGCATATGGAAACTTTAAATCTATAATGCCAAGGGATGCCCTTGTGGAGGAGTCACATGTTCAGACCACCCCATTATTAATTCCCACTGAACCTCTTCTGGGATCTATTTCAGAAATTCAGGAATCAGCTAAAAACTCTACAGACTGGAAAATGGTCAAGGCCAATTCTAATTATGAGGCATCCTCTTTCTCTCCATCTCCTACAAAATCCAAGCAACTAACCCAGTCAAATACATTGATAACATCCCTAAACCCTTCTCATTTTACAGGCTCAACACCTCATCAAGGTCTTCAATATGACAAAAGATCAATTTCTACAAAGACACAAGATGGGACATCAGAGCAAATGCAAGTAATTAAGATCTTAACTCCTGGCCAACCTCTACAACCCCCTAAGCTGGCTTTCTCTGAGACTTTAACAAATGATTTGTATAGTCATATAGTAGATTCGAAGCATTTGAGCCCTAACCCAGATGGGGTTATGCTTCATGGTTACCATGTGCCTTTCATCACCTCACACTCTACTTCATCTTTACCTGAACCCACTGAGGTGCCTTCAGAGGACTTCTACCCCACCAACACCATGGATGTGGACTGGGGGTCTGGAGACTACTTGGAAACAATGTCTTTTATCAATCCAGATATAGACGACTATTCACTGGTCACCAAAGTGCCCTCAGACTCGTATGATCTGGAGGAAGACATCGAAAAGTATGACACATCATTTCCTTCCAGAGTGGTCATATCTCCTTCATCTCTGCACCCTGTTAACATCTCACCTTCTCCAAGCCTCATGACAACATACATCACCATTGTTCCACCTAAATCTATCTATCCCTCCTCTGTTTCTACAACTGCTCACTTTATACCAAATCCTACTCCCACACCTAATACTGATATGCCTAACATATCAGACATAGATTTGGGAGATGCTTTTACAATTCATCCAACAGATGTCCTTTTACCTGATATGAACAGCTTAGAGTATTACACCACTCAGTTGACCAAGGAGAGCAATGTTTCCGAAAGTGTTGCTGAACATGGGGAGAATGTCACTGAAAACTATATGAATACTACAACTATCACGCCTGCCACTGGTTTCACCAGTAATGTGACTGATGATGAATCCTCTGGTAATTTGTCAGGGTTTGAACCTCATGATAACTCAACCGCAGTAGCACCCACAGAGGAGAGTCCTCAACTGATCAATTCATCTGAGCCTTTTCTTGATCCTTCTTTAGTCCCAACACACTTTTTTGATTCTTCCTCTTCAATATGGATTGATCAGGTGTCCACCACAATACGGTCTGTGCACACACTCACAGTAAACATGAGAACTACATTAACAGAAGTTTTGGAGCCCAGTGCAACACCTTTGCTGCGAGAAGACTTGATATCTTCTGACTCTCTTACAGATGTTCATTGGTTTGTTACAGACTCCTTTGAAGAAAGCACTGTAAATGTTACTACTGTCTTAACTGCAACTATAGCCTACTCTGCAGTTCCCACTGAACCTGCTGTCAACCAAACTGCTGTTACAACAGAAATAACATTTCAAGACTCATTTGTAACTGGACAACCTTTCAATATAACTTCAGCTTCAAATGAATCCACATCTCACAATGTCACCCTAGTCCCCCCAGTTATGTTAAGTGATCAGGGCATGACTGAAGATGGAGTTGACGTCTCAGCCACAATGACCTTAATCCCAACAAGCAGTGACAATAGTACAGTCTCTGCTGGAACCACAAGTCAAGCTGGCACAACTACTCCTCATCAAGCTACAACTGGAACTACTCCCACTGCTGAAACCTCAACTAGTGTCAACATCATCTCTACTACCAATGAAAAGACCACAGCTACAGCAACATCAAGACCATACCTCTGCAAAGTGGACAGGCCTGTTTATTTAACAAAGATTGGTAAATCTGAAGTCTCATTTTGCTTCATCTTGCTTAAATGTGCAAAACTTTTGCAGTTCGAATTTAAATTACATATATGAGAAATTGCAACTCAAACTTCTGGTTTGTGTGCAAGGTTTTCCCTCTGGGGTCACTGTTGGATACGCCAAATCACAAGTCCGAGATATACTGAAAGTGGATTTCAACAAGACAGTAGAGCTGCAGGTAATGTTATTCATTATTTGTCATTATTTATTTATTTTAAGATAATAATATAGAAGGTGTTAGCTTTTATTGATACTTAAGAAAAAATGTGTCATGGAGCAGAAGGCATAACAATGTATAAAATTATTCTTTTTGAATGTTGAATGATTTTGGTATTGAGGGGAATATTTAAACTTTAAATACATAATTTTTAGATATTGTTTGTAAATGCAGCATTTTAAAGTTTATTTTTCCTTTCTTTTTGCTGAATAATGTAGCATTTTTGGTTGGGAGTGAGAAAAGGAAATCACATTTTTGTTCACTAAGATCGTGGTTGTAAAAAGGGTATTTTGTTTACTGTATAAGCTGCCTTTAAGGAAAATTATTCAGGGGTTGCAGACAAGTATAACTTGTTGTTGGTTTTCTTAAGAATCGAGAAACAACTGGTTTGAATGCAGCCTAACAAGCTATTTTTAAGATGTCATCCACAGAACAAAGAAGTAAATCAGAAAAATAAAATCTGTTTTACAAGCTGTTTCACAGAAGTTATGTTTTGAAACATTACTGCTTCTTGATAAAACTCTGTGAAATACAGGAACAAATTTTAACACTCTTTTTAACACAAACCATTTAAAATGTTTTCACACATGTACCAGAGATTGTTTTGAGTGAAAATAAATGGCCCCAAATTAACAGTGACTATAATGCTCTAATGAGTGACTTGTTTTATCATTTGTTTCTGTAGGTTGTGAGTCCCCCGCCAAAATTTGTCTTCCGAGTGGTGTCAGGTCCAGTTGTATACACAGCCATATCTGTCATCAATGCTCTGCAACAACCCAACCAACGTTTCCTGTATGTGGCTCCTAACTGGATAACACCAGACCGTAAATATCAAATCCACACAGGTAATTGCCTCCCTAAAACTTTTTTGAGACTGCAAAAACATTTAACTGTAAGCATTTTAAATGTTGTGAATTCCTTCAAATGTTAATCTTAGTCTCAGAATCATCATAACCCTTTTCTGCAGTGCTGCAGTTTGTTCCTGGTCATATAGACGTGCGTTACTGCAACTTCAGCGAGAACGTTGAGAAAGGTTTGACTAAAGCCTTTGCAGAAGTGCGCCGGCGCTCAAGGGAGTCAACCAACTTTACATTGCTTGTAAGTGAGACATTTATGTTTTTGAATTCAAGTTGAGATGTTTGACTTTGCGCCTAAAAACTTAACCTGGTAACTGTAGTTAGGAGCCTTTTGAATATTAGCTGTTTTTTGTCAAAGCTGATTATCTTCAGTGGAAAATATAAATGTAACAATCTAATTGTTTTATTTTTAAGTATTTTTTGCCACAAACATGAATTTGATAATTGACTAGTTAGTCAGTGGTTTCAAAAATAGTATCCCAGAGTTAAAGACAGCTACTGTACTTCATGAAAACAATTATTCTGGCTTAAATGAATAATGTTGATACTTAGTCTCTGTCTTTTTAAAATATTTTATTAGTTACCTATATGGTTAACCTAAAGTTACCTATAAGGGTTAACCTTTAAGGTTAACCCTTAAATTCTCACAGGATTGTCACTTTCAGCATATTTTTTCTACAATAAAGCATGTAAATCTTCCCTTCAAGATACCTAGCCTTAAACCTGTAAATGAGCATAATAACAGGTCTTTAAGTAAATTTAATTTTTGTTAACAAAGGTTTTATTGATTTTTTTATGGTTTAGAGGTGTTTTGCGTATTCCTATAAAACTCATTCATTGCAGACAACTTTCAAACTATAGCCACACTGCCAAGTTTTGTTTCCCATTACCCATTACTAAAGCCAATTCTTTTTAGATCTACATTTTTATATGTTTGTTCCAGGTTATAAACATCACTATGGCTGCTCCTAAATATGCGCCACAGCAAGTAAGGCAACCAGTGGACATCACCTTTGCTGTCAGTGGTTCAAGGGGTTATCTGATGGGGTCAAAGGTCAGCAATGCTCTGCTAAAACTCACAGTGGTGGAATTCAGCTTTTACATTGGCTTTCCTGTACTGCAGATTGCCGAACGTGAGTACCCTGAGCTTGTACGTCTGAGCTTGAGTCAGATCACCAACATTAATTTATTTAAGTTAAACTTCATTTTGTTAATTTTGTTTTGCCCTTTTTCTTCTAGCGTTTCATTACCCGGAGCTGAACACCAGCGATTTGCTTCGCTACTCCTGGGTTAGAACAGGTATAATGATTTCAGTTTTTAGCATGTTAAAATAGTCCTGGAACCTTTTACAGTGAATATAAAGCAGTGTTGCAATGTTGATTACTTGTATTTTGTGTTTATAGTTCTCCTGGGCGTTGTGGACCAAAAATTAAGTGAAAGGACTTTTCAGCCTATCATTGAGCGCAGGATTGCTACGTTACTTGGGGAGGCAATGGGGCAAATCAGGCGGATTAAAAGAGCCACCACTGTTGGCAACAGCAGTGTCCAGGTATTGTTTTCATAGACTGATTCAGTACTTTAGTTAGACACTATTACAAACCAGTTAGGCTTTCAGTTATAAAGTAAATAGATTTTAATGCTGAGCTGTGCAGTAGGCACACATAAAGTGTGTTCTCTTGCTGAACTCTGAAGCAGGGAGTTGGTAAAGTTAATGGAATGTTCACTAAATCTAGTAAAAAATTATCTATCTTTGTGTAATTTATACAATTGTAAATGATACAAGCTCTCTAAGTAGTTTGGTGGGGTATAGAGGATTCATTGTGTGAGTGTTGCAGTGTTGGTACCCTGTGATAGCCTTCGTGCTTTACTAATCAAGCTTCAGCTTTTGTGGGTCCTCTTTGCACCTGCTCATCTCATGTCTAAGGGGACAGGATATGGCATTGTCACCATGGCAACAGCATCCCATTTACCCCAGAAGCAAGCCACTCAAAGACGACCATCTAAAGGGGTTCAGATTCCTGTTCCTTTTCCTCATTTCTTCACTTGATGGTTTCTGTGAGCCACAGAGAAGCTAATAGCAGATCAATTATTAATTATGTCCCTTTCTCTGTCTGCATCCTTCAGTGGGGATAATTAACAGTTGCCTCTTTTTTGGGAAAAAGAAGTATTAATAGAGTGGGGTTCAAAGATGTAAAAAATTAAAAAATCTGAGAACAAATTTACATGAAAGACACTTGTTGTGAGATGCATTGTTGATTTGACCCCATGAAATTTTGGTGCATAATGTGAACTTAACACAAGGGGGCTGTCAGAATGATAAATACCAACCTTGGTTAAGTAGTAGCCTCACTGACTCTGACCTTTCTGCCTCCTAATTTGTCTCCATAAATCCCACAGAGTAAATTAGGAAAATGGAGGACCACATTAGTGGAGAATCCTCAGTGTTTGTGTTTTTGTCCTGTGATTAGATCTGGGATTTTAGACCCTGCAATTATTTATAGATTTCTTTTCTTTTCTTTTCACAAACAAATCTTTGTTACACATACAAATACTACTATGTACTTGCACTATTCATTTTTGACTGTTGGCTTAAATGACTCAGTGAGATGCAGGATAAACACCCAAACTTAAAAGGAGTCCCTTATGTTGTTTTTGTGCACATCTGTTCACATTCTTTATCTCACACAGATGCTCTGGACTGTCATGACAAAATAAGCATAGCGTTGTCTTCTATGAAAATGCTTATGAGACTTCCTAGACAGATGAAAGAGGAGGCTGGAGGGGGTGGTGCAATAAAACACACATTCACACTGCCCTCTTTCCACTCTAATAACTGTGTATGGACTAGATTTGACCCGGAATGAGGGTGCCTGCCCAGCCTTTTTTCTGTATCAGCCCAGACGTGACCTAAGCTTTAGGCTTTCCGGTAATGCAGACAGCAGACTGTGCTGTGCCTGAGGGTACCGAGTGGTAGGCTGGAAACACACACACATACATGCATGGATCAGTGTAGCAGGCAAGGCGTGCAGATTATTTTTATAGTGTCCAGTTTAATCAGAATGTGTACTCTGGGTTTCCTTATGATGGTGCACTTTATGTACAAGTTAGTGTCAGAGCTTTATAGTTCATCTTATTTTATACATATATGAAGTAAATATAAATGGTTATTTTGCACCAAATATTTGTTATTTTTTACTTTTACTGTGATATTTTATTAATACATCACAGGGTGATCAAAGAAGCCAAATTGACTGGGCCTTATTTTAGTTTCTGAAGTCACACAAGCTCAAAACTGATGAACGTTATAGTTTGAGGAATGAGAGTCTTCATTAAAAAGTCATTTTATTACAGAAATTGTGACATATTACTCATGAGGACCTTCATCAGACACTCAGTTCTTAATTTAGAGAGGGTGGTGCGTCATCATCCATAAATCTCACGTTCATTTTCTGAAACATGTCTTTTCCAGTTGCTTGAGCAGTGCCTTTTAGCCATGAAAGTTTCACACTGGAAACATTGACTGGGTAATGCAACAAATATGAACGTCATAATTAAAACATAGACTTGAGAATGAAGCTCACATTATTTTAATTTATTTTCAAAGCCAGAAACAAGTTTGAACAGACATAGGAAGAAATGTGGTCTTATTGTAAAAATGCAGCGAAAGAGAACTAAATACCTCTAAGAAGATGATTACTCAGAGGATTACAGTCCCTCTGCAGTGCAAATAAGGAACTGAGTCTAATAAGTGTCCTTCAGCCTTTTTCCAACATCTGGTCACATTTATGTTTGGGAAAGCAAATTACATGTCTCAAAAAACTATTCAAGAGTGGTGGACACTGACAGCATTCATACAGCTGTGATTAGGGCTGGTGATTGCTGTGTAATTGCATGATGCATAATTCACACAATGTCTATTGTTGATAAAAACCCTTTTTTTAAATCATATTCATGTTCATCTTAGGTTCCTCAAATTTTGTCTAATCAAACTTTTTTCATGTCCAGCATGTGGTCAAAAAACAGATTTTTAAACTTTCAAAGAAATCTTTTTTGTAAACTTACATCAAAATAATCTAAATATCTGTTTTCAGTTTTGCATCAAACATGCTTTGATGAGTGCTTAACATTTTCGGACTTATTCATTTATAAATTATTTTCGTGTGCCTATTCCATATGTTTTACTTCATTTGAACTGTTCAAAAATAAGTCGTATGCATTTGTACAAGCTTGTAATTCCCTTAAGTTGTTGCTGATGTTTATATGTATGGCACCCTTTGTATTGTGTCCTGTTTCCCAGGTTGTGAGTGCGAGCCGGATGGAGGGTACAGACAACCCTTTAGAAATAGTGTATTTTGTGGAGGGTCAGAGTGGTGAGAGGATGCCTGCAGTTCAAGCAGCCAACCTGCTTAACAGCCTGGATGTTCAAAGAGCTGCCATTATCTTGGGCTATCGTGTACAGGGCGTCTTGGCTCAACGTGAGTGTTTTTTTTCTTAATAAAAGCAACATGTTAAAGTTGAATCAAGTTAAAGCTTCTATAGGAAAGAACTAACACTGTCGAGTTGTAATCTAGCAAGTCTTAATCTTGACCTTTTTCTTGAGTTTTGTTGTGAGGTTGCAAGAAGAATGTAAATTTTCTTAATGTGTGCTTCATGTGTTTTTGTATGTTTATGTTAACGTTTTAAGTTTTATTACCTCTTTTTCTACTCACTGTAACAAAAGCCTATTATTCTTTCCTATTAAGAATCCTAACAAGAGATGAAGGCCTAATGAGAGCCTCTTACGGGAGTTATTTCCTTTTATTGGCTTAGTTCTGTTTCAGTTCTTTTCCAAAAAACAAATGAGTTTTGTTTTAAACTAAATGAAATTTGCATTTTAGTTTATAACAGATAAATTCTGATTGGCTTTACATTCCTTACATTGTTGTTAAAGCATCTTATTTGGACTTAAGTGTTTTGATTTGTTTGTTTAAAGCTGTGGAGAAGCTGGTATCTTCACCCCCAGACACCAAGAACACCAACATGTGGATCATCATCGGGGTGGTGATTCCCCTTCTCGTGGTCATCATCATCATTTCCATCCTCTACTGGAAACTGTGTCGGACAGACAAGCTGGAGTTTCAGCTAGATGCTATGACTGCCATCCAGCAAAGGCAGAAGGTAGATCCTCACTGCATGTTTACACATCGATCCTGTTGCTCTTGCAGACACATTACTTGCTGCCAACTCTATACAGAGAAAGGACAAAGACAACATTTTAGATATGCATTAACCATAATTTTATTTATGCCTCAAAGGTACAAAGCAACACTTAGGTGACAGTTATTCTTAAAACTAGAAAGCCAAAAAGAAAAGTGTTGCTGCTTTAAATTTTAAAACCTGTTCCCATAAGAGTGCTGCCGACTGTAGATTTTACAATTTCTTCTCTAAGATGGGGATAATATTTTTTTTAAGAATTTCAGTAAAGACTTTTGAAAGCACATGTGTTGGTTGTATAACTGAGCTCATGACGTTGCTGGAAATCAAGCTGGGCCTTGGCTGCTCTTTAAAAATGTCAGAACTTTTCTGACATTTTCTTCATCAAAGAAATGCTAGAGGCTGTTGCATCCTCATTTCAATGTTTCCAGATTGTCTCATCTTTTGATTTTTTTGAGAACTGAAAGTTTTTTTAAACTTTTCCTTATTTTAAAATGTATTTATTCAGTTTGGCTTCAACCAAAACATTGCTTATTTCTTGATTTAAAGCAAATGTCTATTTTTCCATGAGGTAAAAGGCACATAGAACTTTCTTTTTTACTTTTGAAAGTCCCATACATGCCCTGAAGAGCATTTTGATTATCACTGAAACAACAGACTATATATTGTATTTAGAGCAATCATTTATAACATTAAAACCACCTGCTTAATAATGTGTCTGGGTCTTGTGATTACAAAACACAGCAATGAGACCTCTGTATAGGTTTTTGGTGTTTTGTGCCAGGCTGTGGGAAGAAGAGTTTTGAGCAGTGTGGATTGCTATGAAATGGCTTCACAATTTGAGCTTGTTAAGTTCCATCTCCTGTATTTGCAAAGAAATTGAAATCTGGGGAGTGTAAAGGCTGGGACAACACATTTATTTTGTCAGATTGCATATCAGATCTTGCAGGACTGAACAAAATACATTGCTACAAAATAGTCAATGTGATGGTTTTACATTGTTTGTAGTTTTAATGCTGTGGGTAATTAGTGAATGTATATGTGGATGTTTATGCAAGAAACTCATTGAAGCAATTCTCATACATAGTGATTTTTATTTCTTGGGAAACAAAAACTCCAATATTTAAAACTTGAGCTATTCTTATCTTTTTTTTGTAGTGCAATTACACAAACATTTGTTCTGGTTCCAAGTTCCATGTATGTATATGATGTCAGTTAAAAGTTGCATTTGGTTTCAATTGGAACTGATGAGGCATTGCAAGCAGCTGACATCCAGCTGTTTGCAACTTATGATGTTCCAGTAGTACTACATAACTTTTTGTTCTCAAGTAAAACAGTTACTAAAGCTCTGTTGGCTGGAGGGTAACTGCAGTGTTTTATACTCCCCTTCACTACCTTTCTTGTGCTGTAAAGAAACCTGAGGCAAAACACTGAATTCAATCTGCAGACATAACTAACACTCACCTTGACCTTTCTGCATCACACAGTTATCTATCACTTAACACTACTCTTCTCTCAGTCCACCATGTCATTCAGTGAATCAAGAACCTCTCTTCGCCAACCAGTCCCTCCAACTAAAGGTGGTGTTGAGTTTAGTGAGGAGGAAGAGGGGGAATATGAGGAGGAGGAAGAAGAAGAAGAAGAAGAAGAAAAAGAGGAAGGGGAGGAGATGGAGGTTAAAAAGGGGAAGGTACAGAGTAGCATCTGGTGGCTTGTAGAAAATGTAGTTGGATGTAGTTTGTGTGTAAATGTGTTGGTGTAGGTGTATATTGTGTGTATAGTTGTACTTAATTGTTAAAATTAATTAAATGTTAATTATTTAACAAATAAGGCAATTGCTCTGAATAATTTGTGGTTTAGGTGTTGGAGTTTTTCTGAACTATCATCTGTAGTATGAATATATTAGCTTGGACCTCTTTGTCATATCCATCATTGTTTCTGCTTAGAAAACAGAAACTCCTAAGAGTAAACAAATTATGAACAAGGAAGAAGAGGATGAGGAGGAGGACGAAGAAGAAGAAGAGGAGGAGGAGGAGGCGGAGGAGGAGGAGGAGGAGGAGGAGGAGGAGGAGGAGGAGGAGGAGGAGGAGGAG
>JAOXNZ010000012.1:21782416-21794431 GCA_028566095.1 Kryptolebias brasiliensis | reverse complement strand
ATGACAGTGTGTACTCTATATATTTAGTATTTGGCTGTAATTTGATGCAGTGTATGCAGACTACTTACTACAGCTCAGGTCTTTCAAAAAGAGATTATTTGCAGAAAAATCTGTAAAAAGACCTGTTTAAGTGTTGTGAAAGAGGTGTAAACTGGGAAATATGAGAAACACCAGATCTGTATTTAAACAGAGTTCTGTACAGACTACACCATGTCAGCATTAATACGTTACTTAAAACAACTCATTTTTGTGCTTTTTAAGTTGCTGTTTTGCCTCATGCAGTTATGTTCACCTCAGTCTTTATTTTGTTGTGTACTGGTTAAAAATCATATAAGAATGCATTTTTTATGCCAATCACTTGGCATAATTCGTAATATTCTGGGGCCTCAAGTGTTTATTTATTTAAGTGAAATAAAAGAGAAAAATGTGGATTTTAAAATCAGATCTTGAAAATATGTTCATAGAGCATGTTCCACTTTTATGTGGAAGATTATAAATGTTTTTCTGCATACATTCTGTTTTTTGTCATGCATTTGACCAGCCTGGAGATGTTGCCATGCCATGACCTGCTCCCCTGTGACGTGCCTTTTGAGATGAACTGAATCAGTTGATCACTACACAGAAATCTTTAGTCAGTGCTGTAGGACTATTGGCTATAAAACCCAACAAATTCAGCAAACAGTCCAAATATTGATGATGGTCTGTGGATACTATTGAAAGACATGTTTGTAATTAAGTGAATGAAATGCAGTACCATGACAGTGGTCGCAGTGGTGTTTTGGCTTCTTGTCGGTTCCACCTTTGCGTTATCAATTGCTCACTCTGCCGCCATCTCCTGGGTGTGTACTGTAACTACATTACATTGTGTCCATCATCTGCGGTTGCTTTTTGTTATACTTTCCCCCCTTTAAACCTTTTTCTACATTGTAAAAGAACATGTTGGCTGGCCCAACCTTTCTTTAATTCTTGTTGCATGTTTAATTGTTGAATCTCTCTGGCTTGTTTGTGTGCATGCTGTGTCAGACATCTTGAAATATAAAAACGAAGCTATCAATTCATGTGTCCATAGATTATATGTACAAATCAGAATTACAATAGATCTGATTTGATTTTATCAGGTTCATTTGAAGGTAAAACTTATATAATCTCGTGTCAGTAAAGAAAACAAACATGGTAATATAAATCCAAATAAGTGTTGTAGTTACCACAAGTGACCAGAAGGTGTCAGCCCATTACAAGAATTTAAAGTTTTCCTTGGGAAATGATGCAACTAGATTCTTAAAGATGAGCTGGAGGCCTTTTTAACTGAAATGTCAGCTCAAGATAAATCATTTTGTTTCAGTGCTACAGCAGGCTTTAGTAAGATGTTTTTCTTTGAAGCTGTAATAGAAAAATTAACAAATACATAGTGTGGAACAACATAAATGAATACTAGCTAGAATGTGTTAAAAAGCATATTCATTTTATTATTAAAGTTAGCATTCCTTGAAATAATGCATATCACCTGTTATTTTTCATGCTAGAGTGTTAACTAAGATTAAACTAAGACCATCTTAAGCTGAGAAATGACAGAGTTGTTGGATATTATGAGATCTCATGTGATGTATTAGCTCTTGAAGTACATGTTGAGGATGACTCACTGACTATCAAACTAAATACAACTCTAGATCTGTAAAACTGACTAATTTATGACCATCTTTGTGCTGACTAAGGTCGATTAGCTGTGACAGCCAACCTGAATTGAGTTAACTTGAAAAAATGTTCGCTTGCATATCCAGTGATTATTTGTTGAGAGTTTCAATAAAATCCATCAACTGGTTTATGAGCTACACAGGGACAGAGACAGGGTTGATGGCAATAGTTAATGCCAAAGTTTTAAGCAAAGTGTATCTCTTGAAGTATGTGTTGGGAATGACCCTCACCTACTACAATTCCAAGTTTTAGCTCAGTGTCTGTAAAACTGGCTGAGTTATAGCCATGAGTTATTTTTGTTTGCTAAGTTTGCTTAGCTGTGGTGACCATCTTGAATAGAGTTGACTCCAAAAGTGCATCAGCTTTAGATGTACATCCAGTGATTACATACTATACGTTTTGTTAAAATACAGCCATTGTTCCATGAAATATGTTGCTAATGCTACACACAAGGGTACACAAACTCACACACAGGCAAAAACATAATTACCTTTGGTGGTGAGCAATAATAATATTGTTACTGGAAACAATGAGCCTTTCCAGCCAATGTACAGAACTCTGTCTCTTTGTGGTAAGGGACACTTCCTGCTCCTTTTCTAGCTCATCCTATCACAGGATCTAAAGCTGCAGGGTAATGCAGCTAAATGCTCATCAAAGCTCTTGAACTGACTCTACAGGGTGTGACCCATCTGTAAGTCAGACAGCTCACCTTAACAGGCAGTATCCCCAGCTAATGTGATGACGTTTATTTTTACACATAAAAAAACAAAAGAATTCAATATGAGACTAATGTGAATGCTGGGTGAATTTGTTGAAGAATGAATTGTTAACTAGAATATTCAAGTTTAAAAATGCAGAGCAGAAGCTAACAACAGCAAAACAGTAGCTAAAAGCTAAAATCAGAAAAATAAAAATAAACTAAAACTAAAAGCCAAAATAAGCAAAAGCATAACTTAAAGCTAAAATAGCAAAAGTATGGCTAAAACCTAGAATAAGTAAAACCATAAAAAACTAGAATTAGCAAAATAGTAACTAAAATCTAAGAGCAAAAACAGGGCAGGTTTGCTGAAGTAGATTTCAGAAAATGTTAATTTTGCAGAAATTGAAGCGTTCTCAATGTGTTTCTATGGGGTAAACTTTTTAAATAAAGTTAAATGTTTCAAAAAAGTATAAAAGTTACAAATTATAAAAGTTCTAACACTATTTCTGATCAAGCTAAATATTTTGATCTATGAACGGTTAAAGTCACACAATGTTTGCAAAAGTATAAAAGAAACTATAAACAGGGAAACAGTGTGAATTATTTAGCTTTTCTTGGGTTTGTTTGTTTGTTTTTGGAGCCAAAAGTCATTTCCAGCTGATGACATCATGCAGCTGTTGTTTTTCAAATTCCTTTTTTTTTTTTGTTGTTGTTGTTTTTCTCTTTAAGTATGGGCCCCAAATATTTTGTCACAACAAGAAAAAATCTGTTTCATATCACAATATCTGCAAAGAACCAAATCTTACACTTTAATTTTTGCAGATGTAAATGAATTGTATTTATTTTAAGTGACACTGATTGATTACTCTCTGCATTCCAAACATCTTTCTCTTATTTTTGTACCTGCACTCGATAGTAGTGTAAGTTGCCATTTTTTCCTCTCTTGTCTGTCTCCTGTGTCCTGCAGAGTTTGCTGAATGCTGCTTCTGTCTCTGTTTGTGAGGTCTAAACCCCTCACCCACCTTCAGAAGAAGTAATCCTGTCTGTATGTTGTCCAGTTCAGCCCATCGCAGCACAACAGGAGCACACCCAGGAGTTAATCTGGATCGTGATGGTAATTACTGCCGGTGTCTCCAGCTTGTAAGAGGGTATTGTACAATAAGGGAGGAGTCAGATCTGCAGTTCTACCCACTGACCTTGTGAGAAAACAGTGAGGGAGGGAGGGGAGGGAAGGGAGGAGAGAAAGACAAGGAGGCAGATCCAGGCATTAGCACACTGACAGAGTTTCAGCACTGCAGATCTGTCTCTCTGTCTTCAGCCGTTCTCATTTCCAGTGTGTCTTGGTGAAAGACAGGCAGACGAGGAGGACAGCGAGGAGGATCAGTGTGACAGAAATCCTCTGACAGATGAGAGAAGAGGATTTCTTTCCCTTTCAGTGATTCCAGCACAGATTTGGGAAGCCCTTGTGAGTAGGCTGCTATCAGTTTGCCATTCACTGCTGCGAGTGCTTGTGTGTGTCTGTTTGTGGCTTCATGTGTGGTTGTATAGAAGTCACAGCTCAGGAATTTCTTCATGCAACAGGGAAAATTTCTCAATCACAATGCTACAGACAGCATGTCTGTGTATCACTTTGTTATTGTAACCATTGAATGAGCTCTCCTGGGGCCGGCTGCACTTGATGTAGGCTGATATTTTTGTGCTGCATCTGCAGCTTTCGATCAGTGTGTATGTGCAACATAACATAACAGGTGCTGTTCCTTTAACTGTGAGAGAAAAATGACATCCATGTGTTTTGCTAACAACGAATGAAAGAGAATCTTTGTGACAACCTACAATTCTGATCTGTGTAGCTAGATGCATTTGTTGCAGTGGTGTTGCTGATGTGGTCCTCACCCTTCTTGTTTACTATGATGCAATTCCCTGCATGGTATAGCGTCAGACCTGCTGCTGTTTACAGTCTGGGTCAGTGGCAGCGGTTTGGTTGGCTCAGGTTTGGTTGCAGCATCATCTTGTGCAGCTAAGGGCCAACACTGTTGTGATACTAAAAGGTATGTTACTCCTTAGTTGTGTCTAAATCTCTCAACTGAAATACTTTGCCGCTAGCATTTCTGTTGTTTGTAGCATCTTTTTCAATACTGCACCAACGATGCCTGCAGCTTATTTTTATTTCTGTCTACACCAGCTTGTCTCCTCTGCTGTATGCCCTCTCCCACCATCACATCTCCGGTTCCTCCTCTGCCAGCCATCTTTGCTCTGTAATTGGGTCATTTTCTCATTTTGCTGTCTGACGTTGGTATCAGAAAACACAGCAATATAGGGCATGCAAAAAGTAATTTTTTTGAGTTGGAGAAAAAGAAAACAAACATGTTCTAGTTCATTCATGAGCAGACAAACACAAACTCCAGCATCATCACAGAACAAACAGCTGTAGGAAAGAGAAGTAAAGGATAAAAACAATGTTTCTCTGCCAGTGTCTGGTTCTGGAATTCATCACATTTAAGACCCTAAATTGGCTGCTTGCTAGATGCAGCACATGTTTTGTCAGGTCAGGTAACTCCTGTTTGCACCCTTTTGTCTCCCCTTGCCATTTGACAGCCCATGTCCTCAAGGTCAAAGAACCAGGTTATCTCCTCTCCTCCCTCCCCACCAGGCTCCACTGTATCAGAAAACAGTGTGATATTGTTTGCTACACTGTGCTGAGTAGGAGGTAACCCTCATGTGATGCACAAGAGGGAGGTGAATAGCTGTCATTCATAAGCAAGCATCCATTTGCTCAGCAGCAGCTGCCCTTTTCTCTGACTTCACTGATCCTACCCGTCAGCTGCTGCAGGCCATCTTTTACCCCCTCGACCAGAAAAGATGAGTTGAGCAACATGGTAGAGTGACTATAAACATTACCATTGTTATTTGAGAAAATATAGGCTTTTAAATAATTTCCAATCCAAATAAATATGCAGAATTTAGAACTTATTAAAGGTACTCATTGCAAAGTATGTAAAAAAGAAAAAGGTCAAATTGTGCAGTTTAAAAAGGTTTAGTCCAGTGTTTTTTTTTCAGATATGCAATTCTGGAATGCAGATCCACACTAGCACCTGGCAGAGTCTACCAAAAACAAAGTAGAAGCTTAAGTCATGTGACTGACAAACATTAGGCTGGTCATAGTCTTTGTAGGTAAACAAATATGGCAGAATCAGTGTAGAATCTCGGAGAAGACATTTTGGTGGAAACATAAGAGTGAATCTGCAAAAACAAAAATAAAGAAAAAGGGAGAAAAAATTAGCAAGACAACTGTCAAAAACAAATTTTAGGTATCAAGAAGGGCTTAAAGACAGAGCTTGGCATTCAAACCCGAGCTAAACACTTACAAGTTTCCTTTTTCAACATTTTTTTCAACTTTCGTCTAACGCCAGCATACTTTACTCAACAAATCTCAGTGTAAATACGTACCAATGCATCAAAATTGTCGGTCTTCTCAATCCCAAATATCTTGGATGTTGTCATTGTTGACTTTCAATGACTTTTTGTAGGTAAACAAACACAGGTGGTAGTTGACATCTGGTCACAAATTTTGCTTCCAAATTTTTAATTTAGGGACGCATTAACCATTAATATGAGAAAAGCATTATATGGAATTTATTACTTTATAAATCTTAAATTTGAACATGAATTTTTTTGACCAGTTTTATGACTTTGCAATGAGTACCTTTAAATAATTTATGGAAAATCACTTCCTTTTTCTTGTTCTTCAACATACTACTACTACTTTCCTACTTTATTTAGAAGAAATATAGAAGAAAGAAAGCAGAAGAAGAAAGATATAGAATTGCAATGTATAGAAGAAAGCAGTCTAAGTGCACACCTTTATGCAAAAGCTTGCCTATAGTTACAAGACTTCGGCACTTTGTTAAACTTTACAAAGCTTCCCTCTGTGCCACAACTAATCTTCTGACAACGTTAATCTCTGCTGGCAGACACTGGATCTCTCAGCACGGCTGTCCTGCAGATCACAGCCTCTGGATGTTTTCTGCAGCAGACTTCAGGGCAGGAGATCATTTGTGTTCTGACATAAAGATGGATGAAGAAACCACTAAATTATTTCTTTCACTTTTATCGTGTGCCAGAAATGCATATTTTTTTATTTTGTGTAACAAAAATATTGCAAAAATGAAACATCAAGTTAGTTTGTGTGTTTCTATGAGCTTTCGAACTGCAAAATTTGGTTGTGTACTTTAAGAACAATAACAAGAATGTAATCCATATTTGCTTTGGTTAGCAGGTGGGACACTGCAGGGATATCATTTTTCTTTTCCAGCTGATTTTTAATGCATCACAGCTGACTGCTGAAACAAAGCCTGAGCAGGATGTTTTTTTGGCTGTGGTTGGACAGGAGTTTCACTTGAAGAGCATGCAGTGTACTGTGAGCCCTGTAAACTGAATGTGGGCTGGAGAAGATTTCATAAATAGTCACAGAACATGCATCTGTATCCAATTGAATCCACACAACAGGCCCAGAGTCCAGTATATTTTGAATAATTACCGAACATGGAACATAATCAATAAACATTAGCAGCTATATCAAAAAAATAAGTCCTGCATCTCAGGGCATGTGTTTAAATATGTGTGTGGTTTATGGAAAAGCTTTTCTGATGAACAGTTTGGTGCTGCCTTCCTTTAACTGAGGTGGGAGAGAGAGTTTAGCTGACCTCATCAGCAGATATCAGCATAAAGAAGTGTGCTGAGCTCAGCAGCCACCGAAGGACAAGAGGGTAAAAAAATAAAAGAAAGCAGAAGACTTTTTGTTGAAAGAAGTGACAACCCAACAGAGTTTTTGAGTTGTCATTTGCTTCTATTTCTGTATAAGCCGTTTTAGAAAAACCAGTTCTGAAATAAATCTGGAGAAGTCAAAGAAAAACCTTCTGAACTCCATTTTAATTTATTAATTGGTCGTTTTAACCATGTATTTAGAGGAATGAATATGAAAAGATAAATTCAATACAAAATAGATTTTCTCAACCCTGATTTAATTTGTTTGCATTCATTCATTCAACCTGCAAAGCCATGTAAAAACTTCAGCTAAATTAACACTCATGAGGCCCTGCAATGGGCTTGCGACCTGTCCAGGGTGTCCCCCGCCTCTCGCACAGAGATAGGCACCGGCTGCCCGCGACCCGGAATGGAGAAGCGGTTAAAGAAAATGGATGGATAACACTCATGAGCTAGTCACAAAGATAAACAATTTTTTAATTTTTATTTTCTCAGTCAGCCAGGACTTTGTAAATGTTCTTTGACTTTGCAAAAATTGAGTCAGGTGCTCCATATTGATCCTTATGTATAGATTACAATTTTCAGATCATTATCAGACACAATAAAGAAGAAAATAATCCTTTTAGAACTGAAAATACTCTATAATTTTAAAAACTGAATATTTTTTAATGATAAACAACATAAAATGAACATGTGGGTCAATGTTTAATTAAGAGCAGCATGTTCAGCAGACACATGGACACCATATGACCATGTGGGCTGTCTTCTGTATCAAGTTTCTGTTTAACTACGCATGTACCATTCACTGAAACACCTAGTAGACACAGCCTTAAACCATTAACAAGGACAATGACCTTATGCAATGTCTCACGCAAGAACAAGTGAGCATGTCAAGAAGGAAAAAAAACAAAACAAACAAACAAGGACTGAAGATATTTTTCTCTTCATGGGACCTCTAGTAAAGAGCAGCACACATGTTGTGATTTAGATATCAGTCATGAATGTTAGAGAAGTGCAGCAGCAGATCTCCTATTTGACAAACAAGATTTTGGCTGCAACCATTTTTCTTTTTCTATTCTTTATAATGTTTTTCAGATGTGGGCAGTATTTGGCTATAAAGAGGTTAAAGTGGAGCACAACCAGAAAAATGTGGCTCTTTGGGGCACAATTAAACTCTGACAAAATAATCCACGTGTCCTTGGTGGACATTTTTCACTGAGCATTTTAACTGTGTAACAAATATTATGTCATTTAGGGTCATAATAAAGTTACTGAAGTATGACAAGCAGTTGTTTGTAATATATATAAAGTGTGTGTGGCCAATTCTGATGGGATTATGTTCAGATCTCACAGGTCTCTAAAACAGATCATAATGTCTGTCAGACCAAGTCTCAGAGTTTTATTGACCCTGACGAGGCAGAGGAGAAAAACATGAACCGTCATCTCTGAACTGTGATGACCTGAAGGAGCAAGTTACACACATCAACACTAACACAGGCCAAGGGGGTCAGACATGGGGGGCACAATGTTCAGAAATAGATGCAACACACATTCAGAAGAATGACTCATGTTCACACACATGCTTAGAGTCCAAACTGCACCTGTTCTGCTGCTTCTTCCAAAAACTCACTGGAATCAGCTTTCACACAGACAGTGTCAGTCCCTCAATAAGAAAACATTAGCAAGAATTATGAGTCTTTGTCATAAATAGAGAAAGTAAATAACAGGATAACACAAATGCCAGGCGATGTTCAACAACATAAAGGCTATTTCCTAAAACAATGAAAACAGATACTTGTTTTTGCGTTTGTTTGTTGTGTTCAAAAATTAAATGTGAAAGAAATAAAACTATTTTGGTAGATGTGCTTTATATAATCTAGAGTAACAGAAAAACAAGTTAAAAAAACCTTGGATGGATCCTCATTAACAAAACAGTGTAAAGAAACAATCTTGTAACCTAGAAACCATCCAAAATGACACAATGGATCAGTGAACCTTCTGTGTTCGGACTTGTAGGAAACAGTTGTGTTGAAAATTCTTGAAGAGTCCCAGCTAAAATTTAGATTAAAACAAAGCTTTGTGTCCTGTGATGAACTTGCGACCTGTTCAGGGCGTCCCCCCCCCCCCACACACACACACAATGACCATGGTATATAGGCACCAGCTCTCCCTGCAACCTGGAAAGGAAGGAGCGGGTAAAGAAAATGGATGGATGGATGGACAAGGCTTTGTGACAGGGTGTGGGAGGTGGGGGGATTCCTGTTGGGTACTCAGACAAACAGAGAGCTGAGTCTGAGCAGCTCTCAGCAGGAGAACAGGAGGGATTGTGCAAACAATGTTGTTCATTCCATTTTTAGGATCCTCTTCTCTTCACTACCTTGAACTGCTTGAGTTTAGGCCGACCTGCCGACACTGACTGTGGGAATCTTCTTTGCCCCAGATGTATTTTGTCTAAAGTTCTTCTGAGAATGCCTAGATTCTCCCTGCTTAGCTGTTCTCAGTTGTTGTTTTTGCCCTCAGTAGGCTCTTCCTGGGAAAGATGAGTTCATTGCAGGCTAAACAACAACAAAAAACACCTTTTTCAGTTTGAGGGTCTCATTTTAGACCTTAAGGTATAACTGGGCGTCACATTACCTCAGTGCAACCTGTCTGAGTCCACATCTGTTCCTAAAGCTTATACACACATCTGATACATTATCACACTCTGCGACGAGCTGCTGACAGGAACACCAGGAGTGTACAGTTACCACGGTAACCAGTAAAATGACACCACAGGAAGGCTGACAGCACATTGTAGAGTTACCTACGTTGCTGTTATACACCCTCGCTGGATGAGGAAATTATATGATGGCTGGTCTGACTAAAATGAATGTTGTTCCTTTTGGTTACAGGCAGCCTTGTGTACAAGACAGACTCTGTAATTATTATTTTTTTTGGAGCATTCAGTCTCATTGCATGCCAGTGCTGCCTTTTGTCTGATTGATGCAGCGTCTTGCCCTTAACTACAAAGAAAACTCACACTGTTATGAATGTTTGGCCTCCCCATTAACCCGTTGTATGTAATTGTTGAAATGACTCAGTGGAATAACTTTGTAATTGAAGAGTTTGTTTAAGAGGTGATAATGGAAACCTTCCCTTGTCTCTCTTTACGATAAACTCCAAGGTTTACAGAAATGAGGCGGAGTGAAGGAGAGAAAACAAAGACATGAGGTTACAGATCAGAGCTGATGTCATGATGAGAGCTGCAAACACCACATGTGATTCA
This sequence comes from Kryptolebias brasiliensis, assembly GCA_028566095.1. Lineage (NCBI taxonomy): Eukaryota > Metazoa > Chordata > Actinopteri > Cyprinodontiformes > Rivulidae > Kryptolebias > Kryptolebias brasiliensis. The sequence continues at coordinate 21,784,010 of JAOXNZ010000012.1, read as the reverse complement.
AATACAGTCAGACACGCTTATCTTCAAGGCCTTAGACAAGCTCAGGTCTCATCTGATGAAAACGTCAAGCAAAATTAACATAACTAATAGGCATCATTTGCAAAGATCAAACCCTTAAAAACTACAAAGATTTCTTTTGTAGTTGCAGTTATCTGCATTTTGTGAGTGACTGATTGTATAATTTAAGTTACTGTGGATTTTTTAGGATCCATATATTGATTATTACTTTATATTTGCTTTGCATTTATGCTAAGAACCATTTCAGAAATTAGCACATCATGTCTTTATTATTAGTTGAAACCATGTGTGTAGTTGAAGTTTTTTGGCCATTTGAAAAAATGCAGGTTGACTGAAGAATGTATCACAAAGCAATAAGCAGGAATAATAAGCAGGATGACTAACATCCTGAATTATTCTTTGTTTGATTGCAACAGAGATCATCTCACAAAAAGAGACCAGACAAATTTGTTTGCTTTTTACAGATTTGCTTGTTGAGAGCTATGGTCAGTATTTAAACAGCTTGTGTCCAGGAACTAGAAGTACATGCCTCTCTGATCTAACTATTTCATAACATCATACCTCCAAAAGAACTGAGAATGCAGAGCCTCAACAGGCTGTGCAGAAGAGTGAACACGACATTTTTATTACTCTTCAGTGAAGTCATAACTCAGGACTGTTCAAATAACTAGACTCTGGTGGAATTTTCTTTTCTTCTCTGAAGGATTTTTAATGACACCAGAAACTAAAACAATGTTTTCCACACTGTTTTCTCTCTGAAATTAAGTGGTCTGGCAGTACAAAATAGTATAAGATGACAATAAGCATCCAAAGTACAGATACTGCGCTGTGTTAATTTGCGAGAAACAAATTCAAACTGATTTAACATCAGATGTTGATGTTTAGTGATGATTAAAAGACAAAAGACCTGTCCTTGGACTTCACTGGTTGCTCTGCACATCTAAAGATCTTGTATCTGTCTGCATAAATCATCTGGACTATTTTAGTGATGAAGTTTGAGTCAAGCCCAATGTTCATCATTTACCTAAAACAATCCTAACAGATCTCAGTAAGAAGTAAAAAGGTGTGAGGAGAGTTTTAAAACCTGCACAGTTATAAGTGGTAGCAGCAGATGGATAATGGGCCAGAAATGTCTTTTTAAGAGAGTTAAAGCACAGCAAACAACACACCAAAGGCAGCTTTGTTCTTCCAAATGATAAGAAATGTTATTACTTTGTTTCTTTGCTAAGATTAGGATTTAAAAATCCTAATAATGTCATGTTCAACACCCTGTTCGCTGTTTGTAGATGAGGCTTCTCCTCCATCCATTCATCCCTCCATTTTCTTTACCCTCTTCTCCTTTCTGGGTCATGGGGAGCTGGTGCCTATCTCCAGTAGTCACTGTTTGAGAGACAGGGGACACCCTGGACAGGTCTCCAGTCCATCACAGGGACACATACAGACAAAGAAAACAAACAACCATTCACACTCTCACTCACACCTAGGGACAGTTTTACAGCTACCAATAAACCTAACATGCATGTTTTTGGTCTGTGGGAGGAAACCGGAGTACCCGGAGTAAACCCACGTGTGCACA
>JAOXNZ010000012.1:21762860-21778363 GCA_028566095.1 Kryptolebias brasiliensis | reverse complement strand
TGCTCAGACTGACCACAGCCACAGTCAGGCCTCCTGAAAACTGGCTTTCATTGTTTGCTTTTTCTCCCTTCTCTCCAACACTCTGGATGTATTTTTACTAGGAAGCATTTGTTCCCTGACTTGATTCCTTTGCTGGACCTCCTATCACCTCACATGCACTCTCTCTTCACTTCTCCTGCTCCCCATCCTACTCAGGAACAGCTGATTTAAGTGGTGTTTGCACAGAGTTAGTGCTCTTAGTTCTGGAAGAAATTAAATGTTCAAGTCACAGCACTGGCAGGATTCCCATTCCCTAAAATAGTGATGGAATTCTTAGAAGGACTTTTTTCAGTATCATTTGTCTCAGCTGAGAGGTTCATATTGTGTTTATCTGAGGATTTAAACTGTTTCTTTCTATATAAGCAGGACACATTCCTCTATAGCCTCAGGAATCATGGACAGAGATTACTGGAGTATAAAATTATACTTGCACTTTTTTGAATAATTAGATTTTTAAGAACAAAATGCCCATTTTGCTTCACCAATGCTTTTTTGTTTTTTTTTTTGTTTAAATTATTTGCAGGAAACCTATTTTCATTGTTTTTTTTTCTTCAAAAGTAGGTTTACATTTTTTAACTTTCTTGACTCCTTAAAAACATCCATTCCAATATTTTTTCAGTCTTTTGAAAGTAGACTTAACACAGAGTGCTATCCATTTTATGAGGGACCATCACAGACGTTATTTGTCTACATCCCTCCTCCTCCTCTTGCTCCTCCTCCTCCTCTTCCTCTGCAGCTCAATGCTCACTGGCCCGTACTGTAACTGGCTCCTGATGGCGAGCCATGAAAATGACGAGATCACCTATTAGCATCACTGTTCTCATTATCTGTTTCAGCTGCTCAGTTTATGATCACATAAAAAGAGATGTGTACAGTGCATAGGGGTTTAGGGAATCCATTTAAATCTGAGTTATCTGTACACAAATGCATGTACATCATCACATACATGTATAAAATGTGTTCTCTGAGAACTTACAAAAGTAAATATTCTGATTGAACAAATCTTTTTGTGCTGATGCTCAAAATGCAGACTCTCTTTTATCAGGTAAAAAATCAGGAGGTGCTGAACAGTGAACCGCCTTGTTGCTGAAATGTGCTATATAAATAAATTTGACTTGACTTGCCTTATGTGTAGCAAAAACTAAAGCGTGCGTGTGAGTGTGTGTGTCTCCTGGAGATAGACAAACAGATGGCTTTATAGACAAGAGTACATATTTTATTGATAACATTCACTGCCTGATAGCTTTTGAAGCACAGTGTTTGAGCTTCATTTTAGAATCGTTTAGACAGAATGTACAGTAACTAGTAGTGAAAAAAATAGCAGCCAGAAAAAAAGTTTCTTTTTTAATCTGTGAAATTATCAGTTAGAGCCCATCGAAAGATTATTTTAGATAAAGTAATTAATATTAATCACTGAGGGGATAAAACTTGTCATTAGGGTTTAAAAGACTGAAGATCTGTGTTTTAGATGACCTCTAAATTTAAGGACTTTGTTAGCTCTGCATTATACTTTTTATTATTATTTATGAAACAACCATCAGAAAAAACATCTTGATTCTTTCAAAGGAAACCCATTTTTCATCTCATTCAGAACTTCCCTGATCCCAGGACTGTTGCACAACAACCTGTACCATTTTTATTTATGTTATCACTGGAAGTGAGCATGAAATTGACAGACCTAGTTTCCCTCAAATGGAATTTAAAAGACTCTTTTTCTAAAACCTTTATTGTCTCAATAAACACAGAAAACCTTTTTTCTTCTTTCACTCAGGAGCTCAATGAAACTGTGAACACAACTATTATTGTGTCAAGTTTTTTCTTACCTTTATAGTAATTAAAATGCAGACAATGTATGACAGATAATTTTGATACCCAGCAACACATTTTAGTACTCCTTCTTAGCTCCACTATAGATAACTCCAGCATTACTAGAATCCCTTGATTCAAGAAATCATTTTAGGTCATTTAATAGTTTTTAGCACAGCTAAGATCAGCTGTTTCTTTCTGTGGTGTATGCCTCAGCAACCAAAAGTTGAATTACTGTTTGAATTCTTGCCTGTGCTTTCGTTATGGTTCTTCCTGTCTCTGCGAATGAATAGTAATAGTTAAGCTTTTGTTTGCTTTCTATAAATAGGAACCTCTGGCCCATAGGAGGTGGATGTGTGATAGATCAGCAGGTTTAACTAGCCTTGTGTGGGTACTCTCATATGTCTTGTTATATCTGCATGTTGGACTCTGACAGGTTGGGAACCGGCTCTGCAGATGAGAGGAAAGCTGAGCCAGAGCCAGCTATGTCATCTCATCAGGCCAAATGTCTAAAAAAAAATCAGCATGCCACTAAGTCAGTCAGTCATAGTTGTACCTTAGGGCAACTCCACCTTAAGAGGACATCCTTTGTGTCTGTGTGTTTACAGGCAGCCTCACTGAGGATTCCTCCAATCTGTGAGCTGCTGGGCGTTTGACATCTTCCCCTCCCTCATCTCTCCCTCTTTACTTCATTGGATCTGGCCAATCAGCACCTAAGAAGATCCGGTCACATGACACTGCCCCCCTTTCTGGTTGCCATGACAATGAGCACTGGTCCAGGCAGCATCTTGCTGTGGTGAGAAGAGGAGGGGGAAAGAAGGCAGGAGGAGAGGCAGACAGAGAGGTGAAAAAAGAAGAAAAAAAAAACAGAGAAGGATCCCAGGCAGAGGAATACATGTTTGGACCAAGAGCCTGTTCTTGTCTTTACTCAGTGCAGTAAGTACTTCACCCTTTTTTATCCCCATTCACCTGCATTAAATAAAAATGTATTCAGTATGTATTTGACATGACATATGGCTTGGAAAAAATTGGGATGACATCATGTGAAATGTCTTCGTGCTTTTTGAGATTGTATGCAAGCGGCCTCACCTTTGGTAGACAATCCTTTTGTTTGTTTGCTTCATTCAACATTTACTGATCCTTAATGACAAACCTCTGTAGTGAACAGAGGCGTGGTGGGATCAAGGAGCTCAGCACAATAAAAGGCAGTTTCATAATGTGGTGAAACTCTCTCTGATGTATTGTGATCCAGCAGAAAGTCCTTTAGCCTTCAACCTCTAATCTTGATCCTTTTTGTTTCTTTCATTGCTGCAGCTTTAAGTCTGTCTTCTTCCTCTCTCTCCCACTCATTCTCACACAAGCAGACCTGCTTCTACTCTGCATCCTCCTGTGGTTTGTTTAATTAGCAAATCTGTGCAAATCCAACTAGGGCAGCTTGTTCTGTTTGGAGACCTCATATGTACAATGTCCTTGTGTCAGTAGAAACAGAGGAATTTACTGACCTAAGGATGTTGTTGTTTTATAACTTTGTGCTGAGACTACAGCAACATTATGATGATCTTTTTTATTCTATATATAACATCTAAATGCAAATATAGGTTTAAAAATCCACTTTTATCATATGTAAAGTTATAAACTTTAACTTAACATTTATTTTTTAATTTCATGTTAAGCATCTCTGGTGGTGCAGTAACAGTTATATTTATTGTCTCGTAAAAAACAAAAACAAACAAACAATCACAGAAAAATACTTGTTACTCAATATATTAATGACCTCTAATCTAAGTAATATGTCATAGAACACATTCGCTATTTATTATTTTTTCAAGTGCTTATTTTTTTGCTCTTCTTCATTTATCTACAAGGAATTGATGTTTTGGATCATAGATTTTTTTTAATCATTTGACAATATTCTGAATTTTGTAATCAAATTTGCATAAAATAATGTTCTTACCATTCAAAACACTAACAGCAGGCAAATTGTTTTTGGTTTGAATGGTTTGAATGCTTTGGCAAAGCAGACAAAGGCTCGCTCAGTAGTTTTAAATATAATGTATTTTAATTTCAAAGCAATTGTTTGAATGTTATAGTTTTCTGAAGTTGTAGAGTTATGGTCTTCTGCTGATACAAACTTCAGCCCCACCTAAACTATTGCAATATGTGTCTAAATGTGGCAAGAAACAAACAAATAGACTTCGGAATTTCGTGGGATTATATATTCTATTAAAAAAGATTAGTTTACAACAACTCAGCGATTAAACCCATTACTAAATGTTACCCAGTCTTATTCCATCTCATTATTTGCCTCTTTATTATTACAGCTGGATATTATTCACATTCTGATAATTTAGTACAGTAAATCAGCAGCTATTCATTTTAAGATAAGATATAATAGAATGGAATAGAACAGAATATCCTTTCTTTGTCCCTCAGTGGGTAAATTAGTGTATCAGCAGCAAAGTGACAGGCAAATAGAGGCTCACAGGATACACAATACAATTTCACAAATGTAAAACAATAACAGTAAAAAATAAAAAAAAGAAAATCATAAAACTGTGACCAAAATACTGAGTGAAAACCTATACAGTTAATAAATAGCAAATATAGATGTAAAAATAAGAAAGTGTATTGCAATAAACTATTGTATCCCATCATGACAGAAGAAAGATATAAACTTAAATTACATACTCACTTTTTTCTGGATTTAATTTAATTTTAAATAATATTAGATAAGATGTATCCCATTGTCTAGCTTTGTTCTAGTCTTTTTTTATTTATTATACATCCTTTAATGTTCTTAGTTGATAACAATAACATATCTGAGCTTCTCAGAAACAGTTAAGTGATTTATTATTTATGGTGCACAGTCACGCGCCAAGTATCGTGGAATGCTTCAGAGTAAATACAAATTTCAAGTTTCACACAGTTTTGACGCTATCTTAAATACAGTCATCGCTGTGTAAACTGTGAATGAAATTTCCGACAGTCTGAAAGGCAACAAACCTGCTGCGTCACGTTGGAGGAGACCAATCGGATTAAACTGAGCTAAACAACGAAGGGCCACTTCAAAATGTAACAAAATGGGGGTTTGGCATTTTACTTTGACAAATAAATGTAGACATAAGTAAATATAAGATAGCTTTGTTAAGTGTATTTCTTCTTAGTTTATTTTTATGTTGTTTTAATATAATTAATGTCATATTTGTCTTTTATTATATTCTTGTTACGCTTTGTTGCAGTCAGATCCCACTCTAAGTCACCATTATGGTATCACCCGATCCGTCTGTGTCAGTTTCAAGTTGCGCCTTCTCCCTCTGCTGGTCCTGTGCTCTGCTCAGGGCAGACAGGAGTAACTAGTCAATATATATTTTATTCTGGATTTTACTGTGAAAACAGGGCCTACCCGTGGACATCCTGGCAATTTACGAGTGGATTATGAACAAGAAAAGGATTCAGAGGTATGACATCCCGATCGCTTGCTTGACAAACACGGTGTATAAAACGCGGAGTGTTACCTTTGCACGTCTGGAAGTTAAACGCTCTGGTGGTTTTAATAGAGCTGCTAACGATTTAACTGCACTAGCCTGTGATAAATCAGACATTTTATCTGCTTTACACACATGCTCGTCGTTTCTGTTTGTACATCACTGGTTATTTGCCAGTCACGGTTTTAAGAGGACAGCCTGTGGAATGTTGTGAGTCGTCCCGTTTCATTAGGAAATGTCCCCATCTGTTGCAAAATAATGCAAACCACAAGCTCATATAGTTATATTAGCACTGCTAACACGGGAAGAACATTCAATAATACAAAAATGCCTTGTTGGAACAGCTTGGTTTTCATTTATGGTTGTGCAATAAATGTTTTGAGGTTTGACAACATCTTATTTGGATTAACAACACAGCTACAGCAGCTGGAAATAAGTCTCTATTTGCCACTTAGGGGGAGAATAAAATGTTATGAAAAGCTGGCTGGGAAGGATCTTATTATGTCAACACCTGTTTAACCCCACACTTTCTAAAGTTAACGTTTTATGCAAAATATCTAGAATAGCACGAGTGGTTCCAAAATAAGTTTCAAAGTTGATGTGAATGTGATCATGATAGTGTCTATTTACTGATTTAAATGTACTGTCTCTCTGATTAGGTCACTGAAAAAGACAAAGAGAATGCAATTATAAGTAGCCACCTTTACTACAAGCTAAATACATCAAATACTGAAAGCAAGGAAGTAATCTGTAAAAAAGTTGCTGTTAGATTTGTTTTGAGTTGTTGCTTTTATGCAAATCTCTACATGATAAAGTACAGCTCCTGATTTGTGTGCAGGGCTGGTTCATGTTGTAGAAGCTGATGTTATTCAAATTGTCCTCCTAGGTTGGCCCTGAGTGATGCACGCTATTATTTGTCTGCTTTTGGTTTGGTTGATTGATTGCACTTTGGCTGCAGCACTTAAAACACATATTGCTCCCGCTGACCCGGATTTGGTCCATGCATTAACCCCCAACATAAAGAGTCAGTCAGTGGCTAAATGGAGCGGTAAGGTCTTGACCTGACAGGCGTTTCTGTTGCACAAAGACTCTTGTTGTGTCTGAATTGAGTGACTGTTCATCTGTTTTATAGAAAGATGAAATATCACCTTTCTCTTGTCAACATTTCACAAAATTTCATTTTGCCTTGTACGAGCTACATTGCTCAAAGTAGTGCATCTCATAGGTCACAAAATGCTGGGAAGGCAGATGCTACCTGGGATTTGCTCCGTCTTTTATGATCTTTGTGTTATCATAAGTCAGTTTCTCTCCTGAGAAGTCAGGATGTAGAGCAGAGGAGGAGGATGTTTGCTTGGTGGCTGAGTCAGCTTTACAAACTAAAAGAAGATAGCTGCATGTTGACTTATAATAATACCATTAATGTATTATATTGCATTGTGCCATAATGCTTACTTGTGTTGTTATACAACTTGATTTGAGGCTTTTTACCAAGTTGGTAAGAGTTCAGCATATTCTCTCAGGCCTTTAGATTCCTAAAAGCTTGTTTTTTCCAGGTCAAGTCACGTTGACAGAAAAAATACAAATAAAATGTTATTTTCATATCACAAAATCAACCTACACACCATCATAAACTGACTGAAACCACATTAAAATTCACAAGGATTATTTTTTTCTAACTGGACTAATGCCTTCCTGTGTAGATGTAGAAAACTGTGTGGACTGATACAGGAAAAGGTGAGGCTGGGTCATTTTGACCCTTTGCTGACTATCTCTCAGAGGGAGAAGTGAATTCCTTCCTTGCGTTGACTGTTTGTGATCCTGCAAAGTATCATGAATTTGGAAATGGCTCTAGATGAAAGAACAGAAGGAAGGAAGTCCTCCAACAACAACTGCTGCTGTGTCACAAGTATCTGGATTTGCCCCAGCTGTCAGGTTTGGCCCACAGGTTTATTGCTGTGGTTGACTCATTTGAAGTGCTGTGCCTCCCACTGATATCAAACTTACATACATTTCGTTGCAGGTGAAGACTGCAGTATGCCCTTAAAAGGAGAGATGTGTGTAATTTGACTTTAATAGCTTGCTGTTTCTCAGCAGGCACTTACCATAAGAAAACAGATTAAGGAGCAAATACTGTGGTGCACTTTCAACTGAACACTGTTCTGAATGAGTTCAGGGTGATTAGAGTTTTCCTGAGTGTTGAGTCAGACTTTGGGAAAACATTAGGAAATTGTTAAGGTTACTATGCTACAGTCTTTTCAATAAACATATTTAAATCTGGGAAAGTGTAGCACAAGAAGCAACTCTATCCTCAGTTTAATTTGGCAAAACAATACAAGATGACTGAAAGCCACTAGTATTTTACCTGCACTTTCAAGCAGGCATTAAATATTGAAAAGCACAACACTGTAGCACTTGAAAGACTAACAGCAAAGCCACTGGTTAAAGTTGTGTGTGCGACTCACTAGATAGCCTCCGGTCATTTGCTTTAGTGATTTCCCACAACATTAAATTTAAGTCTAACTACTTGGTTGTTCCTTCTACTTTAGAGGTTTGTAGTAGGTCAACATGACAGATACATTCTTGAGGACAGGTCAGTGAATTTGTTATAGTGGCAGTCTGCTGACCCTTGAACACGACCCTAACAGAAGTCGTACTTTTCTGTCTGTTCAGATTGAATGACAGTGACATTATCTAAGATGCAGCTATTTATTGATGTGGCTGGGAAGTGCTGAGTGTCAACATGACAATATGCAGGATTATTGTGGGCCTTCACTTACTAAGAGAGGTGTAGTGGGATCTTCTAAATCAAATTTCCACCCTTCTTCCAGATGAGAGAAGGTAATGGAGGCTGGTTGGTGGGAGTTTCAGAATGGGGACCCTGTATGTTAATCCTTACATCAACTCTACTGATCCTTCAGAACAATGCTGTTGTCCACTCAGCAGGAAATCCTAAGACCATAGTTTGATCAGGAACATGACGAGGACATGACAAGAAACATAAGCAGCAATGGGCATCCTTGTGCCTTGGAAGACTGAATTGAAGCCGTGAAGAGTGATCAAGTGTAGGCAGGTGAATCAAGGAGGCTCACTATATGAGTGATTCCACAACCAAACCTTGCTGTCTGAAATTCAGTACCAAGGCTTAAAACTGCTTTTATTGAGCATTTGATTAATTTAACTACAGGCTCACTGAATTATGAACAAATTAAAATTATGTTTGTGGTGTTTGCATAAGTCCTCTGTGAATTGTCTGTCTATACCACAGTGCCTAACTGTACAATAATTGCTTCAGCCCTTCAGCAAACACATTTATTTGCACCAAAACTGTAAATGGTAAATGGATCTTGTTTTGCATTTTCTATTAAGTGGCATTTAGTTTCCTAATGGTTCAGTATTTAGTATTTTAGCACTGACTTCTCCCGTCCAACATTTGCAAGTTACTTAGAATAATTTTCACATATTTCTAGGCTTGCACTTAAAACTGGTAACTTGTTATTTAAAGGCATTTGCTTTTTAGTAAAGTTAAACATCTTCAAGTTTCAGTTACAGTCTAAACACATAACCTTTCAGTTTTATGAACAGAGCCATTGACATAAACTCAAGAAATGCAGCATTAGTTACAAACTATAATTTAGGATAACTAATACTTTAATCTAGGGTCAATAATACACAAGTAACATTTTCTTCATTTATCAACCAAATCATCAATGGTTAAAACCAAAAGTTGCAAAGTCTGTATCTGTGGGCTTTACACAATAAATAAACTGTTTGTTCTCCATGAGATGAGCTAGTAGCAGCAACAGGGGTGTTACCCAGCAGCTGGTGCAGCCTGATAGATTTGGACTGTGCCAAAACCATTTAGGCCTATTCTGTCACAGCTTTATTTTCATTCACCTTTTAAAACAGCTTAATATTTTAGCAGTAAATCTTTAGGCAGGATTTACCAGCTGCTGAGCCTCTAGCTGTTAACCTTCCTCCCAGCTCCAGCCTTTTCACTCCAGTAAACGGTTGTTGTCCCCGGAGGCAACATCATATTTCACATTGACTTGATAGTTGTCTTTGCAAGAGCCTAAGAACCTTGTTTGTCTTTGTGGACATGGCAGAAAGTTTTCTCTGGCAGGTCTAATGGAGAAACAAGCCCACTTAGGGCTCTTTTCCAATATAAAGAGCTCCTGAGTTTTCTTTTGTATTTCATGTTGGGCTGGTGTCTGAGTTACTCATACCAGGTTTTAGCTATTCCTTTACTTTAGCAACCTGTGATTCTCATCAAACACCATGTCAAAGGGTGCAGTTATAAATGGTGCTCAACCTCACAAAATGGCATAGCAAGAAGACAGTTAGTCTTCTTAATTGTAGGCCCTTAAGGTTAAATCATTATAACATGTATGCATCTGTCTGTCTTGCTCTTCCTGTGCAGAGTGAAGGCTTTTAGGTATGCAGCCATCACAGACAAGCTTGCGTTCAGCCCTCCAACAAACTCAGAGCAAATAGCCCTTCAAGGTGACGCCTCTCACAGGATGTTTGCTGATTTTTTTGAAAGTTTGTTTAAGATGGTTTCACTTAATCACAAAGCAAAATTTAGTTCGATGTGCCTTGTGTCTTAGAGCGTGCTAGGGATGCACCAATCCACATTCGTTTACTTCCGATCCGATACCTAAATCTGGATATCTGTCGATACAGATACTATTCCGATACCGTTCTGATATCATCATCATTACTGATTTTATATGTGGCTTTAATAAACTCCTCTCTACAGGCAAGTACGATTTGTACAAATATATGCATGCATGTCCAAAAAGGCAACTTGAGGTAAGTATAAGATCAGAAAAAGAAGTCAGAAAAACAGGAAATCGTGTTAACAGGAAAAATCCAATGCTAAAATCCCTTCAGCTTTCACGTTGTCCAGTGGAAGTTTACTTTGCTTTTGGAACGACTCCTGAAGTGATTCCTGCCGGCTCCTTTCGTCTTTCTCCCGCCTGGTTAAACAATCCTCGTGCTCTTTAATGTGATGCTTTTTCAAATGTTTGATTAAGTTCGTTGTATTGTAGGTTGCAAAGGAGCTTCCCCCTCTCAGTACAGCGGCTTTGCAAACCTTGCACGTTGCTGTCTTGCTTTCCGGTGTTTCTAGTGCAACATACTTCCACACAGCGGACATGTTGAGATGAAAAGCTGGTTAGCTGTTAGCCACAGTGCTGCTCAGTCCTCAATGCTCATGTTTTAGCTGGCTGCAAACTATGAAATGGATTTCCTGAATGTGAGGCGGGTCTTATTACTCTGGGTTTCATGGGACACGCCTCCGTTCAGGAACTCCATTCCCCAGTTTGAAGCCAATTTGCAGGCTGGCAGGGAATCACATGTGGAGAATCACATGTGCATCATGGATCGGAAATCTCTGCAGGTTGGATTGGAAAATTCAGATATGTAAATTATGCTGGTATCGGAACCTGATACCGTTACTGGATCAGATCAGCCCCATCCTTGATGCTAACACCAGCATCAACACAAGAAAAATGCCCCACACCTCATTGTCGCTTCTGTTATTGTCTCTAATGCAAAGATTTTGAAGGATCGTGCTGGGGCTTTTGGACTGTCTGCTTCAGAGGTGCTGCTGAAACCATCTCAACCACTGTTTCATTGCATTTTTAATGAAACATTTAAACAGTCTAAGAAATGCTTTATTAAATTCAGACAAAAGCTAGTTCATAATTTGTACAATGAAATTCTTTGAACAAACGGAAACCATTTAGTAAGACTTGCGACTTGCCTCTGGTCACTCTTGGGATTTATTGTAATTCTGGTTTATGGTTTTCTACCCATCTCTTCTTTCCAGGTAATCCACCCCCTCTAACTTCTCTTTCACGTTTATTTATTAAAACATGACGAGCAGCCAAGCTTTCATCTAGTGCTTGAAAACAATCTGTTCTTCACCTGCCAAGTATGATTTGACTACTGCCTGCATCTTGTAATAGGTGACAGGTATTAAAGCTTAATTTAGGAGAATCCTGTTTTCATTCTTTCATGCTGAAAAGCTTATCAGCGTGCTTCACAGCTCTCTGTGGGTGTTAGGTTACCTTCCTATGTTCCTCCGGTCCTGAGTGGGCTGGACTACTTGAGAGAAAGAGGGAGATGAATGATTTAACAAAGCGGCAGTCAGAAGAAGTCCACACTCGCATGTTCTCACGCTACTCCCTGCTTGATGTGCATACGTGTGCAACTTAGACATCATTTTTGAGCTTTTGTGAAGATTTCTTAATGTGAAGACAAAAAATGTGAGACATTTGTTCAAATAGTCATGACTGAAGCTGTCTTATTTTATTGTTTAACAAAAATCTCTTCATAAATCATTGCATTGTTATACTACTAAACAAAAAAAGGTGAGTTAAGTGATGCAGTGACTCAGTGGTGTCAGCAACCAAGTAAAAGCCAAGAGTGACATTTTTAGTAAAGTGCACATAATGGCTAAACCTTTAGCAATGACAGTGTGAATTTGACCAGCTGATATTTGTATATCTGCTCTCTGTGGTCCCTGCAGTACACTGTTCTTTGACAGGCTGCCACTAGTCAGATTTAGAGGATGTTTGAACCTTGGAAAAAGGTCAGGGTAGTTCTGATTCCCTTGTCCAATAGTCCATACAGAGTCCATGTTACTTGTTTACCATCAGAACTGGTCACAGCCACACCCACATGCTGAGATTAGTGAGCACAAGTGTGGATGCCACAGGATTAGAGCTTCTGATGGCTGTAGTTTGCTGTTCCATCAAGGCTTTGCAGAGCAGCTTGGAAACACTTTGCTCTGCTCAGATCATTACATGGATTGAAATGAGGTTTCAATGCTGTTGACACATCTTGAGAGAATATTTTTTATGTTCAGGTTAATTCAAAACTGTTTTGTTTAGTCATATAGAGGGGCAGGTATGAGAGTTTGACTACATGATCACAGGATTATGGTATTAAAACAAAAACTTAAAAACACAATTTGTTTGCTTTTATTTAAAAACAGAAATGCAGTACTACTACTATTTCTATTGCTGCCTAAAAATATCACATATTGCTTACTAATGAATATATTGTATGTATAATAGTGAAGTAATACTCAATATTTATTTATAGTTATTTTAATTTTAATGTATAGATATAAATAAGTAATGAGAGTTGAAACCGTGGTTAGAGTTTTACTGATGTTTTTTCATGGCTTGTAAGAATAAAAGAAAACATACTTCGAGTTAGCATTTGTGTATGAAACGTACAGTATCTATTTTTATTGAATCTTTAGATTAACAGTTTATTTAACAATCTGATCTATTTTCTTTACAATTCAAAATAATAAAAAAATTCATGTATGTATTGAACAGGTTGAGTATTTTTATGTCTGAGGAAATGCCTTTCTGGCTTTCATCTCTCCTGCTTGCTTCCATTCCACATCGGTCATGACTAATCCTTGGAGAATTGTCTGTGTTGACTGTGTGTTGCCTTCTGATCTCAGGTTACACCTTCTAGTCTTTCTGCAAAGGCTGGATTAAAGTTTATGAAAACCAAACTATTAGGTGTCATTTCTTCATACTCCTGTATGAAGTATACAAATGAACAAGACAGATAACCAAATGTTTAAAACCAAAGGTTTTTATCAGTTGTTGTACTGATAGTGCAGAAGAAATGAAAGCAATGCTGTAGAGTTTTTGCTTATTTTTTGCCATTTCTCTTGTTAATTGGATTCATGGCTGCATAACTGTTGTGTTCGTTCTATTCATGTTATAAAAGTTGTGACAACAGGAAAATTGGCAATTAAAGAAGGTTTGTACATGACATGGTATAAGCTTTAGTATGAAGCTCAGTGTCTGACCCAAGTAATCAAGACAAATTTAAAATGATTGAGGTATTTATGTGAGATGTTTCTAATATGAGTTTCATAAAAAAATGACTTTTTGTCAACTTCAGATTTTTCTCTCAGTCTTGTCTTTTTGATGTCAATTCATGAGAAATTCTTTGCCATACTTGGAAGGGCTTTGATTATGTTTGTTAGACTTAGAAACGTCTTTGGGCTCAGGCTCAGTTCAAACCTGTTTCTTTTGGGCAGAATCAAGGATTGTCTTGGCAGCACAAGTAATCGGACATGGACCAGTATTATTTTTGTAGTTCTTCTCTGCTGCATTCATGTTAAACTTTTCGATGAGACATTTTGAGCAGGTCAGTTGGAGCATGCCCTGTGGTCTTAGCTGTTTTCTGTGAACCACTAGCTGCAGTATGATAACATAAAGACCATATTTATTGTATGTATTGATCACATAGTGTTGAAGTACAACAACAAAGCAGAAAAAATGTTGGGATGATAGAAAATTAAAATCTTAAAATCAAAAAATGCAGTGATTTTCACTTTAACTTATTACAGGATACTACATAATGAAGAATTCTTCTGGTAATTTTTAGCATTCTTTCTGCAACCAAGTCTTGACGTGTGAAACATTATAAGTTTGTTGTTGGTATGTTTTTTGTTTCAAAATGCTACACATTCTCTGTTGATGACAGGTCAGAAATTCAGTCTTGCCAGCTCAGTACTATTTATTCCTCTTGCATTATGTGCAGAATGTATATACTCCTTCATCAGAAATGATCTTTAAGGTTTATTTGTTCATTAATTTAATTAAAATGCAAAAATAATATTATTTTATTCAAAAATAAAAAAGAAATGTTCAGGATCTTTAACATATATTTTTAACATTAAAATGATTCAAGGAAAAATACCAATAGATATTTATTTTTTTGTATAGCGTAAAAGAATTAGTAAAGAGATTCAGTGTCATTTGTTGTACTTGCTGTGTCTCAGGTCCTGGTTCATTAAGTCCTAGGAAACCAGAGAAATGATGTATTAAGTATTAATGTGTCTGTCTTTTTAGCCTTTACCAGAGGACACCATAGAATTTGTCGGGTTTGAAACTTAGAGCCTGGTCTGTTTTCAAAGTTGGTGAGAATCAGATGAAGTGTTCAGCTGCAAATCGTCTGAAAGAGAAGTGTTTCAATGGCCAGATGGTTCGGAGACAGACTGCCAGAATCAAATTAATTTCAGTCAAATGTTTGTGTTGCTTGTGAGCTCTGAGGCTTTGTCTGTTTTGTAAATTGACACAGGTGTCTACTTTCCATTAGGAAAAAATACTGTAAGTGTAAAACACAGTGGTAGAATATTGATTAAAAACAATATGCACTTTTCCAGTTCATTGCATTCTAAATTAGTCATATAATTCAGTGTTGCAACAAATGATTGACCAAAAATGACCTTTTTTGTCTGGAGTAGCCTTTTGTACTGATTGGCAGGTCAGTGTTGAATAAAGGCTCTGTGTTGACACAGATTGGTTCATACCATCTTTGCTATGACTATGTACCATACTTTAGTGAATTAGTATATATGAGCTCAGCATGCAGAGTCAAAACAACTTGTTTCTGTAAGAGTTTTAGCTGTGAGCACCATGCTTGCACAACTAACACAGCTGAAAGTGTGTCTCTCTTGCTTTTGGATTCAAACTTCTTGGATCCATAACTAACAAGAATTTGAGTTGAGGCACCTAGGGGCATTACATTTTCAATACTTTCTGACAGATTGCTATTTCTATATATGGTTTAAAACATTTTAAGACAAATTGAATATGAATCCTTCAAAAATGTAAGATTTAGCATAAACTCTACATTGACATAAATCTCTATGCCCAGCAGGAGAGCCACTTGAGCAGCATTAGGTGAAGGTGACAAATACCTACAATACAGAAAAACAGAGAAAGAACATTTAAATAGTGACTGAACAGCAAAATTTTAAAATGCCTTTTCTTATATGCAACAAATAGAGCAAATTACTATCCTACATGCCAGTGCGGACAGTAAATGTTTAATTAAAGGCCAATCATTCTTTAGCTGTATGATATCTGGAATATTGACAAAGTTAGCCATTTTGTGCCATTTAGCTGTGGCAGCCATCTTGAATTTGGTTGACCTTAAATGTTAATGAGTTGGAGATGTGTATTCAACAATTACTTTTGAGTGTTTGACTAAGTTCTTTTCAGTGGTTCATGAGATACTTTACTAATAGACAGACAGGGTTGATGCCAAGAGTTAACGTCAAAGTTTCAAGCAAAATTATTGTGCAATGTGTGGTGCTCTGAGTATGTGTCGTGGATGATCCTCAGCTAC
>JAOXNZ010000012.1:21729472-21746241 GCA_028566095.1 Kryptolebias brasiliensis | reverse complement strand
GCTGGCTTTTAAACTTTGTGCTGATAACAATCCGGACAGTAATTATCCTCTTTGGCCCAGAGGACACGACGTCCATACAAATATGCTGTCTGATAGTATATATTTACAGAAACCTTTGTGATTAAAGATTAGATTAAATTAAAAATTTCTTCTTTTCTTGGAGACTAGTCAAACAGTTTTGCTAGTCTATTTTGGGTTTAGTTTTTGGCATTGACTTTACTGCCCCTCACCAGTCATTTTTGTCCTTCCTTGATTTCTCTTCTTTTTTTTTCTTCAGTGACTTTGACTTTCTGGATGAGCAAGACCACGAGAGGAACAATCAGCTGGCTTTTGACGTGGCAGAGAAGGAGTTTGGCATCTCGCCGTGCATGACCGGCAAGGAGATGTCGTCTGTGGTTGAGCCAGACAAACTCTCCATGGTTATGTACCTCACTCAGTTTTATGAGATGTTTAAGGACACAGTGCCACCTGGAGGTGAGAAGCAGTGATACAGTAGGGTTATTCTGTTTATGAGCAGATTTTTTTTTTTTGAAAGCTTTATTATTTATAACCTTGAGATAATTACTATTCTTTGGTGACAGTACTTAATTTATGTATGTTATATGTGTTCAGACAACCACAACTTGAGTCCAGAGGAGAAAGCTGCATTGATTGCCAGCACAAAGTCTCCCATCTCCTTCCTTAGTAAGCTGGGTCAGAGCATAGCTATTACTAGGAAGCGAAACCCCAAGGTCAGTAATAGAAAACTGCATTTATAACAGCTTTTTTCTCATTTTTGGAACCTAAAACCCCCTTTCCTTCATTTTTTTGCATGAGTCTAAAATAACTTCTGACTTATCATGAACAGGACAAAAAGGAGAAGGAAGTTGATGGTTTGGGGAAAAGACGGAAAACCAGCCAGTCTGAAGATGTGAGTTGTTCTGACAAGCAAAGCTGACAATGGTGTCAAGCTTGTCAGTTGTTTTTGAAAAAATTATTCAAGCAGAACGAAATGACTAGTCCAACTAGAGATTTAACCACTCGTTAAAAAAGTTTTTGCTGCTTTCCCACAGGAGGAAGCATTGAGGACTGGTCGTGACAACAAGCCATCTGTCCCCGCTGCTGTTTTGTCAGAGAGAAAAATGGACTCTGCTGCTGTGGGGAACAACAACAAAGTGAAGGTCATGGCTACTCAGCTGCTCGCCAAGTTTGAAGAGAACGCTCCAGCCCAGCCTTCAGGGCTCAAAAGACAGGTGTGGAAGAAACATTCATGAATCATTATTGTGGCATTTCAGCTGGTGGTCAAAATTAAGATAAGCAACATAGAAAAGAAATGGGACTTTTGAGGTATTGTATGAGGTCAGAAAATTTTTACAATTTTAATACGATTTTTTTTTTTGTGCAGAAGAGCTGTGACAAGTATGCAAATTTTTATGCTGTGCAACAGGGCCTCTTGTTTCATGGATGAGCTGTAGGCCACTGTATTAATGAGCTGAGCTCCAGAATACTAATGTTGGTGAAGCAGAGTATTGTTCCTGAGTCATGTAGGCGGCCTCACAGTGCTGACTGGACTTGAAGGGGATTGGCTGGTTCACAGAGCTTTGGTTTGCTTGCTACTGATGTCCAACAGGGTGATGTGAGGAACAAATGGGTTATTTAAACATTTCAGTGTTTTGTCATCGAAAAGCTGATTCTGATTATGAAAACATGGATCAGTCAATTTTGAAAATTTGAATGTAAATAATTTGAATGTTTGTGAGGATTTATAAATAGTGAACAGTTGCTCAGCTAGACTTTTTGTGCTCATGGTTTATATATTTTTCAATATCTATAGACAAATAGACCTGCATAAGTGTTGCAGTATATCTTAGTGGTGTTAAAAAAGGTTTCACAGCTTCCATCTCCACCCTGATGTCTTGCACTGTCATAATTATCTTTTAGATTTTTTATTTTCCTACTTTTGTGACACCACACATCTGTGATTTTCTTCCTTTTTTTGTTTGTTTTCTCCATGGCTTCACCTCCCTTCATGGACCATTTCATGATGCCTTGCATGATTTTTCTGTCCCTCTTCCTGGCCACTGTCATCTTTGCCTGGCCATAAAGGGGGAATCTCTGCCCAATCTGGACTTCCTCTTGTCCCCCTCCCCACCACAAAACCTTGTGAATGAGCCAGTGCACCTGGCACCTCTCCCAGCTTGGAGAAAGGTAAACTTTATTCTCTTAGAAACTAACTACTGACCTGATTGTCTAAACATATGTCCCTGTGGAGTGTCACTGCAGGGATAGCTGCTTTTGTTTGGCCTGTTCAGTTCTAGTCTGAACTTCTTTTTTTTTAGGCTGATCTCTTGTCTTAGAGGAATTAACTCAGTAGCTAGTGTTTAAAACAGTGTGATTGTGTAGCTTCTTAATCGGTAAAGCCTTGCAGCTTTCTGTGTTTATTTTGTGTTTGTGAGAGAGTTGTGCAGGTGCTACACTGTCATGGTCTCTCCTTGCTTGTTCTGTCATGGTTCAGAGACGCACACAGCAGCAGGAGAAGCTGAGCATTCGCTACAAAGAAATGATCAAATGTCAGACACTGCCCAACAGAGGGGAACAGGTATGGTTAGTTATGCTAGCTTGGTAGTTCTTCTACTCCTACAACCCTTTCACATCCCTTAGATCAAAGATCACCCCCATTAGAGGCACTAAAGTACCTTCACAATTCAGAAACATATAAATGGAAAGGTTTTCTGTGCATTACATGTAACAATAGAAAACCTTTGCAAAAACCAGTTTAGCCTAATACCTATGAATCAGCAAAGTATGAGGCTTTTTTCTATTTTTTATGATTCATTTTTGTTAACTGTGCCCTAATTATATGATGTCACATAATTCTGCAATGACATTCCTATTTCCTGTCTATGCTGCATTTAAACTTTGATTAATTTTTGGGATACATAATATCAACAATTCTTTCATTGGCAGCCGCTCTGGTTCCACCCTTCTGTCCTGTTTTTTGTATCAACAGCAGAGCCACCACAGTTAAACGTTCAACTTGTGTTTTTCCTGTTTTGAAAGCTCTTTCTTTCTTGCCACCAGATTAAGATATTGCTTAGCAAACATTAATTTAAAGCCTCAAACTCTCCGGTTTAAAGGGATTTAAGTCATTGCTAGTTGGCAGTTTCTGCACAGTAAGTCTCCAGCTGCTGAGTAAATAGGCTAAACGTTAATAGGAAAGCTTGGGAATTATACTAATAATCAAACACAGCTTTTAAAAAAGTATTAAGCTAAATTTTTATTAGAGGTTTTTATAATGTATGATATGCTTGTTTCAGTTATTGTTAACAGTTTCTCTGGGATTGTCTAATTTTGCTATTAATTGTATACTTCTGCAGCTGACTTACAAATTTTAAGGTCATTTGGTAGCACATTACACCTGCAGTGTAATATGATATGTCTGTCATTTTGTCATATACTCTGTGTGAGTGTGTATTGTGTGCGTGTATGTGTGTGGTTTGCTGTTTTTGAATAAGTAAATGTAAATTTGTTGTAGTTTATGTACACCTTCCCCTGTTTTATTCTATTAACCAAGTAGACACCATTTCCACTGACAGTTTTGAAAACTTTGTAAATCATTAAAAAAAGGTGCATAATTAATTGTAGTCTGAACTTTTTCCAGTTCTAGACATAGCTTTTTATGTAATTATCTCCTGAATGTGTTGTTCCTGTTCCTCATATTTTAAGGCCAGAAATGGTGCAGACCAAAAGTCCAGCTCGGGCTCTCGGAGCTGCCCAAAGAAAATCATTCTGCTCCCTTCTTCCTCCTCCACTTCTTCACTTCACTCAGAGGTGACATAAAGTCTGGTGTCAGTCTGTCTCGTTCTGTTTGTCTACCTCTCTAGCCACAAATCCACAGCAGGCGTTCCTTTACTCTCTTTACTCTCTTAAGTCCCATCTTGTTTCCTTCTGACATTCTCCTGATTTGTCAGCCGCTGTATCTCCGATGTGCCTGCTGTAGTGGATTTTGTCAATTAATAAAATGGTGCATTTCCCAGAGTTTGCTTCTTAGAGAGCTCCATAATGTTGTTTATATCCCTGTGAGTGGGTAGTGAATGTCATTATCAGAGGAGCAGCTTGTTTTCATGCTGACTGGTATGTTGTTGGGGTGTAACAGCTTGTAATTAACTGTCGACTTAGGGGACGTCAGAATGCTTTAAATTATTGTCAGACACTGTTTGAGGTTCTGCATAACAAGCAGTTTTCTCAGTGATAGTCAGTCAGACAGTAAGAATGTTCTGTAAAGACTTCATATATTTATATAATGTGCATGTGTGCTTATTTCTGCCTTCAAGAATATCCGTCCTGAGGAAGAGGAACTTGAATACTATGAAAGGCCTCTGATACACGGGGTACAGTATTGGAGTGAATGCATGCCACTGTTTCTGATTCTGTATGGAATGTGTTTTCCGCAATAAATTATGTTAAAAATATCAGAAATTAGCTACAAGCAAGTCTCATCTGAACTCCCTTGGCAGGAGTGGAGGCCGTTGCACCTAACTGACCCAGGACCCATCCACATCCCTGGTATACAGGAAAGGGCTGAACGCCTACTCTCAAAGTTTAAGGGCAAACCTAACAAGCCACCAAAGGTGAACACCATTCTTGGACAATTTGATATTGTCACGCCATTGGGCTAATATCTCAGACAGCTTTCGGACAAGTAAAATTATGGTATTTCTGTGAGGATTTTAGAAGTCTAATCTTTCCTCTCAACCATTTCTCCGCATTCCGGAAGCCTAAGAAAAGGCCGTCCCGTTTCTTTTTAGAGCAGTGGCACTTGTCCCGAGGACTGAATGTGAGCACTTCTTCCCCGCTGTCTTCTCCAGATGCTTCCAGAAAGGTTAGCTTTGTGCTGCTGCAGACTTAAACTTCACCACTGAGAACACAGCCTCACTTGAAAAGCTTGATACAGTCTTTTTTGAAATTTGTTTATTTGTCTGAAGTATAGTCTGAAGTTTTTTGCAAGAACTATGGGCCATATTTGTTTACTTTGTGCAAGGCATCACTTTCAGAGTTTACTTACTCAGGCTTACAGCATGAATTACAGATGGTCAGCTGGGGTTTTGAAAAACAAAGGCAAACAAACCAGCCTCAGTTTAAACTACAGAACAAACTTTTTAAATAAGGGATATGGCATTTTTATTTGTAAACGGGTTCTAAAAACAAAGATTCATCGTTGTAGAGCCTTTTTGGTAATTGAATCAATTATTTCTCTGCAGGAGCCAGTGAGGCCTCTGGACTCTGACCAGATGCCTATATTTGTGCTTAGTATTCAGGAGAGAGCAGAGCAACTTGCCTCTCAATTAGAAGGCAAGCCTGCCGGGCCACAGGTGAATCTCCCTTATTAATACAGATGGCTGAAATCTAAAGTCTAAATGTTGGCATATGTTATTAAAGAATCAGTTTTGGGGTCAGCTTTTTAAGAGTCAGCAATTTAAAAAAGAAATATACCCAGTTTGTTTGACATGTCAGTATCCATTAAGCCAATAAATGCTCATTGGTGGGCATGAAAACACAAGTTGCAATGGCTAAAGCTGTATACAATTAAAATATGAAGCAATAAACCCAACTAACAGGCTACATTCTATAAAATTGTCTCTAATAATTAATTTAGTAATTAAGTAAAATAAATAAAATGAAAACTTGTAATATAGATGTTCACCTGAAGTCATTCAGTTGAATGAATTTGCTTCAGCCTACACTAAACTTTTAACAACTGTCTCTCTCCCTCTTGAGCCTAAGAAAAAACCGTCACGTTTTTTTATGGAGCAATGGCACCTGGCCCAAGCCCAGAGTCCCCCCGATTCTCCCCCCTCCACCTCTGACACCTTGAGACAGGTAGCCGTTTCCAACCTGGAAGGAATGGAGTGCTGTGATGCTGACACACCACACCTGCACTTGGGCTCTCTTCTCACTTAGATGCAGAAATTACAACTAAAGTCACCTGACTTGATTTGAAAAAGTTGGCACCTTGTTGAGAAATAATAATAAAAAAAAATACTTACCCGCAACTTGCTAAATGTTGACTGTTGTTGCTGTGACTGATATTTTGTTGAGTAATCTGCCTGCATGACTGTGACTTTGAATGCATCACATATCCTTAGCTGGTGGCTAAGAAATGAATTTGGTTTAGTCTTTTGTAAGGTTTTATTTGAGATTGAAGTAATAGCTTGACAGCAAAACTCTTATTTTGTGTGGTTCCCTTGTGGACAATCATAGATCTCACTGGGGCCAAGTTACAGTTTAGCTGTGCAGTGGGATTGAAGCAGAGCAAAATGTTCAGATTCATCTGTCGTAATTGTTTTCATGGCTTAGGTTTGGCTCATACTACAGTTGGTCTTAATTCTTCTAGTGTAAAGGATAAAAACCCTATAAACAAGGTTAAATGAATTGAATTCTAATCCTGGTGTAGATTCTGGATTTACAGTAAAACAGTTTATAGCCAGGTGACTTCGGGTATTAGCAGATCTGTTTGAACGGTGCTTTCCAGCATTTCTTTGGTCCTCATTTATTGATAATAATAATAATAAAAAACGATGGCTGTGTGTGTGCATGTGAGTGAAAAATGCATGACTGCTTTACATAAATGGTCTCTGTTAGCAGTTTTTATTGCAAAGGCACTCATTCACCCAGAGATTGTGCTTGTCTAAACACTGGGATAGTTGACTTTTCTGATGTCCTGCATCAGATAAAATTAAATTAATGCACTTTGAAACTTATTCAATAATTTGTTTGACTAAGTGAAGAAGTTATCAATTATTGGGATGTTTTTATGATCTGTGTTTGGTTTACAACTAGTTGGGTCGGGCGGCTGCTACTTCTTAACGCTTGATCAGTCAAGCATGGAAACCCTGCTTTGTCATATGTGAATTCCTACTCCCCCCCCACCCTCCACCCCCCACCCGATCACTGTGACTGTACACTCCTCTGTCTGTTTTCCACGCATTTCCTATTTTCTTAATGTTTTTCCACCCTTTTTCCTCTAATGCTGTTGATAGCACTATGTCAAGATGTACACGGGAGGAGTTAGCACATTGGCTGAGCACATAGCCAATCAGCTTCAGTCTCAGGAAGATTCCAAGCCCACTCATGTACCTGAAAAGAGGGATTTGGTAAGCGTGTGGTCCGTAGGGTAGACGGCATGTGGTTGCACAAATCACAGCATCGCCTGCCAGAGTGTTGTGTAAAATTCTTTGTGGTTAATGAAGCAACACATCAATCACAGTTTAACTTTAGCTGCAGAGTGTGTGTTTGCTAATCATTCACCTGCAGTTTGGACTGTTTGGACAGATGAAAAACCTTTTGACTTTATGTACTTTGTTATTGTGATTAGAAATGACCTAAATACAACTGCATCTATAGCGGGTTTGAAAATGACTAACTCTTTAAAGCATTAGTCCATCCCTCTGTTCTTCTTTCCTTGACCACTCTCCGTAATATCTTTTGTATTTTAATTTAAATACTGATTCATCTGTGTCTCTTCCAACAGGGCTCTCTTAGAAAAGAATTTCCAGCCAATATTGGAGGCAGCGACGTCTGCTTCTTCTGTCGAAGGCGTGTGTACGTCATGGAGAGGCTGAGTGCAGAGGGGAAGTTCTTCCATCGCAGCTGCTTCAAGTGTGACTATTGTGGCACAACACTGCGACTCTCCTCTTATGCCTTTGATGTGGAGGATGGTAAGGTTTTCATTAGGCTAACATTTTACAATTATTTAACTATATTCTGAGTTTTAAATTATTAATGGCAGGCAAAATATGGTAAGTGGCCTGGACTTGTATAGCGTTTGTCTAGTCTAAGGACCCCAAAGCGCTTTACGATACATTCAGTCATTCACCCATTCATCCACACATTGATGGTGGTTAAGCTACATTGTAGCCACAGCTGCCCTGGGATACGCTGACAGAAGTGAGGCTGCCATTACACCGGCGCCACCGAACCCTCTGACCACCACCAGTAGGCAAGGCAGGTGAAGTGTCACAACGGCTGAGACAGATGGAGCGGGGGTTCGAACCGGCAACCCTCCGGTTACCTCCTGAGCCACCGCTGCCCACGTAAATGGAACTTTTCTTGACTAAACAAAGAAATGATTCTAAACAAGCACAGAGCAGCTGTGTGTGAGAAAGAAAATCTTTATCTAAATCATTGGTTTCCAAACCTTTCAGGTTCTGACACACAAAATTACAACAGCAGAGACCTTTGAGGCAACTATTGCTGGTTGAAGTGTATAAATATTGCTAATAAGTCAAAAAACAAGGATGCAATGACAGTATCTCACTGGGCTGCAACTGTTGGCGACTAGTTGGTAAACAGCATCTGTTAGGGCATCTCTAAAGAGTCATGAAATGTTTGCAGAGGTTTCAGTATTCTTGCTTGAGTTGCAGAGACGTGCTGCAATCGCTTGATTGCAAACACTCAGAATTCAGTGAGACTACGACGGAAAATTTCATCAGTTTTAAGTCACCACCTAGTCTCCAACAGTTGCACCCTAGTGAGATACTACCTTTGAACAGTCATCCAGCACATGACAATCCTAAGAGGTTCAATAAAAGGAAACAGGACTTCTTCTCTTGATTCTTGAAAACGTTTCACCTCTTCTGTTCTGAACTGAAGAAGCCTTTTGGATGAGAGGTTCTATGTTCTATTAGCTGTCATCTTATAATTTTATTTGATTTCACAGCCCACAGTGGGGTCCTTACCCCAACTTTGGAAACCACTGTTTTAAACTACTGTCCAATGATTTAAATAGGACAAACTCTGGTGCCCTCCAGTGGCAGAATCAGACCACACACTTTACCAGAACCCCCCAATCATCTGATTCTGATCCAAAGCAACAGGTAAACTGAGATAGTTTTTTATTCAGCCTGTTCTTTTATTTACAAAGAAACAACAACAAAAAGATGTTATAGTTTATTGGTTTGACCTCAGAGCTGAATGCAGTATTATGACTCAATATTTGTGCTCACTGGAGGTGTCCATTGTGATCTAGGACAGACAACATATTGTTCATTGAGACAGAGTGGCAGTTTGTCAGTGTTCACTGTGGGATTACAACCCACTGATGGTCTGAGCTGAACCACAAAGGAGTTCTCTTTTTATTTGAATTTACACAGTCCTCCTTTACAGTGCAGAACTTTTTTGGTGAAATACGATGAAATTGCACATTTTATTTATTTATTTATTTGCATTATAATTAATTTGCTTCTTTGCTCCTTATGTTTTTCTTAATTTTTTTTAATCCCATAGGAAAATTTTACTGCAAGCCTCACTACTGTTACCGTCTGTCTGGCTATGCTCAGAGGAAGCGACCTGCTCCCTCTCCAGCTCCAGTCTTAGCTAAGGTACCTGTTTTTGTTAACTTGATAATTTTTTGTCTAAAATCTCTATCAGTGTTTGGCATAAGGGCTAACATTTTGTGGTTTCACCTTCTCAGAGCATTTGTGTTTTCCTGAAATTAGCTGTAGCTGACATAATTTTCGATTCTGCCTTTGCAGGAAAACCAGATGCCCCAAACTCCCACGGTGACTGTTGATGCCCCCGGAAGGGCGATGTTAGCAGCAGCAGCTCCCTCAGCTGAGCTCCAACCATCAGGTACCCGATTTTTCTTTGTAGATGTGGTGGCTGTGCCCTGCCGTCTGGCTGTGGGTGTGGGAGTCCCGCTTCGTGTCCTTTGCCACGCACTGTCCTGGACTTGCCACCAGATGGCACCCAACCCCTTAGATTCTCCCTTCTTTTATACATACTGCATCTACCTCTTCTGCTGTTTCTCTGTCAACATTCTCCTGAACCTCCTGTAGCATGATTCTTTCATTCTTTCTTTTTAAAAAAATCTTTCCTCACTTTGTTTTACTCTTTGCTGAGTAATTTAAATGGAATTGTGTACGTTTAAATAGTTCAGACTCACTGATCTGAGGTGTTCATAAAGGTTTTGTGAGTTTGTATCTCAGTGATCAGTTTATTACTTGAAGAAGTATCGTTCATGTTTCTGCCAGTTTAGGGTTTGTAATCTGGCTTCATTTTAGAAAAGAATGGTACATCTTAGATCATTTTTTGTTATTATTTTTCTTAGCTTGGAAATAATGAGCTCAACTCTCCTTTGTCGCAATTCTTTCAGCGTTCTGTTTTGGATTTCAGAATATGATCTGGCAATAATACTAAATATAAATCATTTAAAAGTTACTATTATATTAGGGCATTCTTGGACCTTAAGTTTGCTGTGTACCTAACTACCCAACTACAACATAATAGATACAGCATGCCTGTTTTAATTTAAAACCAAGCTAAGATTTATTATTTTCTTACTGTAACCCTTTTTTGACTTGTGATTGCTCTCTGTTACCTCTTCTTGTGTGATGTTATTATTTTAATGCCTGCTGTGTGACCTGTTTTTTCTCTATAAGCTGTTTTCCTCTTCCTGAAGCCACCATACAGCAATGAAGTGCCTGTATCAGTGCTTTTGTGAGCTTTACCTTTCCCTCCTCCTATTAGAGCATCTTAAAACTGAGAGCTTTACCAGAGCTTGAAATGGTGCCTTTGATTGGCTCTCAAGTGTTTTGTGTCCCTTTGTCCCTGTTCATGTACCCAGCCTTTCACCGCAGACCTACTGCTGTTTAGTATCACTTGCGTTTTTGATAATTTAGTGCATCCTTACTGCATTAATTCCTCTTGTCTAATTTAGTTAGATGGAACCATATATACGTCTAGATACACCTGTAAAGGGGAAGCTTAGCAGAAAATTGATGATTTTATTAAGTAAAGGACAAGGTGAATTAAATTTTGTAGTTGGTCTTTAAGCATATGTTGCAATCTTTCTACAGTATAGGAAACTATTCATCTACTTTACAATTTATATCACAAACTAATCTACATTATAGCTAAAAGTTAAAGTTTTTAATTATCTAAAGTCATTAGAATATTGTTCTATTTAGATTATTGTATATTTTATCATCTTCCATACCATATAACACAAAAATTTCTCATTTGCAATTCTTTGACAAATATTAATACTGTATTACTTTATTAAAGACACATGTAGGTCCATAATCACAAGAAAAAAAAGGAAAAGAAAAACAAAAAGAAAAATAATCCATGATATCACAAACTCACTTAAAGTCTAAGATGTCAATGGCTCCACATATTAGAATAAAATGTAACTGAACTTAATTTTTTTTTTGTTTTAATTCAAAATGTAAACAATTACATTTAAAATGTGTTTTTTTATGGATGAAGTATTTTTAGGAGAGAAATTGAAACTATTGTAGCTCTTTTATCTCAAACATGTTCACCCTTAAAAACACAAATCAAATCAGATATCACAAATTCCTTGTCCCACCTTTTTTTGGGGGGTCCCAGTTTATAGCATTGTCAGTCAGGCTTCTCATTGGACTTTATACCCACTTAAAGGAATGATAATGTGTGCAAAACATTTCTGTTACAGATAAATTGATTCATCTCTTAGTAAAAAAGATTCAAAGTGAATGTCTTAAAAATGCAGTTTTAAGGTTTGCTTCTCAGGATGGGATTAAGGCAAGGCACAAGCCTTGTGTATTAGACTATTAGGACTATTTTAGTGTGTTAAATTTACCTGTGTGTGTGTTCTACTAATTGCTGTAGGATTATAATCTAATGCAATAAATTCAATAGCAGACCTTAAATTGGTGTGTCCTTGTCCGTTTGTCCTTATTTTGGTACAAGGTGAATAAGTGGGAATGAGCTGTGGTAGAAAATACTAGACTCACAAAAGGGAAGAAATTATACTATAGTAGATTTAATCCAGTTTATTTCCACAACACAGACACAGATAGAAGGTAATACATTCACTCTGTGCCGCATGACACCTGCTTCTACTCTATTTACTGTAGCACTCAGTCGATTCTCAGCCACATGCTTGTGTCCTCTTTCCGTTTTTGATTTGTGTACCTGCTACTTTCTGCCCACCTATGTGCCATCATTTCACCGGGGGGGTCTACACGTTATGCTGGACCACAGCCCTTGAAGTCAATGGCCTGCAGGAGCCCAGTTTGGCAAAACGTCTACGTGGGACTCCGGAGCGAATTGAGCTGGAGAACTACCGCCTGTCCCTTCAGAGGGAAGAGGAGTTGGAGGAGGTGCCTGAGGAGACGCTAGCAGAACACAACCTCAGCAGTGTGCTGGACAAGCCCACAGATGTTGACCTGGGCTCCAGGTATAATAACAGCATTGTTTTGTGCAAGTATGTTTTTGTGTCTTGTTACTAAAATATCTCATGAACCTCTGGCCAAATTTTAATGAAACTTTAAGGAAATAATCATTGAATGTACACCTACATCTGATTACATTTTGGAGCCAACCCAATTCAAGATGATTGCTACAGCCAACTGATCTAAGAAAAGACAAAAAGGGCTATATTTCGGCCAATTTTACAGACACTGTAAGAGCCATTCACTACACATACTCCCAACTTCTACTCACTGTGCAAGCTCTTTTCTTAGAACTTTACAGTTAACTGTTGAAGTCAGATCTGTCTGTCTGTTAGTAAAATATCTTGTGAACCACTGGAAGGGTTTTAATCCAACTTTCAGAAAGTCATCATTGATTAACTTTTGGGGTCAGTCCAGTTCCAGGTGGTCACCACAGCTAATCGACCTTAGCCAACACAAGAATGGATATAACTCAGTCACTGAGCATGAGAGTCATTCACAACACATACAGTACTCTGAGCATGACATCTTGTTGTTTGCATGAGATCTAGCATAATGTTGTTTTTAAGGTTTGACCAAAATGGCTACAGCTTTTTTAGAAATATGCTCTTCTTACAAAACGGGTGTGAAATGCAGCAGGTGATTCCTTCAAGGCATACTAGGCTTTTATTTATTCATTTATTTATTTGTCATTGTGTCTGGATTTGGTTTGAGCAAATTATACAAAAAAATGTTTTTTTAAGTTTTTATCTTTTTATAGATGTATAAAAATAATGCAAACGTAAAAAAACAAAACAAAAACAAATTTAGAGATTTTTACATTAGAAAGTTTGTCTTGCTGTAAACTGGTAGAGCAGCAAGCTGAAATGTGTTCCATTTTTTCCTCTGTCTTTTTTCTCACTCTTTGGCTGTTGTCTTTCGACAGTAGTTCGGAGTCAGACATGGAGGAGGAGGACGAGCAGGAGCAGGAGGAGGCGGAGGTGGAGGAGCAGCTTCCCAGCCCTTCGGACCTTGGTGGTGTTCCCTGGAAGGAGGCGGTAGAACTCCATGCCAAACTGAGGGGCGACCGCGACGGGGAGCCAGAGGGCGAAGTTTTGGATGATGCTGCCAGCAGAGACGGAGAGTTGGAGGAAGACGAAGAGGAAGAGGAGGATGAGGAGGAAGAGGAGGATGAGGAGGAAGAAGATGATGAAGAATCTAGTGAAGGTGAGTTTGCTTTATGTTGTTTGTGCAGCTGGTTGTTGTGAATTTCCCTCTGTTTCAGTGTTTCTTTACATCCTGTCCAGATTTCATTCCATTGTTAACTGACAACTCCACCTGCTGTTTGTCAAAATTAGTGTTATGTTTTGTCTTGTTATCACAGACATTGTTCTCTTCATCCTTTGTTTCTTTCTTCCTTCTCTATCCCCCTACTCTTCATTATTCCTCCCATCTCCTCATATTTTGTATGTGAATGTATGGATTTTTTGGGTGTTTGTTTCCGCCTGTCATCAGAGGGGGATTACTGCCCCTGGGATAAAGAGCTCCAGTCAGGCCTTTGGCTTGAGAAGTACCTTACAGATGAAGAAGATGCTGGTACATTTAAAGGTAGCAACAGAACTGCCTGCGGATGTGTTTGCAGTAAACCTTGAACATAGTTTAAATGTGGCTGATTTTATTTTGTTAGAGTTTCTACAATCAGTTTGTTTTTTGCTTTTTCTCATTGGTTTTGTGTTTTGGTTTGTTGGTTTCAGTTGTGTTTTAAAGAGATTCTGCATACATGAGTGTGTTTCTGTTTCCTGTAAGCCATCTAACCTGCTTATTAAACTTAATCTAATAAGTTTCACAGATTTTTTTTCTTTGTTTGTTTTTTTTTTTTCCCTCGCCTAGGTATTGCAGTTATGCTCCTACTGAGTGTCAGCTTTGCTGTGTTCAACAAGTTTACATTTCTGTCTTTAACTTGAAGCTAATGTTTTAGCGTTTGACTTTTTTTGCAGTGTGTAAATGCATGCAGCCTTCCTTCAACTTTCCACTGTGATGATTTCTCTTATTCACTGTGTAATGATGTTTCTGCCTTCTCTCTTTTATTTTTGCCTTGTCTTCATCCTTTTCTACTTTCTCACCTTTTCACGCTTTCTTGCACATCTTCTCTCATCTTGCTTTATCTCTCTGTTCTCATTTGAACCACACAACTCCATCACACCTGAAAAACATAACATGTATATAGCCAGGAACGTACACATCCAACAAGTCCTGCAACCGGTGGATCCCAGCATCATTCCAAGTTTGAAGAGAACACACCTGGACTCTGAGGGAGACAAGGATGGCCCGCTGGCCCCGGCCCTCCAACCCTCGCAGTCCTCTGAGCTCACGCAGCCCTCCTCCACAGGTAACCCACCCAGAGGTGCTGCATACCAGGGACAGCCATGGGCCTCGCCGTGTTGAGGATCTGATTTCATCATTGGGGTCGCTGCTGTTTTGTTTGTGTGTGACAAGAGAATTCATCTCCTCCAACTAACACCTTCTGTTTTTAATTACTTCTGTTTTTAAACATTTTTGTTTATTTTGTTTTTTCTTGGAATGTCTAATTTTATGTTCAGCCTTTTAATTTTTCATCTAGAGCTGCTGTTGTTCCTCTGGGGTTAAACATGGTGTTCTTCAGCCATGTCCCAGAGCATCATATAACCTTCTTTGTCAGTTCCTTTGATTTTGTTCTCCTTTTTTCTGTTGTGTTCTGCTACATTTCTTCCCATGTGTCTAATTGCTTTACTGTTATTTCCCCGCCATCTTTCTGTTGTTGTTCCGTATCTTCTGATGTGAGAGTAGCCCCTGGCCACACATCCAGCCGTCATGAGGCAGTGAGAGTCTGGTTGGAGTCCTTGTCTGGAGGTAGCACAGACTTAAATGGGATCCTGACATCCCGCCTTAGACTCATCTTCTATCTGTCTATCGGCTGGCCTTTTCCTGACGCATGCACAGAGCAGCAATCTCACAAGCATGAATGCTGTCAGGCTTTTCACTCCCAAAGAGTTCTGATGTCCAGCGATCAGATCGTTCTTCTTGTTTCACCTTTCACAAACTTCTTATTCTACCTATTGATTTTCAGAAACATGTTTTCTCTGCTCATTTATGGCGATCTGTACCATATTTTACAAAATGAGCTATAAAGGCTCGAAAACACTTGTGTTTCTTGCCCTCATGCAAGAGGAATTTCAATCAGCATCTGCTATAACTGTGATAGTAGCTATGAACTTTCACACTCAGTTGCACTTGTACTTGCATCAGATGAAGAGTGCAAAGCTTCTGAAGTACTTTATCAACTGTTTAAAAGCTTGAATGAATAAAACAATGGTCCTTCACACATATTCATGCACAGGTTCTGAGTTCTTCGGTAGAGATCAGACTCACTAGAATGAGATTTTCTTTACTGTGCAAGAACAATGAAAGTGAACAATAACCCACTGGGTGTATTTAACAAAGGCAATGATAAAAGTTGTGATTTTATTTTAAAAGTGCATGAAATAATTGCCATGTCTTCATTCAGGTTTATTTGGAGAAAAATAATTCTTCTCAAAACATGTTGCTTTCTGGCTGCCATTTAAAAGAAGTCAATAACTTTTTGGTTGTGCTTTTGCTTGGATCAAATATAATCCATTTTTAATTTAAAAATGGACAGCTGCATGCATCACTTTACTAATATTACTTTGTGCCCAATCTTTTGTTCATAGTAATAACACATTATTAAAGTTTGATTTTTGCTCAAAACTTTTTTCTTTTCTTTGCCAGATTATTTACTCACTGCTTTTTAAAGAAAAATGGATTTGGTTTTGAAGTCCTTCCACACTTTTTCAGTTATTAATTTCTGCACTCCATTCTTCAGAAAAGGTCTTGATAACTTTGGCGCCTACAGCCAAAATGTATGAAAAAAGTTCATCCAAGCTGTTAGGCTGTCAGAGAATTAAAAAAAGTTCTCATCCTATTATTGACTAAAGGCAGATTGTGATAGCCAGATTACTTATTTTCTCCTATTTTTATCTCATCCCAGAACTGTGTGAAGATGAAGACCTGGATGCTGAAGCAGGCAGTCCAGATATGGAGCCTGGGACTGAGATGGATCAGGGTAAACAGTCAAAAGAACACAAATGTTAATTAAACTAGAGAAATTGCATTATCTGTAAAAATGCAGCATAAATGTTGTGCTGAATGACTTTGCTTCAATTTAAATTGCTAATTGAATTGTTAAAACAAGCAGAAGAGAAGCTAAAACTAACAAAAAAGTAGATAAAAGCTAAAATCAACAAAACCACAGCTAACGGCTACAATTAGCAAAATAGTAGCTACAAGATAAAATTAGCACTACAGTAGCTAAAAGCTGAAAGAAGACAAAAGTAGAGCAACTATGCTGAATTAGACTGAAGGAACTGAGGAGATCTCAATGCATTTCCATTGGGACAGTTTTGGAAATAAAGTTAAATATTTCCAAAAATATAAAAGTTACAAATATTAAAAGTCATAAACAATATTCCTGATTAAGCCGAACATTTTGATACAATAATGGTTAAATACCACAAAGTTTTTTTTTTTTCATTGCAG
>JAOXNZ010000012.1:21717142-21729372 GCA_028566095.1 Kryptolebias brasiliensis | reverse complement strand
TATTGTGTGAATTTATTTTTTCCCTGTATGTAACTACATGGTTTGTTAAAAAGAAAAAAAAAAAGATTGAACTTTTTAAAATATGTAAGCTTAAAAAGGCTGGGCTCAAACTTAAAATGACCAAAAGAATCTGCAAGAACAAAAATATAAAATAACAAATAGGCACTGTGTTGGTGTCCAGTACTTATTACTGCCTCCTTTTGTATTTACAACAACTGCCACATCAAATAAATATACAAAAACCTAAGATCACAGAAGAGCTGGTTTTGCATTTATGGTACGCTTATTTCAGAGACCAAACAGTTGAGCTCTGAGATACAGTTTCAAAATCACACCAACAGGTTTGTATTTTCACACATGACCAGAAGGATAAAATAATGTTGCCAAGCCTAACAAAGCAGCGAAACATTAAAACTTTGAGGGTAGGTGTAATACACAAGAGCTTCACTTTACACTTTGCACAGAATGGTTTTATATTGAGGGGAAAGAATACCTGCCTGCCTCAGAGCTGAAGAGATCCTCTCTTTTCTAGATTTGCCAAACATCTTGAGCACTTAAAGAAGAGTTTGAGTTTAATGTTTTGTAAAGTACATTTTAGTGTCTTGTATAGTTGTAAATATACTGTTCGATCAAAAACAGCTTTTCAGATTAGTGCATTGCTCAGTGTTCATGTCACTGCTTACATGTGAACCTTTGTGTTTTATGTTTAATTGCAGATGACATCCCTTCAGATGCAGAAGCTGAGGCCCGTTTGCATCAGTCAGAGTGCAGTGAAGCTCCTGTTGAGGAAAGCAGGGAAGAAGAAAGTATAGGAATGACCTCCAGTGTTGGTACATTATCAAAACTATTCTTTCATATTAAAATCTCTTGAAGAGGTTTTTATATCATAACTCGTAATCAGTTCCATTTTTGTTGTTTATGAATTTAGACTCGTTCAGCATTGGTGCAGTGCAGAAGGGTGATATTGTTCTTTCTCCTCTCAAACCTTCCCCAGAGCCTGAAACACAGGTGAGATCATTCCACACCTAATAAGTTGAACCCATGTGATTTATAAGGAATGATTCCTAAATTTCATCCTTTTATTTTTAGGTAACTCCAGTGAAGTCTCCTGGCATCCGCTTTTTCACAGATCCCTTCCTACCTGGGGAAGCAAAGCCTGAGAAGACAAGTGTATCCCCACCAGTCAGGAGCCCACTGAGCCCATCACCAGTTCCCTCTCCGCTTTCTGCTTCTGTGTCTTCGCCTACTCTTACCGCTGCTGCTTCCCCTGACAGGGTCCCTGCCTCCTCTTCCCCTGCCTCAACCCCCACAGCAACTGTTGCTTCTCTGGTGAAGCCAGCCGTCAAATCACTTGTCAAATCACCCGTCAAGTCGCCACCTACCTCACCAATCCGCTCTCAGCCCATCCCACTACCAGAAACTCGCACACCTAAATCTCCAGTCTATCCTCACCGGTCAATTTGTCCTCTCACTGGAAACCCCCTTTCTCCAATCTGTGCCCAGCCTTTGCCCTGCCACGAACCCTCGTCACCCCTCACCTCTGATTCCCCCGTCAGAACTCAGCCGGTCCCCGCAGTCACTTCCACACCCATGGCCAAAACAGACAAGGCCACACCTGAGCTTTCCAAGTCTTCAGATTCCTCAACAGAGGAAATTACATCTAAAAAGACAGATATAATTGAGGAGTTTTGGTTAAAGAGTGCTGAGATAAGGAAGAGCCTTGGCCTGACTCCTTTAGACCGCAGCAGTAAAATTCTGGAGAAGAGTGCTGTTAAGACTCCAAAACAAGACCCCGTTCCTTCTACACACTCACCAGATGTGTCTGAGGAACAGAAACCAGCCTTTACTGGCCGCACTGTCATTCGCAGACTGAACATCACGCTCGAGGGTCAAGTCATTACTCCTATTGCTCCCGTAGAGGCCAAGAATAATGGGTTGGATATTAAGGATATCAGTAGCAGCTCGGGCTTGGGCTTGAATGGAAGCATGGCTACGAGCCAAACAGTGAACAGCGACAACTATAACACATCTGACTCTACCATGCTCACCCCACCCTCCAGTCCACCGCCACCTGTGCCTGCCAATCAGTCTCCAGCTGTTCTCAGGCAGCAGCGACACCAAGTATCTTGGAGCAACAGAACAGAAAAACTTCTGTCTGAACGTGCCAAAGAGCCAGCAAAATCCAAAACTCCTGTTCCTGCGCCTAGGACTCAGCTAAGCCCTTTGGCTGTGCCCAAACCTGCACCGAGGAAGGTCTCCTCCCCTGAGGCAGCACCAGAAACTGCTCCAGTGGTTGTAATGAGGGAGAAGAAGAAGCCTCGACCAGCTGAGGTGAGAAAATCATTTGTGGAGACAGTTGAGGAAATTCCATTTGCTGATGATGTGGAGGAGGCGTATGATGAGCGAACACCAGAAACAAGCTTGAATAAGTATTTTACTCCACGCACCAGCAAGCCCAGCAAACCTCCCCTACATTTGGCTCTAGCAATGGAAAACGGAAAGCCTAATATCCCAGTCAACCCAGTTTCCAAGATCCAAAGAGCAACTCAGTTTTCTCCAGAGGCCAAGGAGATTGCTGAGGAGAGAATTAGGGCGAGAGAAAAGTCTGTCAAGAGCCAAGCTCTAAAAGATGCCATGGCCAAGCAGCTAAGCAAAATGAAAGAATCTGACATAGACAAGGGTGCCTCACCTAAAGTGGCCTGGAGTGCAACCCCAGATTCAGCTGGAAAAACAAAAAAGCCTGCTGTATCTCCAAAAACATCGGCTGTAAAAGCTTTGGAGTCGAAGAAGGCAGATACTGTGCCGGAGCGCTTCTTTAGCAGCAACAAGAGTCTGGACAGCTCATTGGCCTCCTCAGATGGCTCTTCTATGAGTAAAAGCAAGAAACGAAGCTCCCTCTTCTCGCCTCGCAAGAATAAGAAAGAGAAGAAAGCTAAGAATGACAGCAGCAGAAACTCGGGCACAGAGGAGACGCCACCCAAACACAAGTCGTTGTGGAAAGCTGTCTTCTCAGGGTACAAAAAGGACAAGAAGAAGAAGGACAATAAGTCATGTCCAAGCACTCCATCATCCAGCTCCACCACTCAGGACTCTGGGAAGAAAAGAATGTCACCTCTTGGGAGATCTTCAGGTAAGATCTGCAACATGTTTTTGTGAGATTGCAACTGTTGAGTCTGAAAAACTAAGAAGCTCATCTCTGCTGATTGTGTTCAACAGACTTGAAATCACGCAGAAACTTGAGCGTGTCTGAGGACTCGGACTTGTCGTGTGATGATGTTCTGGAGAGATCATCCCAGAAATCGAAGGCAGATGTGAGTGATGGGCATAAATTGACAAACCTCATCTTTGTTTTTAGATACTTAAACATGCATAGATTTACAAAAAGGAGCAGGTCATCCTAACACTTAAAAGAAATCTGAAATTTTTAAACACCTACAGCTTTAAATCTTATTGTTGATAGTTTTAAACCTCCTTTCTTCTTTTACATCATTTTATTCACATATGAATTTGTTGGCTCCACAGGGCATATTTAGGCCAAACACAGTTCTGGAGAAATGCTCATGCAGAAAATGTTTTTATTCATTTAGATTTAAAGCGCAGTTACATAAACACTGAGCTGCTCTCAGTGAATGAAACTTTTACAGATGGGTTTTTGGAGGTCAGACAGGTCATCATCGCACCCATTGCTCCAGTTTATCTTACGCTTTCATTCAAACATTTTATCTTAATTTAATTTCTTTCACTTCTAGCGGCATATGGACATCTTTGACCTAGTGTCAGGCATGCAGAAGGAAACAATAAAGGAGGAGAAACTGGAAAAAGAGAAAAGGAGGGAGTTAAAGGAGAAAAAGAAGGTTAAAGAGAAACATAATGAAAGGGTGCAGGAAAAGGACCGAGAAAAGGAAAAAGACAATGAGGAGGTATTGTGGCAGCAGGGGTAAAATGATTTTGAATTTCGAAAAGAAACTAAAGATGCAGCATCACTAGTGTTGTACTAATGCAGTTCAGCTTTAGCTTGCCCTTGGTTTTTAACTTTGAATAAGTGATTAGCTTGTGTGTTTTTAGTGAAATTTTAAAATTAAAAATATTTACACTGATAGTGTCGTGTTTCTGTGGTGTGAATTTGGATTGACCTGATAGTACCAGTTTACGCTCACTTTGAAATGCTGTTTATTTGAAGACATATGAACAAGTTGATTCTTCTGGAGACTAAATTCATTCCATAAGCTTGGTGCATAGATCACATCAGGTGTATGCAGACATTTAGCACACAAAATTTTGTTTTTTAATAAAGCTCTTTAATTTGCATTTATAATGTTCTGAAATTCAAAATGATTCTCCTCTCTGGTGCCAGGCTGTGTGTCTTTGTGTTTTAGTAGTGGTTTTAGATAGATACAGTTCAGTTCAGTTCAGTGCCGGAGGCATGAATTTGTTATTCATTGTAAAACTAAAGACAAGCTCCCATTTAGTTTTCTTCACTGTGACGGCATGTATGAAGAAGGAATCGACATTCCAATTCTTTCTGAATTTCGACTTCATACAGACCCAATAACTGGAGATTAAAGCTTTATCATGCCTCTAAGGCTTCATGGAATTCAATGAGATCTCATTGGAATCATATCTAGTTCATAGTGACTGTCCTGGTTACAGTCCTTTGTTTCTGTAACTGTGGATTAGATCTGTGAGATTGTAGTTGTAGTACTGGAAATAACAGACTTCATCATCAGTGATGTGTTTCATGTCATAGTTTGACTAGTTTAGAGTTAATATAAAAATATTACAGCTTTTAATTTCTTTTGTGTGGTATTAACATTTCCTGTTTTGATGTTTACCTGCTAAATCGTGACTTACTATTTTACTTTTATGGTTTTATTTTGACCTGTTTAACGTAATCATTAACCCATTTAATCATATCATCTGTAACGTGTTTGTTTCCCCCTTTTTTATGTTTTGTCTTCACCAAGTCTGTTTATGTTCCTCACGCACTGGCGTTCAAGAGATCATACGCCACAAAGGTAGTATTTCATATGTTACACATTGTTCCCCCCCCCCACCTTCACTTTCACCTTGTTCTCTTGCACCATGTGCCAGTTTACTGTCATAACATCTTGTGAACCCCTGGCCGTAAACTAATACCTGCTCCCTGGCAAAGCTCGCTGACTCACTGTTGGATGTTCACTCTCTTTAAACTCTGAAAACACTCACTTTCCTGGTCCCTCTGATACGTCTGAGTGTCTATGACACATGGGCTGTTCCTTTCTGACTGGTACGATTTGAATCTGCCACTGTGGCACTGATTTATTCCAGTAAAGTAACTGGAAAAGCTTGTTTTGCATCAGTGCTTTTACTTGTTTCTCCTCATTTTTACCAGCTTTTCACATTCTCATAAGTCATGACAAACCAGTTATTGAATAACTGACCAGTTATTGAATAGTTCATTATATGAAGTAAGGTTATATGAAAGAGGTGCAGTAAAGTTATTACATAGAATGTCAGCATATTCCAACATGTTTTATGCTACTATCACTGGAATTGTATTAAAAAGCCTGTTGATGTGTGGTAAAAGCCTAAATATTTCTATTTAGATTACAGCACAAGCTGATTGTCCAATTTTCCCTCCTCTTGTGTTGAGATTTTCTGAAGAGCCATGGTCCCATGGATGTGGTTTTCCATGCAGCAGCTGAAGGATAAGATTCCTCTGACTGAATCTTTTTGTTGTTTCATCAGAAAACCTACACAGAGGAAGAGCTGAATGCCAAACTCACGCGCAGAGTACAGAAAGCTGCACGGCGGCAAGCAAAGCAGGAGGAGCTCAAAAGGCTACACAGAGCTCAGGTAAAGAGACCAATGAGAGCAGTTTTTATTACTTTATTTTGGAATTTGTTTACAGATATATTATTGCTGTCCCTGTTACTTTGTTGCTTTACACCATATGGTCACATTAATGTGATTCAGCCCTTTTGGATTGAGGCCAGCTGCATTCCTTGTTAAAGAAAGTCTCTATGATTGAGTCTGTAAGTGCAGTCAGGCCCCCAGGGTGCTGACTCAGCACTCTGCTGTCTCTTCTCCTGGGGCGGTGGTTAGCTGGCCTGATTTTGTTTTTTTTTTCCTGTGCATGTTTATAGAATAAAAATTGGTACTTCTTTTTTTCAGCTCCAATTCTGAGTCAAAGATAAACTTCAGCTCTGAAGTCTCTACAGAACCTCATGAGTCAATAAAAACAAGCCACTTTTTTGTCAGTTTGCTTATATATACTTAAATCTAAATCTTACATTATATTTTGTCACTAATTGTCAGTACTCATTTCACATTTTAAAAGTGTCAGCTATTTATGAAAGAATAAAATTCCCTTTTTTTTAAAAACTGCATCGATAATTTAAAGATTGGTAGAAATGTCAGTGTAGGCATTTTGGCTCACTGCACCTGCCACTTTTGCTAACTTCTTTCACACACTTTGCTGCCTTGTGTCACATTCATAAAGTGCATCCATAGTTTAAAACAGATCATTGAATTACACTTGACATTTATGATTATGTATATGGCAATGCAGAGGCTGCATTGCTTTTCACTCCCTAATGCATCCTCTGCATAGTGGTGAGGTGTGATGTTGATCCAGAGGAGGAAACCCTGAAATACCGATCAGAGCAGGCATCTAATCATCAGTATAGTTGTAATTATCAGCATTTTTGCTGCAGAGGGCATTTATTTGTAATGAGAATAAATTGGTGCATCTGCTGGGGCACACTACCTCTACATGGTGGTAAACTTTATTGTTTGTGTACCCCCGTGAAAGAGGTTTGCATTAAAAATAACAAGTTACATTGTATATATGTGCCTCTCAGTGTTGGTTTGAGTCATCATTGATATAAATGCTTGTCTGTGCAGATCATCCAGAGACAGTTGGAGCAGGTAGAGGAGAAGCAGAGGCAGCTGGAAGAGAGAGGTGTAGCTGTGGAGAAAGCTCTGAGAGGAGAAGCAGGTAAAAACATGTCAAACATTCATTTATTTGTTGTTTTTTAATCAATGTGGCCATTCCATGTGGCTACCTTTTCTTCACTATCACTGCAAATTAGACATGACATCCAAATTAGGCAGGCTAATGGGTGTTGCAAGTTTAATAATTTGCCATTTATTAATACTTAAAAGAGATTTGTTCATGACAGTTTAATCTTCAGTCAGCTGCTGACCGGTGACTCCTCTCTAAGATCGCATTTTATCTTTATGTGATTATGAGATGAGTATTTTACAGAACTCCAAAGAGAATAGCAGTCATATTCATGATTATGTAACCCTTCAAAACTGGTCCTTAGTGTCGAACCAGGCTGTTCTGAAATCACCATCTGCATTTACAATTTATTCACTTCTAGCAAAGCATATTTTGGCAGTAGAGTTGTTTGCAGAAAACGTCAATTTATTCTAAGCAGTTATCTTAAAATGGCAATGACAAGTGACTATCACAGACAATATACTTTCAAGAATAGATTATTTATGGAAGAGCAGCATAGTTTTATGACCATGAGCACTAATCAGTAGTAAAGGTACTCATTGCAATGTCATGAAGAGCAGTCAAAAAAATCATAAAATAACAATATAATAACATAATGATATTGATACTTAACATGTCTTTAAAGTAAAAATTTGTGAACATCTGCCAACTACCACGTGCTTTTGTTTACCTACGGAAACAGCTGAAGTGAATGAAAATAGGTTGACAGAAGACGGAAGAGCAGTTTAAGATCGAGAAGTCTGACAATTTTGACGTATTTGTCTTCAGATTTGTTGAGTAAAGAATTCACATAAAAGTGCTTTTTGTTTACATTAAGTGGGTACCTGCATTTCAGAATTGCATATCAACATATCTGGAAAACTACTGGATTAAACGCTTTCAAACTGCACCATTTGATATACTGTACTTTAGGATAACCTTTTTAAGCTTGATTTTATAGTTTGCAATGAGTACCTTTTAAGGCATGTTATTTATTATATGTATAAAAACCTTGAAGTTTTTTTTTATGTTTATTCCATCTTAGTTTACTTAATAAGAAAAGAATAACATAAAACCAATGCACCTTTCCAAATGCATCCATATAGGCTTCAACATTGATTTGAATTTGTCACTTTTTCACCAGTCAAATAAATTCACATCCACAGTTTAAATAATCAAGTGTTAAAGTGTTTTAACGTTTTACTACTCTACTCTCTTAAAGGATTGTATAAAGGTACTTATACATTACCCAAACAGCACAAAAGAAGATCAGGTATTAGATTTACTGGAGTTGCCGTTTGTATACTGTCATGTAGGCTCCATCTGTGGTGACACACTCCAACAGTTCTCCATTTTCGAACATGTTGATCTGTGTTTGTTCATCACGTGTCTGCCATCATCAGTTGCAAGCTGCATGCGATCAGGAGATTGTGTGTCCTGACATAGATTTGTTTGTGTGCTCATTCTGGGTGTGTTTTGCCCTTTTGGCTGCCTCTCAACGAGGAGAGTTTCTGTACTCTGATCAATATTCAGATCACATTATAATATTAACTTGCCGTATGAATGTAAGACTTCCAGTTTAAACTGATTTGAAGGATGGCAGATTTTTAATGAGACCCGTTTCTGCAAATTTCTGCTGCTGTTAAGTGAAATGATGCAGATATTTGTTGAGATCCTATCTATATATATATATATATTTTTTTATGGTGCCTTTAAAATGCACCAGAGTTGTCTGCTGTATGCAAATGTTTCAACACGTTCAGATTTGGTTGTACATCACTGAAAAATCCGTTTCTGCGGTCTAAGCAAACTTTAGCATCAAAATAAACCCAAAGTAACTAAAGTACAGTTTACTAGACGCAAGTCAGGCTCAGTGAACATTGACACGTCAAATCTATGCAACAGTCTTATTATTTAATGGAAATGCAATGGATTTTAGTTTCTGCACAAGCTGAATGCATTACAGTACACACTGTGGTGAGTACTAGTGGACTCTCTTTGTTCTGAGTGTTGCTACAGTGTGTCTGTGTGTTTGCAAAACCATGCATGACATGCTGTTGTTGGTGACATTGGTGCGTGTGTTTGTATGCCCAGTTTG
This sequence comes from Kryptolebias brasiliensis, assembly GCA_028566095.1. NCBI lineage: Eukaryota > Metazoa > Chordata > Actinopteri > Cyprinodontiformes > Rivulidae > Kryptolebias > Kryptolebias brasiliensis. Next base: position 21,720,289 of record JAOXNZ010000012.1, on the reverse strand, counting down.
GGGCCGTGTAAAATAACTCCTATCTCTAATATATCCCTGTCATTGTAGACTATTGGGGAGATTCTAATTACAGTGAAATCCTGGACTTGCATCTGGGCGGTATGTATTTCAAATCTGTCGCTTTAAAACTAATCTAATGGCTAACCCAATCTCTCCTTCCACCACTTGTTTTACTACTTGAGCTTTGTACCCCTCATACAATATCTACTTTTAATGGCTGGCTGATAGGCTGGCTTTTAGTTTCTGCACTAGTTGCTGCTCCTTAACCTCCCTCCTACATTCTCCTTCATTTTCCTCCCACCTCCCCTTGCTGCGTTTCTATTTGACATACTATTTACCTCAAACAGAGATCAGACACTACATTGTTTTTGTGAGGATCATCTTTGATCTCTCTAAACTCATGAATAATAAACATTTAAATTGATGAGCAACTTGTATTTGTCACTCCTGACTGTGGCAGCTTGTATTGAGATATGAATCTAATGAGAAAAACCTAATGAGAAATGTTTTTAAAAGACCTCAAAAAATAAATTAGGAACTTCTCACACAACAACAGTGAAATGAGAACAGTAACACAATTTCATAGTATTTACAGAAGATTAAATATTGTGTTTTTTTGCTTATGTATTAATATGCAGGCTATACAAGTATACCAGGTACAACTGATTTATAGTTTATTAAAAAAGAAAACATAGAGGAGCAACAAGCGGGTTGAAATAGGAAGTACTTAAAATGTACTACATATTTTGTTTACTGCTGAAGTCAGTGTTCTGTGATCTATATAATAAAAAGACCATCAGAAATGAACAGACATTTACTGTCTATTTAAAATGTAATGCAGCTTATCCCTGTGTTCTACAAAGTTCTACTGTCCAAACACCATTAGACATACACCACTGAGCTACAGAGTTCATCTCTTCATAAACAAATGCATTATCATGGAACTCATTACTATCTCTGTTAGATGCACTTTTTACTCTTGTATTTAGCCTAAATGGTTAGTGGAAAGTGGAAAAAATTGAAAGTTGCTTTTTTCTTCTTTTTATTTTTTATAAATGCTTGTAATTTCACAGACAGGTTTGTAAAAACTTAACAAATGCGCTAAAGTGGACTAACTAGTTGGTTTTGAACAAAAATAATTTGTAGCCTAATACTTTTTAAAGAAATATAACAAAAAAAGACACTGACCCATATTACAAAGGGGTATTTATATATTTGTACCATAACTACCATTTGGATTGCCTCAGTCTTGATCTAATAATATGATGTGGCTACAAGTGTTTAGTCAGTCTAAAAATCTTGCTTGTTTTTTGTCTTATACTCTCTCACACACACATACTGTGAAAGTATTATGTAACTCATCATGGACTGACTCATACTAAACTTCTGGCCTGGCTCTTAGCTTCAACTCTGAACTCTGTGCTGCTGTAGTTCTGCATTATAGCCAAACACTGGCTCCTTCATACCTGCTCAGTTGCATTAATCCCAGTGTGTGTGCGGACGTGTGTGCTGTATGAACTAACAGGTCAGTGTTGCAAGTGACCCTCTAACCATAGCTGTGGTGTGTGAACTGCGGTGGGTAAATGGTAGCTTTATTTGTTGTATCTGGGTGGGATGTCATGCGGTGTTTGGAATTCTTCTTTTACTCCTCGTACTTGTTGTGAATTCAGCAGTGTTTTGTTAAAGGCCAATAGTTTTAAGTCAGTGTCAGTGGGATCTCTCAGCAAGTGGCAAGAAAAGGTTGTGTTTTCTCATGTTTGAGCAGGGTCTGCAGGGTTTGCCCTCAGCGGTTGTTCCTGCTCATCAGAATGGCTGAATTTGTAGAGAATTTTCTTTAAGACAAGCACTTCAAAGATCTTCACCATAACTGACCCAATTATAGTGTAGAACTTTGATGTTTGAAGGTATGATGTTCAATCAGCCTAAATCTAACTTGTTTTCCTGTATTTTCACTCATATATATCTCTGTGTCTCCCTATATTTTAATGCTAAATAGAATATATGCCAATGGTTTAAGTCTAGCTTTTTCAGTGTGTTACAGGGGAGGATTTTAGCATTTTAGCTCATTTGTTAGAATGATAAATAATATCTCCTGGACTTAAACAGAGGCTGTAAGGCGTAGGGTTCTTTTATAGGTGTTGTTATATTTAAACCCTTCAGATAAAACAGAAACAGATTACTTTCTCTTTTAGACTCTGCTACTTGCATATAATTTACCATAGAAATTGAATCTCTTAAGTTAATTACTCCTTTATAGTTAAAGATTCATTGAGTACATGATGCATTTCAAAGAAACTTACATGAATTGTGGAAGCCATTAAAAAATGATTAGGACTCCAATCTCTCTAAAAAAAATATTCTAAACTGCAGCTTTTTCTTTTTCTCTGTGATAGTCCCTTGTTGTAATTATCCAGCGTTTCACTCTCCCAAACCTCTTTACCCTCCTGCCTGAAAACCTTGTCTTATTCTCCTATTTGTCACTTCAGGTCCCTACATGCGTTACTGAATAATATCTATAACGAACATTCTTCCTGAAGCACATGTCTCCATTTTAAGTTATCTGTGCTACACATATTTTACATTCATTATTTTGGGTTTTAGTAAGGGAGACTTTTTTCTTTATGATCTTTGTTTTCTTTTTATATAAAATCTTTTCAGTGGGAGCAAATTAGAAAAATAAATCCTAATTTGCACTTCAAAAGTGGCTAAACTTCAAAAGTCTCCATACAAGCAACAAATTAAGCAGGGTGGTTTAAACATGTTCACATAGTGTTTACTCCAAGAGGCTCTTTAAAGACAAAGCCATTATCTGTGTGTGAGAGTGAGATGGGTCTTCTGGTGAACAGTAATGGCTGTAATAATGGCATTAAATCATTTCATGTACTTTGAAAAGCAGTGACCATATATTTAGGCTATTCCCATTTCATAAGTGACATGGAGCTGTTAACTAATTGAAGTTTATTAGCAGAACCACAAATGCAAGATCAAACAGAAGGTTTTTTTTTTTTCATGCTCAGGATTATTTGTTGTTTTCACTTGTTTCTGTGTTTTTAGCCCTTTCTCATTTCTTCCACCACACAGCTTCTCTCTCCCAGCTTTCCTCTTTGGGGATTGGCCTTCTCCCTATCACTGTGCTACTGTCCTCTG
>JAOXNZ010000012.1:21700813-21713848 GCA_028566095.1 Kryptolebias brasiliensis | reverse complement strand
GTATTTCAATTACCATTAATTTTATTTGTTATTTAAAAAAAAAAAAAAAAAAAGATGCTTGTACAAGTGATTCAAAACACACTTTGATATTTAATCTAATTATTTAAACTGATTGTTTAAATAAATGAACGGTAATAGGTTTTTCAGAAAACCTTCAGGTTTCAGAAGGCTTTTTAAACAAAGTCTTAGTCTGTAAGAGTCAGCAGCTTTGGAGAAATGATGTGTTAAAGCACTGTCTTTTAAAAGGTTTAGTATCAGATCTTGGGATCAGAAAATCTTTTGCAATAGTAGTTAAGAACTTTCACCATCAACCAATAAATACTTTCATCGTTTGAGCCTTTGCCATAGGGATGACTCAATACAGCGTAAAGATAAAATAGTCAAGATTTATTGTCTTCTTGTTTTATGCAATTATTGCATTCTAAGTTTAGTATTGATCCTCCCTTATGAGGTCATGATCACTTTTCAGTATAATATAAAATGCAATCACACTTTCAATTGATTCAGCGAAACAACTTTATTTCATTCTGAAACATCAATAAATGATCCAGTGTTTTCTCATCATCTGTTTTGAAAGTTGATTATTCATTTATCTTTTTCTACTGAAGAACTAATATTTGTTTATTACATTTTGCATGAATGAGTGAAAGAATGAATATACTTTGAAAAGCATTGATGTTAAAAGCTACTGGACTGTTGAGCAGTGGAACAGACATTGGTTTTCCTGTTTGTTTAGTGCCAGAGAGCTGGAGCTGGAAGATCGGCAGAGTCGACTACAGCAGGAGCTCAGGGAGCGAATGGCAGTGGAAGGTGAATATAGGAATGTTATTTACTGAAAAGGGTTCTCTCTTTAATTATCACCTGTGTCTGTGTGTGTTCATTTGTCTGCAGCTTTAGCATAATATCTCATAATCACTTAACGGCTTTAATGAAACTCTCAGAAAGTAATCATTGCACGTACATCTACAGCTGATTAACTTTTGAGTCATCCCATTTCAAGATGGCTGCCACAGCCAACTGACCTTAGGAAATACAAAAATGGTTATAACTCAGCTAAATTGGGTGTTATTTTTAAGGTTTGACCTAAACAGCTACAACTCTGTCCTTTCTCAACATAGAATAATCTTAGTGGCATGCATTCCTTCAAGGAATGCTAGGACTTTAATTCTAAATGTTTAACTGTTTGTAAATCTAATTCTAAATTTGTACAATAACTTTATTTTGTTTTGCTTTCGTCAGATCATTTAAAAACTGAGAAGGAGCTTGCTCAGGAAAAGCAGATCTTGAATGAGATGTTGGAGGTGGTGGAGCAGCGCGATGCCCTCGTTGCCCTTCTGGAAGAACAGAGACTTAGAGAGAAGGAGGAAGACAAGGACCTGGAGGCTGTCATGCTCTCTAAAGGATTTAATCTGAACTGGGCCTAATAGGAGTTTTATAACTGTTCAATAAGTTTTGGCAAAAAGGGTTTTACTTCTCAGAAACAGTGTCAGCCTTGCACTCTTTTCTTTTTCTGACTTTTCTTCTAAACAGGGATGCAAGCAGTTAGTCTAAAACTGTCACACCTACAGCAGTGAATGTGTAAATATTCTTCCTACACAACACACATACACACCGTGGCTGCCTCTGACACTGAAGCAGTCTGCAGCGTTTACATATCCTCTGCCTAAAGGCAGTCAAGTTAATCACTTTGCAATTTTGTTCCTCTCCCTCTGTGTGGGAGGAGAGGAGAGTACATATTCACAACTTTATCATCCCAGCCTTGAAGTGGATCCTTTCAAGTAAAGGGGCTGTTTGGAGAATGTGTAAAGACTTCACTTTGATTATATAAAGGGAAGAATGTGGTTCAGTCCTGCTGATGTAAAGGAATTGTAAAGAATACAGTTTTTTTGTGTGTAAAGCTGTCTAAAATAAGTCATATGTTCATCAAATGAGGGTTCTCTCTTTTCTGCAATGGACTGCTACAGAGGTGTGTTGAAATATCAGAACAACATTTTCAGACTTTTCAGTCTGATTATAGGATCGACATCTGCTGAAGCCGCCTTTCTTTCCTGTGACAAACTGAGTTTAGCAACCTAATGAACCACAAATATGCCTTGAAAGGCAATTTTTTCACATTTTATTCCCAGTGTTCAGTGAGTCAACACTAAGAATCCATCAACTCTGGCTATGTTTTGTTTTATCTATTTGTCTTTATTTGCTTATAACAGATGAACAGTTTTCTTCACGCATTCACAGGAGAGTGCCCAGAATCTCATTATCTTGCACTTGTTCATAATCTTTGTGCATTCCTAAGCCATTGTGTGTCAGTAAAGATGGCTGCAGGCACATACAGTAGAAGGACCTGACATTTCTTTAAACATTTCACAGGACTTTATAACGCTGGGCCTCTCTGTGAGATGCCATTTACTGTATATCACGTTGACAGGTAAAGTTTACAAACACTTGTTCAATATTGGATTGTGTTGGCTCCTGCGATGGAAGATAGGCTCAATACAACAGCTGAAAAAGAAATCTTGGAAAGAACAGTATTAACAGTGTGGTCTCATCACATCACAGTTCCTAAAGGGAGATCAGTGGAGTTCATTTCACTCACTTTGTGCCACAGGATGTTCTCTGTTGGTGGATATGCTGTGATATTTTCTGAGTACACCATAACGTGCACATTACACAACACTTGCACATAGCAGTGGTAATACTGTATCTTTGAACAAGATGCCTTCTAAGTTTTGTTCTCCACACTCAAGCATTTTTAAGTTTAGTTATTTGTTTTTGTGTTCATCATTTTTGTGAATCCCACTGGAACTAAAACATTTTTACTTTTTTTTTTTTTTTTTTGCTAAACACCCCAAACATGTAAATTATTTAAAATGGGGATTAAAGGGATGCAAAAAGTTTGGTCTGAATTTTGCGTCAAACATTATTGGTTATCCAAAAGTCTATTTTTTTTATTTTTATTTTTTGGCAACTGTATAAAACTAAGAGGCTATATTTATGACCTTATATGAGCTGTGGATAAAAAGTTACATAATTTTAAAGGCTGTTGTTTTAGATGGTGTGTGAAAAGTTTGACTTGATTGTACTGATATTTATTAACGTGTGCAAATTGTATTATATGTAAAAAAAATGAATCCTAATTTTTAAACAGTTCTGTTGAGACATTGACTTGTAATGTAAAATGCTTCATGTAGCTAAAATGCATAGGGGTGTTGGATGTATGCTGAAAATGGCAATAAAACAATGCAGTTGTTCTTTTACATGTTTGTGCGCTCATATCTATTTCTTAAACGTTTTTGGTTGTGAGTATATGACCAAATTTTGACCAGGTTATGAGCTAATGATGATTAATCTAGCTTTGCCTTTTTTTGTAGTTTTATTATAAACTCAAGACTTGGGGAGTTAGTCAATAACATGCTCATTTCTACAGGAAACATTCATTGTTTTAAATTAACATGCATATATGGATAAACTAGGGAATGGTGTTCGGCTCCTCAAATTTAAAGTAGCTGCATGCCATTTACAGTCTTTACAACATATGAGCATATCTGCCAAATTATGGTGGGCTTTGTAATAAATCAATAAATAAAATGAAGTATTTAGAAATATGTCCAGTTTTGTGTTTATCAAATTACTTTCAGGAGACAAGAAAAAGGACAGAAGAGGCTCGGCTGTAAAAACACCAAATGTCAAAAGACATTCTGTAACGTTTAATTTTATGGATTTTCCCTGCCTGCTTATTCCTTTTACTTTAAATATTTTTTGTGTTTCCAATGACATCTGCAAAGCTGGTCAAAGAATTTTTTTTGTTTTATCTTCTTTAAAGTCAGTGAAGATAGTTGGTTTCTTGAATTGTGACTCTTACATTAAAACAAAGGACAAAAAAAATAAAAAATAAAACAAAGGACAAAAAAAAAAATCTCATAAAACTAGTCCAGTTAACAAAATAAAACGCAATTTAATGATACTCATGCTCGGTTGTTAACTTAAATTTATCACTAATGCATTTTTTTTAACTTTCCATTGTAATGCTTTTATTGTGAAAATAACCAACATGACTAACTTCCGATTAGGAATTTGACGCAGCAGCAGCAACAAGTTCAGGTTCGGGGTCAAAAAGTTGGGAAAAAAAGGAAGCTGAAGCTGAAAAATGAACGCTTCAAGCTTCAGAGATTGTCAGGTGAGTGGTGAGGCCGTCATTTAGTGAAAAATAACCGCTTTTGCCTAAATTGCACGGTTTTCGCTCGGTATTTGCTGCGAAGTGGTTGGTTTTATGCACTAAATGAACACTAAATGTTTAAATATGGCGGATGGGATTCAGTTTTGTTAATGCTGACGCTCTGAAATGACAAGAAATACAGAAGTAGAAGCAGAATGAGCAAAAAAAATTTATTTCTAAACTGAAGTTTCTACATGACTTGAAAGACAAAGTGTTCAGTGGCAATATAAGCAATATACAGAATTTATATTTACATGCAATACACTAATAGCTGCACTTCCATCTTTAAAAGGCGTGGAAAGACGAGGGTCTTGCTTTGTCCACCAGCAGTAATGAGGCGTGCAAACTCTACGATGCAATACTCACTCAGGTAAGCTACATGACACAAATTACACAATGTATAATGAAGTCAAAACAAGAAGAAAAAACACTTATTAGCAGCTTTAATGTTGTTGGTTTTCTAGTATGTGAAATGGCGAAATGATGAAACCTTGGGAGGCATTGAAGGATGCATTTCTGCTATGCAGACAGCTGACCCTAACTTTGGTAAATATTTATTTATATTTATGAAGCAGGAATCAGGTAACATTAAATAAATAAACAAGCTTGTCAGCAAGGAGACTACAGCTAAGCCTAAAAGTTAAGAATAAATAATAATTTGATTCAAATATGGGAGTCAAATTTTGTGTATTACTAAAATTACCAGATAAAAAGTGGCTCCTGATCTTGCATACTTTAAACAAAGACAAGTTCCTTTGTTCTGCTTTCTTTAATATTTCTTGTTTTCTTTTAAGAGATAATTTGTTGACCATGCAAAAGTTTAGGAAAGTTGCAAGCTGCTTCTTTATCAGCACATGTTCTGTGTTTTAATAAATCCTAACGAGGGACAAAGTCTGCAAATTATCCACTGGCCAGAAGGCCAATGTACAAAACAACTGTTGCACTTTTTTTTTTTTTTTTTTAACATGCAAGGTTGTATGTACTGCCCTTGTTTCAAATAAAATGAGGTGGATAAATAATTTGCTGTCACACAATTAAACAAGTTTAATAATATTACCCAGCTAAAATGCTAAATAAATATTCAGTGATGTTACACAGGTGAGAAACAATGACTTGGCTGGTGTGCTAGTTATTTAAGTGTTAGACAAAAGATTGAGTGTGCTCTGTTGTAAACTTTGTTGTGCACATGCTCAAACCTGCAGTCTCTTACATTAGTGCCTGCTGAAAGTGACAAACATAAAAACATGAATGGATGGATTGAAAGATGGTTAGTTAGTTATTAAAGAATGTTCTTCACTAAAACAGACTTCAGCCTAAAACCTTTACAAGTGCATGTGACTTTTTCATGTGAGCTGTTTTGTTGCGGTGGGAAAATCCAAAATGAAAAGGGTTGTTTGTTTGATTTTTTTTTGCCACAGTTATGGGTCATGTGATCAGTACAGGCCTGGAGCTGATTTCCACAACGAGCAGCACCCGGCTGAATGAGCGTCTGGCCAGCGCTGTGAGGCGAACAGTGGAGCTGGCCAACAGCCAGAACATCTCTCCTAGAGAGAAGCTCCACGTCAGGGCTATGGAGCTCTTCTCACGTGGGTAAGATCCGGAGGACGCCTGCTAGAGAGTGCTGTTGAAACAAAAGACTGAATAAGGATATAAAAATGAGATTAAAATGGTTTATAAAAAGCAGTGTCTAAACCAACAATGTAATCCATAATCCCAAGAACCAAGTGGCGCTTTAGAAAGTCTTATGTAACCCTTTTTAAAGCACATTTCCTTTTAGAATACAAAATATGTAAAACATAGGATTTTGAAATCAGTGAACAAGTTTATTATAGGAAATTATCAAATTTATTTAAAAGATAATAAAATCAATCAAAATGATCATGTTCGTAATTTAATTTGTCAAAATATAGTGAGTGCACATAAAAAAAGAATCTTCTTTTGTGTGGAATTAAGTTCTTTTCCTTTTTCTTTTTGAAATGCACCGTTTTACTTTTTCATCTGTGCCAAAATAGCCAGCGTGCAGGCAAAATGCAAATGTGTTTCATGCTGAGGTCCATAAATAAAAGAAGAAAAGGTTTGAACTACAAGCCAGGAGTTTAAGGCAGTTCTGAGATTGGTACATAAAATAAAATATGTATGATAATTTCAAGCAGGATTGTTTATTATAAATGCTATGTGCTGTTAAAATTTTAACAGTTCATATCAAGCTCTTTATTATTCTTCGTAAAAGAAACATTTCCACTAATTTAATTTTGCATGTCACAGTTGAGGTCTGTTGTGCAGTCAAAAATAGGCCTCATTAGAGAGGATGGGAGTTTCACTGTGCCACAGGAAATGGGTCGCTTGTGAGAAGTTTTAAAAAAAGGTTGTTATTTTTAAGGAAATAGTTTATTATTCCTGAAGTTGCTCTTTGTCTGTCTGCATTAACAACATTCAACTGTGAGGTTTTGTGAAAAATTCTTTTAATTTCCGCCAGTCTGGCAAGCAGGATTTGGATTTTATCTATGGTGTTGTATTTCTCCATGATAATATCTGAAATCCTGAAATATTAAGAAGCTTTTTTTTGTTTCCTTATGTTGTTTTGGAGGATGCAGCTTTTTAGGAGCTTCTTATTCTCTCACAAATCATACTGACATCTGTGATTTTTCTTTTGTGCTCACTGTGTAGTTCATTGTCTCCTAAAACTGTGTATATCGTTAACAATGGCTTGTATTTCTTGTAGAAATTTTCCACAAGCCTGTGAAGCATGGGAAGATGTACTGCTTGATCATCCCACTGATATGTTGGCTCTCAAATTTGCCCATGATTCTTACTTCTACATGGGAGCCCAATTACCCATGAGAGACTCCGTGGCCAGGGTGCTTCCACACTGGAAACCTCACATGCCTTTATTCAGGTACAAATGACAGAATCTACAGTGAGACAACAAGCACTTTCTGCTTTAAATCCCTTGTTTACTATTGTATGTTAAGCTGTTAAGCAAGAACAAAATTATTACATTTAACTGTAAGATTTTTTATATAACATTGCAATTTCCATAGTACTCTGACAGTACTTTAGTTCTGTGCTCTGTCAAAATAAATAATTTGGTTTATAATTTATATTCCAGTTTGTAAATAAATGGGCCTTGCAAGGAAATATAAAACTGTAATCCATGAAACAGATGTGCAAGGTGTGTCAATTCTTATCCTGTAGGCCTGTTTTTTGGTCCTTTTTTTTTTGGTCCTACATAAAATGCATATTAGAGTAGAAGTTGTTTCCTTGTATTTTGTAAAGAGAGACGTGTCTGTTTGTTTGGCCTCAGCTTTTTGAAAGGACAATATTCCTTTGGCCTCCTTGAAACTCACTTCTACGACCAGGCTTTGAAAGTAGCAATGGAGGTGAGATTCTTCTCTCAGTTATTGTTATTTACTGCTTTCGTTGCCATTATTGTGGCTGTGTATTTCAGGTTGTTTGTGCCTGGGCTGATTGTGTCAGTTCACTGAACTCTTTCTCCATATAAAGTAGCTATAGCACAAGGGTGTCTTGGGGGGGAAAAAAACCCAAAACATCTAGGTAACATCAGAATGAAAAATAGTAGTTTAAAGTTCTAAATGCAGTTATTTTGAAGCTGTTTTTTCCTGTGCTTGTAGTACTTGTTCTTGTTTCACATTGTCTTGCGCAGGGCCTTGCCTTGACTCCAGATGATGCATGGTCCGTCCACTCTGTAGCCCATGTCTATGAGATGAAAGCAGAGGTGGACAATGGTTTGAAGTTCATGGAGAGCAGAGAGAAAGACTGGCAGGTCCTACCTTGTATTATTCCTTAACTGTGCTTTTCTGCACAAACTCCTTATAGATTAAAAAAAAAAAAAAAACACACAAACTGGCCCCAAGAAAATATGTTTGAAATCTGTGACATTTAATCGCAGGTATCTGACATTCTGGCCAGTCACAATTATTGGCACTGGGCTCTATATTTCATTGAGAGGGTAAGAATTATAATTCATTTATTCAGTCAGGCAAATAGCTGACAGTAAAAGTGATTGTGGCTCTTTTATTTATTATTTCCCAACGGTAATTTGAAGCCTGAAGTTAATTATGTTGTAAGATAGATTTGAGTTTGTATCTACACATAACAATTTTTTAGCTTTGCTTATCCTTCATTTCTGACATAATTCAAATTTGTTGTTTTTTCTTCCTTCTTCTCTGCAGGGACAATATGAAGCTGCTCTGCAAATATATGACTCTCAGGTTGGTTTCTGTTCAGAGTTTGAAACAAAACCTTATGTGAATATTTGAATCTGCTTAAAAGTCACAAATGTGCCAAAACACAAGGGATGCAGATGAAAAGCAACATGTCATGCTTGTTGTGAGTCAGGAGGGTGATGTGTGAGCAAATAGAAATTAAAGCCTTATAAAGATATGAGAGCCAAAGAACCACCCACACTCATTTCAATGTGCCAAAGCAGTTTTTACACTAAAAATAGGACCATGAGACAGTCTTGTTCATTTTCAGTTCCTTTGCAAAAACATTTCATAAGGTCACCAACCACTGCTGTATGTGTAAAAAATTATTACACCAAGTTGGTTTGAATCCACATGTTTTTAACCACTTGTTTAACTTCTCACAATCAAAAATTAGATATTTGTAAATGATATGTGGTTGAAAACTGAGAGGACGAACATGTAACAAAGAGTGAAAATGTGTGCTGTATTTTTGAAGGTGTTCAAACGTTGTAAAGCCTCAGGATCCATGCTGGACACTGTAGATGCCTGTTCAATGCTCTGCAGACTGGAAATGGAAGGTAGGAAATATTAGAAGATTGAAAAATTTTGTAAATCTAAAGGCCTCAATACCACTGGTGAAATTTAATTTTGGCTCAGAAAATGATGAATGTATTTTTTTTTTTTTTTATTGTTGCAAATTGATTGAAAGACAGCTGTAGCACCTGATTTAATATCTTAGTCTCAAAGCAAAAAGAGCTAATGAGATGAAATTATTCCAGGTTTTATACTTCATTAATTTGACACTTAAATTTATGTGCCAGAAATGAGAATAATTAGTGAAACATCTGAACGCATTTTTCAGTTGTGGAGAGGAACTGACTCTCCTTCTACCTCAGAAATCATGCGCTTGTGTTGCTGCATGTTGCAGGTGTGTGCGTGAAGGACCGTTGGCGGGAGCTGCTGCAGGTGACCCAACCTCACACTGATGACCATGTGACATTGTTCAATGACCTCCACTTCCTCATGGTGGCGCTGGGAGCAAACGAGTCTGGGACATCTCAGCGTCTGCTGGAGGGCCTCCAGGAATTGGCCAAGTTAGTTCTGTGCCATTTCTCTTCACTGCACACCTTAAACCTTATGTCAGCCTTACATAAGAGTAACACAAGCATTATGTAAAAAGGAGACAGAAATGGGGCTGGATGTGAGATGGAGAATGAATGTGGTTATAAAGAGAACTCCAAGCTGCGTTTTCTGTCAGGGAAATGGGTCTTCCCTCTGCAGCAAATGAAGTACCCGGACCTGCTGCCTCTGGGAAGTACATTGGTTAAAATGTTGTGGTTTCCTCACCACCGGCAGCCTGTGCTTGCCCATTTTCTTAAGCTTATAAACCAACATTGTAAGTTAATTTTGATGTTTCCTCCACGGCACAACTCTACTTTGAATCATCAGACATGTTCATGTTTTGCATTGACCAGTTGAAAAATGCCTTAATACAACAGGGAGTCTGCAAAGTAAAACAGCCTCCAGATTTTATTTGATTCATATATTTTTACAGAGATGCTCCCTTGCTTCTTTTCCTCCTCCTTAAATAAAACTTTCTTTTTTTTTTTTACATTGCTACTTTTGTTAACAGGAAACCAGGTGACAACCACCAACATCTATTGGCTAAGAGTATTGGCATCCCTATGTGTAAAGCTATGATGGAGTACAACAACGGTAACTATGAACAGACTGTGGAACTGTTGAACTCTTTACGCTACCGCATGGTGGACATTGGTGGCAGTGATGCACAGGTAAGGTTCACAGAAATGGTTGCTTTTTTAAAATGAAAGCATATATAAAAAGTCTAACAAAACTAAGTTTAAACCAAACATTTGCCCTCTTATTGCACAAATAAGAACCTTTTTGGCCTTGAGGCTTTACTTTCTTTGGATATTATTGATCACACTGTAATGTGTTTTCTTGAGGAAAACAAAAATCCATGTTGTTTTAAAAAGTTGCCAGAAATGAAGCCTACTGTGCTTCAGAACTGCAGCCTTTAGGTCTGTGAACATAACACGCACTGTGGTATGAGAATGTGAAGCGCAGTGCACAAGTTTATAAATAATAAATCTTTGAGATGGATGCTGATGGACTTTGGGTATTCTATGTTCCATTTTCTTAAAAACTGTTCTTGAGGATTCTGCAGTGAACATGCATAGTAAAAGAAAAAAGTAGATGCACTTTAAATAGTGTTGAAAAAGATTCTTGTTTGTTAATGAGTTTCTTTATTGTTTCTGCAGAGGGATCTGTTCAATCTTCTGCTCATCCATGCAACCATGAAATCAAAGAATAAGCGGCACCAGAAACTGGGAAGGTAGTACACAACTGAAATTTCAAGCCTAACATAGAATACATCTGTTTCCAATTTAGTTTATCTTTTATTTTTTATGTTTTTAAACTTTATTAAGACTTTTCAGCCTTCATGAGTTTTCTGCACTTCATGTCAGACCTATTTAAAACATTCAGGGGTTATTTTTTTTCTCTTTTTTTACTTATTAATGTAAAAACAATAAATGTCTTAAGAATGATCCTGCTAACACAAGACCTATTTTCTTGAGTAATTATCCTGAATTGCATATCTGTAACAAACGTTTTCAAAAGTTTGTTTTCAGTTGCAGATTTGACACAGATTAGCTTCAGTTAGCAGCTGAGACCCTCTTCACTTTAGATCTCAACATGCATCCTGGGTGATTCAGTCACAAGTGGATAGCTTCAAAGTCCATATGTTTGCTATTGGCCTTAAAATGCATCCTTAGTAAAGGGACTTCAATTACCTGCTGTACAGGCAAATGCATACAGTGCATTTTGTAACCTGTCAGACATTCAGTGACCAGTTGAGCATTAAACAGGACATCAGAATATTTACAGATTTCTTTTTTTCTTACAAACTCCTCCATTGATCACATTTCAGACTTGCCTGACTCAAATTTATTTACTGATGTTTCAGAAAGCTGTTATGTTGGGGGTATAGTACAGGAGAAGGAAAATAATCCAAAATGAATATTTGATTTTACAGAGCTTTGTTTTTAGGGCATCTCTGCTTATAAAACCACACACTGAGGCAAATCAATTATAAAGCCTCCTACTAATCAACTGATCAATATTTTGCTGAAAAAGGATTCTAAAAATCCAGTTCAGTCAGAGTTTTACCCCTAAAAAGCAATTTCTCCAACACTTTCCCACTGATTGCCTTTGTGTTATTTGAAATTAGCTGACAGCTGTGGTTAACTTGGATGGAGGTTTTACAAATTGTTTGTATTTGGGGTCACATCAGGTCAGGATTTAATCCAACAATGTGGTTTTGGACACAGCTGTAATCTGAATGTTTCTGCAATGTCTTAAGTGTGTTTCTTTGTTTTTGTGCATCACCTTGTACTCATTTACAAAACTTTGAAGCAGCTCTGGCATGTTTTGAACAGCTGGAACTTATTCTAATATTGCATAGTTGCATTAACATGATGCTGTTCTCTTTGAGCTTTTAGCATCTGTCTATTCTTGTACATACAGAGCTATTTTTATTCTCCCACCATGTTGCTGGCAATCTTTATACACCAGGTTATAGCTTTATTATTGATTGGTTTATTCTCTGAGCTTTTAGTCTCTTTAATTGTGTTCATCTCTTTGCACTGTTCTGTATTGTGTTGACTTTCTCCAGATGTCTTCTGGTGGAGCGTGATTCTGTGAGGCCCAACTCCCCTCTGACCCAGCGTCTAATGCAGAAATCCCTGGCTCTTCATGTCTAGAATGATTGCAATGTGTGAAAGCAGTTCTCAAGTGAAAACATCAAAGTAACCTATAATCGGATGGTCTATTCCTTGGCTTTAATGGACTTCCAACCAGCTGGGAGAGACTGATACATTTGACTAGATAGTTGAAGTGTTTTGTGTTGTACTTCTAGTTGGTTGGTGGCCTTATTGTAAAGTTCAGTATATTCAATATAACATTTTGAAGAAAGAAAGAAAGAAAGAAATGCCTCAAAAATATGTAAATACAAATTATTCACCTAAAAAGTTATTGATTTTTTTCTTTGGAAAATACTGTCTCCAGTTTTTTTAATGATTTTTCTCTATATTGTCTCACCTTTTGGAAAATCAGGTTACTTTTTCAGTTAACTAGCTTGATGTAAAAAAAAGCTAGAATGTAATGTGCTTCAGAAAGTGTCATGGCTATACTAAAAAAAGAGTTTAATGTTTAACATGCTTGCTTGACACAAAAATATAACTCTTTGAAAGCCTTGAATCTCCAGCTGAGATTCAAGGCTAATCCCCACATTACTGTTCAACCCATCTCTGATCAATTAACTGGATTTTGATGTAACTTTGTCATAAGACACACATAATTAAAACTTTATTAGCAAATGTATCACATTTTACATACATTTACAAGTCACCATCAGTATAAACATTTAAAATCAGTACACACATTTTTCTTATATGTAACTACTCTTGAGTAACTAAGTGCATCAAACTAAATCCAAAAAAGGTTAAAAACCAAAGCAACTGGACTTCAATTTTGTAGTTAAAGATGTGTCGCTTCTCATCTGAGGAGCTTTATCTTGCTCCTCGGCTGAGA
>JAOXNZ010000012.1:21675380-21686574 GCA_028566095.1 Kryptolebias brasiliensis | reverse complement strand
CTTGTGAAAAATAAAAACTTCATGATATTTTTAGGTATTAATCAAAACCAAAGAACAGTTTATGCAATTATCAGTTAGTTGTTGTAAGTTTTAATATCAATAAAATAATTAGGTGAGAGAGTTTGTTTTATGCAACCTTGGATCCAAAAGTAAAACTTATTGCCCGCCGCCAAAGGTGAAAGTAGAGTGATAATGTTTTTGCCCATGTCTGTGAGTGTGTATGTGCGTTTGTTTGTCTGTACCAAAATATCTCCTGAATAACTGAACCGGTTTTAATGTAACTCTCAAAAATTATTCATTGTGTTGGCATCTACAACTGATTAACCTTTGAAGTCAAATCAGTTTAAGATGGCGCCCACAGCAAATCAACCTTCGGAAATACAAATATGGCTTTAACTTTATCAATTTAACAGATATTGAGCTAAATTTGATATGGTAGTAGCTGAGAGTGATTTACAGCAAATACCCTCAGAGTGACATCTCACATTATTGCATGAGAATGTGCGTAACGTTTTTTCAAGGTTTGACCAAAATGGTTAAAACTCCTGTTAATTTACAACATAAGATGATCTTAGTATTAAATTCTGGGATGAAAAGCGGCTGAGGATATGCATTCCTTCAAGGAATGCTCGGTCTTTAATTTTTATTTTGCAATGTAAAATGTCAAGTGATAATGAATGGATCAGCATGGAGGGTTTTTCTTAAAAAATAGGCTACTAAGGACAGGTGAAAAAGTACATTTTTTAAGTTAATTTAGCTACTCTTAAGCATTTTCACAGCTCCTTGACATCTGGAGTAATGCCTCTCTTTGTATGAGTACTCATAGATAAAATTACAAACTCTAGTTTTATGCAGATATTTTATAAAAGCACACTTTACATTTAATATTAGCTCTCAGATGCAGACTACTAGCAGAAATAAAGTTTCCAGGTGTTTTGTGCCTCACTATGAGTCAGTGTTCCACTTTGATAAGACTGCACCTCTCCACATTCGCTTCAGGGACTGAACACCCATTTATAACTGTAGTGAACCTAAAATAGGTTGCAAAGGAAAGGCTGCATAAGCTCTTTACAACAGACTACTAGTTGCATTACATTTCTTCAATCATTATTTATAGGCTTTTTCTTTTTAAACCTTTTGCTGTTTTTTGAAAGCACTGATAGCTTGTGATTTGTATGCTCAAAAGTAGTTAGAATTTATAGTGTCCTGGGACAGCAGATCACTTTGTCAGTGCTGGTGAATGCTACTGAAGGAAAAGTCCTTTGAAAGCTCAACCGCACTCACCCAAAATAAGAAGCTGAAGAAGAAGAGGAAATATCTGATCCATGGGTTGACAAAGGAGAATGTCTCGGCACGGTCCAGACTCACTTCTCTGTCCATTTTTTGTTGATTTATTTAAATCTGACACATAAAGCTACACTGACTTTGACTTGAAAACAAGCCCCAGTTCCAGCCCCACCCTGCACATACTGAGCCACCACGTGAATCTGTGATGAGACGGGTTGTTTGCATGCTGTGGGGGTGTCATGCTGGCTAAAAAAAGGGGGTGTAGGTTTGTGACGCTGCCTTGCCTTACCGGTCACACCCAGAATTGCCTAGGCAGGCTGACAGTTCTGATTACACAAAAATAACTCTGTAAGACTGCAGCTGAATAGTTGAGGAGCTTTGGTGTTTTATGAATCTTCTGTTCATGTAAATCTTATTTCACCTCATTGCCCTTTTTGTCTCATTTTTTCCTGTTATTTCAAAGGTTTTAGAACATGCATCATATTCTTACACGTACATTGCACATTTGCTTCCATAATAATGCTTATTGTTCCTGAAAGGCTTGTGTTTCTGTGCACAAATTACATCTTCAAAGACAGATATACTCCAGTAAAAATAAAGCAAAATGGCAGTGACCAAAGGCTGGACAATGGCATCTTTGATAGGAGGAACATCTAATGTAGTTTAATGATATCCTGCATTTTGTTGCCAGATTTCTGCTTTGCTGGAGGGTAAATCTGGTGGATTTCAGCCAATTAACCCTAAATAAAAAATAAAAAAGCCAGGGCAACTATACTGTGATGAGACTTAAATGTAAAACTCTGCTGAATATCAACTGGCAGCAAATGATCATCTGTGAGAGTGAATGGTCTTGTCAGAGGAGACTGTAAAAACACAAGACCTTAACTGTATAAAAAATTTAGTGCCGTCTCATTGAATTTCCAGTGTGCTGTCTGAACTGTCCTTGGAAGCCTCAAAAGTCAGAAATCTGTCTGTGAATACACATTCAATACCCCCACGCCAGTTATTCTGCTGCTGAGCAACAAGACCTCATCTCCCTCAGGTAGCTTGATAACTTGGCAGAAAAACATAAAAACTTAATGTCTGTTGGTGTCTGTTTGCCTGGGACTGCTGCGGCCTTCTGGGGCTGGATCCACCTGTCCTTTCTGCTCTTGGGTGGACCTTCTGCCGTTCACGGCACTTTTTTTTTTTTTTTATCTGTGCATCTCCAGGTGGTTAGCTAGCACACATGTACCCACATAACATAAACACAACTTTTTTTGTGTGTGTATGTGTATGCATGTATGTATGTGTGTATGTATGTATCTGTATATATATATATAAACCAGCTGTTTACTTTAGTTGTGATACAAATGGACAGTTTAGCAGTGATATGTCTTCCTCTTAGGTTCTAGGTTATAGTAAATTTAAGATGAAAATTAGCAGATTTTACTTTTTCTTTGTCTACGTATGAAAAATCATTATTATTCCAAAATATTAAAAACAAATATGTATGTTGGTCATAAAAAAAATTCATATCAAAGTTAGGGTATAGTTTACTACTGCAGGATGGTTTGGAGAGGCCTTCCATCTATGCTGAGTGCTTGTTGGATGACTTCATTATTATTGCAATCCCTGAAAAATGATGTGTTTTTCTAGGAAGCAATAATTCAAGCACTGTTCTGGGACTCCTGATATCTGAGGCTCAAACTCCAATAACTCATGCCCTGCAGCAGAAGGAAGTCCTGATCATTCTTACCTCGGGCAATCCTTGTGGTCTATACAGAGGAAAAAACTTTCATAGTTTTTGAGAAGATATCAAGAGTTTGGACTTTGCTATCTTGAGCCAGATTACTCTACAAATTGACGAGATTGTTTAAATCTTTATCCAGTTTTAGCTACAGAACAATACAATTCATTAATATAATCTTTAGATAAGTTGTTTTTGCACCATTTTAATTAATTAGAGGCTTTAAACATGTGGTTGTTTTCTTTTGGCTGCTCTCTTCTGCAGGGGTTGCCACAGCGAGCGAACACGTATGAATTGTCTGATGCAGATGCCCTTCCTGACACAACCTGGACTTGAACCTGCAGCCACAAGGTTACAAGACCACAACACTGACCACAGAGCTACTGCAACCTTCCAAGGCTTTAAATATGTACTGTATTATAGTTTTTATTTATACACACCATCTTTAGAGGTTGTAAAAATAGTTTGATGCTTTAGTAAGGTCACAGAAGTATTATTCCTGACATTCTTGCGTGTGTGAGGTCATGTGAGGCTTAAAAGATGCACAACTGACTGTGAACAAACAGTTGCAGACACAAACCTGAAAATCACCTCCAATGCATGCTAACAAGCTTAGTAATGCTACGAGGGAACAAATTATACAGTTTCATCAAAATGAAAGCCTTTCTGAATTCAGGTTAATGAAATGTGCATTACTAGTGGCTCTGGTGCAGGGAGCAAAGTGAAATGCTACAATAACAACCAGGAGAGAAAAAAAAACCAACAGTTGATTACTTTCACTTTATTTCAGTACATGTTACTCATACAAAATAATCTGTACAAAGGCTAAAATAGGTCATAGTTTTTGCATAGAAATAACAGTGATGTAGAACAAAAAGCAAAACGCCAGGGTGGAATGGCACAATAAAGTCCACTCACTGTTACACACAGGTCTGATGATATTTAGGCTAAAAAAGGGGATCGAACTCTATACAAAAATATGCTGCTGCTGGTTCCATTCTGTTAAAGCATGAAACTAATTGCCAATTATTTGCACTTTTATCTTCTCCCATTTGTTCTTTAAAACAGAAAGAAAGTAAAACTCTTAGCTCAAACTGCCAGCTGCCATTATTTCATCTTTAGGATAACTATATAATTTTCAAAAAGAGGCCAGTTTGTGGAAGGGATGCCACTCTCTTTCAATAAACACAGGAGATCTGCACTGGCAGCACTTCTCTTTCCTCTTCATGCCAAGTTGTCGAAACCCCACCACTCAACACAATCTGAACCAGTGTTTAAATGTGGCCTATATAATTGACAGCAACATAAAAGGAGAATAAATCAGAAGCAACGACTCATTAAACATGAAAGGCAATGGCTGTGCAGTGTTGTGGGATTTAGTGACACATTTTCCTTTATTTAAAAATATTTCTTTTAGATAATATAGAAGGTTGTCCACCACCTAGCAGACGGTAAAAGTGTAGCAGAAACTCACAGGACAAGGTTGGCAGGTGTCAGATAACGCCACCGAGCAGAACACAACATCAAACGCAGTGCACATTTTCACCGCTCAGATACTCCGCTTTAGCTTGGGAGAAGGATTACGAGGAGATTACAGAAATAATATGCTGAAGGTGGTAAAAATAAAACGATTAAAAAAAAAAAAAGATGTTCTACGTTTAAAGTTCCTCATAGCAGACAAAACCATGTTACTGCATGTGCAGTCAGTCTTAACATCTTACTGAGAGAGCCTCCATGAATGAGAAGGAATATTTTATGCTATTTGAGAGGAAAAAAAAAAATGTTTTACTACAAGATCAAATTCCAGTCAAAGTATGAAAAACATACTAATAAAAACGCACATTAACATAAGATTTACACTACTAGTGGAGCTGAAAGAAAGAAAAAGAGGCAGAAAAACAGCATACATGAAAACAATTATACAAGATGAAGATATGTCAAAATGAGCATATAAGCACATGGCGTGCTAGAAAATTAGACCATCAGTGTAAATATGATTATAACTGTAACACTGAGCATATTTACATATGATGATAACATCCAGGACTGATATACAAAGCTCTGTTGCACAGAGTCTCATAGATCCTGACCTAGAAATACATAATGGGCCTGACATCAGCAGTTTGAAAAGACGTACTGCAGATTATAACCACACACCCTAATTGAATTCAACTAGAATCACAAGAAGCATGCAGTACGTCTTTTGTGGACTTCACCCAATTTTATATGCTAAATTTTACCTCCATTAATTCTGACTTAATTGCTGTGTGTGTGTTTTATAGTATTAAGACAGAAAGGCATTTTTGCACCTTGAAGAGAGGCTCTGCCAAGTCTAATCCTCTAGAGAGAAATTAATTACTTGTGTCATGTTGTTACAATGAGCATCAGTGAGCATCTGTCACGAGCTGAAACAAAAAGCCAGCAAAAATGGCCTCTACGACAAAAAAACAACAATAATGTTGTAGAAAAACAAACATTAAAACAGCCCAAACCAATGTACCAAAAAAAAACAAAAAAACGTATCACTTAACAGATTCTGTAAAATGGCATTCATCCCTGGAATCTAAGAACACAGAGGAACACTTACTCTGACAAAATCATAAAGACTAGGTGATGGCAGCAGAGTTTAACGGGAGTTCACACAGAATGTCGGTACAGTCAGATCAGGAAGGGGCAAAGAGATAGAGTGTCTGCAGGCTGCGGCTCTGAAGTTTGATGTCAGATTCAATGACAGTCCCTGGATTTGCTTTTATTTCCAACTTTCTCATGTTTTCTGTGTTGTCAGTTTAAAAACATTTCCAGGTAATGTGAGACAAAGCAATGCAGTGAATTATTTACCGAGATTTTTCCCCCCAAACTTTCTGTCTGGGATACATTGCAGCTAGATTTACATAACAGTTACAGTGATTCCTCAATACCCCCACAGGTGCTTTGAACTGTGCAAAGAGCTGAGCTGTTTCTTTGCAGCATCGGGGCTGCCAGCGTCTGTATGCAGTGCCAGGTGTCTGCAGAGCGAGGCAGTAAATAAAAGGATGTGTGGAGAGTTTGTGGAGGCAGCCAAGCAGAGGGGATGCGACCACTCATGCCTGCGCTGTACATCAGCAGCTGTCATGTTATCCCCGTGGACACAACAAGAGGAGTCGGAGCATATGAGGGTAGACAGTATATCTCAGCCAGCAGGGTCACTGCACATAATGGCCCAAATCTGCTGTTTCTTCATGCACAGCCACCCCTTTTTCTACTGTAATTGTTTTTTAAAATCTAATTTTAAAAGCAAAAATTACCTCTAGAGAAGTTATGACAGAAACAATATGCTAGCCTGGAAGAATGTCTAAGTTTTTCCAATATCTGTATTTTGTTTGTCCATGAGAATAATGTTGTTTAAGGTTTCATCCAAAGCAAAGATTTCTCTTTGCAACAATTATACAGGACTAAATTTAGACTGCAGCCCCTTCAACCCTTATGTGGAGCCAATAGCTTTAATCAGCAGCTGTTTTGGCAGTACAAGCTGTAAATGCTGGACCTATGCAAACTAGCTGCTTCAGGATAAATTACTTAAATAGTGAGCTGTGTTTGAGAATTTGAAGCGATTAAAATTCATTTAGCTGCATTTGTTTTCTCCTATATGTTTGGGCTTGTCCTGTATAATTGGTGCGGAGTTAAATGCTACCAATCATGCAATATGTGCTAACTCAGCCTCATTTGGGCTAACGTGTGCTGTACGCACAATAGAAATGGATGGTTTTCAAGTCAAACAAAGCCACAGACCAAAATAGGAAACACAATGCACTGTCACAATGAACAGTCAGAGCTGCGACAGCAGAAAATCAAAGGGAAGATGCTGCAAAGAGGGCAAAGCAGAAAACAAGAAGGTATGAGCCTTTGGAATTACACAAAAAAGTGCTTTACTATTCTTGATGCATAAATCTGATCCTTTGCATTTAATATGCACCTAAACCTGCTCCAGTTTCAAACTCTGACCACTTAATTAACCTGTCAGGCTTTACAAAGTGACTCTCTAATTCAACACTGACCTATTTCACTTTCTGAGGATGTGCAGACACACTGTAAAGTAACACAATGTCTTCCAAACTGAGCCTGAAACTGATGTAAATAAGGCTGCTAATCTGATAAAACTCTAGACTTACTTCCAATTTGTCTCAACATTTTTTTCCTGATTCTTTGACATCTTTTTAGAAGTCAAAATGAATTTACTTTGGAGATGTCACAAAAACTGAATAACATAAGCCTGATTCCCACAGTTAAAAGGATTCCCCAACAATAAAGGTAGTTCTTTAAACCGCTAAATCTTCAGAGACTTTAAAGAGACAAACTGGAGGGCAACAATCTTTAAGTCACCAAGAGATGAAGAGTATTTTCAGTCCACAGGAGGTAGGCTGATGCTCAGCCATCCTGCGGTGCATCAGCACGTAAACAGACATAAACAGACGTGTCCTACAGGGCATGTTGCCATACCTATCTGCCTCAGCTTTGATCTGCCTACACTCCAGCCTCCCCCTCTTCTCTTGGCTGCATGAAAAGCAAGCTTACATGAAATATGAGAAGTTGCAAACCAGAGGTGCAACTGAGTAATGAGCAATGAATGTCAAACTCATCGCTTCCTGACATGTGGGAAGAGAATTGGGGTATAAAAAGAAAAATGGAGGTATGGCTGAGTTCGCAGCCATAGAGAGAGAGAATAAGAAGAATGGAGCAAATGGATGACACCTTAAAAAGAAAAGCCTCTAGCCACCTCTTGCCAACACTATTGATGGCTGCAGTGAGACAACATGTCTGTTGTTTTGGCCCTCTTAGCCTTTCCTCTCAGTGTTTCTACGTATGTGTCTTTCTTTTTTCTCTCCACTCTGCAGCTTGGACTGTGATCAAACAAAGACACAGAGCTAAACACACAAACACAATCTAGTCTCAAAGTAACAACTTTATCATCCAGATCACTGCTGTTGACAGGAGTTGTGGAGCACTAACAAACAACCATTTAACATTTTATGTGTCGTCTCACAGGGACTTGGAATACTGATGCTGTGCAACACTACAAAACTATGTTTACATGTTTGTGTGTCCACAGGCAAATTTGTGCTCTACATCTTATTTTTCTGTGGACACTGCAGAAGTTAATAAAAATAAATCCACTAACAGTTTTTCATGATCGTTTTATGTTCCTCCAACACACTCTTTACCCAAATATCTACAGCTGTGTAAAAAAATTCAAAAGTCGTGGATTACATTAAAAATCATTTCTGACATGTCAAATCCATCCCCACGAACAAACACACTGCACGTCTGAGAGCTCAGCACCCTGATCTGTTCAGCACTTACATTCTACAGGAGCAGAAATGATACATAAAAATAAAAAAATCTAAGAAGTTTACAACAGAAATTGCAACATTTTCAAGGTCAAGGGTAAGTCAGGGAAGTAGAAAACTAGCATGCCATACTGGATCTTTATTAATTTACAAGCAAAACAAAAGTGGGCTCGTTTTTTTAAATACCATGAGTGGGAAAGAAAAACCTCCATGACTGGTAGTGTTATTTTCAGTTGCATGGGTTTTCTTTGCCTTAGAGATGCTGTATGGGCATTAGTAAAGTTTTCATGTCCTTAAAATCCATTCTTCCTTTCAGCAAATTGTTAGTCCATTCAAAAAAATGACCAAAAATTAAAGTATATTTCATTAATAACCAACGAGTTTCTCTTGCTTGCCAAAAGTAGGTGTCCCTTCTATTCCAGTTGTGTAACTCTTTGGCAAAATGAATGATAAGAGGAAAGAGCAAAAAAGGTGCAGGAACACAGCTGGAATCTGTACAGGTCTAGGATGGGGGGCAAAGGATGCTCTACAGATGCTGTAAAGTGAGAGCGAAGCATGAATGTTTTTTATCAGTCTCATCCCATCAGGCAGTGGGGCTCCTCTACATCAGGTGCCTCCGCCTGGAGCTAAGCGTCGTACTTCTTCCCCGTTCTGTGGATGTGGTGGAACAGTGTCATGGAGAAGGCCATTCCCAGGAGCTGCAGAAGAAACGAGAAGGATACCGTGAATTTCTGACTATATGGATAGTGAAAGCATTTCTGTGCAATAAAGTTTGCGACATCTGCATCTGTGTGGGCTCTGTTTGATAGTGACTCCTTGTATTGGGTTGTGTTTTCCATGCACAATAAATCCTTCAATGAAGCACAGTTTTTGGTTCATACCCTTTCTCAGATGGCCTTCAAACACACACGAGCTCTGGAATCTTCTTGATGAAAAAAATGTGTAGCGTACACAAGCATCAGTCAATGAAGTAAATTGAGTAGCCACTGAATCAAAGTAGCCAGCTATCTCTTTGAAGTTTCCATTATCCCTCATACTTCTACATCAAACACATTCACAAGGCTGATCCTAAAACCATTATGCTGGAAAGTTTTGATGGCAGAGAAAGTACCATCAAATGTAAAAGGTTTTTTTTTTTCTTTTAAGAAAAAAGCAGCCTGGACTCCACTGGGGTTTCCTACAAAGTGATCAACCTGGGGACGCTGCTGATTCTTTTTAAGTTTCAGTCAAAACCTAATTTTAGAACTAGCTAAAAGCAAAATGTAAATTTAGGATGCTGTCAATAAAAACAGGCACAACGTCAGTTAAACAACCATCTAAGATGGAGACAGAACCAATGAAAAACTGCCTTAGAGCCAACCCAATTATTTACATGTGGCTTTTTTGGAAACTGCTGTCTGCTTCATTCAGGCTACTGCATGACAGCTACTGCAAAACTCTTCAGAGCCTAAATCAGTCATCCATCCATCATTCCCCCGGAAAAATCAATTGCCAAGACTTGTAAAATAATTTTGATTGAAGACATATAGGTTTGAGCTAAAGTAAGTGGATCTAGTCTAAATCATGTACAAATTACATCCAAATGCCTATGGCTTTTTTTTATAACACTGCAGATTCGTGTAGAACCAGTTTTTAAATTAATATCTTCAATGTGATGTGGTCCCTCTGACAGATGAAGGTTTTTTTCTCAACTCTTTGTACCTGCCCTAATCTGAGATCCAACTGTGTGTGTAAGAGTAAAAACACGGAGAGACAAATAAAAATAATGTCAGGATTCAACCTTCAAGAAGGACCTTTATATGTCACTGTTCTGCACATTTATTCTGTGTGCCTTGAGAGGGAATGGATAAAGTGGGAAACGATGATGTACAGACTGAAGATCAAATTACATAAAATGCCTGTAAGCACATGAGAATAGTGTGTTGTTGTGTGGTGAAATACATTGTAGACGTTCTTTCAGTGCAGCCATAAGCTTTAATTTAAGTCTATTAGGTAAAATAGTAGAGAGGCCAGCAATAAATTCACTTTGCTTCAGTCAGCCTTGCCAGTGGACAGTCCCTTCATAACAGCTCTGATGTATTACAGACAAAAGTGAAGTTCCTTCCCTCTGGACACTGAATTCCTTTTTGTCTTTCCCTATCTAAGATGTGGCTCAAGGAGGACATCATTCCTGAAAAATTATGTTTATTTAAGAAAAAATTCTTTTGTCAAGGCCCACTCAGCTTTTTGATTTCATGTTGTGTTTAATTTAATGCAGTTATCTGTTGTCCCTGATACTTGATCAGTTCTGTTCCCTTTGTGAGGTTTCTTTGCTGCAGCTTTATGTGCTTTAATTATTCAATGTATGCACACTCAAGGGCAGAAAGGTCCAACAACAGAGCCACTTCATCAAATACAACTTTCTACAGATGGAAATTATAAATATATTTTGCTTTAAGTGGTCTAGAATGATCTGGGGGAGTAGATTTGTTGTCAAGGAAACACTGCACCCTCCAAACATTAAGCTCTTGTTTGTTTCTCGATGACCATTTTATTTCCCAAGGCAGTTTCCACAGATATTTCTTGCACATCTGTATGTACTACCTGAATGTGAGAGCAGCACACACCAGCTACAGCATATCTCACTGGAAGTACCTAACTTTATGGGTGGCATCAATCAAATCAGTTAAGGAGGCTCACAAATCTCCACTGAGCTCCTCTTAGTGATGGCTCTGATTTACAAACCTGTCATGAAGAGAGAAAAATCAACCTTTTTTTGGTTTAGTACGTAAAATATTGTGGCACAGCGGCGTAGTGGTTAGAGCTGTCGCCTCCCAGCAAGAAGGTTGCAGGATCACATCCCGGCCTGGGGCCT
>JAOXNZ010000012.1:21657993-21672270 GCA_028566095.1 Kryptolebias brasiliensis | reverse complement strand
ATTAAAAATAAAAAAAACTCAAACATTTCTGCCAAAAAACAATTAATAAAATTGTTGTAATTTACCTTTTGAAGGTAATTTTAGTCATTTAAAAGTTTTGATGCTTTAATGCACATTTTGGTAGATGGCCTTGTGACCATCAAAAGCTCCAACTCTCCAGTTTGAGCATCTTTTATTCTCTTATTATTCAAGTCTTACTGTGATATGTTCTGGGGCTATTTTAGTTATAGAAATAATTTGTCTTTGACTGACTATGAAATTTGGCTAAGGAATGAAAAACTAAAAGGTTGGGTGCCTGAATTGTGTAGAAAGAAGAGTTCCATAAAGAGTTCATTAAATCTTTACTGTTCCTTGGGGGGTGAGTTTTTGTCCTCCCATAAAATGCAAACAAGCCCTCTGTGTCAACAAACATTAGCTTAAATGACAAAACAACATAAAAAGGGTATTAATTATTATTAAAAATCGCAGTGAGGTTATTAAAAAGCCAGATGATTGTTGTGCAGTTTAGAAATTTAAAATTAAAAACTTGACTGCAGGGAAAAGGAACAGAAAATTCTTTCTTCATTCCAGCACTTGTTGTAAAAATATGTGTGTGGGTGCAGCAGTTTTTTTCAGACTGCATAATTAGTACGGGCACTTGCTTTACAATTTATGATTGAAAACTGGATGATTTTTTGTAAAATCCTATTGTCATTTTTTTCTGTCTTGTCCACGCATGATGGTGAGGAAAGAGAATCTACACATAACAATAAAATCACGCACAACTAAGCCCTGATCAGGTTTGTCTTTGTTCAGCAGAGACACAAATACTGAGACACCAGCAAACCTTATGCTCACACCTAGCATGTTGACTTTAATGGTCATTTTTGTATAAAACAAACAAAATAAAAACAAAAAAGAGAGAAATCCTTTTTCCCACCTCACAAACAGCTACCTGAGCACAAACAGCAGGATTTTATCTGTAGCTCTTAAAAAGACACATGGGCATGATCAAGCTCAAAAGGTCTGAGATGTGTTTAGGTGGAAGGCCATTTAAAGATTTAAAGGTGAGCAGAAAGATTTTAAAATCAATATAAAATCTAAAAGAAAACAATGGAAGGTAGGCAAGCAGGGGTAGGTGCAATTATGCTTCTTAGTCTCAGTAAAAGTCAAGCAGCAGCATTTTGGAAAAGCTAGAAAAAGTGAAGGAGACCTTGAGAAACATCAATAAATACTCTTATAAAAATCCACTTTACTGAGACAACTTTCCTTAGAAACTTATTGTAAATTAAAAGCCTTGCACAGGGTATGTGCTGAAGATGAATGTGTTGACGAAAATAAATTAGCTGTGGCGGCCATCTTGAATTGGGCTGTATCCAAATATCAATCAGTTATAGATCTACAGCCAGTGATTACTTTCTGAAAGTTTCATCAAAATCTGTCCAGTGTTTCATTAGATATTTTGCAAACAGACCAACAGAGTTGACGCCAATGGTTAAAACAAAAGTTTTAGGCAAAGATCTTCTGCAGTGTGTACTGCTTGGAGTATGTGTTAAGGAGGACTCTCAGCTACAGTCACACCAAATTTTAGCTCAATATCTGTAAAATTAGCTTACTTACAGTCATTTGTTTTGTTTCTTAAGGTCAGTTGGCTAACTTGCTTTTCAGTGTCCAACATCCCAACAAAAACAAACTAGTGCATGCATATGTTTAATTTAGTACAAGATTTATATTGTACAAAAAATTGCATGTGCAAAATACCTCTGCCTTTGTTCAGCCTGAGGACATTTTTAGAAAGCAAGCTCAAAGTCTGTGGAGATTCTACTTGAGAGGGATGGATGCAAATCAGAGCTTAGGACTAAAAGAGAAACAGCAACATCTGAGGAATATCTATCACCTCTTGAGGCTTTAATCTGAGACTCTGTACCTGCTTTTCTATATTCAGTATCTTGACTCCTATCTTCTAATAGCTACTTGTACCTGACTACAGCCTAGTTGGCACAAAGCCAGGTGGCTTTGAATCTTGCAGACAGGGACAGGGTACAGCATTTCAATAATTCAAGATGTGTGGGTGCCCAGAACGCCCACTAAGCACAAGTCTTATAGCGTTCTCAATTGAACAAGATGGTACAGAGGCCACTGAATAAACACTTTGCTTTTTTTTCTTTTTATATGTAGCCAGACAGATGGTCACAAAGCAAAAAGAATAACATGAGTGGGAAGAATGGAGAAAAAAATAACTATTTTTCACTCTTACTTGAACTACCAAGATGACCATGCCTATAGTTCCCAGCAGATGCTTGTTATCATCCAGCCATTCTTCCACTTTCTCAAAGCAGCCCTGCAAAGCAACAAAAGCTTGTAAAAAACAGGACAAAATGAACATGGGATCACAGTTTTCACTTCTGCTGTTGAGTCACCTGGAAAACGTCAACCATCTAGTTCATAGTTCTAAAAAGACATTTCATCATTTTGGAATAAACTGTCAGATGAATAAATGTCTGGTATGGTGCTGAAACAAGCAAACTCCTCAAAAGTGAGTATTTTTTATTCAAACACGTGGAACATATGAAAAGGCTTGTGAAGGTGAAGGATTTAATTTGGTTTCAGTCACAAAGTGGTGCTCCTTTCTACGTAAGTGTGGATGCTAAAGCAGCACATAGACTTAACTAAACACCACATGCCTCTCTCCTCTGGGCAGGATTACACACAAGCTTTCAGTGATGAGCTTTCCCAATGGACCAGCTCATTGTTTCCTGATTCTCATTCTGGCAATTGCATTACAGCATTTAATCCTTCACATTGGACCTGCTAACAAACCGCACGCCACGCCAATAACATAAAAGTTGTAAAGACAGTTACATTGTGAACACAGTCCAGCCTTTTTTTTCCCTAAGAAAAAAAAATCTACTTGTGGATAGAATTGTGCAATAAAAGGAAAACTTTAAAACTTGTTTAAATGCACACAAAGACTGTAATGAAATCTCTGAGCAGATGGACTAAAGTTAAACTAGATGTTTAATTTTTAAAATTCAATAATAATATAATATCAGCAATGGTGTCTCAGAGCAACACAGTTATCACTGAAAGTAATGTAAATTCAAGCTCTTTAAAGCTGACATGAGACATTATCACCATTAAAATGTACTTATCCCCCCTCAAGTATTAAAGCTACAAATAAAATATATAATAAAGAGGCTAACCAACCCTACTATTATAACAGATTCCCTATGTATTTAAGTTTTTGTTTTATAGTTCTGGTTTTATTCTTTATAGTATATTTGTATTCTCATTTGGCCATTTTTTGGGCCTCTATTCAGTTGTTTTGTATTTTATGCATTCCTTGGATCTCTTTATAGTTATATGGTGCCTGAAGTTGCTTTCTATTTTCTTCTGGGCACTTTTTACATTCTTTCACGTTAAGTTTGAGTATCCTGCCTGGCATTTTGTTTTTTTACGTCTGTCTGTTATCTTTGTGGCTTTTGATTGACTTAAACCTTCTTGTGCCTGTCCTCAACAGGTCCCTTCATTAATCACTCCAGAGTTAAATACAAGTGTGTCACTAATCTATACGAAGTCTTTATTGAGGTTAAGTCAATTTAAGATGAACAACATCTGTCATATCACATAGTGAAAATATTTTTGAATAATAGCATGTGAAAAACTAAACAAAATATTATTCAATAGCTTTTGTTTTTGCATATAACTGATAACTTGATGTAACTGTCTTCTGTATGATTGTAATAGTTTCTCACATTGTTATGGAGGAGTGTATACGGTATATACACACTCACCAGCCACTTTATTAGGTACACCTTGCTAGTAGCAGGTTGACCTCCTTTTGCCTTCAGAACTGCCTTGATTCTTTGTGGTATGAATTTAACAAGATGTAAAAAATATTCTTCAGATATTTTGGTCCATATTGACACAAAAACATCGTGCCGTTGCAGCAGATTTGTTATCTAGAAATCCATGATGTAAATCTCTCATTCAACCAAATGCCAAAGATGCTGGACTGGATTGAGACCTGGTGACTGTGGAGACCATCGGTGTCCAGTAAATCGAGACTCATCAGAACAGGTAATGTTTTTCTGTCCAGTTTTAGTGAGCCTGTTCAAATTTTAGGCAAAGTTTCCTGTTCGTAGCTGACAGAAGTGGCCCCTATTGTGGTCCTCTGCTGCTGTAGCCCATCAGCTTCAAGGTTGGATATGTTGTGTTTTTAGAAATGGTTCTCTGCATACCTTGGTTGTAACATTTGCTTATTTGAGCTACTGTTGCCTATCTGTCATGGTGAACCCTCTGACATTAACAAGGCATTTTTGTCCACAAAACTGGTGCTCACTGTTTTTTTTTTCAGACCTAGAGATGGTTGTGTGGGAAAATCCATGTAGATCAGCAGCCCATCTGGCACCAACAAACATGTCACATTCAAAGTCACTTAAATCTTCCCCATTCTGATGCTTGGTCGTGGGTGCGTGTGTGTGTGTATGCATTCAGCATATTTGTTATGAATTGCTTTTGCATTAAAATCATTTACATTATAGTCAACTCACTCTGTTCCAGAACATGTTGGTTGAGTTACGCCCACAGTTTTGATAATGTTCCTGGCAGCAGCGGTCAGGAACTACTTTCTCCTTCAGAGCCTCGTGCCAGTCAGTGTAAGCTATTACACCGCAGCACTTCCACTATGAATGACAGAAACACATTTAACGCAAGATTAGTTTATGCTTCTTAACAGTCCAGACAAACCACAAATAAACCTTATGTTAAAAACATGTCCTATTAATCCATTTCCTTAAAGAGGACTAAAGGAATGGATTGATCCGTACTTCAACAGCCAGTTTAGAGCTTTAATGTCACATTAATGTTCCAGCTACAAGCTTAGAAATACTTCATCTGGAACATTTCAGTATAGAACTTTGCATCTGGGTGATTAAACATTCATGCTGATGTTTCTAATGCTCAGTGTGATGTAAGATCTACCCACCTCTGCCTGGATGATGTTCCATGCATTTCGCAGGCCTATGTTGTTCTCTGAGTTGTAGAGAGCCAGCCCATCCTTCAGATCCTGCTTAGCATTCTCACTCACCTGGAGATAAAGAGAAAACATTAGCCTTCATTAGAGACCTTATTTTAAAGTGGTTGGCTCAGCAAGAGCAGTCATTTGAGTAATAGCATTCTTTAGAGACTTTATGTGGTCTAAAGGCTGGAGAAGACATTGTAAGCTTGAGTGTTTGTAGCTCTGCATTCACATGTTTTGCTCTTTTCAAAATTACATCTTTTTCATACAAATACAACTAATAATGTCATTGTCCATGCTGTGCAGTGAGGGCTTTTAGAGAACTGCGTGTGACTGTTTATGCATTTACTTTTTTTCCTCATGAATTGACTAATGGTATTGAGTCAAACATCATAAGTGTTTATCTAAAAGTTCAGCAAGGGCACAAAACATCTGTGGAAAAGACCAGCAGCCAAATAACCTGGTTTATAAGAAAATTGGTAAAGAAAAAATGCTTGCTGTAATTTAAGTTCTTCACTTCTTTGGGGGTAATTTTAGCCCCCTCTTTTGGCAAAAAGCCTTTTAGTTGTGCACAATGCATCCACCATTTGGTTTGGTATTTTTTAATGGTTGTTCACACAAATTTGTGATGGTGTTTTGACCATGAGACAGCAGGAGCCATGCAAAAAATCTTCAGTTTGTGCCTTTTGAGGTAATCCTTCAAGGTTCTTAAAGGTTCATTATCCAAGGCAATTTCTTTTCATCCTTTTAGGTGGAGGTGTGATGGTAGCTTACAAAATTCATTGGTATTTAACTTAATCCATTTTCCCCTTCCAGGCACAATATTTTCTGTGCCACTTGCTGCAACACAACACCTCCAGTACCTAACAGATGGAGAGGCTGTCTTTTTTTCTTTTCTTTTTTTCCAAAACATACTTTTTTGCTTACTGCAGCAAAACAGTTTTATTTAAAATTTATTAGGCTGTAGGATTCTTTTTGAAATAAATCAGATGTGTTAAGCTTTTCATTATCAAACATTGGTTATTATATTGTCTTCTGTGGATGCAGGAAAGTTGATCCTCTCCTGATCCTGAAATAAACTTCCTACAGTATTTGTGCACGTGTCTCTGCACAGCACACCACAACTCCTGCATTCTCAGAATCTTACTGTGTTTTTAAGTGTTTTACAAAAATAGACTTTTGAGTTTTCTTTTCTAGCAAGCCAACAAGAAGTTATCCTGTAAAATTTTCTTTCTATACAAGGTCTCATCCTGACCGTTGCAACAATTATAAATAGTATTTTCTAAGTAATATTACAACCTGAAGAAATAATGAACTGAAAAAGCTTGGAATGATTGCCTGTCACGGAAAGACAAAAGTCAGAGTAAAAATCTTTTTGCTTGTGTTTGTGTGTCAATGTGTTTTTGTTTATTTGAACCATTAGCAAAATATCTCATGAATCACTGAACAGATTTTAATGAAACTTTCAAAAAGTTATCATTGGGTTGACATCTACAAATGATTAACTTTTAGAGACAATCCAATTCAAGATGGGTGCCACAGCCAACTGACCCTAGAAAAAACAAACATAACTATAACAAGCCATTTTACAGATACTAAACCTTGGCCCAAACTGTTGGAGTCAACCCTGTTTGTCTGTTAGCAAAATGTCTCATAAACCACAGAACAGATTTTGATAAACTTCTCAGAAAGTAATTATTGGATGTATATCTACAACTGATTACCTTTTGGAGTCAGTCCAATTCAAGATGGTCATGACAGCTAATCAAACTTAGCCTACACAAAAATGGTTACACCTCAGTTACTTTTACAGATATTAAGCTAAGATTTGGTGTGGTGATAGCTGACAGTCATTCACAACACATGCTCCATGTGCTAACACATCATGCAAGCTCATGAGACTGTGCATATTGTTAATTTTAAGGTTTGACTAAATGGCAGTAAATCAGTAATTTCTTGACAGAAGATGATCTTAGTGTAAAACTCTGGCATGAAAGGGTGATATCCATATGTTAGGCCTTTAATTTTAATTTTAAAAGTGTTAGACACCTGCTTAATGTATCCATGGCTTAGGCTTAAGAAAAAAAATTGCCTTGAAATTTGCATTTCTTGACCTTCCTAGCAATAGATTCAACAATCTCTTTAAGATCTGAGGCCTTGGTAAAAGTTACCATAAATTTGACTTTCAAAAATATATCAGTTAAATCTTTAGTGTTTCGTCTTTACTTTTAGGTTTTTATTGTAGATTTGATTATCTTTTACTCAGTTAACCATTTACAGCAAAATAAGCTTTTTTTCCTCTTTTAGACTGTTATGATGTCAACAGTTTGAGTTCTTTTCAGCACACCCTTCCGAAGTGCCCACAAATCATTTTCCTCTTGACTGAACCCCAACATTTTTCCTAGGGTTCTATCATGTCTGGTGGAGATTAATATTTCATTGGATGTGTTAATGAAAATACAAAATCAGAATTTCAGCTCCCCTGCAGTTTGCCATGCCTGTGAGGATCTGGAAACTAGCAGGAGAGATTGAGAGGCTCTTTAGAGATGAGGTAATTATAACTGGAACAAAATGACATGCAGTTCCAGAACCATGTTGTGTTCACAGGTAATATGAGTTTAAATTGTGACAAAAGGATCACACTGGCTTTTATAGTTAATGCATTTGACCTAAAAGTGTCATTAGGGATATGTATTTTTAAAAATGTGCACGCAAGAAAAGAGGCTCATCATGTCTGTCACCTCCTTACATAGAAAGGTGCTTTCAGCTATTTTTTTCACTTCCCTACCCAGCCAGAAGACTGCTATTCAGCTCAAAAGTGTTGTTAAATCCTTCAGGTAAAAAATTAAATAAAATTAAAAAATAGAGGCAGGAAAATTGAAACAGCTGTTTTGTAATGTCATCTTGACTTTTATTTTAAAGATTTATTTATTAGATAAAGGCTTCTGTAGCTCAACTTCTGTCCTATAAACTGTTCAACATGTGACCAAACAGAAAACATAATGCTTTAAATAGACTGATCCAGTAATTCATGGGAAGAAACAAAAAGAAAAGTCATCCTCCATGAGAAGTCACAAAGTCGGTTCTCATTCAGGTGGTTGCGTGATGAAAATTGCGTCATTTTGTTCTCATCGCAGCTTCGTCCCCCACGTCTTAACACAAGGCCCTGGCCAAACTTTTTCTCACAGGGGATTATGCGAAGTATTGTGTAATTGGTCAGAAGTTGTTGTGGGCGTGTTTATGCTGAAAGGGCGGTGAGATTTAATGGAGTCATTTTGCTTCTGCTGCTCCATTGAGAAGAAGCTGGCTGAGGTTGTTAGAAAATACAGCCATCTTTACAACTGTTCCAGTAAAACAAGGACAGTAGAGTTGAGAAGCCGGCAGAAAGAAATTTGTTTTAATGCTGTAGGAGGAGGGAAGAGCTTCCTGGGAGTTCTGATCTGAGTGTCTCGTGAACTCGTGAAAGGTGTGTGCGAAATTCAATGTCTTGCAACCACATGACCGTGAACTGACTTGACTTCTTATGGAGTATGGCGGAGTCTTTATTCTTTCTCACTTTTTTACTTTACTGAAGCAGAAGATCTGTGTTTTGCACCTCCAGCTACTGGTCTTACCATATCTGTCCTTTTGCAGAAAAAGAATAGATGAAAAGCACCCTCATCAATCTCTGCCTTGTACTTTGTTTCCATTCTTTATCATCTGCTCCCCATGCAGGCTATATGTGATGTTGCTCACTCATTACTGACTCCTTGCACTAACACAGTCACAAGAGAGACCCCCCCCCCACACACACACACAGTAAAAAAAAATTCTCTTTAGAATCTCCAATAAGTCTGCATATCTTCCACTTCCTGTGTGCAAGTCTTTGTT
This sequence comes from Kryptolebias brasiliensis, assembly GCA_028566095.1. Taxonomy (NCBI): domain Eukaryota; kingdom Metazoa; phylum Chordata; class Actinopteri; order Cyprinodontiformes; family Rivulidae; genus Kryptolebias; species Kryptolebias brasiliensis. The sequence goes on along the minus strand of JAOXNZ010000012.1, from coordinate 21,663,401 downwards.
ACAGCCTGAAACAAAACCTAATGATCCAGATTTACAGCTAACGAGAGGCAGACAAATGAGTTCAGAAAGATGGATTTGATCATGCAACACTCTGCCCCATTTTTTCTCTTGCAAAAGGAGATACAAAGACATTTTTGTTGCATTAGCCTATTTTTCCCCTGATGAAAAAGCTAACTTCTTGACTGAAGCTTGTGTAGCTGGTGCTGGAAAACATCCACCAACACCATACAGTGGCAGCTTCTAGGTTTTAGTAATCGTCTCTGAAAGTTGCTAAAGGGCATTGATGCAATATGTCATGTGTGGCATGTTGACAAAGGCCTGAGACACAGCTCATACTTCTCATTACATAGATAAGCGCGTGGTTTCCTCCAGGCTGACCATGTCTGCGCTCGGCAAGACAGGACAGCACATTCATCACCGAAATCTAAAGGGTTCAGCTCAGCCAGCTGGGACAACACAGAGAATGGAGAGGGGAGAATGGAAAGAGAGAAAAGACAAGTGGAAATACATGTTGACAGAATGGAAGAAGCAGTATTCTTTTTATACACAAAAAAATAAAAAAAGTGGTTGACATACTGTCTGATAAACACCCGTCACAAAAGACTGTGATTATAGATTCTGCTGACATTACTAGATGGTCACAGGTAGAGTTTTTTCTCAACTTCCCCTAAATTTCCTGCAGCTGTTCCCAGTGATGATGCATTAGGTATTCCAGTGTGAGAACTCTCTTCTGTCTGAACCCGGCTGCAGATTTGGTGACATGGCAACACCCGAGAAAACAGGTACACAGGGACCTGTCACTGCGCTTACGCCAAGCTACGCTGGATACTCATTACAAGAGTACATGAAAGATTCAACTACTTCGGTTTTCAAAAATGTGAAAGCTTTGATCCTTTTAGTGTTTCAGGGCTCTGAAATAATACAAATTGGAAATTTTTGGTAGTTGGACAGCAGCCGTCACATCTGTCACTTAGGCAACTGATTTCTTGGGGATTTTTGCCTTTGAGGATGAGTGTAAGGGAGCATTTTTAGTCGGTCACTTATTCATACAAAGTGATGTAATTGTTTCTATTTGTCACATAAAAATTCAGTTTTTAAATAGCTTGCAGGGTCTAATTTCACATAAAAAGGGGAAAAAATAAATCAGCCAACTATGCAAGTTGCTCAGTAAACACATTACCAATATGAACACAACTAAATGGAAAAAAGACAGACCATCTGTGAAATGGGTTTCACAGATGGCCTACAGTACAGGATGTGTGTACCTACAAAGCCAGCTACAAACCTTTGAAATTTGGTAGTTTGGCCTATTCTGTGCCCACTGACAAAATATTAGAGTTTGGGTGTATTTATGACCTCAGTGAGCACTGAGAAAAGAAAGAAAACATGATGAATGTTTATTATTGCCCACTGCCAAAGGCGAAGGTGGAGCAATAAAGTTTTTGCCTATGTCAGTGTGTGTTCATTTGATGGTACCGTTAACACAATATCTCATGAATCACTGAATGACTTTTAATGAAACTTTCAAAACCAAATCACTGAGTAAACATTGACAAGGGATTAACTTTTGAAGTCAACCTGATTCACAGTGGCTGCTACAGCAAATCAATCTTACAAAACACAAAAACGTCTATAACACAGTCGGTTTTACAGAAATTTGCTAAAATTGGGCGTAATGGTACCTGAGACTGATCCCTAACTTATACTCTAAGCCCTAACTGACTTTAGAAAAAACAAAAATGTCCATAGTTCAGACAATTTTACAGATATTGTTTTGAAATTTGGTGTGGTTGTAGCTGTAGTCATTTACAACACATACTCCAAGTGCTACACATTGTGTAAAATCTCTGCTCAAACTTTTAGCATTAAATCTTAAAGTCTAACACATTTTTCTGTTAGCAAAATATATCATGAACCACTGGATGGAAAATGTCCTCCCCAGCTAATCAACATTAGCAAACACAAAAATGTCTCTAACACAGTCAATTTAACAGATACTGAGCTAAAACTTGATGTGGTTGTAGGTCAAACTCATTCTTAACATGTACTCTGATTGTGTCATCTCCCAATATTGCAGGAACATAACATTATTTTCATGGTTTGACAAAAATGGCTACAACTCCATCACTTCTCATCTTAAAATAATCTTGGTCTAAAACTGACATGAAAGGCTGCAGGTGATATGTATTCCTTAAAGGAATACTAGGTCTTTAATTTAAACTGGTTTGGGGGCTGGATGAGAGCTTGTGATAAGTAAATTTGGGTAACATGTAAGTTAAAAGATGTCAACTTACAAATTCAGCTCTTTATGATCAACATTTTTGATCAGTCGCACCTAAATAAACTCAACTACTGGTTGTTTTTTGGTTGCTCAGCAGTTTTTAGGTCTAGATTTGCCTACTGTAGCCTAAAATTATGTCTTGACAATGTTGAAAGAGAACCAGTAAACTGAAAATAAATGCTGGCTCATTTAAAACAATTAGCCAACACAGCTACAATGCTATTAAGCCCAGGGGAACATTAAAATCACAATAAAGAAGTTTTCCAAGGTTTGTTTCTTTGAGTCACACTTTTTGGTTTACTTATGCTCAAGTCCTAAAAAAAAAATAATAATAATAATAATAATAATAATGATAATGGTGTTTATTTTTTCAAACCCAACTTGGCTTACTGGCAATTTTATCTGCCAAAACTACTTGAACTAATTTATGTAACACACATACACAACACTGTAACCATCTGCACTTTAATTATTTGCCAAGATGGTTAATGGATTATTTTTTTTGTACAAAAAAAAAGACAATTATTTGGAGATTTTTGTTTGAATAAACAGCTGCATTTAAAATCCACTTTGGTCGTGTCTGAGATAAACTGTAATGATGCCTGTATTGTAAATCCTTATTGAGCAAATTAAGGTGCATGAGTTTTCATCACAATAAATTGCAAATTTCTATTCAAACCAGCTCCATAAATCATGCCAGAAGTAAAACATGACAATGACACCAATTCAGCAGAATAAAAGGGAGGGTTGTTTGATTTACTTTCCACATTTAAACTCCTTTAAATTGGATGCTTTCAGACTAGCACAGTCATAAAAAGATGGTCTCACATTAAAATGTTTCTGTTAAAAGAAGAAGAAGAAGAAGAAGAAGAAGAAAAAAGCTTTGTTTCTGTGTTGTCATATCACAAAAGAATTGTTGGCTTGCCTTCAGTCAGCTAAGAGTGTTACCTTACATCCAAAGTCTAAACACGCAATTAAGCCCCATCCTTTATTGTCTACTGCACACAATTTTGGCATAAACTAGAGCCAACAAACATAATCTCACTTTCTGTTATTTCACCTGCTTCAAAAAAAAACAACTTGTTTTCATATCCCCCCTTCCATGAGCATTATTGGATCACAAGGCACACTGATTTGAACTGTCAAATCTTTTGACTCCTGAGAAATGAAGAAGATATCATTATTTCAGTCTTGCTCTCATTGCACACAGTATCGGACAAGTGCCCTTAAAGCCCTGAAAGTGTAATAAATGATGTGGAGACAAACAGCATCAAAGTCAGAGGTTCCCAGCAGCACATCATTAACCAGGACACTTAATTCCCTGAGTTGCTCTGCAAGCCTGTGCTGAGTAGCCTGAGGCCTGGGCATTTGACAGATCCACAGATAGACCCCCACTCTGACTCTATAATTGGTCTGGCAAAATAATGCATGACCAACGAATGAACATTTCTGCCTTTACAAAGTGCAACACAGACGTGCTTCCTGCTTTGTGGGGTTGTTAGAGAGATAAATGTGACACGCGCCCCAGACTTTGCTGCTCTTCAAACTCGTCTTTCATGCAGTGATGCTTTAACCTTCATCCATGACATTAATTCTTCCCTGCTGATCTTTTTTTAAATTTTATTTTAAAATGATACCTCTTTACATGTGTCAAGTTTGCCCTAAGAGGCCATCATTCAGCTATTTTGCATATTTCTCAAAATGTGCACACATTCATTCACCTTTCCATTCCTGCCTTTGATATCTTATTTCATTCATTCTGTCCTTTCACTCTACTTTACCACTACATCCCTTGCCTCACCTACTTTCTCTGTTGCTCCTTACATTCCCTTGCATGTGCTTCATTGCTACACACTTGGCTTACTGGGTTCTTCTTTTTTATTCTGAGCTAATAAACCTTCTCTAGTGTTTGTCTAAGCATGCTGGGTCGACGAAGGCGCAATGAGGTCAAAGCATTAAAGACGGATGGCTGTAATCTGGTTTGTAGCCCAGCCATCTGCTGTAGTCAGCTGCTTGCTAACTGCAGGGTCGGCCTTTATTATACTATGCGCCTCTACATGGCATTTAATCAGAAGAATTAACATCACCGGGCCGTGGAGGGGAAAAAAGTACTACCCACGTGAACCCAGAGGCAGGACTGCTAGGCTAAAAAAGATGAGACAGAAATTCTCCATTAGAAAGGCAGAAACAATGCCTCTTAAGCAGACATAAATGAGTAAATATAAGGTAATAAAAAACAGAACAAGTTAAAAGCAAGTTTCTGTAGCTAAATCAAATGCTGTAAGTGATCTAGTCGACAGCTTGTGACACAGAAGGATCAGTTTCTGTAAGGTGTCGGTTTATGACTTGTAAGTATGACGAATTTGAAAGACTAAAGTTTCTGTTTTGCAAGCTTGTTGCTTCATGTTTAAGAGCTGCCAACAACTGTATGTTTTCCAGACTAGTTAATGAATGCCTTGTGATTAGAGGATCAAATAGGAGAAGTGATTTAGCAATTCCTCTGATCACAGCCTGTAGCAGCAGATGAAGAGAGGCTCACACAGCATACAAAATCCCACTTAAGATAAGGAAATTGAGGAGAGAAACAGACAAAAAGCAATTTCTCATGCCCTTATGGGATGTACACCATTTGCCCTTCATCTGATCCTGCCATCCTAACAACCCTGTCAATCTTTAACACATAATCTTGTCTGAGTAACAGCCACAAACGATCTCCTTAAATTTGAACATCTTGTTTGGATGCTGTCAAAAAAAAAAAAAAAGTCATTTCCCAAAACGTATAATTTGCTGTAATGGCTTTGCTTTTCAATGACATCTGAAGACCAATAAAGGAAATATATTTTTGCTCTTGATCCACATTATTGCAGTTTCACATCCCATTAAGTCTAAACACACTGTAATTTTGTGAGATGGGACAAACACAAAGCATGGTGGATTTTCACTAGAACTTGTGTGAATGAGAAAGTTTTCCCAGAGCTACACTAAATACTTTATTAATGCATACTCTTTTAGTTTCTCATTAAGGAAACCCAGAGCTCCACACCACAATCTTTTCTGATTTCACAGGTGATGGGAGGAAACTAGTCTGAAGTCAAGAGGATATCCATTTAAATTGCCCTGAAGGAAT
>JAOXNZ010000012.1:21633101-21649295 GCA_028566095.1 Kryptolebias brasiliensis | reverse complement strand
AATAAAAAAATAAATTCAGAAAAAAGTTGACAAAAAGTCCTGCAGAAAATGGACAGTTAAAATAATATTCTGTTTACTGAACACATTCTCTTATACTAAGAAAAAATAGGTTCTTAAACATTTAAACATATTTTAATTCTCCAATTTATGCAGAATTGTACTTACTTTTATTCACTTTAAGGTATAAATAAAACATATTTTAGGACATTTTGGGTGCTGTCTTCACAAATCATTTTAATCAGTGTTTTTAAGAATGTTAAAGTTGGGGAGTGAGGAAAAGTTAAAGAGTTGCAACTTGTGTATCCATTTATACTAAGACAGCTGTGAAATAATGTATGGAAATTTAGATCAACTTACACTTAGAAGCAGGCACTTGTTCTCCTTGATGGCACCCAGGCAACCAAGAAAGCCTGTCACCATGACAATGGCGCCAGTGGCAATGACCATGTTGGCAGCTGACAGGGAGGGGAATGAGGGCGAGAAGGTGGCGAAGCTGCCTTGTGACACAGAGAGCCAAATGCCTACGCCAAGCAGCCCACAGCCACATAACTGCAAGGCAAAAGACAACAGATGTCAAGGTGAGAAACGGGAGAACTTTGCAGTCTTTTAAAGCAGGGCTGCAGAAATTATTCTCAAACCATTTCATTTTTAGCTCACCTAGGGCTGCTTCGGTTAAAAAGACATACCTCCTCAGAGTAATTTTAAACAAAAGCTTAAAAATAATAAAAAACACACAAACAAACAAAAAAACAATGTAAAATTCAGCTTCCTTCTGGCTGCCAGGGCCCCACACAGTTACCAAACACTGCTAAAAAGAACAGGAGGTTTTACACTAATTACAGCAATGATAAGCCAATAACAGCTCTGCAAGAGATTAGGGTAGAAATTGGACTTGGTCCACACTGGTTTTTAACATTTGAGCTGATTACATTAAATCCAGAACAAACATAGATGTAATTACTCCCAAACCCTAAAATGACAAGTTCCAAGCTTTTCTAAACCACCTGCAGTGGATTTGAACTTTACCTAGAGGGAGCAATTCCCTAATCTCATCCTGCCAGGCTGCTGATTTGTATGAGGTTTGAAAAGTGTATGTTATGGCAAGATTAGTGAATTTTGAAGGCTTTGATTTGCTGATGTGTGGGTCTTTTTTATCACAGAGAAGACTCACAGCATGGCCATCAGTTTGTGAAATATAGACAAAGAGCTAAATTACTGACATTTTTGTTAACACCCAATAAAATGAAAATGCCAGACAGATCTGGACATGGCTAAAAATGAATAAAATAAACCCAAAGGTAAAATATGGAAAGGTACCAAGGCAAATCACTGTGCTACTTTCCTTTCCCGCTTCTTTCTGCCCTGCTTCTCTCTTTATTTCTAATCCTTGCACCGCTGCATCGGAACACTTTAATGCCTGTCAGCAATATGTGCAGAAAACCTGCTGTGCATGCAAACAAACACATGCTGAGGCACTGATTCATACACAAAATTCAGACCAGGCATCATCTGACAGGAATTATGGATAAACATGGTTTGGTTTAAAACTTTTTTTTCTGTACAGAATAATATTTCCACAGCTCACTAAATAATAATAATAACAAAAAAATCTAAAGCTGACAAAATTTTACATTAAGATAACTCAATAGATATGTTTGTTGTGCACCTGCAGCCCTCTGAAACTAACTTCAGTTTGACTTGTGGCAAATCTGTTTATCAATTTTGTCACACAGGCAAACAAAGTGACTTGATGCACATCACTAAATCCATTGAAAGCGCAAGCCTCAATGGTGTTAGGTGATGATGTGTAAATGTAAGTTCAGAATCTCAACAGCCTCAAGTCTCAAAAAGTGATGATTGATGCCTTAGATCTAATGAATCCTACAGAATCTGTAGATCCCATCTCAATTGTTAGGTGAGCTCAGTCTCACCATCGTTGACCCCTGACCTGTTGAGGTTTGACTTTGTCCAAACTGACCACAAAGGAGGAAAATGATATGCTTGGCCTTATGAAAACAAGGAAATGGCTAAATGTGATTAAAAAGAAAGCAGAAAGTACTTTGCAAAAATACCTAAAACCTTATTTAAAAATAGTTTTAAAATGATAAAATTCCACAGCTAACTTACAATTATTTTGTGACACAGTGTGTTTCAACAAAGTCTATTGTCAAGGTTAAAAACAGTGGGTGGTTTTAAACAGGCCTGAACAATCAGTCTTTGAGAGGAGGACACCTATTTATCCACATATAGATGATAGGGGAGCCACACTTGATTTACCTTCTTTTAAAATTGAGTGGTTTGAGTAAGACTCCCACTTAGAAAAGGAGGAAGATGCATCAGAGATCACCAAGACTTTCAATAATTTCCATTCTGAATAATTTAGAGGGAGTTGAATTCACTGGGAAGCATCTTCCAGCCCTTTATGCTTCCCTGATTAAAAACAAGGAGAATGAAAACGTCATTTGAAAATGCTGACAAAAGTCATGTCCTTATGCAGTACAGCGTCTAATATACAGAATCAGAGCTAACACCATTCAAAGGGCCAGATTATATATCCTGTGAGGAGGGATTTAAGGAAGCAGGGGACTAATAGTAAGTTTAAGAGGCCACATAGATAAAGTGGATTTACTGCCAGTGTGGGGAGGTTTAAGAGCCCTGCTGTGGAGGAATACAGTGCCTTCCTTTAATTGTATTTAATGCCCAGTGAAGGGAGCTCATCCAAGTGTGTCACTCAATAAAGTGACCAGGAAACCACCCAAGCCCTCTCATTCTGTCAGATCTGAACCTACAGGCATAATCTCCAACCTGGTTCACTATTAAACGCCACACTGTCAAAGGACCATTGTGTCTGTGCCACAGGAAATACCACCTATGTACACTCTGATCTTGCCACTTATCTGACCTTCATTGTAAGCCTGAGATTGAGCTCCTTATCTCATCATAACCGAGCAAGGTTTTGATAGCCCATCTGCAGGAAAGGATCAAAGAATCCCCAAATGTTGGAGAGGCGTGACAATAGCAACAGAGAAATCTCACTTCTACATGAAGACTTTGATCAGAAAACAGTTGAGGTTATGATTAGAATTTGGGTTAGAGAAATAAATGTAAACATCACTACATTATTTGAGTGATGAGGCAATTAAAAAAATGCAATGGTTTTGAAACATTTCAGGTCTTTGCAAATGATTTTCTAGTCATTTAGTAAAAACATCCTACCATACCTCTAGCCACTGATTACATCAGACCAGTGAGTCTGTAATTTGTTTGTTTACTTATGCTCTAACACACTATTTAAACAGTGTGATTCTACATGATTTATTTGCACAGTTACAAACAACCACCACAGATACTCTGGGCTGTCTACTGCTTTCACAGTTGTTTTGATTCATATGTGTTTCTTTGCAGGCTGCAGAACAATTATTAAGAAACCAAGTCTGACACATGACAGCTTTCCATGCCAACTATTCTTTTACATTTTTAACACGTTTTATTGATGGATAAAGTCTTTCACAAGTCTAGTTTTCCAAACATCTTTCTTGTTTAATTACTGGAAAACACTGTCTAAACAAATCAGCTTCTTTGCCTGGATGTTCTGTGTTATTGCATTTTCGTGCATACATGCAGCACAAGAAATGTTTTCTGTCAGTATGCACATCACTCTGAAGGATACTTTCATATTGGAAGCCTAAAGGTATAAATTGTATGTCTGTGATAATGAAAAAGAATTATCGCCAGAATAAAAACTTGACTGCTCTTAAAAGTTGAAGTGAGTTCAAGGAGTTGACAGCAAAAGAGCCTTTAATTGCATTTAATTTTGAGTAAATTTCCACAATAATGGGAGGGTTCTGAGACAACGTGTAACCTTCACATCTGCCAGGCAATATTTTAGAGCACTTTCTTAAAAAGACAGAATGGAGTCCACTGTCTAAATCCCTAAACAGCACTTGAAGAAATGTAACAAAAATCCCAATGAAGAGAAGAGCAGAAAATATCAAAATTAGCTTTGAGATGGAGGAAACAGGAGGCTATGAGACGTGACTTTGTCTAGTTCATTGAATGGCCTCTTACTGTTATAACAAGCTAGGGTGGGGCAGGGGGATAATTGCAATAATAAAGTTGGAAGCAACTGTAAGGAAACTTTCTATAGAAAAAGGTAATATAAAAAAGGTCCTCAATGAGATGTTTGGAAGAACAGATCAGAAAATAACAAACAAGATGTGTGTCAGAGAAGGACTGAGCTCAGGGAGAGAGATGAAGAAGAAAATGGGGATTGACCCCTCTTCCGAGTGGTTGGCTTAGCAATTATCAGTTGCTGCGGTAAATAGTTCAGTGACACAGAGCCACCTGAAAGCGACTCTCTTCAATCTCTCACACACAAGGGGGGGAGCAAGTGGGGTGCAGGTGGAACATTGGAGGACATTTCACACACCGATCATTCCGGGAGGTCATGACCTGTGGCAAAGAATGCCTGCTTCTGTCCAATTACTACTGCCCTCCGTCACTGCTCTCATCACAAAAGCTTAATGAACCAGTCACAAAGTTTGACTGAATGAGCGTGTGCTGGCACTGGAACTGGAGCTGAATGTGCTGAAGCCTCCTAATTCAGTTTAGTTAAGCTGTTGAGAGAAAAAACAAGTCAACAAAGACGCCGTTGTTTACACGATATGCAAACTAGTATTTCACCTTGGAAAATAAACACTGATTTGCTGCAATGTCCAAACCATCAATGGTGATCGTTCTATTAGTATGCAGTATTCCACTAGTTTTAGTCCTACAATTATTGCAGGTGTTACACTGAACTTAACAGTACATCAAAACACTGTAACAGACAAAATGACATCAAATAGCAACAGCATTCTCTGACTGCAGTGGGTTCTACGAGAACCAGCCGGTTCATAAGGGAAAAAAAAAGAATTTGCCTCACAAAGTAGTTCCTCCTAATAACCAAAGTGAATTACTTAATTACTTAGCTTGCTGTGCATTGTTTTGTTCTCCATGTTTTTTTAACTAGTCTGACAATTTTAAAGGAAATTTAAAATTGTTTTTAAATTTTGTTTTTTTGTGACTCATTCTGACTCTGCCCTGTGTACACATTCTGCTGGGTTTAGTTCAATGATACGACCACTACAAACATTACTCCTCACCTGATATTATTTAATGCAGGATTAGTTGCTGCAAAATCTCCTGTGTCCAACAGTGGAGATTTTCAGGTTCAAAATCCATTTATGAGACTAAAATTAGAAGATAAATCATCAGTCAGCAGCTAGGAGCAGACAGACCGGACATGAACAGAACACAAAAAATTAAAGACAGAGGGGAGATAAACAATGGGACATTTTTTTCAACATGGTAGGCCCATTTTCTGTGTCTGTAACTATTTCGATCCCCCACAGGTGGATCTTATTTATTTAATTCTGTGGCTTCCTAAGGCATGTGTCTGCTGTAGATCAGTGGTTGGTTCTGCAGTTTTGTAAACTTTAGGCTGCAGGTTCAACCCCAGGTTGGGCTTTTAATCAAAGGGTTTAATATGTATATTTGCCAGCATCACTTAATTAGTTTCATCCATCCATCCATCCATCCATCCATCCATCCATCCATCCATCCATCCATCCATCCATCCATTTTCTTCCGCTTATTTGGGGTCGGGTCGTGGGGGCAGCAGCCTAAGCAGAGAGACCCAGACTTCCCTCTCTTTTTAAGCTTTTTAACCACCTCAGCACCAGAGATTGGAGAGCCCGACCCAAGGTCCCCAGGCTCTGCTTCCTCACTGGAAGACATGCTGGTGGGATTGAGGAGGTCTTCGAAGTACTCTGCCCACCAACCCACGACGTCCTGAGTTGAGGTCAGCAGCACACCATCCCGACTATAAACAGTGTTGATGGTGCACCGCTTCCCCCCCTGAGACTCCGAATGGTGGACCAGAATCACCTCGAAGCCATACGGAAGTTGTTTTCCATTTTCCAGAAAATGTAATGCAAATTGTAACACTGAAATGAATGTCTGCCCCACTGAAATTTATGCTCAGGAGCCGCTACTGACCAGAGCACCAATGGCTCTAAACCACACAGCAAAACTACACAAGATTGTCTCCTGGAGCAGCACAAGGAGCCCAACTACCAGCCTCCAAACTCCCATGATCCCAGTCTTATTAAGCATCTGTAGGATGTGTTGGATCATGCCCAATCCACAGTGGCTCCACCCTAAAGGACTATTAAAGAATTGTCTGCCAATGTTCTGGTACCAGAAAAAAACAGGCAAGATTGACTGGCCATGTACTGACAAGTCGTAGCCTTTTTGCCAGCGTGAGGGAGACAATAAGCAGGTGATTTTCATAATATGGCTCATCTGTAAATACACTTGCTGATTCACATTAACGACTAGATATTATTAATAATTAGCATGCAAACATTAAAATGTGTGAAAATGCCTCAGAGACACCATAGCTGAGCACAGAACTACTTTATAACTTTGTAATCCTCTCTGCTCTTTATTGCAACACCCCTTTTCTTTTTACTGAGGAAAAACTGAACACTTTAGTTCTTGCCATCATTGATTTTGCACTGAAAGGAAGTCAGTGGATATTCATTGCAGCTAAAAGGAGATTCTTCAGTATTCTATGTGATTCTGCAATCCTGTGAGTCGTGTTACAATAGGAGTGCTATGCAAGTTGAAAAGGCAACCAGCATCACAGAACACCAAACAAAACAAAGCAACTGTAAACATCAAAAAGGTGCAAAAACACCCAGAAGAAAAGACAGAAAATTTGTGTTTTCTATCCTGCAAGTGAAAAGGGCCTTTTCTGAAGCACGCTTGGAAAGAAAAAAGAAGTCATTTAAGTGTAAACTCTTCACCTTACTGTGTGGCTGTCAGAGAGGGTTATTTTATTACTCCTTCTACCAGATAAATATTTCTACCGTATTCTTTCACCAAAGTTTCCACACATGAGGAAACAATACACAAGTCTTTGTGACGGTGAAGTAATGTTTTGGGTTATTACAACATATTTATATTGTAATTCACCTTGTTCTTCTGGTTGTTTTTATGTCCTCTATCATTATTAGCAAGGAGTTATTTAGGTTCCGACTCACTACACAGAAGCTGATGAGCTGAATTACAACAAATGCAGTGCATTAAAAGCAATTAGCCCATCAGGAGCTATAAGGCACTGGGTCTTTTGAATGTTTCCGTGGACAATTATATGATGGATGCAAGTGCAGACAGTTCTATATTGGAAAAACAAAATATTACTTACTTTCAACACACCACTTAAAGGCTTTTAAATAAATGTAGGCATTATTATATTCTAAGCATTAAGATCACAAAAAGTGTGATTTTTATTGTAAAGGAAGAAGTCTTCTTTGAAATAAGAGCTGGTTCAGGTTAGTCTTAATGATTATAACTGAACTCTTGCTTTTCTACAGTGAACTCTATAGAAATGTTCAGCTGGATACAATAAAAGTCTGTGCCTGCTTCATTATGAGGCTCTATGTGTTTTACTACATCCCCTTAGATGATAGTTCTCCCTACTGTGGTAGAAAAAAAATACTACTGTACACAGAGCTTTCCAGTACAACTTCATACTTTCAGTCTCTTTGGGATTCCTAAGGGAATCTTAGTCATTACCCTGTGAATACTGTACAAGCAGTGTGAGCTGTATAACGAGTAAATTATTCATAAGGCTGTGATGGTGGTTGAGGTGCTGTCAGGCTCAAAATTAAGACTGCATGAATTCAAATGACTGAGGAAGATGTAGAGTGTAAGATTAAAAAGTTATATGCATCTGGTTAAAGTTTTATTTGCCCAGTGGGGTCCCAGAAGGTTCATCCAAAACACAAAATTACCTAAAAAGTTTAACAGCTGACTGAGTAACCACTCAGCAAACCTCTTTGTTTAAACATGTTTCCTACAACTTAAGAAAAAGTGAGCTTTTATATATTCAATTTTACAGTTTTATTCTTATCTAAACCAAATTTGAGCATTTGACAAGATATTTTCTCTGATATCTACAAATGTGTGCCTATGTTTTCACATGCAATTTATTCCCACTAACCATAGCTCAACATCCAGAGTTGTACAATGTTGTGGTTCTGGTTGGATACCCGAGGTTGGAACATTGATATCTGGGTCTAAATTACTCTGTTTAGGAGTCTTCAGCGATGCACCTGTCAGGGATGCAGGATTTCTCTTGGTTCCCTTCTCTCCTCTCTCTCCTGAGATGCTGTGAAAGGCCTATTCACTCCAAAGTGACTCCGAATCAATCGTGCCAGGAAGGATTAAAGACAGACAAGCCTTTCTTTGCCTGTCCAGATCTATCCCAGCCTTCAGCACTGACACATCCATACACTTTCACACCTGACAACAGCGTCTACCCTAAGAAGACGAGACACAAAAAGAAAGAAAAAGGGAAGAGAGCCAGGACAGTGACAGACAAAGGGTATTAGACACATTTGACTAATTCTTCTTTTAAATCTCAAATATCTCAACAAGACTCTTCAATCAGTCTAAAAACCCACAGGCACTTTAATTATGCATTGCGAACAAATAGAAGAGCAACAGGAAGGGGCGATTCATTCAACGATTGAAGCCAGAGAGCAAGGCAGCTCTGCTTACCAGTGTCACTCCGAGAGACTCAGGGGAAAGGATAAAAAGGGGGACTGTGAACCAGGCACAGACTACAAAGCACAAAGCCAAAAACCAAAAACCATGGTCCAAAATAGACAGAGACTGCCACAGAAGAAAAAAGCTTCTTTACTTCTTCATGCTGCAGATGTGGAGTGGCTGCAGGGATTGCAGCTGCTCTGGTCTTAACTGCTACAACTAAGTCAGATGAAATTCAATGAATAGACCCCATGTACTTAGGCTGTTAGAAAGATAAAGGGACATAAGAAAATCCTAGTGATGTTCTAATGAGGACAATGAGACATAAATACATTAATGGAGCTGATAACAGTGCAACAGATTCACAAGGAGCTAATTAAATGTAAATTTAGCTGCTTGCTGTTGACATCAAAGGTGCTTATGAAGATATCTAATGGGGCATTTGTGCACAATAAAAAGTGAACATGTTAGAAAAATAAATATCAGTTCATGTCAAGGTTAGTGCCATTTTATGAGTGCCTGTTTACCTCCACATAAACAGGCTTGCCTGCAGAGACACACAAACATTTGGCTCATATAAATACCTCACTCTGGCCTGCCAGTGCACCCATGCCGAAAATCCTAAAAGGCAAGCAGGCGTTTGGACAATGTCCCATTAACTTTCACTGGTTGAAGGGCTTAATGAGTGTGCTGGCTCAGCACAGGTAGAGCATTGCCAGAGCTTTGTGTTTTATACCATTTCGACACTCAACCTGTTTCCCACACAGTACCTGAAGTAGTGAACCAACACGCTAACAAAAACTGGAAATCCCTAATGCACCATATGGCAGCTATAGAGCACTACAAGTAAAACAAAGAGGCACAAAGCTATCATCAGCACATTTTTCTGCTACTTTATACCCCTTGCAAAACCTAAATGAGCTCAAGAATAAATGTCACTGTGCAGGGTAACACCCTGTGTTTCTCGGTAATATTTGCTGCACAAAGATCCCAAATTAGTTCTACTTATCCTTACAATGAAATGCTGTATATAAAACACAGACATAGTCATCACAGCGTCACCCAATGTTTTGTAGGTTAACGTTTATATATAAAATAATATCTAACAATTTCAGTCACATTTTTCTACAGCCAGAAGTAACATGCAAGGGATATAATTAAGCAAAAGCCTGTGGAGAATATGCACTTCTATTTCATAACTCATGCTGGTTGAAATTTCCCTCAGCAACAGTTTTTCTTTTTTTTCGGTACATATTGTATCAGTTTGGGGTATTTGTATTTGAAGTCAAAACTCAAGTTCACTTCATGTTTCTCCCATTTTAGTCTCTGTTTCATAACCACAAAATAAGCTGTAAGCTCCAAGGAGAAAATAAACAACCAATAACATAAGTTATTTTTTTCCCTAATAGATGCAGAGACTTTGTAGAGTGAACTAAGGTGACCTTGGCTGGCTATGTTTGAGACTGCCTGAAGAGCAAAATATGTCGTTACAAATGTATCTCCAGTGTCAGACGATTGTTCGCCTAGAATGAGGTGAAAAGCAGCCTTGGGATTTCTCCCTGGAAATAAGCGAAGCACTTGGGCATCAAGAGCGCATCATTATGGTTCAGTCTGTTTGACCTTCTGCCAAAAAAGAAAAAAACAGCGGCAGGGTTTACTAAGAACTGGTATAGGAGAAAGGTGATACAGATGCTACATGTGTGCATGGATATGTTTATGTAGCATGCAGTTTATGATTTTATTTCTCAGTGGGTGAGGGGTCTAGCTGTGGGGATTTTCTGTGTAATGCATAGCCAACCAAGATCTGACTTGGTGCTGCAGGAACTAAGCATCCATTAGAGACACTGGTGCAAACACATTGCCAGTAACATTTCCCAAATATATGATGAAAGACTATCTACACTCCAGATGAACAAGAGGGATTTTAATTTGTCGATGCGTAATGCCTGAAACCCATAATAAGGATAGGATGAAGTGAAGCAATGAGCTACAAGTGCAAAAACACATGGGGTTTTATTCACTGTTTAGGGCTCCTGATGATTTACAATAGGATTGAATATATTTCCAAAATATGCATAAAAATAAAATAGTGAACATCTGAGCATACATTTATTCCTGGAGCAGCAGTGCTGCGAATGGTAACACTTCTGTTATGTAATGCAAAGCATTATGCATCCCTGGAGGGACACGAGGAAGATGAAGACGCAAAATATGCACATCCGCTTAAGTGAAAACCAGAGCACCAAGCGGATGCAGACTGAGAAAAGAGGATGTTAAGATTGAAAGGCATATAATCAATAGTTACTCTGCATGCCATACCACAGGGTAAAATTACTGTTTCTCTGCACTTGTACAGTGTTTTAATAACCTTTTCTTTTCATATATTAAATTATTCATCAGAGCCTAAAAGACACAGTTACGGAAAAAAGACTTCAGAGGGAATGGTTTGCTAATATTGTTAAAACCTTTGCTATGATGGCAAATAATGGAGGCTTTCATTTTTGGTCTTTTTTCCCTGATTCTTCACATCTTTTCATTTCCCTGTTGTTTATTTTAATGCCATAATTTTCCACCACAAATCTCCCCTCATGAATTACAGTGTGTGCTGTAATTCAAACTATAATTTATATAAAAAAGAAAAAAAATCCTGCTGCGTAATGTCGCAGAACTGTTGGAATATGCAGAACACACCCTTTTCTTTCGTTTTTATTTTGAGTTACCAAATCAAACGAAATTGACCTTATTCTGTGAATTTGTGCCACAACTGACTTCATTCTGGAGATAATAAACTTAGTGCATGATAGAACACAGACTGAAAAGAGGACCTTACACTAACCAATACAGAAAGCCAATCTGTATTCATGGAGGTTCAGGGTGTCTGAGTGCCGTTTGAATGTTGATGATGTTCAGTCTGCATCTGCTCTTCATCCAGAGGGGGAACTGGGGGAAATGATTCTATTTCACCTTTGGCATAACAACCCCAGCTCCTGAATATCATTTAAAAGCCAAAAACAAACCCTGCTCATCCATCATTATGAAAACCATTTCTTAAGGAGAAAAAACAAGTCAACTTTCCAACTTTCAGTGTGCCTTAAATTACATTCTATTGCCACATAATTATCCAGTGTTTCCATGGCCAGTTCAAGAAATATTTCCCTTTATACGTCTACTCTTCCTCAAATTCTTATTGCTTTTCTTTATCTATTCAAAAACAGCTCAACTGTGATGATGGTTAAGAATTACAAACTATTGTGTGCATCACTGTCTCTGTCAGAATACACAGTTTTTCATGGAGGGCTCCCAAAAGATATGACCTTCAGTTAGCACTTGAGGATGAAAAAATCTCTGATAATTTTTCCTCAAATTGCCACACTTTGTGACATAAACCAATGATTCGAGCTCTGAGTTCAACATCTCATCCTCCCACCACCTCCCAATTTCAGCTAATAAATGCAATCTTCTCCTCTGGACTGGTGAAAAGGTCAGGTTTTAGTGACAGTTTGATGACACAGAAAAAAAAGAGTCCTGGCTCCTCGCTTCCCCAATCTCCTACTAAACGCCTCATTGGAGGTGCCTTTACACTTGACATACTAATTAGCACAGAAGTGAAATGGACTGTGTAACTACTCTTCTCTGGTCAGCCAACCTCTGAATTCCCATCAGCTCCACATCTTAATGCACTGGAACGTACAAAGAAACATATTACTAAATAATTGTTGAGCATCAATCCCTATAGTAATGTTGTGATGTAAATGCAGTTGTATTATTCACTATAACCCAACTTCAGGGCTGCAGAGGAGGAAGGAAAAAAAATACAACATATTCTCACAAACTGGGAAAAAAAAGAGTTTTTATTCAGGAAGCAATTTTGCATTGAGGAGGATGTAATACGACTCCATCACTGACATCCAATGAACAGTCATCATCAAAAACTGTCCCATATCAAACTTTCTCACTCTGAATAAACACTGTCAGCACATAAAATGATTTAAATCATCATTAAGATTAAACAACATTACCCTTCTTTCAATAAAACAGTTGTTTTCAGTGGACATCCCAACATGTTTACCTGACTAAGAGGATTTATGCCTCCTAAGTAGCCTACTTTTCATTCATGAACTTGTCACGCAAACCCCAGTGAGTACGTGAGTGATTGAAGCAATCTGAAAAGTCTTGGTCATCTGGATAAAAGTGGAAACATTTTTAACAAACGCGCAAAAGTGCTCTAAAGCAACACACTGCCACTTCCCCACCGCTTATGAATGTGCATATTTTATAATACTTAACTATGTATGGCACTAAAGTGTTCCGCAGGAACATTTAATATTAGACCACATTCATTTTAATGACAGTCTTCTATATCCTGATTTAACATTTCAAAATTTGATTAGTTTTATTCACTTTTCAGTTATTACAGAAAGGTTGATAATTTCATATTTTTAAAAAATATGTTCTTTTATTTTGACTTTTGAATCTGTATTTTAGCCAGCAATTTTCACTTTGCATAACAGTTTTTTAAGCGTTTAAGATCTTTAAAGCTTGAAAAAAAAATAATCCATGCAGAACATATCCTTAAAAGGAAGGTAGATAAAATACAAAGAAGTGAACGATTGCATAAATTGACACCTAATGTGCTCAACACCACTAAATGTGATCATGTGCTGATTGCCTGTATGTATATTTCACTTTCCAGTTGAAGCTTGTGCACCCCCAGTAATCACTTCAAGAATTTTAGTGGCTGCAAAGAAGGCCAGCTTGTCATCAGACACCATTTCAAAGATAAAGCTGACACAGATTACTTTCAACACAATATTGTATGTAATTGCTGTACATGATTGGCATGCCGCCACTCTGGCTGTTTGGTCTCAAACCAAAAGCACCAGTGACACCAGGAGGGAGTGATATTTTGTCAAGGGCCCTTAAATAAGAAATTTTGAAATCTTAAAAGACTTTATCACCTTCCCCTTTTTCAGTCAAAACACCTATGCTCCAAGTCTTCCATCTTGCTCAATATATCCCACACAATTCCAGATCCAATTTGAGGCAGAGCTCCCTATAACAAAAGTGGTCAAAAGGCTCAAAACGAGGACACAAATGTGCCAGAAGAGGGAAGGGGCCTTTTTAACATTAAGCTCATCAAATATGTAAGAGTTTCAAGAAAGAACAAGACCTGAAATCCTCATTTTGTTGGGCAAACTCTTTAGTTTTTGTATTCATAAGACAATTTGCTAAGAAAGAGAAAACCACCTACTTAAATAAATTAGAATTAACTATTCATAACCCTAAGTCCTAAGAGCAGGTTCTTTTTTCAGTTCAAAATGATTTCTTTTGAGATTTTACAAGATTGAAAGAGATGGCACAAGATTTTTATTATTTAGTATCAAAATATTGTGTTTTTTCATAAAAAAAGTGAGTCTAAGCAGCTTCCTCTTGAGTAAAATTAAAAACAAGTTGCTGTCACAGGTAAAATTTAATTGAGTTATTAAGGGTAAATATGGGGTAAATTTGAAAAAGGGAAAAGTCAAGACCTTGAGCAAGTTACTGTATATTTTGGCAGGTATTTTCTGGGATAATAAGAATTGAATGAGGCATATAACCACTTTATTTCTCATGCTTTCTTGGCCTGATTTCCTCCTCAGTGTCAAACCATTCCTGTTAGCATGAATGCCATGATCGTTCACACCAGAGAATTACAGGAGAGGTTATGTTTGAATTTGAACCTTATAGTAGGAAATAGTTTGTCTTCACAATAACGGTGTTTACACATGTTTAAAATTTCCTTTTGGCCCTTTCTGTTTCCTAGAATAGAACAAGAGCAAGTGACTATTTTTCCGTGGTTGTCTTTATTACTTGCGTTCTTAAGAGAACATGAAGGTCCCCAGCTGACAAAGAGACATGTACGGTATGTCTGTGGTCCATCCAACTCAGTGCCAGGGGTTAAGTTGGGTGAGATTACTGAAAGGAAAATGGCACAAGTAAGCAAAAACCTTTCTGTTATATTTCCTGTCACTTGCAGTGACACACAGTCATTTAAATGCAAAGCAAACCAGGAGGAAGAAAATTGTAGGCTTTAAGTTTTAAGTAGGAGTTGACAGCTGATGTGTTCATCATTTGTTGCATGAATTCTCAAGGGGCTGAGATAAATACAGATCTGGAAGAGAGCCTGGGAGTTAGAAGTAGTTGGGAAACCACAGTAAGTTATTTTAACTGTACAGCCAAAAAAGGTGTACACATTTCCCAGAGATTCTGACCTAAGTGATTGTACTATTCCCAGCCAGGCGAAGCATTTAGGTAGAAAGATGTTTGGTAAGAGGAATGTGCTCAGAGGCAGAGTGACCTATGAACTGCTCGGTCATCCACCTAGAATTTCAAAGAAGGTATTTCCTAAGATCTTGTAACATTCATTCTATTTCAACCAAGGCCAATCTATGTCAACCAGAGCCAGAAAGGAAAGGTATAAGAAATCAGTACAAGAAATTACTAGAATGGATATTTTTACTGGCCTCTTGGATTGGTTGATGTTTTCTTTTTAGAAGTTTGCATTCAAATATATTCATCATACCTACATGAATCAACAAAACAAATGTTCTAAAATTGTTTGAAAGTCATCTCTGATTGAACAAAATTGAATCCTTATCTTTACAAATTCTTACAATACAGAATATATGAAGCTATGTCTTCTGCTCTGTCACATATCTTTGTCTTCACAAATTTCTTATCTCAACTTCCTGATTGTTACAGTAATATTTCTTTGAGATCAAGTGGCACAGTTATAATTTTGGAAATAGTTTGAAATCTGAGAACCAAAACAATAAAATTTCCACTTTCCCATCAGTGTTTTGTGACCAACTTTGCTATTGTTGAGGATCAATTGGGACTGCTTCACAGAAGAGCGTGAATTACTACTTATGACAAGGAGCATTGGGTTTACATGCTAGGTCAGTAAAGCCATGTGTCCCTGTGGCCCATATAATGCACTAAGGTCAGCTGCAGTCCAACAAGCCAGTGAGCTGATTGAGATGGTTATATATAGATAGCACTGGCAGGCTAACTCATTCAGGGGACCAGGATGGGGCTCTGTCACAAGGCCTGCAATGATTTAGAGCACAATCTTTAATCTAAAATCAGCCTATGGCATAATGGAGCCAGACTCTTTTCCATGACACAAACCAGAACAAGATTTCCCCCGTGGGTTGAGGAGATGAAGTGAATCAATTTGAAATAAATGAAGGATGATGAGACATTAATTGTCAGTGCAAAGGTGACGGTTTAAAAGGCAGATCTGATTTGCAGAGCACAGAGGGGACATAGTGAAGAGGTCAGCCATATACCTCTGTGGCTGAAAAGGGTGTATGTCTGTCAGCTTCGGGGCACATCATCTAAATAGGCCTTTCTTTTGAGAAATGTTAATGTGTGGTAAGTCAAGAGGGGGTTCTGCTATGCATGTAAGAGGAAGAACTTAAGAGTGCTCCTGTGACCATCTTAAGTATTATTATACTATGTATTGTCACACCATGCAGCAAGTTATTAGAGACATTATAGTGTTTTTTTCTATAGATCATTTAGTTAAATTTATTGAAAAAAACAAGTAAAAAT
>JAOXNZ010000012.1:21600149-21610502 GCA_028566095.1 Kryptolebias brasiliensis | reverse complement strand
TCCATCCATCCATCCATCCATCCATCCATCCATCCATCCATCCATCCATCCATCCATCCATCCATCCATCCATTTCCTTCCGCTTATCCGGGGTCGGGTCACGGGGGCAGCAGCCTAAGCAGAGAAACTCAGACTTCCTTCTCCTCTGCGACTTGGGCCAGTTCCTCTGGGGGGGATCCCAAGGCGTTACCAGGCCAGCCAAGAAACATAGTCCCTCCATCATGTCCTGGGTCTTCCCCTGGGTCTCCTCCTGTTGGGACATGCCCAGAACACCTCACCAGAGAGGCGTCCAGGAGGCACCCTAACCAGATGCCCGAGCCACCTCAACTGGCTCCTCTCGATGTGGAAAAGCAGCGGCTCTACTCTGTGCCCCTCCCAGATGACCGAGCTTCTCACCCTATCTCTAAGGGAGAGCCCAGACACCCTGCGGAGAAAACTCATTTCGGGAGCTTGTATTCGCAATCTCGTTCTTTCGGTCACTACCCAAAGCTCGTGACCATAGATGAGGGTAGGAACGTAGATCGACCGGTAACTGGAGAGCTTTGCCTTTTGGCTCAGCTCTCTTTTCACCACAACAGATTGGTACAATGCCAATACGACCACATCATCTGCAAAAAGCAGAGACGCGATCCTACCAAAACAGATCCACTCAACACCTTGGCTGCGCCTAGGAATTCTGTCCATAAAAGTTATGAACAGAATCGGTGACAAAAAGTTATGAACAGAATCGGTGACAAAGGCCAACCTTGGCAGAGTCCAACTCTCACTGGAAACAAGCCCGACTTACTGTTGGCAATGTGGACCAAGCTCTAGCACCAGTCGTACAGGGACCTAAAACAGGCCGTATCAAAGGGCCTGGTACCTTGCAGTTGCATGATACAGTAGATAAGGTATTCACCACAGAAAACAAAATATTGAGGTATGGCATGAGGAATTTAACAAAAATTCTAAGGTGTCGACTTGATCAAAAATTTTTTAAAACCGAAGTACAAAAAGAGCATCTGATATGATGGAATACTAAGTCAGTATTATTTAAATAAAGGATTTGCTGCTAATGTCATAGTGTCTGATAACATGGAAGCCCTTTAAAGGTCTTGAAGCGTAAAATTAAGTAAAACTTTACTTATAAAGCATATTTCATAAAGTAGAGTGTAACACAATGGAAGAATTCCTTCATAATGTTTGTACAAGGTATCTTTTATCCTGTTTGTTGTGTGATAGCAAGAGCTCCAAGGTTACTGTATGTACTCTGCCATAATATTATACATGTTAAGGGTTATTGTGTATTATTTGCATTTAATTTTAAGTTTTGTAGTAGTGCAAACTTGTACTCAATCATATAAACTCTTTAGCTTTGAGGTAAAAATGCTTTATTCTTCTCTAAAACTTGAAAAAAAGAGCTCCAAAGACAGAGTAGAGAAAGGTGCTGTGGTACTATATTTTGACTGAGAGATGGCACAAAAATTTCATAATGGCAACTACTGGATGTTCCTGCTGTTTTCATGCTAATTTAACCACACAAGAAAAAAAAGCATGTTGTGTATAACAAAGAGTAGTAAAGAGCAAAATCTGAGAGTGGGGGTTAGTCACCTCTTGGGGAGCTGTCATAAGGCATCAGCGTATTCACCTCTCTTGCTCCTGGGTAGAGGTCCCTCCCCTCCCTCCCTGCTTTCATGCTTCACTTCTTCCCACCCAGGAAATGGACAGCATTTTAGGTTCTGCCAGTCTGTCCTCTCAGAAGGGAACTAGGAAAAAAATATGGCCAGCCCCATCTGTCCTAGTTCACTTGTAAACTGTGCTTAAGGTAGAGAGAGCAACCAGTGTGAGCACACTCAAAATGCGGGCATGATGGAGATCTAAAACCGTGACAAACAAACAGCGTCTAAAGCAGAAGGGGCATTAATGGGCTGACCCTAAAAACGGTGGTGTGTCCTTTGCTGAAATGATCGCTGGGTGACTCAGTGATGTGGATTTGTTTCACCATACTCCACTGATGAGTGCATACACAGGCAAAAGGTCCATGTTAGTAATTACTCTGGTTCAGGATAAATGAATGAAATCATGAACTGAATGTGGCAATGACCCCATAATGAAATCGTCAAATTAGATTCTTTCCCCAACTTTGGTCTGTCTACACCAAGCTTTGTTCAAACTCACTCTTGTGTTTCAAGGCCATCTGGAGACCCCATTACTGAAGCCTGGATGACTTAATAAGAGAAATGAAAATATTTGTATATAAATAATGACTTCTGATAAGGAATGCAAATAAGTGAGTGAGAGGGTTTGTAAATCAATATCTCACTTTATCTTAACTTTTATTAATTATTTACCACAATCGAAAAATGTGAAAAAATACATCTATACAACTTGTAAAAACAAAACAAAAAAATGTAATATTAATTTTCCATGCAATATTTAAGAAATAAATTGAAACAGAGGTTAAACTTAAAAATTGTGTACTTGCATAACAGCATCAAATACATTTTGTACAAACTGAACTATGAAATAAACTGTAATGAATGAAGGTGTAGGGCAAAAGAACCCCTGATAATTATTATAATCAAAGATGTACAATAATTGACAGCTATACCAAATGGCTCTTGTAATATTACTTTGCAACACAACTGTTATGTTTTTGCTAAAAAACTAAGATCAGAGACATCCCTCTGTGCTCCAGATACAATATACCAAAGTGATGGAATGAGGCTAGATTTCCACATTTCCTTTTAAAACGAGACTTTGCATTCGTCAGGCTCCAAGACTGCTTCCAGTTTCAGGCCACATAAAAGCCTGATATCTTAGATATCTTAGAACAGACACACAAAACAAACTTTCTTTCATGTCTACAAATACAACTGGTAATTGAAAATTGCTGTAAAATAAACAGGTGGAATCAATTGCTTTAGCTGTTTGATAAGACTCTGACAAAGTCAGGAGAACAGTTCAACCCACAGTCGTGATAAGGAAGAGGATAAGTCCACATGCAGGGAAAACAGTAATAATGCCTATTAGCGTTACACAGTCTGTCAGTCAGTTATCTCAGTACTGTAGCAGTAAAGGATCTCAACTACTTAGTGCATCTCCCTCTTTAGGGAGAATATCAGAGCCTGTTGTGAGCACACCTCATGCACATCAAATAAGAGCGAAGCTCAGATTGGATCAGACATAACGAGAGCACAGCAACAACCTGCTTTAACAGAGATCTGGGTTTCTTTCTGAAGACAAAAAAAATGTGCCATCCATTTCAGGACACAGCAAACAGCTGAGTACACTATCCTGATGGGTTGAATTTTGCAATATACAGCACAAACTACACAAAACGGCTCCATTAAAAAATAACAATGAATGCATGCAAAGCACTAACAGACAATCATCCAGCTGTCTAATGCATTTTCACCTAGAAAGCTGCAATATGTTGATTTTATGACTGAGATATAATCCAGTAATAAACAGTGATGGTTTAGCTAAATAAATCAATATATGCACTAATGTTGAAAGCATAAACCTCCCTCTCATTTGTCAGCACTAACAATGAAGGGTGCAGTGTTGGAGCCCTGCTGGAGCTGTGTCCTGAGCTCATTACAATTCAAGTAATGAATGCCAGAGTCCCTGACCCAAATTTAAGATGACACATTTAAATATACACATTCAAAGTCAATTTTTATCATATCTCCATCCATCCATCCATCCATGCATCATTCCTGATATTTCATGAGTTTCTAAATATTTTTTAGACATGGAAAAAAAGCCATTTGGATGCTAAGTGTGTTGTTTGTGAGGCATTATAGTAGGGAAAAAGCAGACCCTTCTGAATAAACTAAGTTAGAGGTAGACCCTTGGGAAATTGGTCTTGCAGTCAGTTATTGATGTAGCTCAGCCTACAGCTTATAATTTCTGGGAAGTTTGGGTGACAAGCCTAAAACAGCAAATATATTTTTTTCTGGTGGGCTATATGCAGCTGAAAAAGCATTCTGACCTAGTAAGCTGTTGTAATAATTTACATCAACACTTTACTGGTGACTGGTGGTCTTGTGCTGGAAAGAAAAAGTGAGGATAGATCTTGTACTAGTTTATAGCTAGTCCTGGAGCATAAAATAAAAAAGGCTAAAACATTATTTTAGAAAAAAGTTATTTGTCTGATAGCAAACATGATGCTGCACCAAGATCAGATAATTACTATAAAGATCATTCTCTAGCCTACACAGTACAACCATGATTTTTATGCATTTCTGGAAAAGGCTAATAAAGTATATATTTTACATTAAAGGACATGTAGTGTTTGTTTCAGAAGGACTCCAGCAGTCATAAAAAAGCTTGTGCTCAAATCATCAAGGCTAATGAGTTTGTGTGGAAATCCAGAACATGATATAAGAAGTGTTTAAAAAAAAGATGTGAAAACAAACAGTGTTGCAAACATCTTTAACCCTCCCATGGCCCTCTGGTCAAATTGACCTGAAGTTAGAAGGGCTTCTCCTACCTCTCTTCGTCTCTCTCTCTCTCTTTTGAGGGCTTCAAAAGGGTTCAACAGGGATGTAGCCAGATTGCCACATTTTGTTTTGGTGTTACTATACATAATATATTTCTGAAGTCCTCTCATTTTTATTTATTTATTTTTTTAAGAGAGAGTTGGTGTAAAATGTATGATACATCTTTAGGCTGACACAAATATAAAAAGTTAATCTTGATCAAACATTGTATCAACTTACATTTTGATGACCACTGTCTTATTCTGTCCGTGTTGCTCTTATATGGCAATAAGGAGCCCTTTGTCTTTAAAGTTAAAAAGGTATGTGGGAATCCATAAGGTTTCTACATACACCTTCTCCATCTATAGCAAGGGCACTACTGCTTAATGCAAATAAGAAATGAAACAGGGTCAAAGTGCCACTTGGAGTGCTGAAACCTTTGTTCTTTGCAGTTACCAATTTCTCAGTTGTATCTAGTCATTAGTGGTCCACACAACTAACACAAGCTGGTGATAGAAACAAAGTATCAGTTGTCATATTGTAAACTCAAAATGTGGTAGGGGAGCTGAAACATTCACTATGAAGAGGAAAATACTGTATTCATCACTTCAAAGGATTTGTCTGACAGAATTACTATTTACTGTTCAAAATAAGATTTTTAAGACAGGATTGTAGCTAGGGAGAGAGGGATGGCATGCAGCTCAAAACGACGAGCTTGGAGTCTAACTCCGGCCAGATACAGTACAAAAAGAACTCACTCAACTAGTTGGGTGGTGCCGTTTCCTTTTAAATTTAGAGCACATGCATCAAATAATTAGGAGATGGGCAAAAAACTTCCACCTATTTCTGATTATTTTTTTTAAGTTTAGGTCAGTTTTCATATCATGACAAAACACCCCACCTTTTTAAATGTTATCACAATATGCCCAGTATATTTTAGTTTATTTAGGTACCATTTTGTTTGCAGGAGTTATACTTATAAAGATGTATCTAATACAAGTGTAATTATATGTCTGCAAATATAAGAGCTAAAACTGACAGCAGATGTATTTTGTATTGAAGTTAAGTTTTTCTTTAATCTTAAAGGAATATGAAGATGAACAACAGTGATTACCAAGAGCAACAACAATTAACTAAAAAAAATAAAATAAAACATTGTATTTCTGCAGTGTCTGTGATTTGAATTAAAGGGCTCAGTCACTTTGCTCTAAATTGCCTCTCTAATAAACTATTAAGTCACTGTAATAAAACAATGCATTTTTAATTTCTCATGACTTAGTGTCATAACCATCCTTTAACAAAAACAGCAACTGAATGATGAGGTCTGAAGTACAGCCCATCCAAGCCATGATCAGAGATGGGCAAAAAATTCCCTCCAAAAGCACCGCCACTGCATTCAAGTGTAAAATGCACCTTCAGTTCGTCTGCTCTATTACCTCGATCCCCAAGAGTGAAACACAGCTTCTCCATATACCAACTGATCTGCAGCACGAGCTAATGAGCTCAGAGGCACTACACAACACGGCCTGGAAATCGAAGCAGCCGAAGAGAGACATGTAAATTAGCAGAATCTCCCAAATGATCCAATGGACAAAAGGAGGCATATGGAGATATTTACCAAGCAGATCAGCCAATCTGAACCAAAGCTCAGCATTTTAAAAGGGAACACTAATTACATTAAAATGAATGTAAATATGATGAGTCTGCAGTGAAATTTCAAGATCAGATCGTAGGATATTCACACTACAAAACATTTGATCAAATTTAAGCATGTTATACTGATATGAATGATTCCTAAGATGTACAGCTTATGATTGTTTGACTGACCAATCAATGAGAACCCATGTGTGCTACAATACTGATCAAATTGACTCAGCAATTGTGCAATAGTTTAAGATAAATAATTTATCTGGACATACCAGTTTAGACTTAAAATGTACTCTGCCACTTCTAACTTGTTTGAAAACTAGGCTTTCACAGACGTTGGAACATATTAAATTGATTTCATATATACAACAGTCTGACATATATAGAGCTTGTTTCATCATGCATGCTGCGAACACTCATTTATGCACTCAAACCCTTGTTTTACTTGACAGTGACTGATGGAGCTTAGCTGCACTTTTTGTTCCAAAAAAGAAAAAAGAAAACGAGCAGTTCACAACTGTAACATGGTTTCTTGAACTAATAAAGATTACTGAGGCTTTCATGTACCAAAATGGAGAATGAAAAAGGCAAATTACTTCAGCACCTTAGACTGCATTCCCAGGGTGTGCCAGTCAAAGGTGGAAGCAAAAGAACAGCTTGTACAAAAATGTTTATGAAGTTTAATGAAACAAAACACAAACTTTCACACTCGTGTATGCATTACAAACCACCTTGTTTTGTCAATAGCTTCTTGTGGCATCAAAGCATGAGTACATTTAAAAACATTAAATGTCAAATTTAGTGAATAAATTGATAGGGAGCCTAATCTTTTGTTGCCTTGGACCAAATGATTTAAAAACCCTGCAGCAATCCCTTAAGTAAGCACAGGAATTCATGAATGCTAAACACACTTGGTTTTCTCTATTGCAACAAAGGAGCAGCTTTGATACTACCCTTCATGTATTAGTAGGATAAGACTGCTGAACTGACACTTTGCCTTTCAATATGAATATCAAATAAGAATTTAGCTTTTGATATGGCACAATAATGGCACAGTTGGGATTGGCTTATTAAGCTACTGTACAACTTATCTTTAACAAAGAAAACAAGTTTGTGTGTGATGTTGCTTGTGACTTGCAGAGGAAATAATTTTTTTATGCCCCCTTTTTAAATTCTTGCTTTTAGAAGCATACAGTGCCACTGGACAAGATAAATACTTGGAGCAAAGGACAATTGAATATTGAACTGGAGGGCTTAATAGTGTTTGCTGTGCATACCAAGAACTTACTACAAAATAAGAAGAGGAAATCCTTGCTCCCAGCAAGAACACCAGAACTGGTACGCTCTCAAGGCTGACACCAAAAGGACTTAACATCAATTGCCCTATCAGGCTCGTCCAACAGACACTTTTTGAAAGTGTGTTTCAGAAAGCAAGCACAACGGATTCTCTTTCCAACTAAACCACATTCTTTGTCACACGTCACACCACAAAGGGCATTTGCTTTGATGATGCTGGCTTTAGCATAGAGCTGTCCTAAGGAGCTGTGCTCTCAATCCTTAACTGCACAACCCAATACTGCTCTAATCTGCCCGAAACTCCCCCCTACAGCTCAGACTCTTCTAATCCCTTACAAGAAAGAGGAACCAGATGGTCATGAACAACTGCTGTGGGGGTTAAGAATGAGCGTATGTGTAGAAATGCCTGAAGTGCTTGCCACTGTTTACATTGTGCTTTAAGTTACCAGAGTACACAGCTGATGATGAGTGGGTGATAAACGTACTTTGGAGAATGGCTGATATCTGTGTGTAGCCACAGCAAGTGTGTTTGTGTATTTGCAGACAGTCAGATAGAAGCTGCCCCTGCTGAATTTAGTATCCAGTTACTGCAGCACACCATTCCTTCGGCAGTCTTGAGATGAGATGACAGACGTAAAGGGTCAAACCTTGTTACAGCTTCGGTAACCTTGTGATTTTTGGAGCGTCAAGGCATAGTCCCAGGAGCGTCATGGTACAACATACCTCTCGCCCTCATTGCTCTGTCCTGGAGTGCTCAGGCACCCCATCCTGACCCCTCACTGATGAGTCATCCCATCATTTCTAGCTCCACTAACCTTTAAATAGGTAGGCCACTGCCCTAAAATCGGGAGTTCCAAAGGTCCCAAATGAGTTACAATCTGTCACATGTTGATGGCCTAAGTCATCACATAACCCCGCTCTTCATTAATATTTCTCATTATTTCTCATTAATATGAGTTAGTGTTAGGGGGAAAACAAGAACATGATTCTGTGGGAATAGATGGAAATTTGAATGTTAAGTACCTTTTGTGGAAACATTACCTGTATAATATTTCAGTGACTGCACAGCAGGAAATGAGCAGCACTGACACACATGCACTAAACGTTCCTAGCATGCTCTCAGGGAACCCCTGAGAGCATGCTAGGAACCATGTACATTAGAGGTCACCAACCTTCAAATCTAAAGCTTCTTTTCCACCTCCTTGTTAGTGGTGTGCAGTAGCCAGTTATTAGCAGTAAGATTTCAGCACTGAAAAGGGTTAAGCACAAATTGAGCCTGGAAAGAGCTTAGGAAGTAAAAGCCTTCCCACAAATCTCTTGTGGCTGGCTCTTAAGGAAAAGTGGATATTAATGACCTTGTAACTCCTGCTAAAAATTGACTTGTGTGCTCTAAGGCATTCGAGCAGGCCAAGATAACATACAGGTACCTGATGGCATTCCTGTGTTGGTGTCAAGTGTTGTATAGGGTTAAACTATATATTCAAATCAATGCCACAAGAAACAATAAGAATTCATTGACAAATTTAAGTTTGAGCATCTTTTTAACTTCATAGTATATATTATAAAATACATATGTGAAATGTGTGAAGACAAATTTGTTTTGTTGAACTGCAGATCAATCATTTAACTGCCTAGCCAACATGTTTCCAATGCAAACAGTAGCCAAGCTGAGGCTGGACCACTTACTTGGATTCTACTGACTGAGATGAAAACCCAGGTAAGTCAATAACTGCATTAATAAATCCATCATGAACTAAAATTTATCACCTTTTCATTCTCCTAAATAAACATTAACATAATTTGAAGAACACCAGATAGGATCTGAGCCAGTTGTATGTCTTTGCCAATCACTCTTGCCTCTGTCTCTGTGGACTGGATTTAATATGAGTATGAAATGAAGGCATCATCCTTCAGAAGCAAAAAGGTCCAGAGCTTCAGTGACAAACAAAGCCAGTATGGGAGCTTTAAGCTTTCATAGATGTGGTGGGCATCTGGACAGATTTCCATTTGTCTGTAGGCTGGGGAATATATGTGTTTATAATGTTGGCCTGCTCACAGCTGGGTCAAAACTAATGCCACTGATGTTCCCCAGTTAACAGGGCTCCCAATTCAAAGATATAGTGAGACTGGGTTGATAGAGACTCAAGTGTTGAGATATTTTTACATTTCACGCTTCACTGAATTCACACAAAAGACTTACCCTCATAACCTATAAGCCCTATAATCCATTCTCTAATCATTCCAGGGATGCCCACTATTACAATAAATACTGGTGCATGAATACACGCAACCAGACATGATGTTTTTCCATGAATGAAATCCATAGGTGAGTGCATTTGCATGCTGACATTTATGACTGTCATTACTGTAAACACTATACTTACAAAGCAAACATGTACAGTGCTTTGCAAAAGTATTAACCCCCTTGAATGTTTTCTGCTTCTTTTGCTGTCATAAATCAGTCATGATCACTATAAATTAGCCTTCTTTACAAAAAATATTAAGAAACAAAACCTTGAAGAAAACTCAGATTAAATCTTGACATGAGTCTCTAAACAATCTATACAAACTCTAGTCGAGTTTTCTTCAACAATGGTTTTCTGTTTGCCACTCTCCAATAAAGCTTAGACTGGTGAAGAACCTGGGCAACAGTCGTTATATGTACAGTCTCTCCCATCTCCCCTGCTGAAGCCTGTAACTCCTTTAGAGTCCTCACAGGTGTCTTGGTGGTCTCTCACTATTCTCCTTCCTGCTCAGTAACTTAGTTTGTGAGGACAGCCTGCTCTTGGTAAAGTTGAATTTACTATCTTTTACTACCTATTTTACTACTTCTACAATAGTTTTACTACCAACACAAAATCGAGCAACAGCCTTTTTTGGGGGGAGCGGTGGATTCACAGCACTGACCCATGTAAGATGATGGCCCATCTCTCACCGAAGACAA
>JAOXNZ010000012.1:21580638-21600049 GCA_028566095.1 Kryptolebias brasiliensis | reverse complement strand
ACGACAGTGCGCATTAAAATCTAGAGCACCCTATAGTGCGAAAAATATGGTGTTCTGTAGAAATTTAGTTTCACTTTGACACTGAAGAGTCTTTTTTACGTTTTTTGTAAAAATGACCAATTAATAGTGAGCATGACTGATTTATGATGGCAATAAAAGCAGAAAACATCCAAGGGGGTGAATACTTTTATGAGGCACTGCATCTTTAATTGTAGTCATTACAGTTTAATCCATCTGTACATCCATTCATTTTCTTTACCCGCTTCTCCTTTCTGGGTCGCGGGGAGCTGGTGTTTATCTCCAGCAGTCGCTATATGAGAGGTGAGTTACACCGTGGACAGATCGCAAGACCATCACAGGGCCAGATAGAGACAAACCATTCATACTCTCACTCACAGCTAGGGCCAATTTAGAGTTACCTAACATGCATGGTTTTGGTCTGTGGGAGGAAACTGGAGTACCCAGAGTAAACTCACACGTGCAGGAGGAGAACATGCAAACTCCACCCAGAAAGGCCCCAGCCAGGAGGCGATCCTGCGACCTTCTTGCTGGGAGGCGACAGCTCTAACCACTGTGCTGTGCCACCCATTATGGTTTCAAAATGGCTCCAAAATCTTCAGTGGCTCTTACACTGATTTTAGTTTCATCAAGAGCAAATGACAATACAAAGAGTAAATGATAATGTGAAACACAAATTCAGTCTCTTTGAAACTATTGCTGACCATCAACTCTCTAATACACCCCAGGGATACACTACCACTTGCAAACCAGAACATGTATTTCAGCTGCAAGTCCACTATAAATCATAACCATCAGGAGTGACCTTAATGACCACCCCATCGTGCAAAATACAAAAGATGACCTGGTGGACTGCCACTGACTTTGTTATTGTACCCAAAAATAGCAACAGAACAAGCATAAAGACCCTGATGTAATTAGAAACGCCTGATTGCCTTGACAGCCATTATTTTGTCATAAAGTAACATTCCATGATTAACATTTTAAAACATTTAGTTTTTACATTTGTAAATGTACCAAATCACTCATGCCAGGTTCACTTTGTCAGCAGAATCTTGGGAGCTAAACAGCAATAACATCAACAGGATGAATGGGAGCAAGTATGCCAGGAAAAACATAAAAAAGATAATGAGCGACTTACCCAGAAGATAAGGTTGAAGATGAACATCATATATTTCAAGCAGCACAAGCAGCCTCTCGCCATGTTGCACTTCTTGAATTCTAAAAGGAACACAAAGGATAGATCCAGGTAAAAGACTACGTATTTGCTGCCTTTGGGTGAGCTGTATTTGTTGTTAGTCTTGTCTCCTGCGCCGGCGTCAGCTGCCGCTCCAGGTTGTCCCTGCTGTGCGTTTTTGCGCGGCCCTGTTGAGCCGTAGAAAGCGCCGGCAGTGAAGCCACGGCCGCCAAACGGGCGGCCAGACGTGGAGGCTTGAGGAAAATCAGAATCACGGCTATCTACAGATGGGCTACGGTGAATGGCTGACTCCTCACTGCTGGACTTCTCCATGCTCTAGGGCTGCAGCTGCTGATGAGGGGAGCTTTGACGCACAGTCTAACATAGTCTCAGAGATAATAGGACAGAGCACCTTGCCCTTGGAATCTTCACTTCTTCACACTTTCAAGCAATAAAGGAAAAAGGCACAAAGCTTTACAACTGCCTCCACTTCAAAAAGTCCCCTGCACAGAAGTGAGTTGAATTAAAATGCACAGGCACTTCTAGCAGGTTTACAGTAAGTGCCCTCTGCTTAGTGCTGCTGCCTTGCTGTGATAATCCTGAAGTAAGCTGTGCCGGAGGGTCCGGTGAGGAGCATTACCCTTGCCTTTTGACAGGACTGTGCTTCTAGGAAGAAGTTACAGCACTCTCTCCTGTAATATCACTCTCCTCCTGCGCTTCTTATTGATGTGCCTGGATGTTCCAGTGGGAGTGAAACCTCAGTGAGTCTCAGCTGCTCCACGATCTCTTGCTGACCGGGTAACTTTCCCCCCTCTTTCCTCTCCTCTTCCCACTGCCCTGCTCCTTCTCAGTCCTCCTCCTTTCTACATGTGCTGATGCACTCTCTCTTAACGTGCTCTATCTCTCTCTGTCTCTTTCTGAGAGTGACTGTCTTCTCTAGTGTACCATTCTGCGCTCAGCGTCTCAGTCCTCCGCACCGCCTGCGCTCTGCTCCCCCAATAGCAGTGTACTGGCTGATGTGCTATTATCGGCAGACGCAACTAACGGGCATTCCCTATCTCCCAAGAAGACCGTTGCCCCCCACCCCCTTCCTATGTGTTTCCCTTTCTCTCTCTCCCTCCCTCCCAGCCCCTCCCCACTGCAGAGCAAACAGCCAATGCAGTGGCTGCATCAAGACCTGAGCTCCTCCTCTCCACTCTCTGTGTCTTTATTAAGCCAATCTCTGTGTTTGTGTTGACTACAGATCTTCAACAATTTCACCTCTAACAAGGGACTTGAGAAGCCAGAGATGAATTGAACAACATGAAAAAGATAAATCAAAATAAAA
The DNA here is from genome assembly GCA_028566095.1 of Kryptolebias brasiliensis. Taxonomy (NCBI): domain Eukaryota; kingdom Metazoa; phylum Chordata; class Actinopteri; order Cyprinodontiformes; family Rivulidae; genus Kryptolebias; species Kryptolebias brasiliensis. The sequence goes on along the minus strand of JAOXNZ010000012.1, from coordinate 21,597,527 downwards.
GATAAATCAGAAAGAGCAGAAGGTAATTGTGCTGCAGATGAGCATAGCATTGTATGTTGGGATAAGTTGCAGATGAAAAGCATAAACTGCCAATCTGCTAATAACATTGACAATCAAAAAACTATTCCCTAAGATATTAAACACTCTCCAAAGCTATAGGGTCTAATATGCCTACAGATACACAGAATTATTTACTTCCCTCATTAGACAACAACAACTCAATTAAAGTATAATTGTCTTTATTGACATTCATATATTTTTTTAAATCCAATACTCTGTACTAAAAACAGGACTATGATTCAACTACACATTCTTGGACTGTGGTAATTGGTCATTCAGTGGAGTGTTGGTGATGGACCTGCTGGAGGGAAAACCTTAACTCTGTCTTCTAAAAAGTAAATCCAGGAATACCCAACTGGCAAAGACTACATCAGCCAGACCTCTTGTGTTTCACAAATGTTGGGGAATATGCTGCTTTTGAAATGCACAGATTCTGTGGCCTAGGATACAACCTCAGGCTTTTGCTTTGATTGATTTAGAAAAAAAACATACTTTTAGAGTCATGTTTGCCTTACATTTGTTTAAATGAGACTTTTTGAACCTTTTCAAAGCAATCTGACTTTCCTTTAAAAAGTGTATTTTAACTCTAGGCAATGAATGCTGCTAATTCATGTTGATGGTTGATATATTAAAAATAATTTTACCAGCAAAAAGACAATAGCTCATTAATCAGCTCAGAACACCAAGTCTCTGCACAAGGAAACATGGAAAATAGACATGATGAAGATTTATAACAGCTATGGCAGGATGGATGGGGGAGGGGGAGGGGTTGTCATTGTAGTACTTTAGACTATTTGTTTGACAGTGCCTCTGTGAAAACACATTAATTAAGGTCAAGTTCAGTGTTTCAATGTATAGACAATATAAAGTATAGCCAGTGTGCATCAATTGAAAAACAAAGGTTTGAGGATTTAAACTGTTTGCTAATTAGTCAGGTGTTTAGTTTTAGTTAGGCCTTTGTTTGGGACTTTATTGAATAATGCAATTTTTTAAAAAGTCTGATAAATGTAATAATAAAAAAAAATAAAGAAAATGATGCTGACCTCACATATAGAACTTTTTTGACAAATCAGTGAAGTGAAGAGCAAAGCTCCACAGATTTAGTGGTAATTAATAAATTGTTTATTTTTGAGAGCCATCCCACTAAACCTAACAGTTAAACAGATGTGGATTGCATGTAAATATAAAATAATGTATGACTATGTTGTATCAGACCTTTTTCGTGCAAAATAATGTGCTTGAAGAAACTGCAGTGCCAAAGAAAACAATTTTAAAAGCCAAATTCAAGGTTTTAAAATTAAATAGTTCTCTATCTGGTAAACAAGAAAACAAATCTAATCAATTTTGTTGTTGCATAGTAACATGGGCACAGTAAAGGTTTACAAGAGCTTGTATTGTGTGCCAGCAGGGCACAGAAGCTTTTTCAAACAAGATAGGATTCACTGCAGCATAATTTTGTTTTGGTGATTTCATCACATTCTGGTACTTTACATTGAATCATAAATCCATCCAACCATCGATCCATTTTTCTTTACCAGCTTTTCTTTTTTGGATTGTGGGGGAGCTGTTGTCTATCTCCAGCAGTCATTGTGTGAGAGGCGGGGTACACGCTTGACAAATTGCAAGTTCATCTGAAATATTTGAAATCTTATAAATGCAAAGGTGAAATAGAAGCTTTATACAACTTATTTTGAGTTATCTTTTTAAGTGTTTTTGATAAGGTTGGAGTGGGAATTCTAATAAAATCAAATTCAAATTTGTATGTGCAAATAATAAAAATTGAACATATGGTTCTTATTTACCCGTACATGTGTAGGTTTTCTCCGGGTGCTCAGGTTTCCTCCCACAGACCATAAACATGCATGTTAGTTTTAATAGTAATTAACAGAGTAGTGTTTCAACTTTATTTTCAGGTTTTAAAAGTGTAACAGTTTATTGTCTACTCTTTCTGTATATATTTCTGAGTGTAAAAAATGACTCACACACTGAGGAAGACTCACATAAGCTTTTTAACAGTTAATTTTAGCCTTGACAAAGAACCTTAAGGTTCATTATTCACACGTTTCCAGCTTTCAAGATTTGGTATTAGCAATTGGCAGTTGTGATTATATGTAGGAAAGAAGTTTTCAAAGTGACTATGACAACCTAATGTAGACATAAGGTGTTCACAGTTACAAGTGTTAATGCTTCCTGTCAGCCTTTTTAATCAATCCCTGATGTATAAACAAAGGCAATAACTCAAACTCAGCAGATTCTGCAATGGTGATGTTGCCTCCAGGAGAGTCAATCCTCTCAGAGTAACAGGACATTACACTGCTGCATTAGGTATAGAAGGCTAAAGCAAGAAAGAAAAGGACACAAAAGAGTTTGGGCTTTGAGAAAAGGTACAAAATATGTAGAACAGCAGAAAAAACAGTCCAGATTGTCTGAGCATATGCAACTTATGAGCAGAATGAAACTGGACTGAAAAATTAACCTAAGTGTTGAGGAAACCTAGCAGTTTTTTTTAAACATATGCATGAAACAAATAGAGAAGTGAAGACATTAAAGCCTAGAGGGAACTGGGACTATTGCAAATAACTTCAGACAAGGCTTCACAAAAGGGAATGGAAGGAAAACACTTAATCCTGCAGCTGTGTCAAAACACTACGGCAAAATAATGGCACACTAAAAGAAAACTAAAAAGGACAAGGAATTATATAGTTTGATTTGTTTTTTTCTTCAATTCATCATTGTCTTTTATCTTTACAATTCTTTCGCTTAGATGCTTGATTATTATGAAAAAAAGAGTCTTGCTTTCAATTTGTTATAAGCTTGATGACTGAATTCCTTTGCAGGTCCAAAATCTTCAAATATGCCTCTAGGAAAAGTTAAAATGTAGCTGAATAATTGTCTGTCAGATTTTAGGCCAACAAACTGACAAAGAAATGCATTTCATAGAAAAATATCAACACTGTTTTGAAGTCTTTCATAGTCTACTATTAATTGTCTATGACTCACCCATTGGAACTGAATTATAAAATTATAAAGGCTGGAGGATGCTTCACGCATAATGCTGTCCGTTACAACCAAATGATTTTTTTTTTTTCAATTTGTACACAATATACAAATGCCAGTAAGACAATTATTATTCATTTTGGGTTATTTTATACAAGAAATATGAGCTGCATTCCTTTAATCTGTCAATCCTAAATCTTGTCCTGCAGAAACATGATCTGTTTGTAAATGCACAATCAAGGCCTCAATATAGGGAGAGGATTAAAACTACAAAAGGTTTCCTTCCACAGAGTATGTCACTGCCAGTGGCCATCAGATTTTCTCATGGCCATGCTTGCTTCTCCAAAAACCAACAGACATCATAGGCAACATGTACATGTAAATTAGAACCTACACAACAGCACTTTCAGCGAACAGAAAACTAAGGACATGTTTGAACTGAATGATCAAAGAATGTGCAATGGTGTAGAGTTGACCTAAAGAAGTTATTAATCCTGTCTGTCTCATCTCCCATATCAAATTAAACAAAGATGTCCAGCTGGTTTGATATTTATAGTTCTATCTTGCCCTTTTATGATGATCTGAATATTGCTCTTCGAGAAGAGGCTGGCTGACAGTAGTGCCATTCTTCAGTCATTCTTGGGTGATTTGCAACCAAGAAGTCAATAAAAATGTCTGGAAATGGTGTTAATTAGGAATTCATTACATCAAAAGTCCCTGAAGATCAAACTGTGGTAGTGTGTGGGGTTTGCTGATAATGGCATAAAAGCTGAAGAGGATCAATCACTGCTTCTTAAGGTCAAATACTTTTAACACCGACCACATTTGGGAGTTTCAAGTTATGTTCATGCACAATGATAGACCCTGCTTTGTCAGGAACGATTTCATGCACGTACTTGTTTTATGAAATTGCACTTTTGTAATGATGTATTTGCCCCCTCAAGCAGGAAAACCCTTGACTGTTCCATTGTGAGAAACTGCAGTAAATTGGAGGAAGATTTGTGCCTCTCTTATCAGAACTCGATAAAAAAAAAGACAAGAAAAGAATTTATAACATATCCACAGAGGTGTGCACAGAAGCACACACAAAGCCAAAAAAGCCCAGAGAAGCCAGTCTCACAGCCAAACCCCAATCTAAACTTAATTCCTGCAAGCACATCTATCAGGGCAGTGGGATATAAGGTAGGACACAAGAGACAGGCAAGGTTTTACAAGTACAGAGAGTATACCCCTCTGATTACAGGCTACTACATTAGCATTTAGATCAAAAAGTGTTTCTCGCCATTGAAATGCAACAAACTATCACAGTGCAGTAAAGTCGTGTTCAATAAAGGCCATCACCGAGGGGTCAAATGCCTGTCTGTAGCAGGACAAAATATATGAATCCCTGAATAACGTCATAGATAAATCAAGAACAGCAAAGTGTTCCAGTAATGTTGATCAAAGAAGCAGGATAGTTTCATCCACCAATGTCCTATATGCTTTTTAAAATATTTAAGAGACTCATAACTACGTGAAAAAGATAAAATGTGGGCAATATCTTTATTCCAGTTTATTGGGTGTGTGTTGAGGAACTCACTGATCTCAGGGCATGGTTATTGATCTATTAGGTCTGACTTAATTAAACCTGAATGCACTGTCGTCAAAAGGTTTACTGAATTTCTACTTTAAACTGATGTATTACAGGTTGTTTTAATATTGTAAAATGGTGGCAGTTCTTTAGGTTTTTAAGTTCATCTTTGATAGAAATCTGAAAGCTAATATAAAGATCTCTAGAGAAACTAACTAAAGAGAAAATCTTTGGGAAACTATATTTTGATGCTATGATCATATATTTTACCATCTATTGTCCAAATTGAATAATTCAGAGACAGTTTTAAGTCATTAAAATGGATTGTTTTATTACTGGTATGTGGAGTAGTGTGTCCTTTCAGACCAATTACACATAGGGTGTTGTTACCTGACATACAATACTAATATCAGAAAATACATTGCTCGTTCAGTGTGTAAATGTTTCACTGAAAGGCAGGAAAGTGGAACATTCAAAAGTTTCAATTACACACATGATTAGCAAATCAACACAGTGTTTCAAATCTGCCTCATGTTAAACTGTAGGAAATGTTCTATAATTATTCTTCTGTTATTGGTTTAAACACAAACACACACACACACACAGAAAACAAGAACTAAAGTACGACTCTTCTTGTAGTATGCACAAATGCACTCTCCTTCCTTCAGATTAATATAGATTCTACTGTTACTGCCTTCCAAAAGGAAAACTGGTGGGTCATGTCATTTAGGGTCTGTAGGAAGTGATGGCATATAGAGGATGTAGTTATCACTCCAAGTGGAAAAATTGGCAACCGCAACGGAAGCGATGCCACACAGAGCTCAAGTTTCCATAACCTGTGAATGCCACTGGCACACCATGAAAACTATTTAGGGCTGTGAAGACGGAAGAATATACAGTGGCCATATCTTCTTTTTGCTCCGGAAATCCAAAGCATGGTTGGAGAGTTGGGCACATGTAGTGTTTCCTAAGCAAGCCAACACATACTTAGATCCCCTCCTGGGCTTTGAGGAAACACATATAGAGCACTCCCACAAGCTTAACGGTAAAAATATCCTCTGTATATCTAAAGGGTTTGGACAAAGAAGACAGAGCTAAGAATAACAAAAAAGGAAGGAGTAGCTGGAAGGCAAATAAATGGCACATTAGAGACTGATAAGGCATGCAGCATGTAGTGTTTACTTAAATCTGAGGTCCTAGTGCCACCTTTATATAGCAAGTTTTTTTTTTTTTTTCTCTCTCTGTATCATCTGGGTTGTAGCAGCAGGGATGACAGTATGCTGTGTGGGGAAATCCCTTCTTAACTTCAAATCACTGTGTGATCACTGTTGCTTCATGGCAGGATTAAAGGGTCAGTCTGTACATAGAGTAAGGTCAAAATCACAGTTTCATCTAAATCTCTGGAGGGTGGAAAACAGCTAGCATTACACACAGCACATGTCTGCATCATGTGAATGTATCCAACATAAGTGTGAGTCAATGAGCAGATAAATTTGAAGTGTCTCATAAGGAATGTTAAAGAAGCCGCTGACACAGCAATGAAGGTCAGATCAGGTTCATCAATATTTTAGTTGCTGAGATGCAAAGGCAAAGTAGGCTGCAATGCTGTGGTGAGCTGTGTTGAGGAGAATATGAAAAGATGAGTACTTCGAACAAGATGAAGAACAAATTGTGGTACACACAATGAGAATACAAGTGGAAAGATGAAGCATGGAGTGGAATAAAGAGCATCTTTCTTCCTGCTCATCATGTTACTCAGCATTACTTTTCTTGGATAAAGATTCAAAATAATGAATGGATTAAAGGCACAACAGATGCAGCGTTTTACTATTGTGCATTCCACCAACATCTCATTGTTTTCTTCCAGACTTCCAGCCTGTTGTTTGTACCTCAGGGAGTTTGATCACTGCAAGATCTTGAGCTGCTTATGACATATAGACCTACTATTAACATAATCACATCATAAAATCTTATTTTCACACCCCCATGTGGCACAAAAGAAAAATAGTAGTGGGCTATAAGAGAGAAATGCAATTTAGGAAGAAGGCCGGACTTATCAAATCATGAACAGTGGAAACCTGCAGAGAGCAGGATGATGGCCCGGCTCAGTTCTGCTCCAATCTGCCCAGCTGGGTGGCACCTCCCCACAACATGGCAAACCTTGGCTGGCCGTGAGTGTGTGTGATCTGTATGTTTGAACTTGGGACATGAGGTCTGTCCCGTGACTTGGGAACTGTAAATATGGCAGTGGCCATGTATGAGCAATGGTAAAGTTACCGCCACTCAGAAAGAGCAAAGGCAACAGAGTAGAAGATAGGTGAGAACAAAGGAGGAAAGAAGAAGGGGGGATGGGGTATACCAGACTGTGGCAAAATCCCTTGGACCTCTTCGCTGTCATAGGAACAGCAGATTAATGTCCTCCTCTAAACACACAGCTGTCATTTTATTGTGTTTTCATGGACATCACTGAGTTATAATAACGACTTGTGAGATGACGGTCATATTTTTGTTTGCAACTATGACTGACTTACAGCAGTAGTTGGTTTTTTAAAATGACAAACCTATTGATTTATTTGAAAATGTTGTACAGAAATTACTTTCATCTCAATTTGAAGCAATGAAGAAATCAAATTTGCTCCTACAAGATCACATTTTATGAGTACAAGTGATTCGAATAAATGTAATTCTTATTTTAAAAAATCAACTATTTTAATACTGACATTAAATTAAAGATGAACTAGTACTTTCATTTTCATGTTTAATAGGTTCAACCAAATTGTAAAAGAACAATAAAGGAAATGTTCTAAATACACAACACATATGGCAGAGCTTTTTTGTGTGCGTGTGTGTGTGCAATATTTCCTCTTAAACCTGTTCTATATTCTGTCCTTCTGTCATTGCAAACAATACTCTGCAGCTTCAAACTCTGCAGCTTCAAACATTACAGAATGTAAAAACTCCAGGAATAGAAATAGCCACGGATGGGTAATCAGATAATTAGCCATTGATATATACAGGAACAGTAATTGGCCCCACCTTTCATTTAGTAAACTAAACTCAACTGGGAAATACTGTAAATATATAAATTAATTAATTTATTTATGGGGGGGGGGGGTGTTACTTTGTGGGTGTCTTTCAGTGGGATTCTGTAACTTTCTAGCAAAAAACAAGTCCCTTCATACATTGAAAGTTTTGTTTGGACTAATCTTGGGACATATGACACCAATGCCAGCAGAATGGTGCCAAGGTCATGTTCGTTTTGTGAATCATGCTGCAAATTTAAAGAAATCCAACAGTAAAAGCAGACCCAAGTTGGTGGAAGACAAAATGGCACAGGCCTTTCTGACATTTTTATCACATTCCCTTGTTTCTTACTTACGATTTGCACAATTTATTACTTTCTGGTCCCAAAGACCCAAACATCATAAAAGGCTAGAGCCTACAGATAAAGCCACATGACACATAAAAATCACAACACTAAGAAGACATTCAATATCTTCACATTTTTTCATACAAACTAAATCCTTGCTGAAAGCAAACCTTTGCCCCTGTTGGAACACGTACAATAGCAGCAGTGAGTGGCGATCAAACTAGAGGTGATGAATGCTTCAAGTAAACAACACAAAAACAATGCTTATAAGTTCCTAACCTCAACGGTGGGGGGAATAAATACAGCTGATGTCTTTTGTGCTGCATAAATGGTGTGAAACAAAACCACAAAAAGCCTCTCTTAAAACTATGTGAAAATCTTTTGTCTTAGAAACGTAATTCAATGCATCAAATCAATTTTTTTATGTATGTTTGTAAAGGAACAGGAATATTGTTGTTTTTTTGTTTTTTTTTTTACAACACAAATAACTAAATCTATAAAGAAAAGAAGGTTTACATTCTTGAAAGTGTTAAAGGGATATGCAAATGAAACTTGCAAAAAATGAGCTAGTACCCCATAATGAACAACAATAGGTTGTTGAGCATGAGCCTAATGAAATCACATAAGGGGTTATAGGTAATATCTGCACAGCATTAAAATAAAAAAGCAAAGGAAACAATTTTTTTTTTATTCCAATTAAATACCAGTTAACAAAATAACCTGTTACTTTGAGTAACTTACCCAAACATCTGCTACACACATAGAGCCTTTTGCTTAAGTGCCAAATATTCTTAATTAAAGTCTGCAGACAGGAAGTCTCTCCAGAGTCCAGCCTGAAATTGGCTCCAGCTCCTTCTCTGATTTCACCTACATACATGCTTCATGCTGATGGCTCCAACTTTTATATTCATTGAAAGAGCCTATGATTAGAAATTAACTCCATATCCTTGCACCCCATGTAATTCTTTTGCAGCTTGATCCTGAAGCAAAATTGCTTGTAGATGATTAAAATGAAAATATTTCTTGTTTCAACACAAATCCCAAAACATAATGAAGGAGTCAAAAGCAATTTATGCAGAACCATTAATGAGTTTAACATTATTCACTGTGCGCTCATACACATAAAAATGCGCACAATATAAATAAGCAGCATAAATGAATGTTTTTTCTCAGAGGAAATGATTGAGTACGGATTCTAACAAGATTAACAATGACATGCCCCCAAAAAACTTGAGAGGCAAAGGGCCACTGGGAAGGAAATGCGAGCGACTCTGCCAGTCTGTCATCAATTTTTTACATCACTCTCAAATTCACAGGGACTCCCTCAAAATGATTTAAGGCCAAAAAATAGCTTTCCTCCAGCATTTCCCCCATTGCAATAGATTATAATATACATTTCTTCTTTCATGTGTACATATTATAATCTGCACACATCAGATATAAAGGACAAGTTTGCATGGGGTGCTGTGTGCTGAAGGCAGCTGTTAATGTCACTGCAGGAGAATACATCCAGTCATTTCATTTCCTGAAGCAAAAGAAAAAGACATCACGTCTTACATACTTGAAAAGACCCCTCATTTTCTGCACATATGAACTCTCAATTTACCACTTATTCAAGACACCTTCCTTGTTAACCAAATCCTGACTATGCTGCATCTCATCATGGTCCCTTTCCAAGTAAAACCAATATTCTGCAGCTGTTCCAAAGGGGTAAGAGTGGACCTCATAAAGAGCCTAATCACTCTCAAACCACAACTCTACTTTTACACATATTAAAGAGTGAACAGAAGAGATACTTAACTCTATAAACACATGTAAGAAACCAGATATGGAGCTAAAGCACAGCATGTTTGACTGCAGAGTTGCACCACATTTAAAGCAATATCTCTGCTATTTCTGTCCAGTGCATGCAACTTTATATTTTATGCTGTCATCTCTCTCAGTCCCTCCTCACAAACACATACATCTGCTCCCTCCCCTGTCATTTCCTATTCTCACGCTGACCTTCAGCAAAATGAGAAGCAGTCTCAGTAACTGCAGAGGGGATTTACATTTAAATAAAGAAAAATCCACATGGTTCTTTCATGGATAGGACTGCTGATTTTCCTGCACAATTACTTTGAGCTAATCATTATGCATACCTGCCAAAACTGCATGCACACTTGTAAAATAGTCAAGGTAGCAGGAAAATGATGGTCAAGCATCCCAATCTAATGTTGCTCCAAAAATGACAGTTATCTTTGTGGCAGGTCCAATGCTATAATATCTCTTAACACGCCATTGTCAATGCACAACTTTTAAATCAACCTGCCAAGTTCAATTAATGTCACTCAGTCTGTGTATTTATGTGTTCCCATTCCTGTATGCATGTTTTTCCAACTGCTCTGTGCCAGCATAAAACATGGAATCTGGGTGAGCTGGGACAGCCCCTTCCTAATTCAGTTCGTCAGGAGTTTTATTTCCTGTTCAGAGTGTGCTCGGCTCCAGTCTGTCTCCACTGTGGTATTCCTGCCACATCACAGGTGGAAGCAAAGATCAACTGCACACTGCACTGAATGTTGAAGTGGAAAGAAGGCATGAGGGTGGGTGGGGGGACTGGGAAAAAGACTGTGCTTCATTTTTTCAACACAATCATCATTCATTTTTAAAAAGTTAAGACCTTGTATAATGACAGGAGGCCAGTTTCTGATGCTTGACGAGTCCTTCAGCTGAACAAGTTTTATGACATTCAGAGTGGAAAACTGTCTCATGAGGCAATGCACTCCTAATAATTTGGTATTCCTGATAATGCTACAAGACGAGACATATGTGCTGTTCACATACATACAAAAGCAGCTGTCTCACTATTTCTCACACCTGTTTATAGGAAGACAGCAGAACAAATAGAACTGGAGTTAAAGGTCTCACTGCCCTTTATTTAAAATACCTTTTTGAACCAGGGACAGCAGATACCTTACTCTCTGGTTCAACATTTCCACTCCCTCCTCTCTGGTTTTGTGCTGCATCCACATTAATATTCATTATGTAATCTCAAATTTCATACTGCAATTCATTACACCCAAGCATTTTGTTACTCAAGGTGACTGTGGAGGGAAGTACAAACATATATTTGAGGATAATGTCTGAGTATTCACAACACAATACTTCTTACTACATTTTGCCACAATGTGTTGCTAAAAGCATTTAATCTGCTGTAATAGCTGATGGTGGTAAACATCATACTTCATATTTAATGTATCCTTAACCTTTAAATCAAAAAACCGAAAAAGTCAAGAAACACAGATATAGAAAACTTATTCCTCCTACACATTCTAATTATGATTTGCCTGTCATTAGTGGCTCACTAATAAATGCTATTTTTTTTCCCTTCAACCGACTCCGTTTTTATTTTTTTGCTGCAATGGTTTCAGTTTTTATTCAAGAAACCATAAAATGAGGTTGCCTCTGTAAGCTTTGATTGTCTTCAACAATCATAGTAAAGCTGACACATTCAGACTAGAATTATTGGAAAAGTGGATACACTCTATTAAGCGAGACTATTTTTTGAGTTATTTTTATTTTGCTTCCAGGAAAAGCAAAAGAAAGTGATTTGGATTCACTATTTGTGTCAGGTGACCATGTTAGCTTCAGACCAAGCTATCTAATGCATTTCTGATGTGCATCTAGATGTGTGTGCAATCTAAGCTGCAGGCCGGATAAAATGACAGGAAGGCTTTGGATTTTTGACACAACACTGACAAGCTATATGTCCATAGGGTGGGGACATGTTTGACAGCCTGAAAATCAGGGTCAAGGGTCTTCCATGACCAATCCACAATTACCTGTAGTTTTCAATTTCACACATTGGTGCAGTGCGCAGACACATTTCTTTTCCAGCCCTCCTCTGTGACAACCACAAGTTCTTCAAACTGAACTTGCAGACAGGAATATGACAACATAATCCATAAAAAGAAGAAGCAATTTACCTTAAACTACATTTATAAGGAAATGGAAACAGAGAAAATGGTCATAAACTCTTTCAGATGTGGTTTTGACACACCATTCAAAACTGATAGTACTGATATAATGCATGAAGATAACAAAAATAGAGCCATGAAATTAAAAAAGAAATTGGGTACTGCTATGCAAAAAGCAACTTAAATAATGAAATTGTGTCATGTTAAAAGTGTCTGTGATAATGAAATTCCTTCACTGAGTGCCATTGTGTGTTTTTGTTTTTCAAAATGACTACTGAAATAGTCGAACAGGTAATAAAATGCAGCACAGGCAATTAGTAAACCTGCTTTTAAAATATACAGCTGATACACATCATCTGTCAGCTCATGAAAGTCTAATTTACAGAGCTTTCAGAGAGGCAACCATAGCTGCTGGGTACTGTTAGTTTACTTTGTAAAGCAAATGTAAAAGCTATTCAAAAATTGATGTGATACAACTCATACCAAGAAATGAGGGGCAAATGATGACTCATTAGTAGATGAATCTTTTATCAGAAATGAATCTAATAAAACATGGAATAAATAAAATTGAATGGAAATAATCAAATAATGTTTTCTCAGTTTACATCTCAACAATATAAATCTACAAACAGAAAACAATCCTCTACCATCTTTAAATTCTAGGAGCACAAAAACAAATTCAGCATAAGACAACCAGGTTATTCAATTTGTGCTGAAATTCTATGCCTGGTTGGTTAACCACTAAAAAGATTATATTATATAAACTAAAGAAATACTGTTAGTTTGGGCTTATACAGCCAAACAAAAAGCATTTGTTATTATTAACAGATAAATATTAAATTACAAATAATAAACAAAGTTAGGACAGTGTGTAATATCTAAATAAAGACAGAATGCAATGATCAGCAAATCTCATAAACCCATATTTTATTTAAAATGGAACATAGTAAACATATCAAATGTTGAAAGTAAAGAATTGTACCTTTTTTACAGATCATTTTTAACGTTATGACAGCAATACATCTAAAAACAGTTGGGACAGGGCCATGTTTAGCAGTATGAAGCATCACCTCTTCTTTTAGTTTGTAAAAGTCCCCAGGCCCAGGCCGGGATGCGATCCTGCAACCTTCTTGCTGGGAGGCGACAGCTCTAACCACTATGCTGCTGTGCCACCCCTTTGAAAAACATATTCATATAAAAAAGTTTTAACTTTTTAGTACAAGTCCTTGCAACATAAAAAATATTAAACCTTAGGTGCCTTTCTTTCTTGCTACATGTCAAAGCACACAGCTCTGTCTTTGGGGGGAAAAATGAAAACAGAAATTAATTTGAATGGCCTTCATTACTTGTCATTATATGTCAGGAAAAGTCTTTTAAAATTTGGATTAAAGGATAATAACACAGGACTTGGGCTAAAATAACTACAGGAATCTAGGAGGAATCAGTATTTAAGTGTCACTGCTAAAGTCCTGGTCCACGTAAGAAATAATATATTGGTCTGAGCAGACTGCCCTCTATTGCTTTCCTTGGTAAGAGAAATTGGAGCTGAACACAGCGCATGTACAAGGTTAAGAGTGATTGCAATATGGACAAAAGCTCATGGTCAGGAACTTAATTTAGGTGGCCCTCTCCATCCATGAATCTTGACTGAGATGCAAACAAAAGTTCAGGTTCAAACCTGAGGGGGTCTTTGTTTAAAGGTAGACACACAGATCTCAGTACACTCTAACAGCAATGAATTGACAGCTTGCGCAAAGAAAATGTAAGACGACAGAATAATGTCCCCTTACTTCTTCTGCCAAAAGATTATAAGGCAGTTTCTTATAACGCGCTTTAATGTACAAACAAAGAGAAAAAAATATTTCAGTACTTTGAGTCCCATGACATCATCAATGTCTTGATCTTCTCGTTCTGTCAAAGTGTACAAAGCATGAAGAATTTTGAAGCACTTAAAGAGGGTGATGTCACAACATGCCCTCTTTTCACTGATAAACTATCTCTCAAACACTCACTGTTCCCTACCATGAAAATATGCTTTGGATTTATACAGGCTGCTGCTCCACGTCTCGTTTACCTACCAGTAGGGTGTTTGTGCTATCAAAGATTTTCAGTGAGCTAAAGGCAGCTAACAGCAGGCATTCTCCTTAAAAAGTGAATCTCTTCCTCCCTGCAGTCTAATTTTCTCTTGAAGTTAGTATCGGATTCAGCAAAGCCATTTCCTTAAGGCTGCTGTTTAGTCTTCAGTTTACCTCAATGGTCACTATGCTTACAGTAGTTTTTTTTGCCTGAGGTAATAAACCTTAGCTATGAAATTAGTGTTTTTACTGTTATGTGATAATTTTCTTTCAAGCTGTGCATCTCCTGATACTTTTCTACTGTTTACATGATTATCTAAATGGAAATTTTAAACCGTGGCTGGCAAGTTTAAGGATTGAGCTGGAACAGCTATTGGTCAAAAACTGGATGAGGAAAAGCATAACATTGAGAGAATTAGTTCCAATCCTCACTACAGCATGTCTGCATGTACAGTAAACATAATAATATTCTATACCAGAACCACAAAAAATTCATAACCACCTGCAAAAATTGAATTGCTGGCTTTATTGCGTGTATAGTTTTAGATATAGTTTAATTGAGCTGAACACTTTCCATCACTTCACTGCAAAATCAACTGCGGATAACAGAAGGGCATCATTTAATTGGCCTTCTGTGAGCAGCTCTTTAGAATGGCTCAGTAGTTCACATCCTGCTGCTCTGCTTTGTCACTTAGCCACTTCATCTTCTACCTCACCTCCCAATACCCTTAGCTGGCCTCTCATAGCACCACAAAAGCAGTTAAAATATGTAATTCTGTTTTAATATCTGCATTAGACAAAAGTCTTGACTGTGTTCTTGGTTGCTTGTGGGTTTCTGAAGTGCTGCCTTTTTTATGTGCTTTCCTTTTCAACAGTTACCTTAAATAAATCAAATAATAAAAAAATAAAAATAAAGATGGTTCTTTACTGGGGTAACCAATAGGATGAACTCTATACATGTATTACGACTTTGGTAGGGTACATACACAGAAAAAAAAAAAGAAATTTAAATGCTCTGATCATTATGCAAAAGTGAAGATAAAGTCATTTCAAACTCACAACAACAAAAGTCTGCAAGGGGAAGAAAATGGTTGTCCTTTACAACAAGTAAGCAAAGTCACAGCTGATTACAGAGACATGTTTTTAGAGATGACGATTTGCAGAGTACAATGGCAAAGTGTTAAAAGTTTGATAAAGTTAAGTAATAACTGACAATACAGTTGAAAGTTGATGTTTAAATGCGTGTTTTAGCTTGAATAAAACTATAATCATCTCTGCATTGTGCTTAGTTTTTGTAGCTTTGTATTCTACTGTCAACAATAAGCAATTAGGAATAATCCAAACAAAGCATGAGCTAGTATATTCACTTAGCAAATGTTGGTCAGGAAAATTTAGTCTTGTGAGTGTGCTGGGAATGGAACCATGCCTGCCTATGAGAAGCCTTTTGTTGGCCAATTTAGGGACTCTGGCTGCAGAAATGTGTTGAAATGTAACTGGATAGCTGTCAGTTGCGCTCACTGAGGCCAATACTGCGATCACTGTTGATACAGAGCAAGACAAACAAGTCACTGGTTGTCAAATCACATATTCATCCATCCATATATCTGTTTCTTCTTTGTGTTGGGCTGCAAATATTTCTTTACAACAATTTCTATTGCCTAGAATACATCTACCAACTCTTGCCTTTTTATAACCTTCTCCAAACACTTTCAGCCTCCCAGTTTCTCTCCTGATTTTCCTGCTCCCCTTCCTCTTCCTCCTCTTCCTCTTGCAGCAAGCTCTGTTGGTGTCCTTTCTGTTTGGAAGTGAAATATGATGGTCCTGCTGTCTGATGGTGTGTAAGAGGCTGCTAATGTGAAAAGTGAGTGTGCAACACTGCTAGATGTAAGCCACTTTTACTAACACCTAATGATTGATTATTCTGTCCTGCCACAACTTTACACAGTTTAATCACTTCTATATGAATTGGTAAACAAACAGTATGTCATGTGTGGGTCTATTAAAACTCACACAGAGAAAAAAAGGAATGTGTGCCTACTAGTATATACACTTCTTTACTCTTTGTTTAAGCACTGTGTATTTATGCATTGACATAATTTTTTTGAAGTGTAAAATACAATTCCATAGCTACTGTAGTCAAGTAAATTCTGATTTTTATTTGTGTATATCCAGAAGTCCTATAGTATCACAACCTGGAGACCCATTTTGCCTACAGCCTGTGTACACTTTACTCAGAACACACAAACTGTTGCCTTTTATTGCACTACATGAAGTTACACATGCTTTCTGCCTTCTCTGCTGCAAAGAATAACAATCACACCAAACCTACAGCCGAAGGAAGAAAACATTTGGCACATCATAGGATTCACACACCTCCACACAATTCCCTGGGAACAATGGAGCCCTCGGGGTAAGAGGGGCGGAAGATGAGAGGCAGACATCATCCTCCTCCTACCGCTTCTGGTTTGTAGATATTTAAGGTATTGCTGGCACAATTTTCACTGCATCAGCATCAGATACTAATTATGAAAGACAGCCGCAATGCTCCCCTCACAACGGCATACGTTTGGAGGTTGCAAGTTTATTAGTCAAATTATTTTCCTGTCGGTTCAGTGATGGCAGCAAGTCAAGTTATCTGGCAGAGGTATAAGTCTCCAGCTAGTTTTAAATTAGGATTTTATTCATCATAATTAAATTTAAAGCATTTAACCTTGGCAACCCAGTTCTTAAGTGCTTACAACATTTTTATATATATTTAATGCTTTTTGATTACTCACCAGAAGGAAATAAAAAAAATAAATAAAACTTCTGCTGGAGGTTTTAATTAATACTGTCATTATTTCAGCTTTAAGAAATTCATG
>JAOXNZ010000012.1:21489412-21512390 GCA_028566095.1 Kryptolebias brasiliensis | reverse complement strand
TGATCCTGCAAGTTTGAAGGGTCTACGTGCTTCCAGCAGGAAGTTATAAGCTTTTGAAGTAATACCTTGAACTTAATCTGTTGGGGATGTACAGCCAATTATTACTTTCTGAGAGTTTTATTTAATCTGTCCAATGGTTTATGAAATATTTTGCTAACAGACAAACATGATAGAGTCCAGTACTTAATGCCAAGCTTTTAAACAAAGTTGTTGTCCAATGTCTTGCACTTAAAGTACGTGTTAGGGGTGATGCTCAGCTACTACTACACAAAACTTTAGCTAAGTATCTGTAAAACAAAGTTATAGCCATTTTTGTGTTTTTTAAGGTCAATTGGCTGTGGTAGTCATCTTAAATTGAGTTGAGTCCAAATGTTAATAAGTTGTACTGTATGTCAAAGGAGGGGAAAGCCCACTTTTTCCTTGGAAAATATTTAAAATAAGCAGAAAAAATTTCAGATTAATACTGTAATGTGTATGAACAGAATAAAGAGGTAAAAAAGATGTATTGACTTGTGTGTGCAAAGCATCTTGTTTGACCTCAGTTGGGGACCTTATCAGTTTTTAACAATCAAGATGGAAAAAAAATATCCTAACTGCCCTTTATGGGAGGGAAAACCTGAACTCATCATCACTCATCAGTGTCTCTCTGGATACGCCTGCTGCTGATTACACTGCCATTATAAAAGTGTTACAGAGACTAATTTAAAAGACATATTCATTAAACTGCACATTTTGGTCTCCTTCTGGATGTCATTATTTGAGCAGAAAACACTGTGTTTTAATGGGAAAACACATAGAACTGTTCTGCTTGCTGCTAGTCTTTTTCATCATCGATTTAAAGTCCGGTAGCAAAACTACAATGTTGAGGCTACAGTTACAGATTTCAGCTTGTTCTCTTCAGAGAATTGTACAAGAAGTTTAATTCTGATTTTCATGCAGACTTCTGGTATGAAGATACTCATATAATATGTTCAGCTTAATTTAGATAAAAATGAAAAATGGAACCAGCTGGTATGTATCAGTCAAACAATTCTTTTGAATATCACAACTATTAAAGTTAATTTTAGTTTTTTTAAAACAAATTAAAACTTGCAGTATTTCACATTTCTCACCTATTTTGTGTCATATATAGTGAGAAAATTAAACCCAAAATGCAGGCAAGTCTTCAGTACATGCAGGCAGGATGCATCCAGAAGTCTTTAATCATAACACTACAAACAAACTCAGGACCAGGAACAGAATATGAAGTAAGAACAAGGATCAAATGATGGCTGAGTAAAATTAAGGAGCTTACATACACTAGGATGGGTGATCAGTGAGTACTGATGAGGCACAAGGTGCTGAGTAACCAGAAAAACTGAGGGGAAAAACTGGGAAGCAACATGACGACTCAAAACCATACATACATAACTCAAAAGCACAGAAACCACAAATCAAAACCCAATACAAGAAACAAATTACCCAAAAGCCCATCTACTGAGTTATCAACAGCTGAGTTAAAACTGTTGGGTCAGAGGTCGGGTTGGTTTGCCAGAATATTGGGTCAAAAAGTTTGACCCAGTTGTTGGGTTGTAGATGAGTCATTCTCCACAGCCCTCCATTTTAAGCCAGAAGTTGATCAACTTGAACCTGACTGGACCTCTGCTTTAAGAGCCCCAGTTAGAACCAGTTAGCTAGTGCAAACCAAAGTTGAAATTATCCAATAACACTGATTTTAGGGTGTTCTTTTTAAGTCAACTTTTGATTAACTCTAATTCAACAAATTAGTCATTTTAACCTTTTTATATTGGGGTAAAAAACTCAACCCGATATGTCTGACCCATCCCTGCTGAGGTAAAACTCTCAGTCCAAATTTGACCCAGCGCTGAGTTAAGGATTGGGTTGTTTTGGACCCAGCAATTTTTACAACCAAAATTTGATGTCCTTTTTTGCCTCACAACAGAACGATAGGCCAACAAACAAAATTTCACCTGGAAAGAGGGTGTGTTATCACCTCTGAGAGTAATGTGAATGCTGTTTCCTTTATTGACTTTAACAGGAATTGGCATTCATGTGTTGTGTGGTGTCTTCCCATATTAATATCCTTGTCAGATGCCAAATGCGATGGTTAATGCAGCAGTTATGATAGACATCATTAGTCCACAACATGTTGGGTTGAGATATTACACTTAAATTCTACAGTTACTCAAATACAGTAAGTATAGTGGAGACAGTTTATGTATTTTTGGAATAAGACTTCATGTTTATAAGTTATTCCTATACAAAATTTTTCAATTTATTTTGGCTTTATGCCCATAATGCTTTTCTCCTGCTGCCGTAATAATCCATCAGTTGAAATCTGATGACCTGGGAACAACAGCAGCTTAAAAACATGCTCAGTTGGAGTTTCCTCAGGGAAGCCTGAGTCAGGAATGCCAACACAAACTGCATACGTACGTGACCTATAATTTACATCACACTAGGTGTCATAATGTTACTAATGTTCAGCCTCCACTCTCTCTCTGCACTAACATGTAGTGCGTGTTAGGAGAGCACAGGTGGAGCTTGTTGAATTAATGACTTAATAGCCAGAACAGGGCACAGTTGGAAAAGAGCCAGGCATGAACTAATTACAGTACCAGCACACCAGCGATCATCAGTGAAGCCTATCGTGCAAAAAACAAAGATGAGCATGCACAGCACAGCATGCAGATTCTTGGAAAATTGAGATGTGGTCTCCACTGCTCACCTGATGAGTTTTCTCTTCATGCACCATTTGAGTTACTTGCAAGAGATGAATCATTTATCATTAAAATTATTATTTAAAAAGAAAAAGCCAATAATTCAAACACAGCATGTGGTATAATCCAGTTTGAAAATATCAAGCATGTTCTGAACAATTTCCTGGGTTTCCATCACAAACAGTTGGAAAAAACGTTAAACAGCAGGGAAGAGATTAGTGCCCATATGAAGCTCATCATCATGAAGACAGATAAATGTTTGAGTCTATTTTTTTTCCCCCCAAATGTCCTGTTGTTGCATGAATGTATGAAGGATAACTTTGGGTGATCATAGATGTAACTGTTTTTCACAGGGTCTTTCTTATTTATTGTTTTGTTTATTATTATGGTCAGTATATGTAAAAGATGCTCCAACACTGAACTTAACAGCTTGGTTTAGTTATCACACAACCCCAAAGGCAAAGCAGCAATGATGTTTTATTGTCCGTGTGTGTGTTTGTTTGTCTGCAGCGTTGGCAGAATATCCCATGAATCACTGGACAGATTTTAATGAAACTTTTTGGAAAGTAATCATCGGATGTACATCTACAGTTGATAAACCTTTGGACTAAATCTCATTCATGACAGCCTCCACATTGAAGTGACCTTATTGAGCACAAATATGTCTATAACTCATCTGATTTTACAGATATTAAGCTACCATTTTGTGTGGTAGTAAGCTACTGTCATCTCCAACACATACTGTGTGCGCTAACTGATCATGCAAGATCTGTGTTTAAAACTCTGCCAATGCCTATTGGAGTGCCTGTCAGCAAAATATCTCACAAAGCACTTTGCAAAATTTATTGAAACTCATAAAGTAATCATTGGGTGTACATTTACTGATCAACTTTTGGAGTCAACCTAATTCAAGATGAATACCACAGCCAACTGGCATTAGACAACACAAACAAATAATTACTACAACTCAGCCAATTTTACAGATACTGACCTAAAAATTGTTGTGGTAGTAGCTGAGAGTCATCCACAACACATTCTCTGAGCATTAAAACATCCAGCAAGGTCTCACAGTATCTCATGAGATGGCGCATAATGTAATTTACAAGGTTAGACCAAACACCTATAACCTTTCAGGGTAAGACATTTTTAGTTTAAAACTGTGACATGAAAGACGGTGGGCAATATGAATTCCTTCAAGAAAGGTAGACGTTTAATTCAGAAAAGTATTTTGATTCATAAGTGTAAATGTCTTTTGCTTCATGTTAGGTGTACAGGTAGATATACATTTGTATAAATACCAATATATATTTATACAAATTACCACAAAATTTGTATTGTATAGAAATCCTTTCAAACATTTTTCTATTTCTGTTGTTTCTTTGATTATGTCACACAGACTAATATATTGGCTTTGAAATGTCCTATATATTTAACTGCTCAGATGCAGTCAAACAAAAGTGCATAAACCTTGTTACCTTAAAGTCCATCCTTGCCCCAATCAAGAGTATGTTTATTGTTGGAGCTGCTGGGTCATTCCCTCTGACTGGTGGCTTGTACAGGTGGGAGGTGTTTTTAGCTTTGAGTGAGTTCAGACAGGAGTGGTGACTTTGAACAAACTGAACTTAGAACCTCAGGTCTGCACAAAAAACACAATCAAACTATCTAATTTGTCTTGATTCTGTTTAAAAGATTGTGTTCCTATTATAATGAAAAGCATTTGGTTTCAGAGTTATGGGTTAGGTAGCAGATTAATGTTGTATGTGACTTTAGAGGAGTAGAGGGGAACTGATCCCCTTGATTATTTCCTCTAAAAGGTCAAAACAAGTCTTCATGCTTCTAGTGTGGAACAGCAAGATCCACATCAAAATGCTCAGCAGTGGGTTGGAGTCATTTGAGTAATAGGATTTTTTCCCCCTCCTGAAGTTTCCATCCTTGCAATGAGAAAAAAAAATGAACAAAGCATTGACAATGTGCCCAAGTAATAATACAAGTTTTTAGTTAATTTCCTGTTCTGAACAGACAAATAGGATGATTTTGTTGTTTAAAACTCAAAAACTTTTTCTTTAAAATAATGTCATACTGACATTCTTTTTGATGATGCCACTATCTAAGATTCATGCATCTTGTACCCATTTTGTTGTGTCAAACTGGATCCAAACTGACACTGTGTGAGAGGTAATGAAGGTTAAAGAGAGACAGACAACCATAGAAACAGCTCATTTAGAATTTACAGTTAAAATTAACAGTGCAAGCATGCAAACTTCACAGTCATTCAGCAGGTTTGACATCAGAACTTTGTTTTTCTTTTTTCTATGTCTGTGAGGGAACAGCACATTGCCATTCATGCAGTTTTAATGGTACAGATATTTGAAGTTGCATTTGTGTGTTTGACAAAAGATCAAAGTCACAGTAGAAGCTTGTCATAAATTATTCACTGAGCTTTGTTCTGCTGTTACACCTCAGCTGTCTAAACTAATGTCTTTCTAAAAAGTTTGTATTTGCAGCACAGAATTTTCAACTCACAGAGCAACACAGGTTCCATCAGCCTTAACTGGTTGTTAAAGGATGGTCAGAACATTAACAAGCTGACAGTCAGCATTTTATTAAATGTTGAAAATGTGTTAAATTTTCATTCAGTAACAGATATTTTAGTTGAAAAATATTCTTGTAACCATTCTTAATTATTGCTGGCATTTTTATTTATATTTTTTAAATACACTATTGAGCTTACTTTTATTTGATGTCATCACTGATAATTTCTCAAATCACTAATCATACTGCTCTTCTCAAAACTTATTAATGTACATAGATCTGCAAGAGCTTCTAGGAAAACAAAGGTCCATCCATCCATCATCCATCCGTCCGTCCGTCCGTCCGTCCGTCCGTCCGTCCATCCATCCGTCCATCCATCCATCCATCCATCCATCCATCCATCCAGCCAGCCAGCTCCGTAAATTTCTGATTCACTATCAATAAGTCAATCCAGCTGCTTTGATCTTCAGGTAAAGGTTAAACACTTTCAGTTACTGTGAACATTTTCTCTAAAACAAGCTGCCTGCTGACCTGAGGTTTGTTATAGCCACATTAAAACCAAACTTAAAGCTTTTCTACCTTCACTGGCTTTTGGATACTTGGTATCTTTGTGTATTAATGTGTAATTTTCCTTTATGCTTATATATGTGGGAGTTACGTTGCAGTGTTACAGTGGGTGAATGAAAATTTGTATTTCATCTTTGCTCTCATTTATTGTTCTATCGTGTTGACTATGCTGCTTGTTTTTCACGACCCAATGTTTTTTGCATTTACATAAATGATATAATTCAGTGTAAAACGTATTGTGTAACGATGAGCGTTGTTTAAATCAAATTCTCACTCTGAGGTTTTCTGCAGTGATTAATGAGAGATGGACACAGAATCACAGCTGGGCCCAGAACACATTTGGATCTAAAATGAACTGGGTGGTAATAAGCTGTCCAGCAGCATCACTGTCTGGTAAATTAAGGGACAAGCAGCATCAGATACATCACCTTCTCAACCAGATGATTCCACAGAGAGAAGTGGATATTGCATTTCCATAAAAATACATATTTTTCTACAACAAATGCCTTTTTTCACAATTGGTCTGTACACTGTGAGTGTCCAGGGGACAAAAGGCTTTTAGTCTCTTGCCAAAACCTTACACTTTGAAGGCAGTTTGGCTTTAAGGGCTTTAATGTTATGATTAAAAAAATTCCATCAATGACCTCCCCATGACAACTCACGTAATATCCCAAATAGCTTTGCATATATGTTTAAACTTTCCTGGTTTTAACACTGAGTTATCTGTGAAAAACAAGGCTCCATATGTTTGCAGTTGACACTACCATTGTGGAACCTACTTTAAAAGCTATTACAGTAACACCCATCACTCATCATGGTAACAAATGGACCCTGAACTTGGTGAAAATTAAGAATTGTGTAGCCTTGGGCTTGAAAACATTTGTAATTGACATGCATTCAACTGGTGTAGTCAGTACATAAAATATGACGCCATTTGACAATGAACTATAAATCAGTCATTCATACCAAGAGCTACCCATTTTCCTGTATATTCATAAAATACTGTTTAAACCTGTGATATCAGGGACATCGGAAGCTGTCTTTATTTGTTTTGCAACAGTAATGGACCACAGAAAAGACCAGCTGAGGGGTCAGCAACTTGGATCTTGGTAAGGCAAAATGCTGATAAATTCTTCACCAGCTGCATGATTAAACAAAAAGATTTGCAGCAGCTGCTCCTGCTCTTTCTGCCATCGACCCATTCCATTCGTTATTTGGTTTTCATCATTTCACAGGCCACCTGCTCTGATCTTACACCAGGAACAGATCGATTTTAAAGAATTTAATATTGGCAACAAAATAGGAATCTATTTCAGAGGGCATGTTGAAGTTAATGCACCTGTATTGTGAGTGGAAATGAACACAATACTTTTAGCTTTTCATGTCAATAAAAACATCTTTATTGAGCAATAAATGTGTCAGTGATTTTTGCACAGGTGGCGAATTGTGCTCAGTTGTTATAAAATATATGTTTCTGTGTTATCACATTCAGATAAGCCACCAACCAATAAGAAGCTGTTGATGTTTGTTGGATGTCACAGGAGTAAAACGCAACTTTACACACAGCAGTAACAAAAGCTGGATCAGCACTGCTTGCTGAGCAATTTTCTGACCTTTTGGCACAGACAAAGAACAGCCATGGCTGTTAGTTCCACTTATTACTGAGGTGAGTACCTAACAGCACCTGCTTCATGGGTTATTGGCACCCTGAAAGACAACAGAGCAGAAGTGACTGCGAGTGAGTTTAGACAGAGAGGAAGGCAATGACTCGAGACGTTGATTTGCCAACAAAATCCCAGTGCAATAGGTGAAAAAAGCCTGACAGGACCTATATGAGGCTAGACAGACATTCTCCTACTCCTTTGGTGTGATAATTACAAATAATCCCTTAGTCATGACAATTGCCTGGTTATGTAAACATATTCTGAAATCTAACAAATCTCAAGTAGGTTTGCAATATTCTGGAATTATAAAAGACATATAAGCAAATAAATGTCAAAATTCTAATCTTATAGAGGTTCATAAAACCAAATCTTATTTTAAACTCATTAAATAGCTCACACAGACGCTCATATTGGTTTTGCCTGGGTCTGTGTGTGTGTGTGTTTCTATCTGTACCACAAAATATCTCATGAATCACTAAACAGATTTTAATGAAACTTTCAGAAAGTAATCGTTAGGTTGACATCTTCAACTGAATAACCTTTGGAGTCAACCTAATTCAAGATGGCTGCCACAGCTAATCAACATTAACATACACAAAAAAGACTAAAACCTTAACAGAACTGTTACAGTCAAAAAAAATTTTTTAGCAAAATAGCTCATGAACCACTGGATGGGTTTTAATTAAACTCTAATAAAATAGAACATACATCTACACCTGATTTAAAACCTTTAGGAGGTAATACAATACAAAACTGAAACATAGCTAATCAACCTCAGCTAACACAAAAATGGCTATAACTCAGTCACCTGAACACATGCTTCAAGCAATATTGCTTGAGCTCAAGCATAACATCATTTACAAGGTTTGTCCATAATGGCTTCAACTCCAATTTTATCAAATGATGATTTTAGCTCAAAACTTTGACATGAATGATGGCGGTTGATATGCATTCCTTTAAAGGTTTTTAATTGTTTCTGTAGAATTGACCTGTTTGTAAGTAGACCTACAAAACTAAACAAAACTGAACTGTTCAATAATACACATAATTTGTTTTTAATATGTTTTAGTTTAAATCTTCACAGGCAACTATGTACCATCACAGTCACTGCAATGAACTTGTGGTCTACATTTGATGAGTCACTGCATCTCTGCCAGATGTGAGGCCTACTTCAGTGATAAACACAGGAAAATCAAAACAAATAAACACATCAAGCACAAGCCCTCAAATAAACAATCATCCACTTCAGCATCTTTGTGTAATTGGAGCTGAGGTTTAGCTCTCAGAAGAACATGAAGCAGAGTTTGATACAGCTACTGAATCATAAACATCAATATTAAGAGATCATTAGGCACAGTGTAACTTTATCATTCAGGAATGGTACCTGTTTTAGACAGCTAGCTGATTATCATAATCAGAAAACTTGCTGGCTACTGAACTGAGTAAGGTTTATTTGTGAACTTTTCCACTTTGCTAACTTCTAAGAGGCTCATGAGTCTAGATAGGTATTATTAATTTTAATGCCTTCATGTTGGAAGGCTCCCTGGTTTTGATCACAGTAGTCTTTCTCTTTATTTCTGCTAAAACAATGCTCTTGCACATTTTTTTTTCATTTTTTTCAAGAATACTCCAGGATGTCCATATTCAATGTTTATATAAAATCTGATCCGTGTTACAGTCCAGTGAATGAAAGCAATCTCCATAAAATATGGTGGGTGGATCACCATGGAGATGTTTTTATGGTGTGAAATCCTTCACATTAAAATAACTATGGGAAGCAGAACTCTTGAGGTCATTCCACTGAAGCAGTAATCAGGCATTTAATCAGGAAAAACACAGTAAGATAAGAGAAGAGTGGTGAGGACACACAAGAAGTTAATTCTGTGGCACATGTGTGTTCAACAACTGTGCAAAGAAAGTTGAACCTTCCTCACCCAATGACTAATTAGGAGTAAAGACAGATTGTTGCAGTTTCCACTCCACTGTTAATTTACTACTCTCTCAAGACTCACTTCATCATTCCAGCTCTTTTCTGTTTCTTTACATTTAAAAACTAACTTTTTTATGAAGAACTTGAAATCATAGGAGAGCTTCAGAACATCAAGCTCTTCAATTTATTGCAACATCTGTCTGTTTCCATAATGAGGGTGGTTACTTTAATTGCAGAATGATTAAAAATATGTTCTCTAAGAGTTGTACAGATACAGGACTAGCTGATGTCTCTTTCTCAGACACTTTGCTTAGGGGCAGAGGTTCATTATGGCCTGACATAGCAATGCAAGGGAAGGCAGTGTATTGCATTGCATTGCATTGCCTCCCATGCAATGCATGGAGGCACCCCTTATTCTACACCTCTAAACTGGACTCTTTATTATATATTTTGCGTCATAGTTTTGTCTCAAGTAGCCCCAGATGGCAGAGTGACCCCTCCAGATTGTATTTTTTCCATTCATTTTTGTCCCACATCTTTATTTCTGATGTTGGTTTGAGGGATGTTTTTAACTCGTCATGTCTCCGACATTAAGCAATGTAGAAATGGGAAATTTTAAAGTAATGGAAACCAATGTCTCCTTTCACTCACGGTTCAAGAATTTTTTATAAAGCCTTATGGTTTTGGTACAGAGACTGTTTGTTCAGCATGTACTTCTGATTTTTTTCAGCAGTCTCTTTCTCATTGAAATACATTGGAACTCCAGAAACACTGTCAATTTCTTACTGCTGTTTGAAAGCTAACTACCACAGCATACTTCCACCTAGAAACACCATTCAAAGTTTAAACAAAACATAAGACATTCAACTATTACTGAATGATTCAGCTTTTTGATATCTTGTATTGTTTTTTTATAATCTCAGTTTGAAAAAAGGTGAAAATTTAGGGCTGACCCTTCTGTCGTGCTGCGTTGCCATGGTGATAGAATTTAGAACGTTCAGGTGTGACATCACGCAGAGCCTGTGTGGGTTTCTGTGTGTATTTTTAGCTCTTGTTCAACAGTATAGGCTTTGCTAAGTCATTCCCGGTAATGCTACTCATTCCTTGCTAATGCTAATTCTGCTAATTTCGGCCATTTTGTACTCCTTAAACTTTCTTTCAGCTTCAACTCAGTCATTTTTAAACATATGGAGCTGAAATTTGGTGTGGCAGTAGGTGAAACAGTTACCTATCGCATACTGAATGCTAAATAAAAATATCAAAATGACCTCACAAAGCTAATGAGGTCAAAATTCAGACCAAAATTTGGGTGTGCTATAACTTGACAACCGTGTAACGTAAGAAGGTGAAACTTCAAAGATGGACACCTCGTGTGTCATGGATCAGCCCTTTATGAAGCCTGTTTACAACTGATCAGCTTTTGGAGTAATCCTCATTCAGTATAAACACACAAAGTGATGCAGGCCCCTTCAAAGTTTCTCCAGGAACTTTCTAGTTCATTTCTGTTGTTCATTTGAGACTGATTGCTGAAAATGATGGCTGTTGTGATTTTGAACATTGGAGCTTTTCTGAATGAGTTCAACCAAACAATAAACTTTGATCAGTGTAAATATAATTATAATATAAAATAACTTGAAGGCTGATTGTTATCTCCATCACATGATATTGATCAGAATAATCATTAAACCTCCTTCATTGTGCCACTGACAGGTAAGCAAACCCGATAATCAACTCTGCAACATTATTAAGGGTTCCTCTTGGCCAAAATCATCAAACTGCTGCTTGGTTGTTTGTCAGTGTGTCTGTGGGGCCCCTGTGATGAGTGTCTGAGTGTGCACGATAAGGAAAATCTGAGAATCAGCCATCTGGATCTTAGAGATGTACTTTGGCAGCCATGCACTACTAATCACCCTCTGTAAACATACGGTAGTGTATATGTAAGCCATAATGACTCTGTTGCTACAGCCTGAGGATGGACGTGTACATTGTCCCTGTTTATCATACAGATGGCATGGTTGATAATAAGTTGTCAGATTTTGCCTGAGAGCTTTGGCTGTATAGGATAAACTCTCCCAAGCACTCAAAGTGTTGCTAAGACTATTCTCAGTGTTTTTCTTTTTAGTTTTACATAAAAAATTAAAAATTAAAAATTAAAATCTAGATATTTAATACAAATTTGATGGATAGAAAAAAGAGTCTGCTCTGTGTTTGTGTAATAATGTAATAGTTAAATATCCCTAGTTTTAAACCCCCAGAAGACACTACTTTTTTATTTTGGTAGATGAAAATTCTTGAACCTCCATTTTTCACCATTTTCATGTTTTTGCACAAATCAACTGCAGTAATCATTTATCACAATCTGTCTGTGGTTTTATGGATGGCTAGCCAGTGAAATGTGTCAAAAACAGCTCGTGAACTTGTCCTCCACAGTTTATTTATTGAAAGAAAGAAAAAAGAAATCCTGATACCTGTTTATGGTAATTTATGGTTTTTGCCCAACAACAACAATATATTTAGGTAATGGGAAATGTTAGAAATAAATAAAGCAACTAAAACTTCTCAGGTTTTAATAATTAGAGCATGTTAAGAAAAGGAATAAGCAAACTTTGAATTCCCCTCTGTGTGACATTGAGGTATAACAATCACCAAAATACAATCTTTTTAAAATGTAGCAAAAATGCACATTCAGACAAAAGTGTCCTGCTTGTGTTGCATTTCTGAGCTATCACAACATTGAAAAATGCTTTGTGCTGTTATGGTGCAAAGAGCAACACACCATAAGTAGATGGTGCAAAGATGAGATCAGTAATGGACAATCAGCACCTCTCTTCCCCTCCAGCATCAGTCTACTTTCCTGCAATAACAACGTGACAGCTTGTTATGGAGCTGGGAGTGGAGTTCAGAGGCAGCGAGGAACAAATATACAGAGACCCAGATGTAAGTAAACTGTGCTTACATTTTAGAAAGCATGGATGAATGCCTTTTTGAACTTTAATCTCTATTTCATCCCTCAGAGACTTACTTAGTTCTCTGTCACCATGATGCCATGCTAGTGAACAACTATGGTATTGTTTGGTCTTACATATCTTAAATGAAAGATGAACTTTTGTGTTCTAAATCTTATATTTAACATTTATTATGTTTTTTTAAAAGATATTCATTGTATTACACTCTGTCATTTGCTAATATATTTCCTTTTTTCCTTAATGTGAGTGAGAGTGATGAACTGAAAGTTCTAATAATGTGAAAATGGCTTAGAATATATAAAAATATTGACACATGGCTCAAGTCAAACCTTGAGGGAACGGTTGAATAGAAGTCATTACTTGCATAATTACATACGCTAATTGTCTTTCAAAGTCCCTCTTTTCCTGTCATCAGTAATGTCAACAGTGAGTGATGGGCTGATTACACACATCATTAGTAATTACTTTCACTTGCCAAATGCTCTGCACTGCGCACATTTTCTGCTTCCACTACAGTAAAATGTCCATAAATTTTGAAGCAAAGTCATAAAACCAAAGAACTCATCAGCTAAAAAAAGAGAAAATCTAAAAATGATCAGAAAATGTGATTCTAAATCAGTTTTAAAAGGTAATTCAGAAATAATGAGATCATTAGTAAATATTAAAAATTTAAAGACCTAGCATTCCTTGATTGCATATCACCTGCTGCCTTTCATGCCAAAGTTTAACTCTAAGGTCATCATATGAGTTCTAGCTTTTTTGGTGAATGTTGTAAAATGCCCTGTAAAATTATGAGGAGTCAGTGTATATGTGTTGTGAGTGACTTTCAGATACATTAACTCTTAGCTTGATATCTGTAAAACTGACTGAGTTCTGGCCATCTTTATGTTGGCTAATGTTAATTAGCTGTGGCAGCCATCTTGAATTGAACTGATTGCAAAATTTAATCATCAGTAGATGTACAGCCAATGAGTCCTTTCTGGAAATGACATTAAAATCCATCCAGGGGGTTATGAGATATTATTTTGCTAACAGACAAACAGGAGTTACTCCAACAGTTAATTTTAAACAAAAGACTTGTGCAACTATTGTTAACGCTCAGAAACTATGTTGGAGATGAGTCTCAGTTACTAACACAGCAGAATTTAGCTCAATATTTGTAAAATTGACTGAATTAAGACATTTTTGTGCTGGCTAAGGTTGTCTGGCTGTGGCAGCCATCTTGAATCAGGCTGACTCTAAAGGTTAACCAGTTGTAAATGCACATTCAATGATTTTTTTTCTTTTATTAATATTCTGGCCATACTTTGATGAAAACTTACTCTTTTCAGATGTATCTAATCAAAGTCTGTCTTTAAACTAGCACGTATAATGAGCTACAGTATGTATCTCACACTCAGTGTTTTCTATAAAAAGCAGTAGAGTGTAACAATAAGTGAATATTATGTCAAAACCATTTTCAAAAGCCGTTTGATTAGATTATCTAAACTGAATGAAATTGATGATGTTCATAGCTGGTCTTGATGATTAGAGCCAATCAACTGAAAGTAGTGTTTAAACTCTTTCCAGTATGCAAATAGAAGTGATTAATAAAGCAGGAAGAAACAACAGAAATACGATTTGCTATTTTTCACTGTCTGCTTGGTTCTGCATATATGTCCTCTCAAATGACAACACTATCAGTCACTGGTATTGGTTAATAGAGCTCATTTATCAAACAGTCAAAAGTTAAAACTAAAAAACATACATAACAATAACAAGGCAATACTTATTGTTTTTTCAGAGACCAGACTCAGAATATCACTGTTGTATGAAGCTGAGCAAAAGTTTTGTCATTTGGAATAATTTAACTTTGTTCACTCTTAGTCTTTTTAACACTGCACATACTTTGGTGTCTTTAATATATTTTTTTATACTGTGTCTCTCATATGTTTAAATTTGCTTAGTGTAATAAGACAATAAAACAGAGTATATAGAGAGTAATATGTATTTTTATCATTAATATGGAAGATTAAGATGTCCTTGTTGACATAAAATAAATTTTGAACAAACAATGGGTTGTTTACTCTGTGATAACATCAGATAATCTAATTAAATCCTGATTTATGCATTAAGTTGCTTTTTAGTGACAGGTGATGATTAAAGAAGGAGCTTACTCTTCAAAAGTATTAAAACAAGACAACATCAACAGTCCCCTCGTGCTTCAGAGTGAAATATGGATCAGCAAGCCTAATTTTCATCCCTTCATAGCAAAACATTTGCTGTGAATGTGAGAGACAGGTTAGGAAACATAGGACATAAACAGTCTCAGCTGGGAATAATAAGAAAAACAAAAAGTGGCATTTTACTTATTAAAGTCTTTAAACTCCAATTAAGGTGTCTAATTATCTAATCCTACCAGGGAAAGATTAATGAAGCTGCTTAGCTCCCATCTGCTGCTGACACCAATGTGTTTAAGTGTGTACACACAGCTTTGTGTGTGATTACTTTATAATGTTTGCTATCAGAGATACACAGCCTGGTATAACTTAGAAAAAAAACTGCACACCTTGTTAAATCCATGTACACACATGAATAACAACAAGCTTATTGTTTGTTGACAGTCGTAAGAGTTAAAGCTCATTTTACATTTTCTGTCAGACCTGCTTGCTTGTTTATCAAAGGGATGAGTATTCCCCCAGAAACAGCCACATTTACTTCAGTTAAAAAACTGAAGATTCAGCCAAGAAACAGCAGAAATAACTCCCACTGTTTCTTTTATGTAACATTGAGCTGACTAAATCACACACTTAGTTCAACTTAAGTCATTTTTTCTCAAATCACAATCAATCAATCAATCAAACTATATTTATAAAGAACCTTTCATGTATTGGAATGTACCACTAAGTGCTTTACAGCAAATAAAACAAACAAAATGCAACAAACAAAATTTGCACAAAAATGGTGCATGCAAAATAATTTAACACTGCCACACATTGTAAAAGATTAAACGATGGTGGCTGCAGCTTGAAGGAACTGAGGAAATGTAATCTTATCACTGAGGACACACCAGAGGTACTGTAGGTACATGAATTCTAAAATTTAAAGATTAGTAAAAGCAAGACATATTAAAAGAGAAAGAAAGAAAATTAAATAGATGGACATCAAAACAAAAGTCATTATTGTTTTCTTAAATATAAAAGTAAGTGAGACTGAGTGAAATAAGTGATTAAAATAAACTTACTTAGTAATAACTTAGTAATAGAATTACTTAGTAATAAAATTACTCATAATTTAAATAGGAGTCAAACTAAAAGCATGATAAAAAACTAAAAGCATGATAAAGCTATCAAATAAAACAATCATAAGACTTGGTAAGAACTTGTGAAATTAATTCAACTGAAAACCAGACTGAACAGGGAAGTTTTGAGTTTTCTTTTCAAAACGTCATCACTCTCAGCTGATCTCAGGTCCTCAGGAAGGCTGTTCCACAGGCGAGGGCCGTGAGAAGAAAATCATTGTAAGCTTTAGTTCTAAATTAAGGTAAAATCAGAAGACCTGAGATATCTGGTGGGCTCATAAGGTAAAAAAAAATCTGACAAATATAGGACTAAGACCCTAAAATCAATTCTGAAACACACAGGTAGTCAATGCATAGACTTTTTAGAGGTCTGATGTGAGCTCTCTTTCTAGTCTTTGTCAGCATTTGTGAAGCTGAATTTTAAGCAGCTGCAGATGAAATTTATTCTTCTTAGGAAGACCACAAAGTAGAGTTTAACAGCAGGCAATCCTGCAGGTTATAAAAACATGGACTATAATTTCTGCATTGGACTAAGAGACAAACGAACAACATGGCAATGCTTTTTTTATTCTATGTATTCCAAATGATGCTGCCTAAACCTAACCAAAAAGAAATGTTATGACACTGAATATGTGAACTATAACTAACATTTTTCTAGCATGAACCCAACCAACTGGTTTTTGCATCTTCAAAAATATTTTTTGTTGGTCTTTGTTTTTCAGTTGAGTAAAAAAATCTGGATCCACCTTGACAAGAAAAAAAATCACCTGATAGCTCAGGAGTTTGTGCCCATGATGACAAAGTTGCTTCTTAACTCTCATAGACATTGCCATCATGATAATGTTTGAGGTTGAGCAAAGTCAAGAATGGGCAAGGCTTCCCCTCCCCCACACACCCTCCCAGTCACCCTGCACACTCTCATACATGTGGAAACAATCAGCAGGAGAAAACACACTGACTCAGACACACCCCAACACTGATTGTGAGTCAGAGTTACAAGCAGAGCTGTAAAATCATGAGCTGGATTTGGGGACACAGTGTTGTCATTACTAAATTTATTTCACTCTTCCACTCACTATCATCTCCAATGGCTTCTGGCTTCTCTCTAAAGAAAAGAGATCAGCTTGGCAAGCAGTTTCCTGTCCAAAAAGTCTCTTGTTAAAAGTTTAAATAGAGCATTAAGCTGTGATGAGCTAAAGAACAGCCTTTAAATGAATCCATGTGAGCTGGGAAGTTTTGAGAACCAGCAGCACTAATATCGACATTAGTATAATTAAAAAGTGAGGGGTGAAGCAAGGGAATCATTCCCTTTCAAGGCAAACTGTTAATGTTGTTTGTGTTGTTGTCCCACCTTCATCTAATTACTCACCTTAGTTGGTCAATTTATGAAATTGCTGCTGGTAGAAGTTCACACTGGTTAATAATAAAAGCAATCTGCTAGGATCAAAGGTGCATTTATGTGCAACTCAGTCTCATTTTCAAGTTATTTTTAAAAGAGAGTAGTCGTTTGGTCTGCTGGTAGGGATGTTAAAATATCAGTGAAAATTACTCCATTTTTAAAAGACAATAATTTTGAGTCTGTCACTTATAAGTAAATACATCAGCTGTTTCATATGAAAAACTTTACATTAATCTTATAGTTCTTATAGTTTTAGTTTTCTTTACTATAAAATACACAAACAGCAGAAATGAAGCAACATGTTTATCCTAATATGGTTGCTTTTTTATTAATGCACAAAATAAATTTACAGAGTTTAAAAACTTTAAACTTATCATAGTTCATAACGGAACATTACACTGACTTTTATAATTTAAGGTTCTTGGAAATGAACACATCAGTGTAACTGACACCCTGTGGATACAGTGATTAATGCTTTTTTATTCTGATTGCACTAATGACAAAATAAGATCTTATCATGCATCTTTTCCACAGTTTTAACTTTGAAAGTTTATCTGATCTTTTTAAGAGTGCTGATGGAGGGTTTCAAAGCAAAGTGGATTGTGTAATTATGAACTCTTCCTCCTGTCTGTGATTGATTGAACCTTCCAGCAGTTTAAATTTAACAAGAAAGTTAGCATTTATTAAGATACAGAAAAAGGAAATGTGTTTAATTGAAAGGTTGAAGAATGCTGTGTCTGTTTAGTCTGTTGCTTACATACATACATAACCATCCATAATACTAGAATTAAAAGCATTAAAAACATAATAAAAGGCACAATAAAAAGAATAACAACTACCACAACAATCAAAACATTAATTCCTCCTGTTTCCCACCCTTCCTCCTCCCACCAATAGTAGCATTATAGAGTCTAATGGCCAAGTTGGCAGATGAGATAGAGGTTAGCAGATTAGAACCAGAGGCTGACCTGCCACACAATCTTTTTGTCAGATTGATGGTTAATGTGTCCTTAAATTAGAGGTTTGTAAGCAAAATTTGTGAATGGCTGCTAGGTACCACATGCATTTGTTTACCTACAGAAACAACCAAAGTGACTGAAATCATGTGAACAATGGTGACATCCATGGGAGAGCAGTTCATGATCAGGAAGTCCAATGTTTTTGATGTATTGATACAATTTTACACTCAGGTTTGTTGAGTGACAAATCCAGATAAGAATCCAGCAAATTCAGCTGAGTGTTTTGTTTACATTGAGTGTGGACCCACATTTCAGAATTGCAAATCTGTATATCTGGAAAACTAATGGACTAAACTCTTTCAAACTGCACCACTTAATATTCAGAACAACTTTTTTTATGTTTGATTTCATACTTTGCAATGAGTACCTTTAACGCTTATGTGAGACTCTTTAAAACTTGCATCAAATCAAAACAGTTTTCTGTCCTTTTTTACACATCTGTTATTTTAATCTTTATTAAAAACAACCACAACAACAACAAAAAACAAGATCACTTATGAAGGTATATTGTAAAATTGCAAGAAAATAAACTTTTCTTAGAAGAATTAAACTTTGTGTGTAATATCCCTCTAAGTGCCCAGTTTAGTGTTTTTCTAAGCAATTTTGCTAAGTTGTATTTAACAAAAATAGTTTTTATTAAAAAGTGAATTCAAACTTTATAAGATTTTTATAAAATGCTGTAGAGGACAGTGCTCATACATAACAATACACTTGACAATTATATTGTATTATAAACTATGTTTTGACACCATTTATGTCTGTCACCATGCTTTTATGAGCCAAAATAGGGAAGGGGATCTCTGTATTACCCCAGTTATGACTTCTGTGATCCTAAATATTTAACACATGGCATATAAAGGGAGGAGAGGTTCCTTTAAGAGGAAAATCTATTCTCCCTTGCTGACCCTTTAGCATGTGCTACATCTGTGAGTGTGGGGGTAAAATCAGCCCTCTGTGGCTGTAAATACTGGTGGGCTGGTTGGTTGGATAGTCTACAGCTCTGTGGTGACAGAATTGAAGTTATATGAGTCTCTCATAACAATGATTCCTGCACCTGGAGCTGCTTTCTCAGAGCTCTTCATGTCTGTTCTCTGGTTCAATGTTTGTTTTATTCTCTCTCACTCTCTGTTTTCTCCCTAACATCATGTACACTTTCATTCTTTGTAAAAAGAATAAGTCACTGCATCACAGCATTTCATACACTGCAAAACTGTCTCTTCTTTTTTTAGTTTCTCCCTTTATCTTCCCTTATGGTTCCCTTAGAGAGTATTAACCTTTAAAAGAAATCTGTTCTATTTTAGCTGTAATGGTGTGAGACATTCCCAGCCTTTTAATTTCCTGACATGAATGCTGATGACTGCAGTGAGCAGCTACTTTCCAGGCTACAGGAAAACAACTTTAATGCACTGCACATTTTCCAGAAATACACACCTGTCCTACAGCTTTTCCACATCCTATTGTCATTTGAAGCTGAAATTAAAAAGCGGTAGAAGCAGGTAATGAGGCTTTGCCAGGAACAGGAGGTAAGGTTAGATTACCTCAGTGGCCTGACTCATAACACCTGGGTACCAACACGGGCATAACGGCTGCTCAGAAAGTAGAGCTTTTTCTTAAATTTTCCATGCCAAGAAACAGAAACTGCCTTAGGATCACTGTGGGTTATAAGTTCAAAACTGAACTCATGGCAATACAGCTTCCTTAAAAGCCAATAAGTTGCAACTTGCTTATGACTGGAGAAAAGTCTTGGAATTAAATGTCTCCGTATGTTTCTAGACATAAAACAATAATTTATATATTTTTGTTAATTTCACTGGATTCACCAATAAAATAAAAAGACCATTGGTATTTCGATGAATAAAACCAAACAAATAAATGAAACAATAAAAATTTATGAAGGCTACAAATAAGAAAATAGGATTAAAATTGGATAAATAGACACAAATAACTAAATAAATAAAAGGGAGTCTAAAAAAGTAAGTCTTGGGTTTACTTTAGTACTTTAATACTTTAAAACAACAAGGCCTTTTAAGTTCAAGGCAGTTGCAGGAAAAAAAAAGACGCCTTATTTTTGGTGTTACTTCTTACATTGAATAGAGTCCTGCTGCTAACATGGATGTTAAGCTTCAAGAAGACAAGAAAGAAGATAATCCATTTTTGAATTATTCAGCCTAAATGTTCAGAAATGTTTTAAATGTGTGCAAACTATTAAAGATAGATGTTCTGAATTATCTCTGGTTCACATGAACACATAAATACAAAACCTGTGTCTGCTTACAGATAAGGCCCAGACTGACTCTGATTTTCATTAAGGTTGATGATGCAGGAGGTAAATAAATTACAGCTTTTAAGCTACATTAACAACATTTAATTCACAACATGTGAATGCTGTGCAGTTAAGGAAACAAGCAGAAACACATTTGTAAAATATAAATTTCCATTGCCAATGTATGGTGAAACAAAAATATTTTAAGCAACTAACAGATCAGCTTGCCTGATTATTAATTAAATGAAATGCATATATTTGAAACTGTGGACATCTATGTAAAGCCCTTAGTGCAGCTGACACCAACAAGCTGGTCTCATGCTGGCACATGAAACATGCCTTTCTGTAAACTGTATTACTTTGCAACTTTTGGTCTTCGGGCTAGTTAAAAAAAAAAAAAAAAACTCAATAAAATGTTGCTCTATTGATGGTGCAACAAAGAAAAGTTGGAGAAATCCCAAAGATTTATCTTCAGTGAAGCATGAATGTCTGCACCCATTACATCTATTCTTCAATAGTTGTTTTTGTGATTCTGGACCACAGACTGAAACTGTGTTTCCAATAGTCACGCCAATAACCCAACAAGAACAGCAGCATGTCACTCCAAATGTCAATGTAGACACAACAACAAGGACAGGCTCAAATGCACTGTGCTCAGAAGCTGCCAGAGGGATGTAAAGGAGGGACACAGACACAGAAAAGTGGAGACATCACTGGACTGGTGGAGACAGGGAGAACCAAGGGGAAACATCTGCAAACGAGTGGAGTCAGGGAGAAGCAGGGAGAGGATGGAGAGATGCTTGGCATGTTGGCATATTGTCTGTTGTTAACTTTGCAGTGATCTGCTGGCGTGCTTCCTGCTATATTTATCAAACAGTTGTACAGTATTGGAGTGCACAGCCATGAAACCATTCCAGTCAAGCTTAGTGGTGAATACAGAACATAAATACAACCATTTTTATTCACTTTAAATGTGTGTTTTTAATGAGCCAAATCTGATTTTTGAGTACTAAGTGTCAAATGCAATTTAAATTAATTGAAAATGTTTGTTACTTTTGTCTTTTATTTGTCAGAAAGAATAGTGTCTGTACTTAGCTGGCTTACGGTATACAGGATAAATTACTACAAGCTAATCATATATTACAAACACTTGTTTCAGTTATGAACAGTTTCAACAGAAGGAAAAAAAAACAGGTAAACTTTGGCTAGATGATCATTCCACTAGTTCAGTCTTAGAATTTCCAACATCAACTGGATGAATTGCCACAAAACTTTTATCTTCCTCAAAAGATGAGCATACTGATCTTAGTCAGAAGTTATTTTTTACCTCTGACAACACAATATATGTCACATTGTAGACTTCAGACAGAATTCAGCTCTACCCACAATATCATCACAAGAAAAAAAAAATCACAATTTGCTAACAAATCAGTTATTACCCTAAACTTTACAGTTTTTCAACTGTTAGGTTATTAAAACCTAACAGTTGAGTCAGCCTTCACACTAGTTTTCTATTTTTTTCTGTATGTTTTTTTTTGTAATTTAACTACTTCTGCACACTTTGTGTTATTTTAACCATTTGTTTATCAAAATGTTCAGGTCTTTTGCTACTTTTAGTTATTCCATAACCTCTTTATTAAAAAGCATGTTCCAGCTGAGCTCTGCTGGACAGCCCTAAATTACACAACTTATTGAGCTAAACGGCATTCATATCAGAGTGTGCTTTAGTGCAAGACAGAGCTGTATGACATCTTGTAATTGAAGCAAATCTACCACTGAACTGAATCCATTTTCTATCAGTTAGTTGTTTTATGTATTTATGTCAAATATATCATAACTAATATGTTTTGCATTTTAACACAAAATGCTTGAACTCCTCAGTTTTTGATCTTCAAGTATATTGTATATATTTAGTTACATTCTGAAAAGTTGTTGCAAATCAACTCAATGTTTAATGTTTATAAAGTTTTGATTACTTTGTTTGTTTTCATTGCACCAATAAGAAATAATTGCAAGTAACCTAAATACACTACATAAAGGTATCCAGCCAACAAACCAGAAACAGTCAAAACCAGCACCCCTAAACTATTTTCCTCCCTGCTTTTATCATGAGCAGGAATGCAATTGTGATAATAATGTCACAGATAACTTCTTAAGAAAGGGCAGTAAGTTGGAAAGAAATGTCAACACTGAAATGCTCTCTACATTAAAAAAAAATATATAGTACAAATTCTGTGTCAGGTGAAAAAAGATTTTCCTGCTCCTCCGTTTTTATCCAACCAAAGTGACACACACCATTAAAAGAAAGTCAGACCCCTGAATTAGAGCTTGATTCTTGCCAGACAGAGAAGTAAGATAGTAAATGGAAAATGCACCAAATAGACAGAACAACAAAACGGAGATGAGACAGGGAGAGGAAAGAGAGGACAGATTTAATCACAATGTGTTTTACTACCAGGTGGTGCTAAAACAAGCAGTGATGGGATATACACTGCTCACAAAATTAAAGGGAACACTAAAATAACACATCCTAGATCTCAATTAAATATTCTCATGTGCTAAATTGGATTCAGGTCTGGGGAATGGGCAGGCCAGTCCATAACATCAATGCCCTCATCATGCAGGAACTGCTGACACA
>JAOXNZ010000012.1:21472998-21483555 GCA_028566095.1 Kryptolebias brasiliensis | reverse complement strand
ACTTGCGACCTGTCCAGGGTGTCCCCCGCCTCTTGCACAGTGACTGCTGGAGATAGGCACCGGCTCCCCGCGACCCGCAATGGAAAAATCGGGTGAAGAAAATGGATGGATGGATGGAAGTTGTCATGATCTTCTTATTTCCTTTGATCAAAATACAAGATCCCTCTGCACAAACCCTCCTACATGGTTTGTCTTCTGAGCTGTTTTATGTATAAAATTATGTGTTTGTTAAAAAATACTCTTAAACTGCAAAAATAATGGGCTGATAATAAATGCAGCCAAATAATTGGGAACAGTTCCATTTTTTTTACCCATTTTCATGTCACTGTAGGTGATTATCCACTTCCTAATATTTTACCTGTAAAATTTGCACTTAAATGCACCTTACTGTGAGGGTTAAACTGTCAGGAGAAGAGGAAATATCAGCTTATTTTTAGATGGTTGAAGTCTGGTGTCCTTGGTGCAACTTCTATTGATTCATGGGGGGCACTTGACTTTTATGAGAACAGTTATCTGAAAGATGTGGCCTTTATCAATGAAGCTCACAATACCTTGATAAGATTTAAGAGCAGTAGAGGCATTCTGATGCCTCCAGACAAATGATAAGCTTTCTAGTAAATCCTTCACAGAATCTGTCAAAGGATCTGCTCTCTAACATAAAAAACACTTGAACTTTAAACAGTGCTTGTGTTTCTAGATTCAGATAAACAATAATAAAAAAGAAAAGGAACTTTTGTTATTTTTAGTATGAACAGATAATCATAATGCCAACAAGAGTGAGCATGATTGAAAGCGTTTTGTTTGGACCACAGATCTACTAGCTGCATTCCCCGTCAGACGGTTGTGGCCCCGACTCCTGGGCAGAGTTAACAGATATCTTCAGGGCCCGGTTCACGCCTCCAGGAAGTGATGTCATAGCAACGAACTAAGGGGGCGTTCCTATTCCAATGAACCCCTGTTACTCTGGTATGTAGGATCAATGGTCTGTTGGTTGATGTAGGCGTGTAACTTAATCATACAAAAAGTACCAACAATACTACAAATTAACCATGAAACATAAAAGATAAATAAAACATAATCAGGAAAAGATAAAAAATATGTTTCATTTTAATTAAACTTTTAGAAATTAATTATTGAGTTGATATCTGCAAGTGATTAGCTTCCAGTTCCAGATAACCATCACAGTAAAGCAATCTTAGCAAACAAAAATGGTTATAATTCAATTATTTTGACAGATACTGAGCTAAAATTTGGTGTGGTGGTAGTAGCTGAGAGTCTTCCCCATCATACTCCAGGTGCTAACTGATCACATGAGATCTGTGTTTAAAACTTTGCAGGTAATAATTGAAATCAATTCTGTCTGTTTGCAAAATATCTTATGAATCACTGGATGGATTGTAATGAAATTTTCAGAAAGTAATCATTGACTGCTCATCTGCAACTGATTTTTTTATGGAGTCAGTCTAATTTAATATGGCCACCACAGCTGAGAACACTAGCCTACACAAAAATAGCTATAACTCAGATACATTTTACAACTTCTGGTCTAAAATTTGATGTGGTAGTAGCTGACAATTCTTCACAACACATACTCTGAGCATGACATCTTGCAATATTGGCATCTCACCTGCCATGAAAGATGACAGGTGAGATGCCTTCCTTCAAGGAATGCTAGGCCTTTAACTTCATTCATAAATCAACTGACTGCCTGTCAGGGTTTATACCCCTGAAATTTCAGGGATATTAACCCTAAAAAACAGCTGAATTGAAGCTCCAAGCCTTGTCACAGCCTTGCAGGACTCAGAAAGACAGCAAGACTACAGACAGCTTTCCTCAAAGCCCCATAAGATCTGTTTTTCCATTCCACCTGATCTGAATGTCAAATCCGTAACAAGGTTGGCTGTCCATCATGCTCTGTCATCTGCTGTCATCAGACTCAGGAAGATAGCAGCCAGGTAGCTATAGGTAGTTCTTATCTTGCTGAGCCACGTTTGGGCCCTGGTCGACACCCATCATTCTCCCCACCTCTACAGGCAAACTGAGTCCTATCAATACACACATCACTGGGCCGGTCACTGACATTCATCATTTCAGCAGTCAGACATTTTAAAGTTTGTAGAGTTTCAGCTGAAGTATGACTTACTGCGTTCAAACATAAAATCGCGGACTACAACTTTTAAATGTGTGTCAGACTATGCAGAAAGGTATTTTACTGAGATTATTTTGCTAAATTTTCAACAGCTTTGTTCAATATATATTTGCTAATAATCCAATAGCAATGAAACAAGATTTTTCTGTGTTTAAAATAATGGCTGAACATTTCTCTATAAATTATTAAAAGTATATGACTCCTAACTATTTTTGCTTGAGTAAATACTGTAACACTTAATTTGCTTTTAATAATTTTTATATCATTTTCACGGATGCTTTTGTATTTGCTGTTATTTCCCTTTTTAATGTAAGCGTGACTCACTCAACATGCAGTTTGCCTCATAATTTTTTAGCCCATGTCTGTGTGTATGTGTGTCTGTAGCTTCAGCAAAATGTCTCGTGAACCAGTGGACAAAGTTTATTGAAACTCTCAGAAAGTAATCATTGGATGTAGATCTATAACTGATTAACTTTTTGAGTCATTTTCATTCAAGACAACCACCACAGCCAACTGTTATTAGGAAACACATAAATGGCTAATACTCAGTCAGTTTTACAGATATTGATCTAAACATTTGGTGTGGTAGCAGCGCAGACAGATCTCCAACATATATCCTGAGCACTAACAAATTGCACAAGATCTTTGTTTGTTTTGTCATTACCTATTTAAAGTCAACTCTCTATGTCTATTAGCAAAATATGTCAAGAACCACTCAAAGAATTTTATTGAAATTTTCAGCAAACAGTCAATGTATATATCTTCATGAGTAAATAACATTTGGAGACAACCCAATTAAAGCCACCACAACCAATTGACTTTAGGAAACACAAAATTAGCCATAACAGTCAGTTTAACAAATACCGAGGTAAAG
Source organism: Kryptolebias brasiliensis (assembly GCA_028566095.1). Lineage (NCBI taxonomy): Eukaryota > Metazoa > Chordata > Actinopteri > Cyprinodontiformes > Rivulidae > Kryptolebias > Kryptolebias brasiliensis. The sequence continues at coordinate 21,480,532 of JAOXNZ010000012.1, read as the reverse complement.
CATAACATTGTAGTAGCTGAGACTTATTCAGAAATCTTACTCTAAGCTCTACACATTATGCAACTTCTTTGCTTACAACTGTTAAATCAGCAACTGGCATCGACCTTGTTGTTCTGTTAGAAAAATATCTCATGAACCACTAGACAGATTTTGATAAAATAATTTTAATAAATATTTTTTTTAAGTTAATCAGTTTTATGGATATTGAGCATATTTTGGTGTGATATTTGAGAGTCATCTCTCAAAGGTGCACAATATTGCATGAGACTGTCCATAACATCTCTTACAAGGTTTGAGTAGAATGGCTATAACGCTCTCTTCTCAGCATAAGATGATCTTAGTCTAAAACTGTGTCGTGAAAGGCGGCAGGTGACATGCATTCCTTCATGGAATGCTAGGCCTTTAATATTTATCCTGTTTCCACCTCAACCCTCCCCTGTTGACTCTGTGCTTTTGAGACTCCACTGATGATTAATCAAGCCACACGTGAATGTGGTTACGGCTAATGGAAGGTCGGCTAACGAAGAAACAGTTTGGGTCTGCATATTTAGACAGGCTCAATCAATCTGTCATGTTCCACAGATGTGTGAAAGTAATGAATATGAATCGGTGCTCCAGAATGAATGAGTTCTCAGCCTTTATACTGGCACAATACCCTCAGGATGTCACCTGCAATGATCCATTTTACAGCCCTCCTCACTCCTGCATACTAAACAGTGCTAACTGGGTGTTTGAGTCTGATGCATGTCATGATGCATTTGTGAAGGTTTCACTCCATATTGACAGGGTCATGAAAATGTGAGTTAATGGTGATTAGAATAGATATATAAAACCTAAAGGCCAACAGTATCTATAGACAACTACAATTTAGGCCACACAATTATGTCACACACAGAGACCAGCTGGTTGTGACTTCAAAATGATTGGCTTAATTTTAAAGGGCACAAGTTAGACAGAATGGACATGGTGCTAATGTCTAAATCACTGCAGCCACTAGGAGTCATAACAGACATGATGAGGGTCTGCAGCAATATTAGGCTCTGATTAATACATGAGTTGTATTTTATAGCCTGACTTTGGGGTTTGAATGGTTGTTATAAATGCTTATAAATACAAGCACCCAAACTTACACAGAAAATAGGATCAGGTTCAACTTACAGCCTCATAATTGGAGTATTATTTTTTGTCTTAACTGCTAAAGAGAACACAAAGAAACTCATTAATTTTAAAGTTCTTTGAAAAAACATAGTCTTGCTATGCATGTAAATGATTGTTTTTCTTTTCCATTCAAATAACTCACTCATTTAAAGCAGTAATATTTGAAGGAATGTATTGTATCCATCACCTTGCTTGCCAAAGTTTTAAACAATGATGTAATATGATCTGTTAGTCTTCAGAATATGTGCTGAGGAGGACTCTCAGCTACAATCACACCAAAGTTTATCTCAAGATTATTAGAATACTGAGTTATAGCCATTTTTGTGTTCACCAAGTTCCATTAACTGCTAAACCAGGGTCTTTTTATCAACACAAAGCAGGAGTTAAAGAAAGTACTGGGGTATAAATTTTTGCCCTACAAAGAGCCATGTTAGGGAGGTTTAAATGAGATAACATGTAAACTTTGGGATGGGACTTTAAGGTAAGAAGGGGTTGGTAAACAATTCTGATTAGTCAAGAATTGCTAGTATAATATTCATGTCTTTAGGAATCATTCATTTAAATTTTTTTCCATACCATAACTTGTAAATTATACACACAGTATATTATAACAACTTTTCAAGACAGTAGGTGCCTATAAAAAGAAAAAAGTTCTTACTTTTTCTTTCTTATTGTAAAAAAATCTTGTGGTGATGGACACCAAAACAGACGTTTCCCAAACCCCACCTCTACAAATTTGGTAACATTTAAAAGTCTGAAATGTCCTCTTTAGAGTACAAAAAGAGTTAGGTCAGTGGTATGAAAGTGGTGGGAGATATTCCAGTTTGCAAATGTCCACCACCAAAAACAAATTTGAACTACAAGTATTCAGGAGTATATGGTAAAATAATCTTTTAGCTCCTTGAAAAAAACATGGGGTGTTTAAGTACTGAGTGCTCTTAGTTGAAAAACATCTAAGTGCTTTAATGTTAGTCTCATCCATTAACACCTAACAAAATAAAACCAAATTGGCTCTTTGTAGCAAAGACACACCTGAAGACAAAGTTCTCAGGTCCAACTGCATTGGATTTCTCAACTGAAATGAACCATATGATCACAGGGTTTACATAAAGACCACAAAGAACAGCACAATAGCCTTTTTTTTTGCTCTTAGGACAGTGTGGCTCAGGTAGTGGGACAGGATATGGAGCCTCAGTACAGCCAGTAAAATTGATTATTCTCTGCTCTGGAAAGAGCTTGCGGTGAGACATTTGATAAAGGTGGTTCTTGGTTTGTAATAGTGACATGGAGCAGAGGGCCAAATATTGATACTTTCTGGTACACAATCAGAAATGGCCGGAGGACGTGGTAAGAGAAAGTCTACATGAACAATAAAGGTTAACTTCTGTGTACTGATTCACACTCTCAAAATTGTTTTTATAAGCACAAAATAATTTAGCCATTTTTATACAATTTTCCTTTAAAAGGTTTTACTACCTTAATGAGTCAATAAAACACAAAAACAAGGCTTTGTTACGACAAATGTTTTTTTGTTTGTTTTGTTTTTCAAGATTTCTAGATGTATCACTGAACACAAACCACACATATTTCCCCACAGAGTCTTTCTGCTCCAGTGTCACAATGTTTTCAGATGGAGGGGAGACATGTGCACCTTCCAACGCCCTATAGCTGCCAAGGATGCTTTGCACAAGGCAGCCTGCCAGTTATCCATTCTATCATATTTCCACATGATTAACAGTCAGGTGAATTTGACATCAGCAGGGATTTTTTTTGTTTTGTTTCATCTTTAGCAGCATGTGAGAATAAAAATCTGTCAATTGCAATAAGGAAACAACAAAGGATATTGAGAAGATACTGAAGTGATAAAAGCTGTGTGTGTGGGGGGGGGGACACTCCTCATGTGAGCAAAATGGATTTAAAAATATAATAGACATAATTTGATTCTCTGGAAAAGGCAAAGGTACAGCAGCATGCAGCTCAGTACCTCAGAGCCTGAAGCAAAGATCAACTCTCATATGGATCTCTTTCTTTTTTGTTGACTATATATTATGGTTTATTCTATTTTACCTCAGGTTATTCTCTGTAACAAGTGTGTAAAGCCTAATTAAAAACATACATATATATATATATGTCAAACATTTATGTCTTTGCTTTGTCACAGAAAACATTTTACCAGTTATAAACAGACATTTAATAACTCGTCTGAAACAATATTAATTCTAAAATCAATACAATAAATGAAAGAGATTGTGCATGTAGTTTTGTGAAGCATTTCTGCTTAATTACCAACTGAAAATGTCATATTCTTTTAACTTTTGGATCTATTATCAAGTGGTTTTATTTGGTAAAAATACTTTTTTGTAATACTGAGAGATTGTGTTAATGAAGACCTGTTTTCATACCCAAACCTTTGTCTGTTGTAGAGAATAATATCAATTCAATTATTAAAAATACAGATTTCTTTGAATGTACATCAGCTCAGGTGTGCTCATTTGTTAAGCTCCCTGAAAAGTTGCAACGACAGAAAAGCAAAAGAAACTTCAGATCATTGTTCAACAAACTAAAATGTCATGTTAATGGAATAACTCTAGTATTGTTCCAGGCAGCTAATAAAGCATTCAAAAGAAGAAAAAAAAGGAAAGTTCATCATAAAAGGTTTCACAAAATTGCCATTATGAAAAGTAACAATGAAAACCAGTCTGATCCCAAAGATAGAAAAATAACCAATGAGAGGCAAAGAGTTTTTAATAAATAATAAACAGATTATATTTTGATAATTAACACTGAAATGAAATGTATACCAAAGACTTCATTGACAAAAACTACATTGGTGACTTTAAACATCATCATGTCACATTTAAAAGCCTTTATAAACACAGTTTATCATCTGTAAAAAAAACAATAACTGCATCTGTCACCATCACATGACAACAGGGTCTCTAACAAACCAGCCGAAACAACCACATCCAATCAAACATTAAACAAAATCAGACCCCAATAATGTTCAAAGTTAACCTTTTAAATGTCAGTCATCCCACTGTTCCAAGCCATGTAAAAGGAAAAAGAACTGCATTGTCACATCATCAGACCTCATCTTCAGCTTCGTTTCACCACAGTGAACTCTAATCAACACAGAACAACAAAGAGCCAAAAAACAAGGGCTGCTGTTCTAAAACTAATCACAACTTTCAACTGGACGGAGATGTTCACTGTGGACTCAACACTGGTGTGACTTTAGTCAGCACTTGTTTCAATTCTGCAATAACTTACATCAAACACTGCAAGTGTTGTGGTCTATCAATAGAAAAAATAAAATTAAATTAAAAATAAAATGCCTACTTTTAATTTGTATTCTAGAAGTGTTTCCCGTTTGGTGTCCTCTTGAGGAAAAATCATGTCTCGGTTGCGGAGTCCAGATGGGGAAAAAGTTGGTCCTGCAAGCTATCAAAGAGATTAATGAATGGTGGGGGAAAAAACATCAGCCCATCAATGCATTGATCTCCTGGTGGAAAAATCAACAAACTGATGATGAGCAGTAATGAGGTCTTTGGCTAACTTGACTTTTCCTGGAAATAATTAATGAGTAATTAATTCCAGCTTTCTATGTGTGTTTCTCCAAAGTCACCTGCAAATGAGACAGAGATTTTGACATACTCATGAAAATGTTTTTCTTATACAAAGATAAAAGCAGTGTACTCAAACACAGGGAGCTTCCTCTCCACCTGGAGGAGGACACATTTGGAATTCACTTTACAAGTCAGCAAACACCCACCCAGACAAGCTGATGTGAGAACCACAAATTTAAACCAAGAAACTGCTTCTTTTTCAGTCCCTCCAATGGCTTGACTATTGAAAATCCCGATTTGCTTACTGACAATAAGCTCATATAACACATCAGTTGGAAAGTTGCTTCTAAAGATGAACTCACTGGATTTGAGTAATTAAAGATGAAAGGAACCAAAGCTGAGCCAATGTCAAAACAAGAGCACAGCAGAGTGCGCTGATTTTTAAATGGAACACAGTTTGACGTTGTGAAATCTGCCTTAAGAGATGAAGCCAATATAAAAACATAACATGTAACAGCTGTTCAAATCGAAAGACAAACTGCAAGTTCATGTATTGTGTGACATTGTTTATTTTGTGTATTTTTAAGTCTATGTCCTGAAAAATTAAGCTGAATATTCAAACAAAAGAGAAAGTATTGCCTAATTCTGCTGTATTACCTATGATCAAATATTACTGGTTATAAACAAGGCACAGTGCCTATTGATCTTAGCACTGCTCTTTCATCTGGAGAAAAAAAAAGACTATATTTTTAACATCTGTCATGATACCAGACTAGAGTAGAACATCAAAGAGTAGCAAAATAAGATAATGAAGGGATGTAAGTGCACCTCCGGTTCTGATCCTGTGAGAGGAGAGGTGCAACGATCCAGAGAGAAAGCCAGGTCAGCCAGTGTGAGTGTCAGCTATGAGACAGACCATTAAAAATGAGACCTAGTCACATCAGTAATCTCCTTATCTGCATGATCGATCATTTGAGTGGTAAAATATTGACTGCAATGCTGGAAGACTCCCTAATCAGGTATTTTTTTTCTACTTTTTTCCAAGTCATGCTGCAGCATTTTTATTCTTATGACAATGTCAGTATGTTTGCTCAGTCCACCACTTTCATCTGGATATAAATATTTCTTTAGATACCCCATTCTTCAGTCTTTTGACATTTAAAATAAAATAAAAAAGACCAACAACCATTTTGTGAACTATAATAAACTATAGTATGACAGGCCCAGACTCAGCTGCACTTTATATTTTGTACAAAACACTCTAACATTACAAACAACCCCAAGTTATCTACAGAATGTTGTCATTATGAAGTACATTGTATTGAAATTATCACTGTGAATCTCCTGAAAACCTCCATGGCATAATGGCACAAGATGTGGGCGACAAAAAGAGCTTTTGGCCAGGTTTCTATCCTGGTGCCTCATGTATATCTGCCTACCCTCTGATGAATAATGTAACAAATGGTGAGTGGAGTGGGTGGCAGAGAGGGATGGCCTCTCCTCAAAATAGACACGAGTGTAAAAATGTAGAAAACCTTGAAGACAAAATACAGTAGCAAATGACACATATATAAAAATATATAAACTCTTTATTTGTGCTGCATGGCCTTTTCTTGGTAGAATTAAGGGCCTAGCATTCCTTGAAAGAGTGCATATCACCCATACCTTTTATGCCAGAGTTTTAAACTAAGATCATCTTGTGTTTTAGCTATTTTGATCAAACTTTGAAAATAATGTAATTCAATCTTTTGTGATATCCCGAAATGTCACGTTTAGATTTTGTGCTGTTAAGCTGTAGAGGTTGTAGATGTTCATAAAGTAGTTGTTTGAAATCCATCCAGTGGCTCATGAGCTATTTTGCCAAAACACAAACAGGTTTCTCCAACAGTCAATACTTGAAGCAAAGATCTTGCACAATGAGTAGTACTTAGAGATAATGTTATGAATGACTCCCAGTTACTACCTCACCACATCTTAGCAAAATATCTGTAAAACTGACTGAATTGTGGTCACGTTTGTGTTTTCTAAGGTCAGGTGGCTGCGGTGGTCATATTGATTTAAGTTAGCTTCAAAAGTTAATCATTTGTAGAGGTACATCAAATGATCAGGAACTGAAGGTATTATTAAAATCCATTCAGTTGTTCATGAAATATTTTGCTAACAAAGTTGATGCCAAATAATTAATAGCAAAATGTGAACCAAAGATCTTGCCTAATCTGACAGAGCTCAGAATATGTGTTGAGTATCAATGTCAGCTACTACCACACCAAGTTTTAGGATTATATCTGTAAGATTAACTGAATTATAGCCAGCCAACACAAACACGGGCAAAACCATTTTTTTAACGGGGTGATAATAATTAAGAAAACCAATACATGTTTGAGATAGAAACAGTGGCAGGTGTGTTCATGTGAGGTCATTTTGGTTGAGTAAAAGACAAATTAAGCAACTTACAAACAGGACATTATTTTTTACTGCAGAAGCCAAGGAAAAGGAAAAGGATTAGAATGCGGCACCAAAAAGAGCTTAGAAAATGTGTGAAGGTGTGTGAGTTGATTTTATTTTTTTCCAGGCCAATCTTGGAATGAAGCCAGCAGGTGAAATTAAGGTAGTCAGCTCTACTGTTCAACTCACTGCACCTGACCGACTCACAACCCGTCAACTCACTGCACCTGACCGACTCACAACCCGTCAACTCACTGCACCTGACCGACTCACAACCCGTCAACTCACTGCACCTGACCGACTCACGACCCGTCAACTCACTGCACCTGACCGACTCACGACCCGTCAACTCACTGCACCTGACC
>JAOXNZ010000012.1:21450711-21460914 GCA_028566095.1 Kryptolebias brasiliensis | reverse complement strand
ACTGATATTCAAAGTTATAAATAAAGTGATGCTATTTTTTACAAGTTTGGTAGATATTATACTAAATATGTTCCTTTTTTTAATTAACTTTTTTATTATTTATTTTTGCCAGATTGAGTGTTCCAGTATATCAGAGTACTCAGAGAGGATCATCAAGTCCAACCACCTTGACAGTGGTAAGAGCTGCAGCTGCTTACTTCAGTTCTTTACTCTGGTGACTTTGAACTTTATGAAAATTCAAAACAGCTATGAAGTTATGATCAATGAAATGACTGAAGAGTAAAGAGGAAAGAGAAGTATGCAGAAAAAATAGAAAAGAAGAGAGGAGTTCTGTTTTTGTGAAGAATAAAAGAATTTACTGTGTAAAACTGAACAATTAGATGCCTCTACTTTGCCTGTCATACTGCCATGCATTTGCTCATTTCTGTAATTTTTTCAAGGCATCCTTCCAACTTTTGTAACTTGAAATGCTATGGTTTTATTCAAGCAGCTTTGCAATTAAAAACTAATTTCCTGCTTGCTTTGCACCTTGCAAATAATAACTACATAAACCATCCTGTCAGCCAGTGTCTAATCCAAAAACCCATGAATACCAAATATGCTCAAGTAATTTAGAAAAGTATCAACACTGTTTGCTGTGAGTTGTAGTCACTGAATAAGTCGGAAGCAATCAGCTCTCAAAATAAAAAGGATTCACACCTGATTCTGATGGACATTTTTATCACCAGGGAAATTCTTCAGTAAAGCAAACAAAAGCTGAAGTCAGTTGATCTCTGGCAGAAAAAAGATTCAGACTTCTATTGTGGTCCCAGCTGGGCCAAACTATCAGAACACCACGGCTTAGATGCCAGCGCATAATGTTTGAACTGATGTGCTCCTACTCTGAGGTTTTTATTTTTGTTCTTTTACCTTTTTTTTCAGAATTTACTATTCAGTGCACACAGTAATAGAATATAGCATGAAACATTGCTTCCAACAGAATAATGGATGCTAGCAACATTCTCTTTAATCTTTAATTTCATACTTTGTATTATTTATTTGGTAATATTCAAGTTTTTGCCATGTTTGTATTATTTTCAACAAGACCTGATGGTTTGAGATTACATTAAGCTTAAAAGAGTTGTTGTCTGTTTCAGTTATCACCATTTTCAAAGGAAAGGTGGAGGAGGTGGAGCTTCCAGTCGAGAAGGTCGACATCATCATATCTGAATGGATGGGTTACTGCCTTTTCTATGAATCCATGCTCAACACTGTCATCTTTGCAAGGGACAAGTGGCTGGTAAGACATGTAAATTGTGTGTGTGCTGATGTGTGTTTCACTGCAGATGTTTGTTTTAGTCTGTGTCTGTGATAATATCAAACAGTCAATTTTTTACGCATCTCTGATAAAAAAAATAAGAGTCTTTTAAAAGTGTTCAGATTTTTATTTGTTTGAATTCATTTTTCCAAACAGAAACCTGGTGGATTATTGTTTCCTGACCGGGCCTCCTTGTACGTGCTGGCCATCGAGGACAGGCAATACAAGGACTTCAAAATACACTGTGAGTTCATTTCTAGTGTTTGTGTGTGACCTGGACTCTTTCCACTCACTTCTGCTGTACTTATTGTGCTCCATGGGGCTCCTGGATTGGTTTTAACAAGAAAAGGATGACGAATGGATGGTTGTTGAAAAGTGTCCAAACCTTCATATCACACAAGTTTTCCAGCACAGATAATAATCTTCAACTATTCCTCCGGCATAGGGCTGGGGGTGATAATTGACTTTATAGATCAACAAGCCTCTCTATCACTCATTCCACTCTAAACCTTCCAGGAGGACTGTGGGCGATGCTTTGCTTGTGGACACAAAGCACAGAAGCAGGTCTGCTAAAATATTGTTTAGCCAACACACAATCCAGATAACAGCAGGCACACAAACCCAACAGTACACTAGAGGTATCTTACTTACTGAGAAATCATACAACCAGGGTGCTCCACATAAAATGCAAAGAAAGTCACAAGATTAGCTGAATGCACAGCAGGTTTTTTTTTTTATAAAGTCTGATGAGTTTATTTTTGTCTGCACTCACTTTGTAACATGCACACAGTGTTGACTGTGATGTGCACATATTGACTACAAAGTTATTCTTTCCCCTGGCATGAGGCCCTAGAAGACCTTTACTTTGACTTAGAAGTGGCCCTCTGAAGGATCTCAGTATTCTAAGAGCATCCAGTGATTGTTGCTGCTACTCTCGACTGCACACACTCTTAGATAAGTGGGTGGAAAGAAATGTAAATGCACAACATCACGAAGGCCTCTGGGGGTCTGTGACCTGTTCATCATCACCAGTTCTAAGTACTCAAGTTGTTCACCCCTTTTTTAGGTCATGATAGAGATGTTTGCTTGCACATTATCCTAAGAGGCTGGATGAATAATGTATGGGAAGAGTTGGCTTTAGCAAAAAAAGATATGTGAGGCAAAAATCAAGTTTGACTTCAAGGAAACACATGTTTACAAAGCACTGACTTTTCATCTGCCACAATAAAAATCATTCCAAATTGTTGGGAAGTGTATTCTAAGTTCATAGGTCAGACCATTCTAGTATGCTCCATGAGTCCCTCTTCCAACTATGATTTTTCAGCTGCAGCCCAACTGTTTACAACTGTTTTTACCAGAACAAGGAACAAAAATAAAATCACGTGCTTGCTGTTAAAAAATAACACAGTGAAAAGTTGGCAACAAGTAAAACCATTGACTTGATGATGCTTTATTATCTCAGGGTGGGAGAACGTGTACGGTTTTGACATGACATGTATCCGTAATGTGGCTATGAAGGAGCCCCTGGTGGATGTGGTGGACCCCAAACAGGTGGTGACCAACTCCTGCTTGGTGAAGGTCAGTGCAGCAAATTATGGGCTAACTGCTTGAGTAATTACACTGCTATGCAAATGATCAACTGTAAAGCAACTGAGAGAAAAAGATTACAATGATTATTCTTTTCACAATTCACAAAAAAATCATTAAAGATGTTGCAAGTATAATGTGATTACCCTCAGATTATCAGTTCTGTATTGTGCCATTGTTAATAATTAGCTGACAGAACAACAAGCTATAAAAATGTTCTAATTTCGCTGGAATAGATTTAATTTGTGGCTCTGTAATAGTATTACATGAAAAACCTCTTTCTCCACAAGGTTCATTTTTCAAATAACATGAATAACAAGAAAACATCTGTTTGTCTGTACCATTACTAAAATATCTCATAAACTCCTGAACAAATTTTATTGAAACTTTCCAAAAGTAACCATTGGGTTGACATCTACAACTGACTTTGTTGTCAATCCAATTCAAGATGGCTACCACAGCTAATCAACATCAGCCTACACAAAAACGTCTGTACCTCACTGAATTTTACAGATATTGTGCTATTCTTTTGTGTGGTAGTAGCTGACTGTCATTCACAACACATTCTTCAAGTGCTAATAAATCATGAAATTCACATGACATCAATCATGTGAATCACATGAGATTTCACACAACGTTAATTTCAAGATTTTACCTACAGCTCCATCATTTCTCAATATTGAATGATTTTTGTCTTAAACTCTGGGATATGCATGCCTTTTTTTCCCCCTCAGGGATCAATAAAGTATATATTCATTCATTCATTAAGGTATGCTAGGCCTTTAAATCATTCTGAACCTGAGCCAGGTTTTCCTTCTGGTCTGCTGAGTTTGCATCATAATCCCAAACCATTTTGGCAACACAGAAATTATTATTGAATAACTCAGGAAATTTAGGAAAATATATATAAGTTTTATTAAGTTAAGTACATTAAGATGTGATTATAGTGTAAAGGATTAGTACATTGCCATTCTTTACATTGGCACAAAAAATAATTTTGTTTTGGTTTGATTTCAGAGGTGAAGCTAACACATACAGTTCATAACTAATCAATGACATTTTTTGAGTGTTGAACATGCTGCGTGGCTCTGCAGGAATTAGTTTGACCTTGATGTGTGGCGGCCTCTCGCTGTGTGAATTACACTCATCAGGCTGTTGTGCCATGCATGACAATAGCAGCCTGTCTAGTCCCTCTGATTGTGCAGCTTGTCATAATGACCATCTAATCGCTGGCGTTGATTACAGGGTTCTGTTCCATTTCACCTCTGTCCTGATGGAAAATTTGGTGCAATTCGTACCTGGACTTTTCCATCAAACATTACTTTGTTTTGTTAAAAAAAAAAGAGTAGACATGAGAGTTAAAAGAGGGTTTGAATAATGATTGTGGCGATGCTGTCTTCCTTTGGATCTTGTGGTAAAAAATCCTTACAGCAATGATACCCTGCTGGGTCAAATTACTTCATTTAAGTTACAGCTGAGGAGTTTCTACACAGGACCTTCTATTATTACACCACTGCTTTCAATTTTGCAGCAATACTCAGACAGGATAATTAATAAGTGAAGTTGTGAACAACACTAACAACTTCCATCATACTGCTCTCTTTTGTTTTATTACTTTTTTGTCTTTAGAGTAATAATTACTGCAGTTTAAATACTGTGAAAGATTATACTGCACTCTTAAACTTTAAAATGTGACTTTAGGAAGTGTTTTTTACTGCATAAAGAGACCAAATATTTGATGAGTGTGTTTTTTATTTATAGATTAGAACAGCAGGGTTGATCTGAGAACAGTTGATTGTTTTTTAATAGAAAACAAACATAAGCTTCAGTCCTCCACAACAAATGTTGCATCTGGTACCAAAAACCACCAAGCTAGTAGTAGATCTCTACTGATAGTGATGACACATGAAAAAAGAGTGCCATGACAGCAGTGTCTATGTGAGCTTTGTGCAGCAAATGTTTCATATGAACAAGAATGAATTATTCTTACTTACCTGAGCTAATATGACATATAGTTGTTCACACACAGTAAATAAGAATATGTAAACAGATGCTCTTCTTTACAAATTATCTACTGAAATGATGCTGCTTCAAATGTCCAGTTAAACTAAATAGAACCAGGGGACTTTTGCAGACTTGAGTTCTTGCACTTTGCATAAAAACGACATCACTCCTAACATGAATTAGAACCTTGACATGACAGCAGTCTCTTCATTTATCCTTCACAAGTGTCACTGGCCTCCTTCCATCTTTGGCACAGACCCATGAGGTTTTGCTTGCAACAATACACTTTTTTTTCTAGAGAAAGGTCATTGATACAATGCACAATAAAAAAAATCACAAAAAATAGCATCTTACAGATGCTTCACAAAGGTTTGCTTGAAAAGTAATAAAATAACATTTATTTATTTAATTGTTAACTTACTTATTTACTTGTTTATTTCAAATGGGGTCACTTATTTGAGTCTGTACTTTTCCAGGAGGTGGACCTTTACACAGTAAAGCCTGATGACCTCTCATTTACCTCATCTTTCTGCTTGCAAATCCAGAGGAACGACTACATCCATGCTCTGGTTACTTACTTCAACATTGAGTTCACTAAGTGTCACAAGAAGACAGGATTTTCCACAGGTAAGACCTCACACACTTTCCTTCAACTTCCTGTGCAGGGTGTAGAAATGCATAATGGACCAATATGGAAGCAGCTTGCGAGCATCAGAGGCTCAGTTAATTTGGTGTAACAAATGAGAGAAAAGTGTTCATCACAAACAAGCATTTCAAACAATAATACTGAAGTTCAATGACATTTGAGTCTGTACAGTCTTCATATGCATTAAACATGAAACTATAGACAGTAGCTACTCAGCTAATATTTGCCATATTTGCTCTTAAATTCCTGAAATCTAGAATATTGTTGAAAGTGATAGAACTGAAAAAGTGACAGATTTAAATCAAGTTTTGACCTTAAGAACAGTCAAGTTTTTTTCTGACCTGCTGTGTTTCATATCAGTCATAGACTAATTTGCTGCTCATTAAAAAAATCCCACATTGTGCTCAGAAATATATCTGCTCACAGATAAACCCAAACTCTTTCTCGTGTCACTTGTTCTGAGCTTTTAATTGTATTAATTGAAACAGTTGTTCCTGTATTATGCAGAATTTAAGATCAGATAAATTTGCATGATCCAAACATTCAAAGTGGTGGTGGGTAGCAATAAGTCAAAAGCGGTGTGTGTACGACCTCTAGTGGTTCTGAAGCAAAAAGCATCTCATAGTAAATACATTAAATCAAGATGAAACTCTAGGCTCTTTTGAAATAAACAAAACTCAGATCATCTTGTATTCATCAAGACAACCATCACATTCTGACTTGAACACAAAGAGATGCACTGTTTATTTCCAAACATCAACTGTTTTTCTCTTTCTTACTCCCCTTCTATTGATTTCCTGTCAGTTTGCCTTTCAACACAGTTTTTCAATGTCAGACCTGATAATTCACTTGCCAAAAACTTTAAAATACATCTCAAACTTGCATATTCAGAGACATAATGCAGCTCTAAAACTCTGTATCAGACAAACACAGACTTTTAACCTCAGGGAAACTGGCAAGTATGGGTCAGAGATTTCATTTTGTGCCTGTCAGAAAAAAATGCCTCATCATCTGTTGCATTAGCATAAGAAGCAGAGCTCCTTTGAGTCTGTATTGAACCATGTCCAAAAAATAACTGAGCCAAGCTTGTCCAGCAGCCAAACTGACTGACAGGTTCCTTTATCTAAAAACTTACAAAAGGCTTGTCTAAAACGCCACAGAGACCAAGCTGCTTCAAGAAGAAATTAAATTTAAGTGAGTGACCTTTCAAATCTCAGGCAAGTCATCAGTGATAGGGCACTTGAGAAGTTAAAAAAGGCAATTGTTGTGTTAATATCTAGGGTAGGTCTCTCTGCATTCTGACACACAATAATATACAGCAAACAAATGGAAGGTGGTATATCACAGTCAAGATAGAGTGGTAATTGAAAAAAAAGTTGAAAGATTTGCAAGGGATTGACAAACTGTGCCAGATTAGAGGTTTTAAACTTTAATGCAATATTGTAACCGTTGTTTTATGTTGGATTCATCACTTATTAATACTTTTGTAAGGCATTAAAGTTAACTACTGGGTTTCCAGGCTGTGAAAAAACAACAATGGTGTTGTTTATATAAGGTTAAGTGACAGAGACACTGGGAAACATATTTACCAGTTTGGCCACCAATTAAAATCAATGCTTATTTTAAAAGCATCCATAAAGGATTTATTGACTTTGAAAAAAATAATGCTAAAAGCCAAAAATGGCTGTTGACCATTGTGAATGTGCTTTCCTTTGTGTGAATTCCAGCTCCAGATGCTTCATACACCCACTGGAAGCAGACTGTGTTTTACCTGGAGGACTACTTAACAGTGCGAAGAGGAGAAGAAATCACTGGCACCATTGCAATGAAGCCCAATGAGAAAAATATTGTGAGTATTTCGTCTAAAATAATTACTGCTTGTATTAGATTAATTGTCATCCATCCAGGATTTATTCCCTTCACAATCTGCCCCCAGCAGATTGTTTTCTTCTCAGAGCTGCGTAGTGGCCAAACAGGCAGCTGCACTGCAGAGTTGAACAAACAACAGATTCTACTGTTGACCTTGCCAGTGTCCTTCCCTCCCCCTTAAGGGATGGAGAAGCAGTGTTTGCTTTCTCTTGTTGTCTGAAACAAATACTCTGTTTATCTGGCACCACGTCCTGCTGTCAGGTCAAAATGAAACATCTGATTGCTCTCTCGCTGGTTTTCTTACTCTTTGCTGTGTGTTTGATCAACTGTTGTCTCAATTTAACTGAAAACCATCTTTCTTTTCTCCATTCGCTGAACTGCAGCGTGACTTGGACTTTACTTTTGAACTGGATTTCAAAGGGCAGCTCTGTGAAGCGGCGATATCTCACGACTACAAGATGCGTTAAGTTGGATGGTGGTCTCCCACTGAGTTTGAGTCCTGAGCACCGCAGGGAGACAGACACACAGAGGGATGTGAGAGGGTCAAACAAAACAAAACAAAACAAAACAAAAAGACAGGCCAAAGACCAGACAGAGATGGTCCTATCAATTCTATCAATACTGTCACTTCACTGCAGAATGACAAGAGGATGTCACTCTTCCAGACTGTTAACCAATTCTGAATGTAACACATAACTGGTCCAAAACATTTTCTAATGATGAATGTTCCTGATTATTGGTGTGTTAGGCTGAGTTATATATCCATGTTTTAATCAGCACTAGTTTTCACAATAATTTAAACATTATAGAAAGATGAATTGATCATCTTTCAGCAGACTGATTTTATATCTTGAGTTCCTGCTTTTCTCAACATTTGGAGTGGACAATGATCACATTCATAACACCTGTGGCAGAATGAAATTTACAACTTAATTTAGATAGAAATATGCCATATTATGTACTGTAATACATGCACTGTAACAGTTTTAGAAATAGTGGGAATCTAAAAGTGAACACCACAGCCAAGGATACACAAATGTGCAATGTGAGCGGTAACGTCTTATAAATATACTAATGGTTTTTATTTGTTTTGGGAGTGTGCAGTAAAAACGTACTGAGGCTCAGACTGTTGCACAGCTTGAAAATCTGTGTTCTGTGTTTCAGTTTGAGCTGTGAGGTTTACAAGTCAGTAACATTCATCCTACAAGCCTTGATCAAGTGCCCTGTGTTCCTTTTCTGCATTGATGAATTGAACTTATTTCTAATGTTTCATTAAAGCACATTTAATTGAGTTTAAAAACTTATTTGACTTAAAACGGTGTTGAGATATTAACAGAATTTCGCTTCTTAACAGCAGCATCTACTCCTAGCATTTAGGTTGAATGAGTAGAAAACAAACAAAAAAAGTGAAATAATGTCTTACTTAAGTTCTGTACAAATAGATCAGATCGATCAGATTGTAGATTGTGTACAGGTTAGATGGATATTATCCAAATATGGGATTCAAGACCACATTTTACACTCTGCACTGAGGCCACTGCAGTGTGCTGAATCCAAAAATGTATTTCACTTTTACTTAATATAAATGCACAGCCAAAAATGTCACATATTTTATTTTTCTCTAGATTATGTGAAAAGGTATTGGGTCCTTTATCCTTTGCTTTAAACACAAGGACAAATTTTAAAAATATATATGATATGCTATGTATTCAATGCCTTTGAAGAGAATCATTACAAAACTAACTCAACAGTGTGCTTGGCAGCAATAAATAAATAAAAATGTTCAGCTAATGGAAGTGGAAGCCAACAGAAATAATGGTTTCAATGAGTGTGATCTTTTGAATGCACACACTTTAAAATTTCTTTGATCTCATGTATTTTACCAGCTCCAAGGCTAGTAACAAGACAGCAATACTGTTATTTCTCTTTGAAGCCTACATTCAACTATACATGATTTATGTAGTAATACATGAATTAATGTAGCACCCTTGAGTTTTACAAAAGTTCAGAAAGCATTTAACTGCTCATTGCTAACATTGATGCACATTAGCACAGACATGTATATGAATTGGAACAATTGTTGCACATTTAGTACTCATTTTGTGTTGAGATTTTTAAATATTGGAATATCTTGAAAAAATAAACTGATATTCAGATTTAACTGCAGTGCTGTACAGCTGTACAAGAAAGACCTGTCCACTGACATGTTTCATTATATGCACATTTTTATTTCAATTCAGTTTTATAAACACAATAAAGTGACATTAAAAAACCAAGCAGTAGTGAAGCACCATTAGTGACAAAAAAGAACAAAATAATTGAGTTTTATTTTCTTCTTACCAGTTCCAGTAAACATTAATAAACAAATTACAGAAAAAGTTTGACATTTTAATAAAATACTTGGCATCAGGACAGATTAGGGTAATACAAAACATTTATTTTAATCTTTAAGCTCCTATTTAAAATTACTTCACACCTGAGCATATGCTCCAGCTAATTGTTCAGGCTGTAGTTCTGCTTCATCCAAAAGGTATCGGCTACAGTAACCAAAAAATGGACAAAACCACACATTTTAAATACATATGGCCACCCTCTCCTACACAATAATATTGTTTATTAAAGTACTTCTGTACATTGTTGCATGATTTGTTTTTGTCTATGTTACTTTCCGAGGTAACAAATGTTAAATCAACATGCCAACTAAAACTAACCAACAAAAACTTTACACAAGTTAGACCATTTAATACAAGGTTTAAAGTACCGGATTAGAGTGATTTGTTTTTTTTTATGTTTTCTTTTT
>JAOXNZ010000012.1:21437719-21450611 GCA_028566095.1 Kryptolebias brasiliensis | reverse complement strand
AATATGCTGTTTAGATTTCACTAAAGGAACTTGGTTTGTCCACTTAACATTTCAAATGACTAAACTGTAGAGAAGTGCCTAGAAACTTTACAATTAATATATTAATGTCACACGTAAAATAAAAACAATTGATGGGTAACGGGCCTTTAAAGGCTGAATAAATATTTGTGGTAACTGTTCAAGTTTGAGTTGAGTGAAGAAGCTACAATAGGTTAAAAAAAAAAAAAAAAAGTCTAAAATGTTTTAATTTGACTCAGACATCCTGTTCATTTTTGTACATTGTTGGTTATGTGTATGTTTGTTATTTGATGCCTTCATATTGCCACAACTTTTTAAAAAGTGCAAATAACATCTGTAAGATGATTTTTATTCAGGTAATGGACTAAAAGTCAAAGACTAAATGAAGAACATTTGTGCTGACAGTCATAATAATGTGTTCTCACGGGTATGTGTGTTTACACTATCACATTTGGTAACTTAGTAAAGGGTAGTGTTACATTGTGTAAAGTGTTTATCTTTCAGCAGCAGGATCCCTTCTTTGATGGGTTACTGACCAGCTCGACTGTCTTCTCCTTCTCTCGGTCCTCTTGCTCTTTCAGGATTCTAAAAACAGAATCATAAAAAATAAAACATCTGACAAGACACCATGTGGTTGTCAATATTGCTCTCTGTCAGTCCTCCTTTGATTTTTGTCCTCACACTTGTTACTATTACTGCACAACACGACACAGGTTTTTAGACAGTTTGTCTTTATTTGTGATTAGTTATAATGTTGCATAACAAATAATGCAACCAAATTATTATGCAAGGAACAATAAAAGGAATTAGGAAAACCATATTAAATAGTTATTTAATCTAAAAAAGTTTGCTGTTGCTAAAAATATTCAGATTACAAAAAAGAATTACTACAGGTGGGAAAAGCAACATTTCAGTTGCTAACTGAGTTGTAATTGCTTCTTATTTAGTTAAAACACAAAACTGTGTTTTTATGTTTTAATTTTAAAAACACAAAAAGCTTTTACTCACCTGGCCATAGACATCAAAGACTCCATTACATTGTATCCAGAGCATGCACTGCATTCATAGAAGGTCATCTGACAGTTCTTTAAAAGTTAAATTAAAAATTAAAAAGGAAATATTGGCAAAAGAACAAAAAAGTTGATAAAAGCCTAATAAGGGAGACACCATGTTAGCCCACATTGTTCTTCCAGTCACAATCAAAACAGCACAATCTAGAAACTAAAACTTTTCTTCTAATATATCATACATTCTTCCTAATTATGTATTTGGTTTCTTTCATTTATAGAAACCAACACTACACTGTACAGACTGTTGAACTGAATAAAAAACAAACCTTGGCTAGTCTTTCACCCACTTCCTTCTGAACTTCTCTCTCCATCTCTTTGTCTGTTTTGTTTCCCAAGAGCATGATGGGTATGTCCTCACCTGCACTTTCCTGTAAAAAGAAGAAAAATAATTAGCACACACCTAAGGAAGCGGATTTTTGTGAAGTAGTGTTAAATAACTGTGCAACAGTTTCCTTGTTTTTAAGAACAGATACTGTTGCTTTATAGTCTGTATTTGAATCAGAGTAAAAACTGTAAAGGAACCAACATCTGCAAGGGCTTCCAGCAGAGATTATTATTGTGTTACCTTGACACTTGTCAGCCACTGTCTGACAGCTGTGAAAGTCTCCTGAGAAGTTATTTCATACATCACAATCACACCATCAGCTTTGCGAAAAAACTGCTTGGTGATGCTTCTATACCTGCAGGAAGAACAGAGAAGAAGTGGACTAAAGAAGCAACATCCTGTGATTAAACTATATCTTATAATAAACAGACACATTGTTTCCACAAAATAACTTAATTTTATGAGACCAATAATACCACAACTGATTGTGTGCTTAAATCTCACCTCTCCTGTCCTGCTGTATCCCACATCTGCAGCGCCACCTTGCTGTTGTCCACTGTTATTGTTTTTACACTGTAGTCTATACCTGTTTGCAAAGTGCAAGCAGTTTTTTATGTATGCACAATCAATAGTCATTTTATTGTACATAATTCCAGGTACACTAAAATTGATATACTTATATACTTTGAAAGGTTGTGTGGGTAAACATATACGGTACCAAGTCTTAGGTCACCCACATGACTAGGGTTTTTGTACCTGTGAGCTCAGAAGGGAAAACAAAAAAGTGCTGCAATAACGTACTTCAGAAACACTTACCCACAGTGGCTGAAGTGCCGGGGTGGAAGCGGTCATCACAAAATCTTTGAAGGAGTGAGGTCTTTCCAACACTGGAGTTCCCCACCAGGACGATCTTAAAGAGGCGATCAGGTGCTAAAGGACCACTTTCCTCCTGAACAAACAGCAAATACAGGAAAAGAGATGAATGATTATGAGAACACGTTTTACAGTAAGTCATCCTGCTGTTTTGTTTGAACTTTATGTCCTAAGACATAAATCACAGAATTACAAGAGCAGCTTGTCAGGTCTGGCATACTTATGGTTTATCAATCAATGTTTCCTTGCTTACATTTATGCTGGTTTCCTTGCCAACAGGCTGACCTCTTGGAGATGTTGGAATTGGCCTTTCCTCCCCATCTTCCGCTGACTGTTGCTGATGGGCTGATGATGCCCGACAGTAAATATCATTTGTTACAAAGTCTGTCTTTTCTTCATTGTCTGAGTCCTCATCTCCCTCATTGCACTTTTGAAGCAGATTCTGGGCCTGAGAGCCATTCAACAAATGGGGGAGGTGGTCTTCTTCAATTGAAATGATCCTTCTGAAGTGTCCACTCGCCTCTGCTGGGAAGGATGACTGGTACGTCCCATTAATAAAGGTCTGCCTTTTAGAGATGGAGGTCGGCTCCTCCTCATCTTCACTGCAACTACAGAGTTAAATCACAGCACAACAACATTAATATGATAATAAAGTCACGTAACCTGCTGGATTCTCTACAACACATTTTGAAATACTAGTGATCTTTGCATTGGTTCTTTACAGTTTACCTTTTGAAGACATCTGGGTTTGTATGTTTCACACCATCAACAGAAAGCCTCTGCTTCAAAGCTGGTGCTTTATTTGGTTTCTATGAAGTAAAAATATTAAACCTAATTTAGTTTATGACTCAAGATTAAGGAATATTTTATTTCAAGTTTAATATGTCTGTGTAATTTTAAAACAATGTGCAAAACCTAACATTTTTCAGTGAATGCATTCTAAAACACAACACACATACCTGATAGCACATGTCTCTTTCATCTCGCAAATGTTTGTTCATTTCTCTAGAGAAAATACAAGGAAAGTGAAACAGAAGACACACAAAATTTATTTTTAAAACTGGCTCTCACCAGAATTTTTTACATCATAGCTTGTTCAAAATCATGTTTGATATGATGCGAGTGGTAATAATGTAATATACATCCAACTAGGTTAAATACCTTATTTAAGACTCATTACAGGTTGTGCTAAAAAACACTTTCTTGCTGCTTTTTGCATCAATATCAAATCAATATACAGCTCAATGATAAAATGTCATCAGCAAAAGGTTTGACTGGTGATAAAATGACATAAAGTACAACCTTTGGAAATTGGACTATGTTTTGAAAAGGTTTTGTCACACAGTTTCTTCCAGTTTTGCTACAAATTTCCATTAAAGTTGAGTCAAGACATTTTAAACTAAATGTACTGAAGCACCAAAGCTAAAGGGCAAGAAAGCGAGTAAAATGATCAAATGACATGAAGCATAGAAATTGATCCCTCTGCTTTGTGCTGGATCACTGCACTGTTATGAGATGAATCACCATCTGAGATGAAAATCCATTTTCCACATCATTACTGTACTGACTTGAAGACATTTTAGGTTTTATAACAAATTTAAGCTACTAATAGAGCAGTGACCTTCGCATTCACTTTTGCTTGACTTTTGTTTTTCTTTCTAACAAAAATGATTAATTCAACATGCAGTAGATACAACAGACACAAAATAATATCAAATTTCCAACATTTTATTGATGTGTATTGGCTTATATTGCTATCAAGCCAATAGAGTACTGCTGTAACTTTTTTTTATTGATTCATACCTCAACAGGTCCAACTGTTTGAGAAGGCTGGCTCGCTCCCTCTGCAGTCCCTCAGTAAGTCTGTATATCTCACTGTGTTCAACAACAACCAATCGTTATGACACAATATGTAGTTTACAGTACATTATGTGGTAATTCTTATGACAAACAATTTTCTCTTGTCTGCACTAAACTGGAACTGAATTTGAAACATTTACTATGAAGCATAATTTCAAAGGTTCTGTTCCAATATGGTTTGGAACTGAATGGAAACCCAGCAACTAATGACTCACTTCTGTTTTCTTTATAATATTGTGTTAATTCTATTTTGATCAGTTCAGTCAACAAACAAAAGAAAACTTTGATCTGAATAATGTTTGACTGTCCATCACTCACATCTCTTTCTCTTCGTGAAGTCGTATGGACTGTTCCTGTAGTAGACTCAGCTGCTCCTGAGTCAGGGTCAGTTCTTGGCTGACGTGCTCCAGCTCTTGAGCCAACTCATCATTTGTCTGTTTCAGCTTCACATTCTCCACTTTGGTCACATGTTGCTCACTATGAAGTTCTTGGCACTGACACTCCAACTGAAAATAGATAAGTGGTAACAAAATATACTCCCTCTGAAAGTATTGAAACACCAATTCCTTTACTTTTGCTGTTGACTGAAAACATTTGGGACATGAGAACCTTCCGCTTTTATATTCAGATGTTTACATCTGGATCGGATACACAACTTAGAAAATAGCACCATTTGTAATGGAACACCAAAGTTTTAGGTGAGCAAAAGTACTGGAACATGTGACTGACAGGTGCCAACAATAAATAGATGTCTACTCCCAGTTTCAGATTTGGGTTTTGCCTGTGCAGACTGCATTTATAGCCTATAGAGATGTAACCAACATGAAAACCAGAGAGCTGTTTATGGGTGAAAAACAACCAATACTGAACACAGCCAGTCCAACAATTTGTAATGTCCTGAAGCAGAAAGAAGCCACTGGTTTACAAAGTAACAGGTGTCAAACAGGAAGACAATGAAAAATAATAATAATAATCAGCAGTTGATGACAGAAACAATGTAAGAGCTTTGTAAAGAAAAAGAAAAAAACAAACAACTGTTACTGACATCAGCAACAACCACCAGAGGGCAGGAGTGAAGGCATTACAATGTTCACAGAAGACATGTAAAAAAGTGCATTAGTAAAGAAGACTACTGGGCTCAAATCTATCACAGTGTTATATGGTATTTTAATGGGTGTGTTGATGGTTACAAGGTATTAAATCACTTTAACACATCTTTACAGCATTCTGTTATCTGTCATCCTGTTTAATGTGTCTCTTGTGTTCACTGGTCAGACAGCTGTTTGTTTAAGGGATCGCTGACAAGACAATACATGTTCTGTCTTTGTCTTTCTTTTCAACTGCAAATAAAAATGCATCCTGGGAAAAGTAAGTTTAAAGGTTTTCACTCACCCGTCTCTGTTTTTGGAAGAGTTGTTCTACCTCCTTCTCCTTACTGGACAGCTGCAGCTCCAGGTCTTTACTCTGGGACAGAAATCGCTCATAGTCCTTGAGCACAGTTTCCAAAGTTAGATGGAAATGTAAAATAAAAGGTTTGATGGAGTGAAGAAAGATGATTGTTCTTAGGGAAAATATCAATGGCTGATTTATACCTGCAGTACAATTTTGTCCTTTTCATTTTTTATTTGTTGCTCCATTTCTTCATATAGGTGCTGGATTTCATCATCATGTGTTGCAGCTTTCCTGTATGCAACATTCAGATATAGTAATGTGCTATCAGGGAGATAATCAGCAACACAAAAACATGAAGTGTAGCAATGACTACATAGAACTTACGTATTTAAATAGTGTACACAGTTTATGAACCACTTTAAAAAAATACAAATGTTGTAATCTTTTAATAAAGTTTCTACCTTCCACATGAACCCAACCTAACCTAAAATACAAATGGGCTCACAGACCTTTTGAGAGCACTTTCCATCTCTCTCTTCTCCTGTTTGGCCTCCATGATTTGGGTTGTCACTCTGGCCAGAAAGTGCTCAAAATTTGACAGAAGGTGTGGTTCATCCCGGCGGAGTTGGGCCCACAGATTGCGCACTTCAGCAGGACTGATGATTTCGTATTGGGGAGTTAATTTAAACAAAATCAAAATTAAAAACAATGTTTACTGACTAGCAGTTTTTTGTGAGGGTTCACAAATAATTTATCAATTATTGTCAGAGAAATCTGAGTTTGTGCTAGGGAAAGTCACACACACTGACTTACATAATGTGCAACACACAAGTTAACAAGAGTGTGAATGAAAATAAATATCTGTTAACTGTCAGTGCTGCACAAATTGATGTGATCCAAACTGTCATCCTCCAGAAGAAGTCAATACAATGTTAAAATAAGGAATCCACCCCCACTAAGTTTTCTGCTGACTTGCTTGTTAAAGGTGAAGCTCGTCAGGCATTTTTCATAAGATACATGTTTATCTGTATATCCATCTATCAAATGTAGAAGGTGCAGCTTAAATTACAGTCAAGCAAGACCAATTAATTTTTAAAATGCAATTTCAGTATAAGTTAACATTAAACGTTTAGACTGGCAATTTTAAATAAAAACATCATAAATTAATATATTTAAACAACATATATTTTATGTTTACTTAAAAGTTTTAATAGGATTACATTTCAAACAACCTTTTTAACAGACACAAACATTGCTCAGAAAAGTAGCAGAGAAAAGGTTTTGGTTTTTAAAGGGATCTTTCAGCTTTTACAAGCTTGCACACCTGATTCCAGATTTAGTTATGGAAAATGTATTGGAGACTTAAATAAAACACTAACAGGGTGCATAAAGATAGAAAAAAGAACTTACAAGACAAGCTAGAACCACAAGCACACAAACACACAGCACTAACTTTTCAAAGACGCTGTTGGCTCCGAGGTTCTCCATAAGCATGCAGAAGTGCTTTTCTTCCTCATCCTCATCTTCTTTTGATGTGTTCTCCTCCCACTGGGACTGGTAAAGGACTTCTGGCAGGGACTTATTGGGGTTTCTCACCCCCATGCCTTCTTCTACAGAAATCCTCCGACCAAACAAAAAAGCACCTACAAAAATGAGGAGTTTAGGAGCACAGAACAAACAATGATGACTGCAGCAGGAATGTTTAAATCTGAAGTGGGCTAGAAACCTACTAAAGCCTGAGGAGAATTCATCAAGGGTGAGGTATCCATTGCTGTCAGAGTCAAGGGTATCAAATACGTTCTCCAGCTCCTCTGCACTAAGAGGAAGTTCACCATTCAGTCTCTGTTAAATAGGATACAAATAGAACTGCTTTCAAACAAACTTTCAAGGCCACCAACAATACTGTAGCTATAACAACTGCTGCATGAGACTTTTTTGTGCAGTGGCAATCAGTTGCTCGAGGACAGCTTGCACATCTACCATATATTTAGAGCTAGTAGTAGAAAATTTGTAGGAAGCATCAGTGCTTGGTTTGCATCTTACTAAAACTCATACTGTATCATGAAGAAGGATTCAGACAATGACAGACTTAAGCATCTGAAACGTTGTATTTTGCAGAACCCAGATTCCTCTGGAAAAACTGCAAAAGGTAGTAACGCAAAACTTTAATTAGAGTGACCTAACACAATCATTCATGAGTCTTTCAACTTAATTTAAGTAAATTACTGCCATCTAATTTTACTTTTGTTGTGAATTAGCATTATATAAAAACACTGAATTGAATTGGTGAGTTTAAAATGTAATATAATGAATAAAATGAAACTATCCCGAAAACCTGACCATCACAGAAACTGCAAGACTGATGTCAAGAACAGTCAACACAGACACACCTTTGTAACCTGCTTGGTTTCCACACAGTGTTTACACTGCTGGAAATGTTGACTGAAGTCAGCCTTACAATCCAGGGCAGGGACACAAAAAGGATAGCATCTGCTTAAGACTATCAGGAGTTCTTGTAAAGTGGCATCTGTTCAAAACACGCCCTTTATGCAAACATAAAATAAACTTGTAAAGCTATCCTGTTAGAGCTCCTGATGTAAAATCAAAGTTTAAATGCTTCAAAATGACTGATAATGTCACATTCAAAAGTCAACTTGCAGTTAGTTCCACGTTTTAGTTGTGGTATCATTATTTATTTTTCTGTTAAGTACTGCTTTTAATAAAGTTTGTGCACTTCAGTTTAGATTTTCATATAAATAGTGGCCAGGACAATTAAACAGCCATTCATGTTGTCTGATTTTCAGATCATCATTATGTATAACAGATCAAAGCTTATCCTCCATGGATTTATCCTCCTTGAAGCGAGAGCCTTGTAGTGCCTCATCAAAGGATTAGATGAATATCCAACGAGCAAGTGAATCTGCACAATAATGCATGTGGAAGGGGTTTTGTGACTAAGCTCCTACATGGCCCTCTGTGTGTCAGTCTCTTTCATGTTGCTTTGGTAAGGTTCACATGTAATATCCATGTCCTGCTCAGCATCAATAATGAGTGTACAGAACATCCCTGCATTGTGTTCTTGATGAGTGGTGATCTCAACAAAGCCATAACAATATGAATGTGATGCCTCAAACATTAGTTAAAACATCCAATAAGGAGTAGACAATAAAGTGATAAGAAGTTATTAAAGTTGGAAGCAATTATGCATTTTGGTCAATTTGTAGTAGTATGCCTTTACAGCTTTTGTATTTTCATTGGCTCTTCAATTGTTTTTTCCTTTATGCATTTTATTTTTGCTGTCTAAAGCATTTTGAATTCTGCTTGTTTGCAAAGTGCTATACAAATAAAGTGAAAATAAACACTTATTTAAAAAAATTTTTGAATTTAAAGCAACTGTGGTAGTAACCTCTGCATTAGCAGGCTTACCTGCATTTCCCGCCGAGTGATGAAACCCTTGTTCTCCATGTCACACATCTGGAAGAACTCTTTGGTTTTCTCCAGGATAGTGTTCTGTCCCACATCCTTATTCCTGCTCCTTTTCAGGTCACTCTCAGGTACACTCTTTTTGCAGTTGCTCTCTTGCTTCTGCCATGCTGTTTTAGGTACGGTGTTGTCTGTGGTATTGATGTTGGTAGCAGTAGCAACAGTAAAAGCTGCCATGGTGTTGGTGAGTGTATTAATAATAAGGAGAGTTTGTCTGTGTCCTTCACATGAGCAAGCTACAAGCAGAAGGAAAGAGGAAAGCAAGCCTAGAGAAGTCGAGCTTCAGCCTGCTGTGCATCTGAGGCTTTCACCAATGCCACCGATTGTCATCTCTTAGCAACCACCTCTTTAATTAGTAGATGAAACCTATGAGAGACAGAAGAAGAGTATTCAGTTACAGCTGCTTGTCCAATAAATACAGGACAAACACGACAATATTGTTTAATTTATTGCATTAGAAAAAGTTGTTGTACACAAAATATAAAAAAACAGTTTAAAGCTAATAAAAAAGAAGAGAAAAAGGCTTGTTCTCTTTGAAAACCTGAAGCAACTACTGCTCTTCTTATTCCGTTCAGGGGTAATGTCCCTCACTGAGACTAATGTCATCTGACAAGTAAAACTGAAAAGAAAGTTGCAGTATATTGACTGACATGACTCATATCTGTGGCTTCTGTGCAATGTATGCACTGGTTTGGAAGAATGCCTCAAACATGTCCACAAAAGTTTGCCTGATCAATTAATGAGCATCATAAGGTGTGTGATGACCCATGCAGTTGTAGACTCAGAAAACAGTTATTGGAAAAAAAATAAAAAAATAAATAAAATAAAAGGGTAGACAGGCGGGCAGAAGAAAAACAGGATCAGGCAAATAATACATGTGTCATTCAAATACAAGAGCAGGTCCAGGTAGTCTCTTTTCTTAACCAGAATAAAACAAAATAAAGCATTTGAAACAAATATCTTTAATTCAAACTGGTATCTTAAATTTATAGTCTTCAAATCTCAGGTACTAAAACTTTTTCTTCAATTTTCGAACAACCCTAAATAATTGAACTGTTTATTTCCAAAGGCACATTTGTAACTTTTAAAAGTTATGCTTTCTTTCTAAAATATTTGCCATTTTTTAAATACGGCATCCTCTAAAATGTTTGTCTAAACATTTTACAAGCATGACAAGTTATACAAGGAAAATCAACAACTCAAAGTAAGCGAGATGAGGTTTAAGAGGACATAAAAAAGGGAGGTAACTGAACTGAATGATGCAGTTCTTTTGTTATCCGTGTGGTGCTTTTGGTGAACCTCAGTAAACCACATGTGTTTTTTAGGGGAATTATTGGGAAATGTAGAAAGTCTTGTTTGAGGAACTTTAATCACATAAAAAAATCTTACTTCTTGGGGTATTATTTTTTTTTTTTTAATTTCTCCCAATCTGCAAATTCTGAACTATGAGTTACATCAAACTGTTGATTGGTCAGATACTGCAGAGACATCAATGACTTTTCTGTTAAAATATAGTAAAGCTACCATAAAAGCTGGGGCAGTAAACATTGACTATACATGGATGGCTTATAACTGCTCTAACACATGCACGTATGTGCACTAGAAAAATCTATTTTGATCAAAGCCCTTGTATTTAAATTAAAATCTAAATGTGTGCCTGAATGCAAAGTTTGCAAGTTTTTTTAATTATTATTCTAACAAATTCAACTAAGCTTTAATTTTCCCAAGACCCAACATTTATTTGCTGTAGCAGATTGCTTTGCATACATACCTTATCTGTTATAGGGCTTGATATGTGTCGGCAGTTTGAGCTCCAGCAGTTAGAAACATTGTGGTCAAAACCACAGAGAGACATTCAGTACTAGCCCTAACCACAACAAGCTTTTGCAAAAGAAATGTCACGCGTTTTCTCCACACTAGACTAAAGCCTGCTATTAAAAACAAGTATTTTATTTATTCATTTGGTTTGCAGACACTACCACAATCAGCACATTACTAAATTTGACATATTTCCCTCCCCCACACCCACCCTTTAAGTGGGGATTTAATTAAACAAAACACCCGAGCAGAACACAGCTACTGCTGCAGTTTTCTGGACCTACCTGTCTTCATGCCAAATCATCTAAGGCTTTTGAAGTTGCTGGCCCTGCAGATATGTGACACTCAAATCTATTTCAGGGCTAGGAAGTCAACCCACCAAACAAACAAAAGCCTCCTCCACCTCCCAGGAGTTCATACAGTCATTTTGCAGCCACAAGAATGAGTCACTGAACAATTTGCACAATAAATAGAAGTTGCACACCTGCCAAGTACTTGCTAATTATTTTGTTCAAAAGCTGTACAAAAAAAAAAGGCAAAATAGTGGAAACAAAACGACAATTAAAACAAACAAAAGTAGTTTCTGATAAACAGAGCAAACAGGTTTCACAAAACACGTGTAAGACAAAACATTCGCTTCCTCCATCAAATTTGCAAACTTCCTGTTACAATAACCCCTCAATGACGTTGTCGTATTGAGTAAATAAACTTAAACTGTTTTTTTTAAGCTAACGCTAGATGTTTTTACTTCCTTCTAACAAGTTCCAAACTACAACTAGTTGTAGTTTTTGGCTAAACGCAAAGTCAAAGGGGAACACCGCTACCTTAATTACCCTAAAAGTGTTCATTAAAAGTAAAATAAAGTACGCACCAGTGATCAAAAAGCTGAATTCAAGCTGGAGGAGTTCACTGACTTGCTCTGGGACACTCGTACCCCCCTCTTATGAAGTTTTCTCTTGCTTACAGGTAATGTCGCAGGTCTGTGAGCGCAGGAATTTCACACAGATCAGCGGGTAGTAGTGACGGGGCAAATGTGGAGGGCGGGGCTTCAACAGACATCGGTGGTTTCCATAGCAACGCCGCCACGAAACTTCCTCCACTGTCACGCGCTGCTAAAGTTGTTGTCATAGGTAGTTAGGAAAGCCTAAAAACTAAGAACAAAGATCTTTATCTGTAGTTCTATGTATGAGGAAATAACCCCAAAATAATTGCAACACATTTTAGAGTAGAATTGCTCCGTTACTAATGATAATATACTAATGGGAAAAAACCACTGAGCAGAATAAATAATGCATACCTAAACAAAAATAAATACACAAAGTGGTTACACGTGTTCTCAGTCCATAGCACAGGTCACATTTTCACATGTCTGCAGGAAAATCACACTTTCAACAAGTAAAGATGCAACAGTTGTGTTCATTTGTGCTTTTTTCACAGCAGACTTTTGACAGAAAACACACAGATGCGTTTAATAAACAGTGATGATGGTTGCCCTAATAAACATTTCACTCTTCCAGTTAAAACTGCACAAAACAAAAAGACCTGACACTCATTTAATCAATTACAGCTGTCATTTTTATTCTAGCACAAAGGAAGAGTTGCTATAGTAGATTCCATACCATATCATACCAGCTTTATTTATAAAGCACTTTCAACAGCCGCAAGACCAAAGTTATGTACAGAAGTAAAATTAAAGACATTCTAAGTAAACACCAGTCTCCCAAGATACAATAAAATAAAACAAATTAAAAACATCAAAACACAGTAAAAACAGCCCCATGATAAAAACAAACAACCCTACATAAAATCAATTCAAATAAAATTTAAAATCAACATCTCACACAGTGTCAAAGGTCAAGGAAACGAGATGGGCTTCAGGTTATAATTATCACAACTGCACAGGAATTTTATTGGCAATAAATAAATAAATCTCTATATATGGCT
This sequence comes from Kryptolebias brasiliensis, assembly GCA_028566095.1. Lineage (NCBI taxonomy): Eukaryota > Metazoa > Chordata > Actinopteri > Cyprinodontiformes > Rivulidae > Kryptolebias > Kryptolebias brasiliensis. The sequence goes on along the minus strand of JAOXNZ010000012.1, from coordinate 21,437,828 downwards.
CAAACAAAGAATTCCCTGTGAATGCAAACCTTATAGCTAATTCAGCTAAAATATTAGTTTCATATTTTTATCCAAACCAATTTTTAACCAAGCCCTGCATCTGAACTTC
>JAOXNZ010000012.1:21399383-21415990 GCA_028566095.1 Kryptolebias brasiliensis | reverse complement strand
CCCCAGGCCGGGATGAGATCCTGCAACCTTCTTGCTGGGAGGCGACAGCTCTAACCACTACGCTGCTGTGCCACTTAAATAAAAGTAAATACTAAAATAATAAAAAGCAAGACAGAGGACTGATTGAAAAGCAAAAAAAAAAAAACAAAAAAAAAAGATTTTGGCAAAATCATTGTTAGAAAATAGTAATGTGTATTTTTTGTTTTAATAACATGGTGGATTCTCTGCTTCCTCCTCTGATCAAAACCTAATTGCTTTTTAAATTGGAAGTTTTTTTTCTGTACACACCAGTGCACACAAGGTTTGGTCAGCTGTGGATGTATGTGTGAGAGCAGTTATAGTTGTGCATACAGAGATGGGTTTGATGTTTCTAAAACCGAACAAGCAGGCATTTTGAATCTCCAAACACCAGCTCTGAAAGAGTCTATCAAAACTCACATTTATTAGATGTGGCAGATGAATAACCCTGCTAATGCTCACATAAGAAAAGAACATCAAATTATATTAATGAAATGTCACGGCTTCATGTTGGATGGACACTTTATTCTGCTGCTGTGCCTCCACTCAATTTGTTCATCAGCATTACATTCTGTCCAACGGCACCATCATCTCTGAACCGAAAAGTAATTTGCCGGCGACTGTTTATTGCTGACTAAGCAGCGTAAAGATGAATTTCGGAAATAACATCTCACACTATTGCTCGCATGTTTTCCCTTGTTGCTGAAATCCAAGATATTAGGTTGTCAGATCATATTAATACAGTGAAAAAGGAAAAGCAAGCAAATATTGTCACATAGGGATAAAAAATGTATATACATACAAATACAGTACAGATAAATTTATATATATGTGTGAGTGTATTCCAATATATACAGGTGTACTTCTTTCTAATCTTTGTTATTTGGTTATAAAACATGAAGTTTGTGATTTACTGGTGCTTTTAAGGATAACAATCATGTGAAACTTTATATATATATAACTTTACTTAATTCAGAAAGGTTTTATTCCTCTCTAAGAGCATGAAGTTGGTTTAGAAATGAGTGCATATTGTTTACCAAACAGAGAGCACCGTTTACAAATCCACATGCACAGTTTGCAAAACCAGGAGTGTAGATTACAAAACTGAACACATAGTTTATAAACTAAATAGGATAATTATTTCTTAAGTGGTACTATCTGGGTTCCATCCAGATTTGCAGTTTTGGTTAACAGTTGTGGCACTTCTTTCAAAATCATACTACTATAAGTCTTTTAGGGAAAAAAATGGAGTTAGTTCACCTAGTAAACAATAACAATGCTGTTAGCCAATTTAATTCTGCAATGTTAGATTGACTAAATAAACTATAATTGCAGAATTTGAATGAAAAACATGAAGGATTGTAAGCCAGCATGCATGGTTTTACAAACCTTAGCTCAGTGTATGCTATACAAACAGAATTCTATTTAGTCCTGGGTTAGGGTTTGAATTTAGTGCATTTTGAATTAGGATGAGGGGAAAAATGATTACAGAAATATTTCATTCAGCGTTGGGAACAAATTAGAACACCAAACGCTTACCTAGGACAACTCTTTGCATGTGTAAGTGAGCCTTGTATCGAGTCGACGGGCCTCAACCTTTTGTAAAACAGAATATTTACCCCCACCGCCACTTGATGACAGGGTGTGCGCATGCGCCGGAGTTCTCCTAGCCACATGCGTTTGGATCACAGATGCGTCAATTCGACTGAAATACTAAACGCAGGAGCGGATGAAAATCAAAAATTCTTTCACAATAAATGTCAAAAACGGACACAAAAACGGACGTCGGCTCATGTTAGGCAATATGGATGGAAATTTTATTTTGTTTTCGCAAAACACTTTTTAAATAATTTTCATATGAATGGTTTTAGATGATAGGAGACTATGTAAAACATCTGCTATCAGAGAGTGTGAATGTTAACAAGACATGTTTGCTTCAGTCAGACTGATTGACTCAATTTTGTCATTATTTCTGCTTTATTTTTAGATTTTAATATATATACAGATATATATAGTCTGACGCTAATTTATTAAGTGACAGTATTTTGACACACTGATGGGTGGTGGGTGGGTGACACTTATTTTGAAAGTCTTACCGGATGTTATTTAATGACCATGATTACCTTGACCCCAGTTTGAATCACGACATTGCTCCCGCAGCAGCCAGTGAGCATCAGAGCGTGTGTGTGTGTGTGGGGAGGGGGTGTGTGCGTGCGTGTGTGTCGGGGAGGCGTGCAGGATGTTGTCACAGATCCGCTGACTCTGAACGCTGCTCGTGCTTTATTTTCTGCCCAACTCCCAGCAGGGTGTAAAGCTGTCAGACACGGAGCCAACATGGGTTAGAGAGAAACGCGCAGATATGGATCATCCACTTTGTGCGCTTCGGTGATGGTGGAGGGGGACAGAATGGACTTGGTTTCGCAGAGACATCCTGACAAAGACGCGGACTGAGAGTGACCAGAAACCGGGATCCGCTGCCTCCTTCTGTCTCGCTTTTTTTTCTAGTTGTATTTCTTTTTTAAAAGCTATTTTTTCCCGGTGCTTGTGCGAGCCAGAGATGTTTGCTGAACTGTTGTGTGGCGCCGTGGCTCTGGTCCTCTATGTCAACACTCTGGGCGCTGATTTCTGCTACGATGACAGGTACTTGAGTGAATGAATTGCATGCATGTTACTAACGTCACTGTCTCCAGCAGGCTGCAGCTCCTACAGAGACTGGGAGGTATTCCTCTATATGTTGCCATAACTCCATGTGAAAAGCAATTCATTACATCAGCACCACACAGCTGAAGCCTTTTTTTAATTCGACCAGCAGACTGCCTGAGGTCTGCAACCTTTACAATCTAAAGAGCCATTTCTGCTGCTTCTCCCACTAAAAAAGTTTGACCAGAACAGCAAAGCATACAACACAACTCCTTAGGTTATATAGAAATACTACATAAAACAATCTTTAGTTTGTTACATTCTGGATTTAAAGAACTAAAAGAAACTGTTGACATTTTTTGCTCCTTTTACATCCTAGAACAACTTATGAAGAAGGACCCCACTGATAAAAAAATTAGGCCATGTGAGTTCTGTATTTGTGGGAAATTATTAATATAAGTATCACACTTTGAAAGTTTATTACATTTTTATTTGTGACTTAATGACTTTAGTCTAATAAAGGCAGAAACCTTCATTTCATTTACTTGCACTTTTATTAAAAGCGTTTTTTTTAATTTATTTTAGTCTCTGCTGGCCTATTTTAATGACTTGCAATATCAGTCAGTGATATGTTTGCAAAACTGCACTGCTTTGTTCCCTCTAAGCAACTTGTATCAAATGTGCCAAAAATGTTAAATTTTCTGATGGTTCTTAGAGGAAGATGACAGATTAACAAACTCCTACTGCCAATTAATCAATCTGTTTTGTTCCTTGCATTATTAGTATCATTCTATCTATGATCTATCTATTTTATTTGCATATTGCATACATTTGGACAGGAAAACTCCTACAACTAGCTTTTTTTATTTTGATCTTATATGGAGATATTCATTTCCATGTTAGTTTTGGTTAAAGCCACAAAGAGCCGCTTCAGAGAGACCAAAGAGCTGCATGTGGCCCCAGAGCCGCAGGTTGCAGCCCCCTGGCCTAAGGGCATGTATCAGGTAGCAATGTTAAACGTTCTGAAGAACTGTTGAGTGCTAAAAAGAGCACTGTGTGTTTTGAGAGCCACTGCCAAGTTTTCAAAACGCCTTCAAACACGTGGATTTGTGTGACTGTTTGAACCTAAAGAATCAGAATCACCTAAGTATTTTTAAATAAATGTATAGTCTAATAGTCCTGTTGCATTGCTGCAGTATATCTTTCCAGAATCAATATTTTCCTTCATGGTGAAGAGAAAGGGCAGAGGTAAATAAGCAGCATCATGCCTGAATGCATCAGTGCAAAGTGCTTCAGCCTCCACAGTGTGGACTTGCACAAACTCTACAGTCCTGCCGTGAAAATAATTAAACTCTGGAGAAGTGTGTATCTTTGTTCAGTATTAGGGAAGGACGCTATCAAAAACACTTAAGTATTTACAGATAAAAAGTGTAAAACTTGTAAATTTCTATTCATAACCACAAACTTTCCTTCATATCCTTAAAGAAGGAATTGCAATTCAAACTTAAGCTTTATATTTATAAATTCTTAAAGTTGTAACTTTTAAAGTTGTATTCTCACAGAGAAAATTTAAAAGTTTGTAAATGATTTGACTTATTGAAGAGTTTACAAAGTTCTAGTTTTGTACAATTATTGACAAATATGCACACATTTTACCTTTTAGTTTCTTTATAGCGCCCTTACCCCATAGTTCAGCATCAGTTTCAAACCTGTCCAAATGTGCAGCCTTTTAAACTTTCAGCAAAGTGTTTTATTAATAATTGTACTAAAAATAGGGAGTTGTCACCCTCTCTCCGTTGGAAACCATCAGTGCATGAATGGGTTCGGCTGTTCTAATGCAGGCTGATGCATTACTCATAGCTGGCCTTTTGATATTTGATGGCTGAATGTTATCCATGCCTCAGGCTCTTTATTCACCAGCCGTGACTCGATGTAGGTCAGAGGCATCCTCATTTTTTTTGCTATCATGTGGATCAGCTTCCTGTTATTGTTAATATTTTTTATTCAATAAATAGACAATTTTAATGCACTCACGTTTATCTTTTTATGCTTGCTTTATATCAGCACTGTGTGTATGCATAACAGGTGCTGTGAAACTTTTAAACAGACCCAGAGGATAAAGCTTAAGAAGCAAACGGTCTATTAGCACCCCACACATCAAATAGTCATGCACTGTATTCTCTGTGCAACTGTGCTGACGGCTATGTATTAAAACACTTCCTGTGTAGCATATTCCCAAAAGCCTCTTTGCTGAAAGATTGATATATTTCTTCTCCTTGTGTTGCCATGCATTTGGAGATTGTGCTTCACTCAGGTGGTTCAGCTAATTCTGCGTCTGAAAGTTTTTCGTTTGCGTCCATAAACCTGTCAGGCAAGAGATTTGGTTGGCTGTGCTGTGTGGCTGCTGGATCACCTCTCCAAGTTTTACTGTTAGACAGAAATCCAACTCCTGATTATTCTGTGAATTATATATATATATATTTATATATAACATTATTTTATTTATTCCTACATATGATTTGATCCAAGTTACTTGAAGCTTCTTATGAAACAGATAAGTGGCAGAATTTGCCCATTCCCAGTCGGGGATTTGTAAAAGAGTTTCTCTGATGTGTTCTATCCTCGATATTAATTTCCATCACAGGCTATCTGTCATCCAGCATTATCTGTTTTTAACACCAAGTGTTCAGGCTTGCAATTAGCAGCCGTATGTCTCTGTGGGCTCCACTCGGGGGAGTGAGGGAGACGGAACGAGGATGGGTGCAGCACAGATAGATCACTGTTGAGTACGACAGTGTGGGATGCACACACTGATATAACTTGCTAATTTCATTTACTTTATTTAACCAGATTTAAAACCCCATTGACATCAAGATCTCATTTGCAAAGGGGACATGGGATATGGCTAATATGGCTTTAATGTAGAAAAAAGTCACTTTGTGATGGTAAAGAAGCTGTCGTACTGGTATAAACTAAATGTATAATGGGAATAAATCAAGCTATGAGCCTTCACAAATGCCCTGCAGGCGTGTAGACTGGAAGATTTCCTAATAATTGACTAGCAAGGATATCAGTCATGTAATGCCTTTATAAAATACAAAAACTAAGATCAGTTGCTGGTGTCTTATTTTGTGGATTTAAGTAAAATAAAGCTGTAATTTACTGCTTTTGAATATGATAAAACATTTAGCTGGAAATAACTATGGAAATGTTGTCATAGTACAACACTGATCTCTGTGATGAAACAGTGAAGTCCCAGTCACTTGGTAAGCTCTAATGTGTATTTAGTGCACTGATTTGAGCAAGCTTTAAGCCTTCTATAAACAGCAACCAGGCCCTCAGGAGGTCAGATTTAAAGTATCAAAACATTTGTCAGCTGTTACTGAATATTTATTCTAAAGGCTCTAAAATAAATTGACAGTTTTCTGACCCTGCACTTAGTCACTGTCTCCTGCTCTCGATAAAAAAAAAAAAAATGGCAACCTGGAAGAGTGACCTGCTCTGTGGTGCCAAATCGCCCTAGGGATGCTCCTCCTCTTCCTCTCTTAGAAACACTCATCATTAGCACATACACAGCTTTGACACCTGTGCTGGAAAATGGAAATAATACGTCATGTAATTCATATCTGTGTTGCTGTCCACAGTCAGGATTAAGGAATGGAAGAGACCAGATAATGTCAGAAGAAAATAGTATTAGTGTATCATTTTTTTTGCAGTATTTCAAAATAGTATGCAAGAAAATTAAGTGAACACACTAAGATATGTTTAAGTTATAATTCACCCTAACTCACACACACTCGTTTTATGGATTATGAGTCCTTGTCAGGAGTCTGATGACTCTGACAAACTGTGCCCTTGTCATTTCTCGGTCACGGTGAAGTACAGCAAGATTTGACTGTGTCAGGATGTGTGAAGGTTGTGATTCTGAATGAAGGACACAGCCTCTCTGGGTGTAAGTGGTGATTTATAACATTTAGACAGTAGGTGAAGCTAAACCTGTTCCATCTCACAAAATGTCTGTTAGAAGAGTCATGATCAACGGCAGAATAAAAGACTTTTTGCTTGCACAGTCCTAGTTTTAGTAGCCTGTGTTACTGAGGGCACTGTTATGGATGTGTTTCTTGTCTTTACTCATGACTGTCTCTTCTTTGCAGTGTGTGTCAGTGATCTGGAACCATGCTCTCATAGCTCTTGCTGTAGGATTAGGTGGTTAGAGCTGTTATGTTGAGGGCCCTAGGGCGGCACCCCTGCAGTATGAGTATCTCTGCCCGTTTCCCAGTCAAGCTTTCTCTGTCTGCGCCCTGTAATTACTGTCCTGCCTGTAGATAGCGACTCACGACACGGTTTCAAAAATGCAGCTGCTCCGCTGTCTCTGTCTGTTTGCCTTCCCTTCAGCTACCCCCCAAAGCCTTTCAGGCCACCAGCTCCCATCATCCAGTGCCTCCAGATGGTCCCTGCTGGCAGTTGAGGTTTTTTCCCCTCTCTTTGCCAGTTTGAAGGGGAACATTTGAAGTGGATTCAAATGTAGAATGTGGTGTTTGCTTGTATTTGCCAGAATAGAGACATCAAAGTGTCTGCTGATCCAGAGAGTTGATAAAATAGATGAAGCATTATGATAGAAAACATACACTTATTGCATTTTTAAAAGTGGGCGAGCGTAGTATTTAATGGTTCTATTGATGATTACTGCTTGTATTGACAGGGCACAATACAATATACTTCACTCTGCTGTTTCCTGCTGATATATAGTTTCAGGTTCATGTTTTCCTTTTTTTTCCTGAAACTTAATTTCTGTACACTTTAAAATTTTCCTCTGCCACAGTGAGCTCACTTTTTGTACCAATTTATGTCTAAACTGAACAAAACAAAAAGTAGAGATAAACAAACACTGAACATAAAGTTTAAACATCCATCCATTTTCTTTACCTGCTTCTCCTTTCCAGGTCACAAGGAGCTGGTGCCTATTTTTAGCAGTCACTGTGCTAGAGGCAGGGGTCACAAGTCCATCACAGGACCACATAGAGGCAAATGAGACAAACAACCATTCACGCTCTTACCCACACCTAGGGACAATTTAAGTTACCAAATGTTAATTAACCAAACATGCATGTCTGTGGGAGGAGACCCATGCATGCTCTGGGAAAACATTTAAACTCCACACCCAGAAAGACTCCAGGCCGGGAGGTGATCCTGCAACCTTCTTGCTGAGAAGTGACAGCTCTAAAGTTTAAACAGAATTGTCTTTTTAAAAAAAATCAAGCAGTAAACTTTATCAATTCTGGATTACACTCTGCAGTGACAGTGTGGCACACATTGTGCTCTTTCCTTTTGTGAACTTCCACACACATCAGCACACAAATCAAATATTGGTGTTTTGTCAGTCACTAGTGGTAAAAACCTAATCAGTTGACCACTGTGGTAATTGGAAGTATATATTCTGCATTTTCCTCCTTAAACTGGCATGAAGTGAAATCTTTTATTAAAACTAAAAGGGGATATGTTAAAGACATCCTGTCCATGATTCAGACATGAAAGTTTCTAACTTGAAACCACATAATGGAAAAATATAAATCATTGTATTTTTTTTCCTATGGTTTGTTATCTTATAAATAAACAAACACGTAAACTGAAATAAATGAGGGTCATGTTAAAAGGCTGTTCCCAGTAGGTTTTTTTTAATCGTATTCATCTGACACCACGTTGGAAAGGTTGGTTTGGTTGTGACCACATAAGGTTTGGATTTGTTATTTCATTGTCCAGTAGATAGCCAGGGAAAGTAGGAATATATTTTTTCACCCTCACCACAAATGCAAGATAAGTTTGTCTGGCAGAAATTCATTTGTTTCTAAAAATACTATCAGGGAGAGGTTTTATTGTGCTTGTGAGTTCCTTCGCTTACCGACAAATCACCAAATTGTGTGAAGCCTTAGTCTTGGATGGAGCGAGTTCATACATTTAGGTTAAGGAGGAAACAACTGACTAGACAGCATTCTCTTCTTCTCCTTTCTGTAGTCAGGAAGAAAACTAATTTATTCTGTGACTTGGTTACTGTATTTTTGGAAATACAGGTGCTATATTCTCTCTGGTGTGACCAGAAAGGAATATTCTGAAATACCTGCACACCTGGATAATCTGCAGTGAAATTAAAATTTAGGAATATGTTTTATAGGTCCACTTCCTACCATGTAAAATGTGTGAAATCGCACACACTGCAAGAACACTGCATTCCTGTTGCCTTACTTATGACTTCTGCTCTTTACCTTTTCATTTTGGGTTTACAGATTTTTAATTGAATGTTAAAAGTATTAAGTCATTTCTGCAATATTTTTAGAGTCCTGGACCATATCCTTTTTAAGAGTTGATCAATTTACTTGCTTCCAGAGAACAAATAAAATCACTGATAAGATAAAGCAGGTCCCCTGAGGTTAAACTTTGCTAACTGCTCTTGTGTTAACAGATGTCAATATTTGTGGTTAAATTTAAATAAATACTTGGAGTTGTGTGACACCTGACACAAGTGATTTATTATGTGCAGTAGAAGCGACAAATGAAAGTTTGGTTTAGCTTTATATTTGCAATGAAGGGGTCAACAAATTAAGACAATTTTCTCTTAAGAAGGCTCTTAATTAATAGAAATATTATGTGAATTGTCAAAATGTGCAGATAAGTCAGAAACCCAACAGGAACGGGCTTAACAAAACAGTCATATGAAGGGTTATTGGCAGTCCAGGTCAGACAATAAACAGTATGAAAGTTTGTGTACAAACAGGATTTGTTGGTGAACAGTTGCAGGCTATAATGCTGAGTGTGGTAGTAACACTAATACCCTAACTTTTGTCACTTAATCACAGTAATCCTTAAAAACATTTCATGCATGGTATATGGTCCTTCCACACTGCTGGACACTCCTAAGCTCCAGGTCCAGATGGTGTCTAGACTTTGAAGAAACATCCACAGGTCTTAAATAACCTTTGATAACTGATGTGCAGTTGATCTCATGGTGCTGTCAGCTTTTCAATGATTCTGAGATTGCATAGAGGAGAACAAAGAGTGGAATCACTCGAGTGAACAGTTGCCTCAAATGACTGTTTCTTGTGATATGTTGAAGCAGAAGACCAATAATTTAAAGATAGGATTTCAAGCTGATCATGAGTAGTCACCATGCTCACAGCTTCTTTAAAGCCCTCTCTGTCTTCCAGCAAGGCCAGGGCAAACTGCTTTAAAGCTGCATTAATCAGGCTCTGACGCTTTGTAATCACCCAACTGGTCTGCAGTGGGATGAGAAACTAGCCATATGTAGCTGTCGGGTGAACTGCCTGCTGGTTGATTGGCACATTAGAGGCTGTCTTCTCCGCACCGCATGAGATGTTAACCTTAGCCCTCTTTGAGTATTCTCATTGCTCTCTTGTTAAAGAGTCTATTTATTTAATTAAAAGCCAGCCAACAGATTATGTTGCTAAAAACATCATGCAGGTATAGTAGAACACACATAGACTTGATGATGCAATTAGCCTGAAATACACACAGATAATAGTTACCTTAAATGAGAATAATTTATAAATTCAGACTGGAAAAAAATGGATCTCATGGTTTAATTTTGGTGGCAAATATCCAAGAAAAAATTTAATTGTGCAAGTAAAGCATTCAAGCTACCAGTCAGTTAAATGAAGGATGGATTGGACAGTTAAACCTTAAAAAGATTGGCCAAGTTTATAACTGAATAGCTATATACATGTGGTGTTTCAGATATGTGAACTCCAAATTCAGTGTTTTGAAAAAATACACCAATTAGTAAATGCTTGCTTTAGGATATACTGCTGTCATTAGACATGAGTTTCAAATGATCTGACTTAGCTGGGCTAAGTTGTTAATGGGTCTCGACAAGAGTTTGGATTTCTGGAGCTAATGCTGGCTGATGGCTCTTAAGCTGTAGCCACTCTCAGGCTCTTGGCCCTCTTCATATTAATGGGATTACCAGCACTGTTGATGAGAGGGAGCATGGCGTGTAAGCAGAGAACTCCAAGCCATTAGAAACAAAATCTCCCTTGTCCCCAATATTCAACAGGGATGCTATAGCTTGCCACTTGCCCTTTTTCATATAGAAATTAAGAAAAAAAGACCATTCTCTGCATCTCTGTGGCATTACTTCCTATCAGGGAGTGCTGGCTCATTTTGATAAGGTTATGACACAAGTTGGCCTGTTTGAAGGCCTTGCCTTTTGTCTATTGTAAGTAGAGGTTGTGTGGTCCTTCTGTTCTCCCTGGACTCTGTAAAAGAGGCCATTTGTCTCCAAATAGAGGAGAATTAATCCCTTGTTGTGTTGGCTCGTTGTTTATTAGGACAAAAAAGCAGGACCCCAGTGTTTACTGGTTGAACAGAGCAGAAAACTATTGCAGTCTTAAGTGCCAGACCTGTCAGAACCAGTAGGGTAAACTCATTACAGCTGTACGTGCTTCGGTACACATGCTCTCAAAGCTCTGGCTCTGTTATAGAGAAAGAAAGACAAAGCATTCACAATTGATGAGCTCACAGATGCTAAGTTGTGCCACAAAAATGCCAACTCTTTTTGTTAATTTTGGTTGACTTGGTTTTATTGGTGGGAACATCTTGTGTCAGTTGAAGCACTTGATGATTTCCAGATGAGACATTAGATATCTGCTTGGGGTTACCAAAACCAACTGAATGGTTAATGTAGAAAGTCTTTTTTTCATTTTACCTTATAACTAAAACAATTTTGCTATGGATATTTGCAAGCCATATTTTAGACTCGAATAGCTGTGAGTTGCATAAAGGTTCATTGTCCAGATCAGTCAACTCCAAATAATCTTCAGAATTAACTGGTGAAGACATTCCAAAAATTCACTCTGTCTCTTCATGTAATACTCTAGATAAAATAATCTGGTTTCGTGAGATCATGATCTGAGGTTTGGTGTTCTGTAATAGTGCAAATTAGCTGGATGGATTTTGAAACAACTTTATTCAGTTAAGTTTATTTATTTGTAGTCCTGCCTTAGAGGGGGTTTGTGTTGAACATTCATTGTGTACATTTAATTGCAATAAAAATAACTATGTAAAATAAAATAATCTTCACTGATGAACACAGCACACTCTATTAGACTCAGTAAAAGATTGGTGGAAAAATCTTACAGTTGATCTTAAGTGGAGAAAGAAAAATAATGCATTTGTACTGTAAGTAAAAATGTGTTATTTTAATTTCCCTTTCATATCTAATTGATTTCTTAAAAAAAGAATATGTGTCAAATATTCTGTGGTTTGTTTTGTCGTGGTTTAAGTGGTTTTCAAGTATGATAACAATATCTAGTGTTTCATCTATGTGGTAAATGAGTCAGACACAGCACAGTAGGACCTGTGGTTTGGCCAGTTCAGCCAGGATGGATACCTTTCTGCTCCCATTAGACCTGGAACACAAAGTCATAAATAAAGACCTTTTGAGACATATATGTTAGTGCTGTAAATTTGTTCATGAAAATTACAATTCACTTCAAATGAGAGAAAGCAAATTGGGGAAAGGAAGTAGACTGATTGCTTGTGTATTGTTGCACACTTTTTCTATATTTGTGGACATGGCCAGCAGAGTAAATTGAAAACCAAATCTTTTGAGGCCATAACTGTCAGAGTTGCCTCTTCCTCCTGTACTCTTTTATTTCCTACCTCTTACCAGACCACAGCAACAGAGGAAGGACATCTTTTCACAAGCTGCCTCTAATTGATACTGCTGAGCCCTGGGAACGTAGAGAGTGGTTTTAGTACTCTGCAAAATGCGTGCAAAGCACAACAGCTTGCCACCCTCTGGGACACCACAGGTTATTTACAGCCAGACAACCAGTCTAGTCCAGGTTCTTCATTTAAGTGCATTTTGGGAAAAAAAAATACAAAAGACAAAAATTCCCTGTACTTGGATGCAATCTCTGCCTAGCCTGTCATCAAATAGCTGCAAAAATCCATAACTGTAATCTCAGCCTTTGGGGATTTTCACTAAATATTACGTGGGATGTAAAATAGTGGTACCAAATTTATATGTACATTAAGATGCCCCTGCAGGCTGTACTGGTTTTTTGCTACTGTTCCTATTCATAATTTTCATCAGCTAACGCTGCAGATTTTTCAGACATGTTTTTAAATTAACTGTTTTTTTAAACTAATAACAGATTAGTAATTGTGTTTGAAGCTGTGTATGTAACTTAAAATGTTTAATGTGATGTAAACTGACAGTAATGGAAACTTGGTGAAGCAGTTGAGTCTAATGTCTCCAAACGGAGAATAGCTTGCTTTTTGTTATATTTAACACAAAGATCCAGCTCTCTCTCATTCACGTTTTTTATTTGACTGTCATTGAAAATAAAATCAAAGCAGTGACTGACTGATGGGACTGAGATTGTTTACAGGGCTGCATCTTAGTGGTTTATTTTGACTGAGCACTGACCCTCAGTGTCTGTATCTTTCATGTTTCTCATCATCTGACCTTTTACATGCCTGACATTTGCTTCTAGTTTTTTTTTTTTTGTTTTTTTGGGGGGGGGAGTAAAACAGCGAATGTCAGGGGGTAGATTCACACAATCGACCCAAGTAGATTTTTGGCCTGAGAAAGAAGTTTTGGTCAGGAGAAAGTGAACATGACTACTTTAAAAGCCTGTTTGAGTCTTTGTGCGTGTGTTGTCCTGACTATGAACTCTTGCTGCATACAGCCTTACAACCTTTACCTGACGAAATGTAAGGAAGGTCCAAATCCTGACCAGATCCCCCAAGTGGCTCCTCCAAACATGTCCTGCATTTACATTCAACACATTTCTCAGCACCACATGGCAGAAACATCTACAGCTGTTTTAATTATGAAGGAGTTTAAGGGAAAATCCCTTTTTAGCACTGCTGGTTCAGAAACTGTATTTTCAATTGTGTGAGTGACTGGTGGAGTCCCAGATGAAGACCTTAACCCCAAGCTATCTTTATGCAAGCTGGCTGTCATTCAAACACCTAACTTCTCTTTATCTGTTGGAAAATGTTAACCTCTCAGCTTTGCGGGCAAGTTTATTGTTTTAATTTAAAAAAAAAAAAAAGCTCCACTATCTTGGAAAAAGACAAATTACACTTTTGGGGAGACTGTTATGTATAAAGACACTTCTTGAGGCAAGTTGTTTCACTCTGAGAAGAGGTGAAAGGATCATACCTTGCTGGCAGAGTTTCTTCACACGTGTCAAAGAAAATACACATCAGCACTAAACACTAGATTAAATGACTTGTCCAGCACTCTTCTTGCCTCTGCTGCTTATATAGTCTCACTTTGAAACATTTGCTAATGCAGCATGGCCATCACTCTACTTGATTGATGGAGCTGGTGACTCTTCTGGTTTGGGCAAACCAGCCAGGCAGCATGTATCGTCCTTGACAACTTGTCCACTTTCTGGAAATATAGTGTTTTTCTTCAGGAAGAATAGACCCCGATTGGTGGATTGGTGCTTCATCTCCTAAAAGGCTTGTCATTCTCCTCAAGAGCTTGCACCTAATCAGTAGCTCATTGAGAAATTACTGATTTTGTGTCTGTTTTGTTTATGTTTTTTTCTGAAAAAACAAAACAAACAAAAAACAATCCACTGATCTATGTAAGCACAAAGATGGCTGACCATTTTTTCTGTGTTCAACAATTACAGATGTCATTCATTTATGTAAAGAAATGTGGCATTATGTTGTAAAATTAAGGAGTTGTATAAAATTTGCACATAGTGTTGAAATAGTATTACATTTTTATGTAAAATATATTCCATCTGCAATCGCTTTCTTAAAATGTCTTAAATTCAGGCTTGGTATGGAGATTTTCCCACATCAAATTGTAAAATCACATATTTTTTTAGTTTATAGTCATCTTTTACATGTGGCTAACAGCTCAAGATCAGAACAGTGCAGAAGATTTCTGTGACCCTCACTGCATGTTGTTGGTGATGTCTGGCTCTAAATCATGTGGATGAATGATGGATGTTGGTTGTCACCATGAACAGATAAGTTGGCAGGAGCCACATTTTTTCCTGCTAAATGAGCTTTTAATTTGCAGTAACAACTAGACATCAGCAAATCGGTTGTCTTGCACAACACTTTCCAGGTTTTTTTTAAAGGCAGAAACAAAGTTTACAGAGTTAAGTTCTGAGTGGATGCAGCAGCTGGAAAAGACTTTTAGAGAAAAGTCTGTTTCATTGTCTTTAAAAGGGCACTTATGGTTGAAAAGCATAACAGAAAACATATTGAGTTAAGGTGTTTGACAAAAGCCATTACTCCAGAAATAACCCACTATTATTGAATACAATTTTCAAGAGCCCTCATGGTTCATTTATAAATCTTTCTTTTGTTTCCTTTTGTAATATGTACTGTAATTATTGCTCAGTCACATACTGGCTATGGGTATGTGTTGTTTTTTCAGTGTAATTGACTGTTGTTTTCATGGGCACTTTGTGTTTTACACTAAATTGCAAACTTGGCCTCTACTCTTTGCAATTACAATTATCCTTTTTGTGAGTTGTGATTAAGCTAAGCTTGGTCTCCACAGCCTTCTCAAGATAGGCAGGCCTTACTTGTGTAATAATTCAAAAATCTATATATTTTTAATGAAAATGTGAACATTTAATGTAGAAATAGGGAACAGTATGTACAGTATATAACAGTACTCCCTCAATACATTGCTCAAGTTTTTTGTTTTTATGCTGTCAAAGCATAATAGCTTTTCAATACAGCATCTGAGTCATTTTATTGTTGAAATGGAGACATGTAAACCTGTGACAATATTACATAGTTATCATTAGGAATGATCTCATTGCATTCATAGATACAATCCTGGTTGTATCGTGTAAACAAGTTTCCACATTACTGATTTTATTACATCTTGCTAAATCATGCTAGAAGTTTTATCATCTTAGAAGTTGTATGGCATCTGGCAACACATACATAGAGCTGCTCTACAGTAACTGCCTTTAGTATCAGAGGTGCCAGGTATGTTTGTTATAAGAAACTTAGGTTTACTCTAAGATCTTTAGTGAGGCAAGATTATATTCAAGCACTGGTCAAGTCATGAGCCATTTGTGACATCAGTAGAGTGGAGTTATCATTTATACCAGTGCTTGAGATTTGCTACATTTGTGAGGTTGAGAACAAGAAGAATAACCTTTGCATCACTTTTTAATTTTATTTTCAAAAACAGATATGCTTGTTTTTGTCAAAAGGTTTGACAACATGAAACAGTATATTAGAAGACAACGAATGGAGATAAAAAGAAAACACTCTTTTGTAGCTGGAAGTAAGGAAAGGTTCATGTTTTGAGGAATATGGGTGTAATTATGAAGCTGGAAGGGGACAAACATCTTAGTGGAATAAGTGGACTAAATGTGGGTATAATCAGTATTTGGATTATCTTCTGTAACATAAATTTATGATGAAGTGCCCCAAATGCAACTTATGTAAACAACATAATTGAAATGTCTTATTAACAATAAGTTCATTGTTAGAATATTGCTCCAAGTAAAAACTTCACTATTGAGTTGCACAGCTGAACATGTGTACTACTCTCCCACTGTTTACAATAATCCAAAACAGATTCTTATTTGTCTGCAGGATACTTCATCTGAACCCCTCAGATAGCTTTGTAGCAAAAATATTGGCGAAGGTACTTTGTCTTACATTTGGCTTATTTTTAAAACCAGAAAGCAGATGGATGAAACTGCAGGTCTTTCTTATTTCAACATCTAGATCCTTAAAATAGATTTGGTATGACAGCCAGTTTTCCCACAAGTGTGTATTATTTTGTACATTTGTTGGTTTTGTTAAACCACACAAAATCCTTTTTTTTTTTTTTTTAATTTATGTGCTATAGTTTAAGTATTTATTAGATGAAGAGAAACCTTCTTACAATTTTAAAATCTTTAAAATTTTACAATTTGAAAAACTTTAAA
>JAOXNZ010000012.1:21384009-21399283 GCA_028566095.1 Kryptolebias brasiliensis | reverse complement strand
CAATTTTCTCCACAAGACATCAAAATGCAATGTAAGTGAAAAATCAAATCAGCAAGCAGAGAGCAAAGAAACCTAAGTGATTTAGCTGTCATCCCATAGTATGATGCACAACTCCAAGTTTTATAAAAAACATAAGCTCTCAGAAAACAAGAAGTCGTTTACTTTTCATTGGTCCTTGTAAACCAACAAAACAGAAATAAACGACAGAAAATCCCTATTTAAAACTCCACAAATGTCTCAATAAAAACCACAAAAACAACCATATAAATTTTAAGACATGAACAATAAAGTTGGTAATGCTCTGCACAGTCTGAGCAACACAATTTGAACAGTTATTTTAAAATACATGTTTTTTGTAAATATTTTGTCAAAGAAAAATGTTAAACATCCACACAGAGAGGTGAAAATGAAATGAAATGGATGAAACTGCACATGTTGAAAGGTTGTGTAACTGTATTGAAATGGTTATATCAAATCAGATAGACAACAGAGTAGGCAGTACAGACACACAGGTGATCCTGTGAGAAACCCCTTTGGGTTTGGATACCAGGGACAATTTGATTTGTAACAGAGTCATGAAGGAATTTTATTCTCTCATGTAGCAAACAGCACACAGCTGTAGTAACTGGATGTTAAAATCCAGCAGGTCAGAGTTGACAACCAAGCTAATCCCACACATACAGTTGAGGAAAGACTGGTGGACTTGCCTGGCCAAAGGAGGACATATTAGGAGCTGAAAAGGCAGTCCATAGACACATGAGTAGTGTATGAAAGGGTGTACAGAACTCAGGAGGGGTAAGATGTGAAAGCAGGAAGCTACTGATGTAGCATTGTGCCATTGGGGTTCTTTGAATCATTACAAAGCGTAACTTGAAATTATACCCTAGCTCCCCACAGTGCTAGGAGTAACACTGGTGTGTGACTCCAGAATATTGGCAGGACTGGTGTTTTCGCAATGGTCATCTGTGGTAATGCAGATTCATTCCAAAAGGCCTATACCTGTGTTTGGATGTCAGATTCAAATGTCATGGAGTTTAGTAATGCTTGCCAAACAATACAGTGATGCTTCGTTGGTGTGGAATGTCCCACATGCTAAGCAATAGCACAGTACAACACCCTGGCCCCCATGTAAATCCACAATACAACCCTTTTCAAATGCTAAGTGCTGGTAATGCTGTTACCCGTACCTTTGGTAAAATAAAAAAGTATACGTCAGATTTCTTGTTGATTTCTGTAGTACTTACCTTACTGCTCTATGTTTAAATACTAATTTTTCCAATTTGTTTAGTGTTAATTTGTTCTTTCATGCTTAAAAGAAAAGTCATGTAACATCATACTAGTGTGCGAGGTATGAGAATTAAAACCCCTAGTGTGCAGACTTCCAGAAATACTGTACAACATGGCAGCACATGCAAAACAGGATCTCATGCCTTTAAGTCTCAAGAATGGAAGAAGGAGGGACACAAGATCTAGTATTATCTTATACAGTCAATCCTTAAACCCATGAACTTCATGTCATATTATAGTCCCCAAGGCAATTTCTGTTTTAACGTCCCATTTGTGCTTATAATAGTTTCCCTCCATGCTTCCATTGCCTGTGAAGCGTGTAGGCTTTCCCGATGTGTGGTTGTGTTGGCATGGAAACAGGAATGGTATTGTTATGTGTGTTTTAAATTTTTTCACCCCTGTCCCTAGAGCTCCACAATGAGGAAAGCCTGACACCACCCCTCCCCCTCACTTACTAGACAAGGGAGGAGAGGGGCAGAATCTCTCTAGACCTCTGCCAACACATGGACAGAAAAACTCATGAACTTTACTGGTCATGTAAAATGAGAATAAACTATATACTTAAAAAAAAGATACAAAATATACATTTTCTGCTTAAAGTAAACAGTCCTGTCAAAACATTTTCTTGTACTTTTGTTTAGGAGTTTTATCATTTGTGATTACCTAATGATCTGTTTTATAAAATTTTAAATAAATTCTTATTTGGAAAAATAAAGGTAGACAATTCTATCATTATTTTGATCCTAGCTATAAAATAAAATAGAAAACACAGTTTCACCTTTGCACAGTTATGTCTGACAGCCTAAAACCTTGACTCAAAGGTCACTTTTATATTCATAAATGTTAGGTGTTGAACTTTAAATGAGTGTGCAGATAGACATTATTTTGTGGTTATTTTTATGTTGAGGACAAACAGCACTCATCCAAAAAGAACAACTGCACGCAACACAAAAGCATCATGGTACATTGTGCTTCATATTGAGTCCACAGTTGTAAACATGATCTATCAAAAACATTCAGTGCAGTGTGACAAAACTATAATTCAAGATTTGACACAGCTCAGAGTTTTCACCTTGTCCACCCTATAAGACTGTTGTGATGCTGGATCAGCAGCGTGTGGTGCAACCTCTGTCTGATTTATGAGTCTTATCTCCTTTCCTGCTTTGTGCAGTAGCCAAAGAAATCCACCTTAGCTTATCACAAGACTTATAAACATTTAATGTACTGAGCTGCTTTCCTCAATAAAAAACGGTGTGTACTCTAACTCCCTCATTAGCAAAGACTTAGGAGGTTGAGCCTTCTCTATTAGAGGAAAGTGCATTGATTATTATGTACTTTATAATGGAAAAATCACAAAATCATGCTTAATGCCAAGGTGTTTCCTGAAATGATGTAGGAACAAAACTAGTGTTTTCTCAGTGTTGTAAATAACATACTGTAATTAATTTTAATTCAACAACAAAAGCATCACTTCCTCATATACTGCATGTTTGTAAGATTAGAGCATATTTGCTGCGCTTACTCAGTCATGGTTTGTGTTACTGGCTCAGCCGGTGATGTGTTTATGGCAGCTGTAACTGTGTGTAAGGTTGTTTATTTGGCACCACTTTCTGCAGTGTACAGTGAGTCCACAACTCAAAGAAAACATTAGCTGAGTCCACAGTCCACAGCGGTGTTTACCTCAAGATCCTTGGTATACAGCATATAAATGATGGCTTTTTGCCACATGGCCATAAAATGGTTGACCTTGTTAATTTCCTCTAAATGGTCTATGATTGTGAGAAGTTGACAAAATGACTGATATTGACTAGCAATAGAATTATCTTGTTGCTTTTTACTTCTCTTTGAGGAAAACTAAGTTAAACACAGCAATTCTTTGTATTTCTTGTTTTAGACTTAGGTATTCTTTCTACAAGACAATGTTGTTGTATGCTTTGCCTGTTTGTTGCATCAAGAGGTGAATGTGTGCACCTTTTGTGAGCTCAAATGATAAGAGCAGAGCAAATTTTATTCTAAATGAAACAGCGTATTTATCCTGACATCCAGGACCAGAGGTAGCTTCAAAAAAAGTGAACCAGTCTGAGAAGGATAATTGATTTGTTTCAGCGCCCCTTCTCACTGTGTGAAATGAAATGACAAGTACAGTCTTGAGGCATAGTTGAGCTGAAAGGAGACAAGAAGGAAAATAAGTGGTCTGCAGGACACAGAAAGATCAATACTACATGACGTGGCTGTGGAAATTGTTCTGTAGCTTTTTGTTCTCATGTGACCTGTATCAACCAACATGTTTTCCACACTAAACTTTGAGTGATTGCACCAAAACAGAGAGAGGGGCCATTTGTTTTTACTGGTCATGTGGTCAACCTTGTCATTTTTTTTCTTTTTTTGCCCCTTATGCTTAGAATTTTTTTTGACCTACTCATTATTATAGGTGACATAAAATACAACATGGATTCTGAGCAAAATATTTTTAGCTATCTAATTACATGACAAGGAATAGGATTTAGATTAGATTTCATTATGTTGTGTGTTATGTCTGAGAAAGTCATTGTCCATTAAATCCACCATTTGCTGACATCTGCTTGGGATAAGGGTTAAAAAATGTGTTAGTACAACATGAATAATACTATAAAACAACAATAAGACAGACCAGAGTGACTATGTTGTCTTTTTGAGGCCTGTATTCTGTCTTCAGCTTTGAAACCAGCAGTTCTACCATGCATTGTAGTTTTTGGCAACATCAGCTTCCAAGTCAGCAGTGTTCTGCCAAGAGAGGCAAAAGGTCAATTGCAATAGCCCTTTTAAAGTCATAAAAAATCCATATACAAGTATTTTCATTGTGGTTTAGAAAGAATTGCTTGCCCTCAAGAAATGCAGCTGAAGGGTTTTAGGGAAAAATACTTCACTTTGCACCTCATAAAGATCAGTGAGCTTACCCCAAGTGCTGCTGCTAAAGACCCCTTGGTGAAGATCTCTCACATGACACCCTTAAAGAAATTGCAAGATTTAAGAAGTGGAGAAGAGGGAAGTTAAGAAGATGCTATCTGCCTCTACAATTGTTCTACTTTATCCTTAAAACAAATACACAGTGTCATCATCTTCTTCCCTTCATTTACTGAGTGAACATGGAGCTGCATTTCCCTGTTGGTTACATGTCCAAATCTGCTGATTTTCCAAAGTACTAAAAACTGCATTTCTAAGCCACAAAAGCTTGGCATGATCCGTTGGCTACTGACTTAAACGTAATACGTTTCTTGCACTGCATTTTTAACCCAGTTTACATCTCTTGAATTTTTTTATATATGTTTGCCAAGCTTAAATTTACCCTGTGTACAGTTGTGGAAAAAAAACAGGCACTACATAGAGCTGGATTTGGATTTCAGAAACACTCACTACTACAATTAGCAGCATGAGCTTAAAACAGTTCGGTGCATGAATTATGAGTCCATAAACTGACAAATGAGAACATTGTTTTGTTCTTACTTCTAACAGTAGTGAACAAATTAGAGCTCTGTGGTCAGAGTTTTTTGTTTAACTGACAGAGCTGATGGAAAAAGCTGTATTGATTGAGTTGTGGTGAACATTACAGACCAGAATGAAGCTCAGTTTGCAGATCTCAGTTATAAATCTATAGGGTGGCACTTTAACTGAGCGGTGCTTTGAGTATGCTTATATAATCATGGTAAAGCATTCTTCTTGGGGGACTACGAAAGTCAATTAAAGGCTGAGCATTTCATGAAGGAATGCATATCGCCTGCTGTCTTTCATGCCAGAGTTTTAAGCTTAGATAATCTATGATGGGAAGGGATGGAGTTACAGCCATTTTGCTCAAACTTGGTAAATGACTTTATGCACATCTCATGGTACAGTCAAATGAATGCACAAACACACAGACACAGGCAAAAACATTATCCCTGCTTTGCTATTGGTGGTGGTCAATAAAAATAGTTTTTCTAGTTGAAACCAAAATTGTTGGCAGATCAAATGGCTGATGTTGCTGATTATACAGCCAACCTACTTTTTTTTGTGTGGGACAATTGTTAGATTTTTCTTTTTTCTGCACATGGGTTGTAAGTTAAAATCAAGAGGGAGCTTATGTAGCATGCAGCCAAAAAGGTTTGGCTGTAACTGTAATTCTGTGATATAAATGGCTCTGAGGCTGAAAAGAATTCATCCTCCCACTCTTAATTTACTGACTTATTTCATGTCAAATAGGCAAAGCATGTTTTTCCCCTGAGAAAGTCTGTCCCTCGCTGAACTCTGTTATCAAGGATCTCACATGCTCATAGGTTCATGTGATTAAATCCTCCAAAGTTGTTCACAGCTGCAAGCAGCTGGGACTTACAAGACCTGCGTCTGTCTTGTTTTCACTTCCACATGTTTTGGTGTCTGAGGCATCTCTTCTTTCTGTCATAAACATACAGCACACAGTATGTAAACACAAAAAGGCTATGCACCTTTCTGAACCTTGTTAGATCAACAGTGGAGGATTAGTGGAACACCAGGGTTTAGTCAATTTGTGAACCAGGAACACAGACAGCTCATGCGTAAGTTCTAAGTCAATATAATGTCACAACACTGGAAAAAAAAACTTACTGTTTTCACAGCCCCTTAAAAATTGTTTTGGGATCTAACTGTTCTAAACCCTAGTGGCTTAAATGAACAACATTTCAAACAGCAGTAATTTTCTTTCTGCATAAACAGTATGGATGAGCAAAAAATATTTTTCAATAATAATTTATTATTCCCTGTTGCCAGTTTTTGCATGTGCATGCATGTGTCTTGGTCTGTTAGCTAAATATCTCATGCACCACTGGACAATTTTTTATGAAATCTACAGAAATGGAAATGGATGTACATCTACAAATGATCTGAAGTCAACACAATCAAGATGGCTGCCACAGTGAACTGACCTTAAAGCACACAAAAATAGCTCTAACTCATTCAGTTTTATAGATACTGACCTAAAACGTGGTGTGGTAGTAGCTGAGATGAATTTCCAATAGAAGATCTGAGCGCAAACAAATTGTGCAAGATCTTTGTTTAAACTTTTACCATTAACTATTTGAAGTCAACTGTCTGTTAGTAAAATATCTCATGAACCACTTGACTGATTTTAATTAAACTTTCAGGAAGTAATCATTGGAAGGACCATTTCAATTGATTAACATTTGAAGCAACCCCAACTGAAGATGGCCACCACAGCCAACTTACTGAAGAAAACACAAAGACGGCAGTAATTCAGTCAATTTTCCAGATTTTGTGCTAAAATTGGGTGTGGTTGTAGCTGAGAGTCATTCACAACACATTCTCCCAAATGCCAAATCTTATAAATAAATTTTATAAATCTTTTGTCAGCCTGAGAGCCATAAGAATCTTATTATTTGCAGTATGTTTCTGTTCTACATTATTATTAAACTCTGCATCAGATACTTAAGAAGAATAGTTTCTTTACACCTACAGAAAGCTTGAATGTTTCCTACTAATCTACATACTAGAGAAATTTAAACCAGTGTCACTGCAAATACTCCAAGCGTCCCAGTTTTGATAATTACCACCACACCGGTCATGAAAAGAATGTGCCCACTTTGTCAACATGTTATTTTTGAGATTATGGCTTCCTCGCTCCTGCACAAGGAAATTGGGTTGACACCTAGAGTTTCTTTCCATTTAAGAAACCTTAATATTTAATGCTGTTTGTCTGCCCCTGGGGCCCGCTGACTGAGCTTTGTTCTTTTTTTTGGGCTGGCACAGATTTTCATTACCACTAATAAATAAATAAATAAGATAAGAACCCTCCTGTGTTCATGTAAAACACTGCAACTCAAAACTGCTTTCGGAAGATTTCAGGAATCAGGTTGAGGTGATTTTGCTTTTCATTATTATTTGCATTAAATGGTAATGGTCCAGTAGAATATGCAGAGAAACATGGGCTCATTCAGAAGCTGTAAGGTGAGGGGGGCATGATATTTATTTTATCCAGTAAGAGAAATTGGAGGGTGATTACAAAAATTTGATGTCTTGCAAATGAATAGTATACTACCTATTATTTTAGAAGCTTATGTCCTTTTTGCAAAAATCTGACTAGCGTGCATATAGTTTATATAGAACAGCAAACACATTCTTTAAAGGAAACTTAGATATTCTGGATGTAATCATTCCATAGTCTCTCTCATTCTGGAAATGAGTAAATGCTGTCAACCCCATCTAAAGACTAAAAAGAATGCAAAATATGTATAAAATATTGTGCACCAAGGAAAGTTATTTCATACTTTCTGGTGGGTTTATGTGTTTTCAGCAGCATTTAGCCATTTTGAGGACACACACTGAAAATCAAATTTTGATTAAAGGCCTAGCATTCCTACTCAGAGTTGAAGATGACTCTCTTTATCTATAAATTTGAATAAGTTATAGCCACTTTTGTGTTGGCAAAGTTAGATAAGCTGTGGTCGCCATCTTGAATCATGGCTGACTCCATTTGGCAATCACCATCCAGTGATTGCTCTCTGAAAGTTTTATCAGAATTTGTCCAGTGGTTCATGAGATAATTTGCTAACAGTGTTGATTGTAAGAGTTAATGCCATACATTTAAGCAAAGATGTTGTGCAATGGATAGTGCTAAGTATATGTTGAGGATGACTCTCAGCTACTACCACACTAAATATTAGTTCAATATCTGGGAAATTGACTGAGTTCTGGCCGTTTTGCATTGGCTAATGTTAATTAGCTGTGACAACCATCTTGAATAGGGGTGACTCCAAAATATAATCAATTGTACTGCTACTACTACTTTATGTATAAAGCACTTTTTAAACAATAAAAGCTGCAACAAAGTGCTGCACAGATAAAAATCTATGCACACTCAAAACATAAAGAAGACAATAAACAATATAAACAATGAAACGCTGTGACTGAGCTAAGAGCAAAAGTCTCAGCTTGTTTTAAAAGCCAAAGAATAAAAATGTGTTTTAAAAAGAGTTTTAAAAGTGGACAATAAACGGGCAATTCTAATATGTAACGGCAAATTGTTCCATAATTTGGGAGCGGCAACAATAAAAGCTCTGTCACCCATGAGCTTCAGTTTAGACCTCGGTACCTCCAGGAGCAGCTGATCAGCTGACCTGAGGCAACAAGCAGGAGAATATAGGTGAAGCAGCTCAGAGAGGTAAGATGGGGTAAGACCAAGTAAACTTTTAAAAACAAATAAAAGAATCTTAAAATAACCTCTAAAATGCACAGGCAGCCAGTGTAGGGAAAACAGAATGGGAGTGAAGTGCTTCCTCTTCCTAACTCCAGCCGAGCAGCAGCGTTCTGGACCAACTGGAGGGAGGACTGGCTGACTCCAAGGTAAAGAGCGTTACAGTAATCAAGCCGAGTTGTAATGAGGACATGAATTACTGTTTCAAAATGCTGTTTTGAAATTGTAGACGTACATCCAATGGTTAGTTTCATTCAAATTTGTCTAGTGGTTCATGAGATATTTTGCTAATGGTACAAACTAACAGACAAATTCTGCCTTCACTTTCAGCAGCCAACAATTAAAAAAGGATAACAGACCTTCAAATGCATAAGAAGCGGTGATTTCATTTATTGGAAAGCCTTAAAAATGTTAGAAATCTTTGTTTTGAATACATAAGCGTGTTGCATTGTGTGTTGAACTTGCGTGAGTAAATGCTCGTGCTTGCTTTTTATGAGCACATTTGAGCAATTTCCCAGTGAGTGTGTGTTTTACAGCCAGATTCCTCCAGGATGAGTCTGAGTTTTGAATGAATAGCCCCACTGCAGTCTCAAGCCTAATGAGCATCATGTCTAACAGGTGGTCCATAAGAGCACAGAGACCTGCAGAGGAGCTGGGCTGGTAATGATTATTTGCTCTGTGGTGAGCAAATAAGCTCTATCCAGTGCAAAAAAAATAAATCCTATAGTATTTCCTTCTGTTGGTATCTGTCAGTGGTCTGTACTGTAAGTGAACAAATGAAAAAAAAGCAAACTGGTAAGATTATAGTGTAAACAGGACAATTTAGTGGTTCTCTTCACAGCAGGAAGGTTTTAGAGTCAAACCTGCTTGTTTTTATGTGTTACGATTACGTCTTCTCTGGGTGATCCCACCAGAGACATGCACGTGGATCTCAGAGATAATCATAAATTGGCTGTGAATAACTGGTGAGCTCTCAGAAATGTACCCTGTCTCACTGAAAGTGATCTGATACAGACTCCAGAACCCTGCAAACAAAAAAACTAGATACACAGTGACCAATGCATGATGGCTGATAGATGAATGAATCATATTTCCAGTTTGCTTGCAGCTATTAGAATTTTGATTATTTAATAAATTAATTATTTAAACCACAAATAAATATATTTAATCTACTCCAAAGAGTTTTCAAAAGCCCAGTTCATAGAAGTGAAATGAAAAGTGAAGTGGTGAAACAAGGCTACTGTTAATTGTTTCCTGTTGAACGTCCAGTTTATGCAATTTTACTCAATGTTGATTTACTGCATGAAAGAAGAGAATCCTCTACATTATGTAAAGCGCTCATTCTTGCAGAAATCTAGTTGTCCAAAAGCTAAGTGTGTACAGTGTATGTGCAGCTATTAAGCTATTTCAAATATTTATTTTTGTCCATTTTTTAAGTTTAATTTGATTTTAATCATATTCAAGAAGAGGTAGTTATTTTATTCTCTGTAATATAAATCAAACTGAAACAGGGTTTCTGCAGGGTCTTAAAATACCATTAAAAGCCCTACATTTAATAATATCTATGTTAGGCTTTAAGAAGTCCTGAATTTGTACAAATTTTCTTTTCTTAGGTTTTAAAATACATTTAGTTATGTCTTAAATTTCTACATTTGTTCATTCCTTGCTTCTTCCATGAACTTTTTGCACTGTTGGCATTCATTCGTTGTGTTGTTGTTCTGTCTGATGACTTCATATGTTATTACACTGTTACAAAACTATTGAGAACTTATTGAGAAACATTGAGCCTTCCCCACCAAAAGAATCGGATTGCACTGCTCCTGAAGCTGGTTTGTGAGCAATAAATATAAATCTGAAAATAAGAATCAGAAAGGTATTCCTTTTTAAGTTAATCTTTCGTAAATGCTAATCCAATTACATCTTCAGTTTACTTTTGTATCATTTTATGAAAACTTCTAACAGGATCTTTATCTAAAATTTCACTGTCTTTAACAGAAGTAATTATTTAAATGAGGTTAATTAGTTAAAGCACGTTTAAAATTATACGCAAGCGATAATAAACGAACTGCTGACTTTTTTGTTTTTCTTTGAATGACTGACGTGTTGTAATGTTTTTTGTTTTGTTGGTCTTTCTCACTCTGTGTGGTTTGTAGACATTAACATCCTCATTGCCATACAAATGTACTTGCTGTCTTGAACACTTTTTTCTGTTTGTTTTGCTGCATCTAATTTTAGTGATGAGTGATGCAGGTTTTTAGTGTTTTTAGATTCATTAAGTCATTTTGTTAAAGGAGTAATGTAGGATATCAGAAGCAAAAAAAATTATGTCTAACATAAGAACAATATGTATTAGGTTTATAGCTTAGATCATTAAATGATGTTATGCTGGAACTCCACCCCCGTTCTGTTCTATTGCTGCTAAAGAGGACTTTTTATAAAATCTGATTTGGAAGCTTGGGAATAATTCCCATGGGGATGTGGTTTGTAGGTCATTGTACCATTATAGTTTGTTCCTGGTTTGTCTGAGGCAGGCTAAATGCATTTGTCTGAATGTTTGTCTGTGTGAGAGGGTGGGGGGAGGGGAAGCACAGAAAAAAAAACAGTGGGGGCTTCATCTTCTTGTCTCGTTGCAGCATCATAGATTCTCCCTCCATATGTGGACTCAGTGTGAACTCATCCACCCCACCCCCCAAGCTTGACCCACAAATCCCTTCCTTTAGGCAACAGGGGGATTATGGAGAAATCAGACTAATCTAATAATGTGAATTTACTTATGCAAAGTGTTTGCTACACAAACCGTGGCATGGTTTTGACACTAAAAAGAAAACCATCAAAGATGCACTTTTGTGTATATTCCATGCGCAGGTCAGTGAAAGAAAGCGCCGAAGCTTCAGTCTGAGAGTCTTTGGTTTCTTTTTTTGGGATACTTGAGAAGGAACACAGGGCTCGTAAGAGGCCACCTGCAATAACAAATTACTCCCCAGTGTCCAGGAAACCTCCAAAAACAGCTCTCTGGATGATTTTTTTCTTGATTTATTAATATTCTGCACAAGTCTGAGGGTTCTGCTTGAAATAAAGCTGGGGGTGTTGCAAGATGAAAAATATACCTGTGAAGGGCTTCCAAGAGAATTATTTTCAGTAGCACTTACCAAAAATGACAGTTTGTTACTTGAACAAATACTTGTAGAGTAACTCTTCACCTCAGAATGGTATTTCTGGCCAGCTCCATTTCAAACATCTTTGATCTTTTCTTTTAGTTTATATTTGGATGACAAGTCTTTATCTGAGATCGAGGTGGGAGTGAAGTGATGGCGAGGGAAAGAGGCTGAAGAAAGATAAACTTATCACCTTGTTCAAAGTCAAACAGTTTGGGTAGACAGTTTTGCCATAGTTGGCTCTCTCTTGCTTGTGCAAATACTCCTGTCCTGATAGTGTGATATGGCATCCTCCAGGCTAATTT
This sequence comes from Kryptolebias brasiliensis, assembly GCA_028566095.1. Taxonomy (NCBI): domain Eukaryota; kingdom Metazoa; phylum Chordata; class Actinopteri; order Cyprinodontiformes; family Rivulidae; genus Kryptolebias; species Kryptolebias brasiliensis. The sequence goes on along the minus strand of JAOXNZ010000012.1, from coordinate 21,387,338 downwards.
AGACAGTCTAGAAGGAAATAAACTGAGGGATTTTCTGCAGGAAAGGTTAACATAGTGGAGTGACTGGAAATAGATATGGTAAAAGCTTCTTGGCTGTGTTTACTGGTTTATTCTTTCTCAGACATCCCCAGACACTTGGGACTTTGACTCATTTCCAGTCTTGATTCCAGATAATGTAAACATGGTCATATTCTTAGCAACTGTTTACTGTATTTTCTTGTTGTGTTATTTTCTAACGCAATATAGTAGTTGATCAAACTAAATCACGAAAGTGTTCTAGATACATTTTCTTTTAAGATGACCTCAGGAGGGTCTTATTGTGTAGTGCTATGTCTTTATTAGGCTCATAAGTTTACCTAAATGCAATGTTTCATTGAAAGTAGAGGTGGGGGTTAGTCTATTTTTGATGCATCACAATGTGGACATGAACAATTCTGAATCAATTTTAAAATGCAAAAAAATTATATAATTTAATGTTAATATAATGTCATACTGAGGAACACAAAAGGCGAAGAAGGCTTGTGCGTTATGTTGCACTTTGGAGACACAATATAATGATCATCTTACGGTATGCCAAAGATAATAACACAGTTATTGCAGCCCTTGGAATGTATAAAATCGAGTTGTGAGGTGCCTAAATATTCCCAACTCTTTATTGATTTGTTAATTTACTATAGTGTGAATACATCTTTAGATTCAGTTTGATGCTCATATGGAACCATGAGATCGTAGCCTAGACTTTACAAAATACAGCTCTGACAACAATATTTTAGAGTCAAGACACATTAGAAGAACAAACCAAGTCCTTCTATATTGTAGTTTATTTAACGTGATTAATTCAAATGGAGTGGGTGGCACAGTGGAGTAGTGGTTAGAGCTGTCGCCTCCCAGCAAGAATGTTGCAGGATCGCATCCCAGCCTGGGGCCTTTCTGGGTGGAGTTTGCATGTTCTCCTTGTGCACATGTGGGTTTACTCCGGGTACTCTGGTTTCCTTTTGTCTCTATGTGACCCTGCGATGGACTTGCGACCTGTCCAGGGTGTCCCCTGCCTCTCACACAGTGACTGCTGGAGATAGGCACCGGCTCCCCACGAACCGGAATGGAAAAAGCGAGTAAAGAAAATGGATGGATAATTCAAATGGTTTGCTGCATAGAAACAAGAACCCTGTTAAGCTTCCTAGGCACATCCAGGTCACTTCCAGACATCTGTCACACTGTGTAACAAGCTGCTGAGTGTTGCTTGAAATGTGCATGTTTATTTGCTGTTTGTGCTCAGTGCTGACAGATGTGAAGTGACAGCTTTGAAATATGGCCTGTTAGACATCTGAGACATGAAGTGTAGTATCTTATGAGCAGACTCACCAGACTGATCCTCACTGAATCCCTGTGTTTCTATGGTTAGTAGCAGATAATGCATTTATAAATCCTCTTGTGCAAGAGACCCTTTCAACAAAGGCAGGGCAGGAGGAGATGAAGAATGACGCAAGTGTCTATTCATTCTTCCTTCAACTCCTTCCTGATTTTCTGATCCTGGACACTTGGGAGGTCAGCTGTGCTTCTCCTTTGACCTTAATTCCTTAAGGAAAGGTTTCCTAAGAAAATAAGTTGTCTGTTCAGATCCTGCTTTTGGTAGCTGACCTGGAAACAGTGCAGAGAGCAGGTGACGCACACACAGGCTGCAGAGGAGGCACTGAAGTGCAGGAACTAGCCATTCCTTTTTCTTATTTTGATCTGATGGCGGACACGACTCCATCTGCTTCCTGCCCCAAAGGCTGCAGCATCCAGTCACAATTGATGAAGACAAATATATAAACAGGAGGATGAGTCACTGCTTTATTTTTATGTTATGACAAGTGTTTGTGCTTGAGTGCACAAGGCTGAAAATATTTACACATCTGTTAAATAAGTTTCAGGGTGACAGTCAAAGCCTCAAAAGTACCAACCATTGTCACCGACATGTCTGTCTATTAGTATTTACCAGTTCCACATTGCTGCATTCATTCGGCAGGATTTTATTGTTTGTTTGGTCAATAAACATGCCAATTAAAAGTGCGTGGCATACCTATTTGTTGTACTCCCTCAGGAAGCCATTTCTTTCTCAGGAGGTTTTTTCTTTTACCTATTTGTCCAATTCCTCACTCAAACCCATCCGTCTCTTTTCTTGGACTCTGTCCTCTTGTTCTTTGTCCTCCTGCACCTGTCAAACGTATTGTCCTCCACAGAAGAAGAGTAAACCCACACAGGCAAACTTATGTGACCTTTTCAATGGCCTGCTCCCAAGGAGAAAGGTGCCTTTGTTCCTCAAGCTTTTCTTACCAGGTTTTGGAGCAGTTAGCAAGAGCGCATCCGTCTTCCCATTGAGGGGGGGCGTGGTTCTTTCTGCTTGCTGGGTGTGATTACGGACCACACAGGGTCGTACTCCAGTGGCTCACCAAAACCTGGACCCTCTGTCCATGGGCACAGGCACAAGAGTCCTTAGCTCAGCTTCCTTTAACCGACCAATAAAGAACTCTTCTAAGGCTTTTGTTTGTGCCCTTTCACTGTGCTTGAGCTCTGCTAGGCCCTTTGTTCTGCTATCTGGGGGCCCAGTGCCTCTGTGTCCACTCCCTCATCTTTGTTCCCTCCACCTTCAATATGCCACCAACAAGTATTCCAGTATTGTAATGAATGCAGGTCTTTCTGTTGGACTGAATGTGCCAAAGTAAAGAATAGAAAGAAGATGTTTTCGGTTTCATGTTTCTCTGAAAGTTTTGCTGACAAACTGAGCCATTTATTGTACTGAGATGATAATAGATCATCTCAAATCAAAAAAAGAAATTGTTTTCATTGAACTGTTACTTCAAGTTTTAAATTCTTGGGGAAACAATTTAAATGTGCATGAAAACTTGCTTTTCATTCAGCAGTGTCAGTCTTTACTAACATTTTGGTAATGTTTGTTTAAGTTAATTAATGAGCCAAAGAAAATCAGTCTTTGTTTTTTTACACTCAGTAAACCATGTGGCTCATGTTTCTCCATTTTATTTTCCAGCCAGATCTTTATATTCAAGGCTTATTAAGTTTCCTTTCTTCATTTATTATTGGTTGTTGAAGGTTGTTTGATGTTTGGCACACATGTCTGCAAGGTTTCTGTCATTCATTATATTGGAGATCTTGCTAATAAAACTCCTGTCAAGCTTGTGGTAATGGTACCACCGTTTCACTATAAGGCAAACAGGAGGTTAATGTCAGTTTAATAAAATATTTTTTTCTTTTACAAGCATTCATTTTAAACAGCAAAGGATCTTTCTTTTTATGTGTTTTATAATGACTTTTATGTTTTTTTCTTAAAA
>JAOXNZ010000012.1:21350782-21365773 GCA_028566095.1 Kryptolebias brasiliensis | reverse complement strand
TTTGGAATGAAGCTGTTTAAATGTCTATATTAATAAATCAGTACGTGGTTCAATTTTAGACTTTCGAAGACTGAATATCGTAGAACAGTACCTTTGATGATCCTCATCAATGGTAATGACTCCTTCAGTTGTTGGAATGTCATTTGAGGTCATCGCTTGAGTTGTTGCTGCCCTCTACACCAGATGAAAACAACAAAAGTGTTATCTAAACTAGGACTCTTTATGCTAAACTCTTTAAAGAAGCCCACTAAATTTTTTCTTTAACATTTTGAATTAGTAAGTCTTGTTATCCATGTTGAAGGTATGCCTATATGACAACTGCCATTAATTTTGGAAAAGTTGACCAGAGCATTTGCTGCTTTTCTCTGCAATTTTTAAGATCACGTATCATGAGCCTTTAAAAATTTGGCAACATGGAGAATTTTCCAATAATCATCCAATTTTATTATTTTACTCAGGCCCCACTTCATCTCCCTGTGGCATACCTATAAAACATTTCTTCTTTAAGGTTCAACCAGACATTCATATTTTGTCCCTCTGAGACATTGTCTGTCTGAACAAAGATCTGTTTTTTTCTGTTGTTATAAATCTGTTGATGTCTATAGATTCCAGATATGGAAAATAAATGCATTTTGACTACAGCACATTAGCAAAAGCAGAAGGCCCCTTCTGACCCCTAAATCAAGGTCATCTGGCTTGTGAACAAATTACGTTTTGTAGGATGACTAGTACTTATTTAAAATGAGTGTGTTTTAGGAGCTTGAGATTCAGTGATGTATAGAGAGAAGCTGGAATGTTGAGTGAAGGTTTAAAAGAAATGAATCCCATGTTGGTCCTATGATTATGGTTAATAAAAGTTGACCAAGACAGCATGAGTTGGCCTGTTTTACATTGCCTTGGTCGGAAATTTCCCTGCTTAGATTTATTTGCTTTCGTCATGTAGATCTCAGCTCTTCTTTTTTCCACTGTGGGCCTGTAGTGTTTGGCAGTAGTACAATATCAAACATTCTGTTTTTACATTTACCTCATCAGTACTGGTTGATCTACACCCTACAGTGTTTTACAATGATCTGATATTCATTTACCTTGCTCTCTTTGTCTTTTCTTTTTTAACGTCTTTGTCACATGTCTCACTGAGACCTGGGAGTTCCATGTTTTAAATTATTCCGCCTTTAATGTTTTTTAATCGGTAAAGGTTTATTTTTTTATTTTTACCAAATTCATGGTCAACCCTGGCATTTTTCCAGGGCTTTGCTGTTTTTCTGAGGTGGATCCTCACTCATCTTGTGCTCTGGGTATCGGCCAACCAGACGAGCTGACTCTGGAGGTTTTCCGATGAGTTGGTGTGGGTTAAAAGCTTTAATCATGAGCACTTTGAGGCGAGTTTGCTGAGGTTTGACCTCCTGACCTTTCACTCCATGTGGCTCTCCATCCGGCAGTGGCTGACTTGACTTTAGGTAAACTTTGCAATGAAGTTAGAACTACACAGCCATCTAGTTATTCATCCTATAGTGACGGCAGCATTTGAGTAGCTTATCTGTTGGGATTTTTAATATTTTGATTACCTTAGACTAATTTACAGTGGAAACTGCTATAAGATCTGTATAACGCAAAGTTTAAAATTTGCATTGCATGAATTGCATCTGTTTTTGTTTTTTGGCTAAGCGAGCTTCTTAAGTGTTTAGTCATTCTGAGTACATTTTTTACTTTTGGCTTTACATTTATTCAGCTCAGATCTATGAGATTTTACGCCCACTGTTAGGAATAATTAATACAACTTTAGATTAATAAGATGAAAAATACAACTCTGTCTTCATGGTAAAATTATACCACCAGCAGTTAGCAGTGAGCTTAAAGTCTGGAAACAAGAAGAAAAAAATAACTCACCACATACTCACCAAAGTTTAAACTGCTATCTGCAAGCTAATCATTTAAATTGTTACTAAATTGTTGTTTGTCTTTTTTACTATACCGGCAAAACTGTTGTTTTTATTGCTGCCATTTCCAGTTTCTTTCTGATATAATGCTCCATCTTAAGATTGTATGCTTCCATTTTACAAAGAAACAGAAATAACTTTAAAATTTTATGACCTTTCAGAATAAAGAAATTAAATAGATATATAGTTTTGCAGTTTGTGTTCTTCTAATGAATGCAGAATTTTGGCAAAAAGTTGCAGGTTACTTTCCAGATTGTTGGACCATAGGGTTTTTGCAGGTAGAGCCAATGTTAGCAAGTTAGCTGCACAGCCTTGGTTGATACATGTGATGTGCAAATTATTACTATTGTGTTGACTTTATGATATTAGGTGTAATACTCAAGAATAGACGAGTTAAAAAAAAAATCACAAAATTTGGAAATCTACAGGAATAATAGAAAAAAAATGAGGCAATTTACATTTTAGGAAAGTGCTTAAACAATATGTTTGAGTTGCACTTTCTGTAGTATAAGTAACAACTGAGTTTTGTCCCTCTTAAATGAACAAAACCCTTTTTAATGCGCTGATAAAATAGAAAAATAAATGTATATTTGCTGATTTGTGTGTCTCTCCATCTGCAACATGTGATATAAAGTGAATTATTTAAAAAAATACAAATAGAAAAAGAAAATATATGAAATATATCATTAACAAAATGCAACCCATACCGTGAATAAATTGTAAAGGCTTATTTGCGTTGTGAGGTCTTGTGCCAGCTGTTGCTAATCCATAACACATGTTGGGAAATAAATAATTAGGCTCTTATCTTGTCGTGCTTGCTTAGAATCAGGTTTTACACCCAAAGGTTCTGTGCTGTCTCGGAGGATCACAACAGCTGGAGCTGATAAGAAAGAGACGAGAGAGTGAATTTGTGGTTCAAGCTAGATTAGTTGTTCCAGCATTTAAGATCTAAAGTTTATCCATCCATCAAACCCATAGAAAGATTTTTGCAGGCTTTCATGGGGATGCGGTGTGCTTACTAAATTTGAGCTTTCTTTGTGTTTGTGCCCGTGTCTGAAGGCTTTGAAGGTGGTAACACTGATTGGTTCCCTGAGCTCATTTTCACTTCCATCACAAGTCTATTAGGATCTTGATGAAAGGCCCTCTGCAGACAATTGATCTCAGTAATGATGAAGAGGAGGGAATAGGTCAGACGTGCCACTTCTTTCACAGGATTTTTTCTCAGGTGCTCACTGGAGTGTGAGCCAATCATGGCTTTGCCCTTTGATGGGCTTGTTAGATGTTCTGTGTGATGGATTGTTCTTAAAATGATTTGGAAAAACAGTAGATATATGGTGCGCATCAGCCAATTATGTAGAAAAACCTTCATGTGCCTAGAACACTTTCTCCAAACTAATTAAATTTCTCTCTGAACTCCTTTCAATTTATTTGGCTACAAACCTTTGCTCTCAACAACCAAACTGTTAAAAAAGGAAAAGCAACAACAACAGGCACAAAACTAAACTCCCCTAATTAGCCTGTTTTGTAATTCATCTCAAAGATATTTAATTCATATGTGTGCTTTATACAGCCTAAATTGTTACAGTTGAGAGCTGATTGCTCTTGAAACACAAAAGAGATTAAAAAAACCACTGCCCTCATTCCTCCCTCAGGGTTGTGCTAAATCACCTATTTCGGACTAAACTGGATTATTGAGAAAAGACACAAAGCTGGAAAGCTTTGGGTTTCCACTAAAATAGGGCCCCAGCACTCGGACAGCTATTGGCTTGATGATTACCAACTGAACTAGTTGGTAATTTAACTAGAACCAGTATATAAAGGATTCATACGTTTGTTTAGCTCTGTGTAGAATTTGTCCCAGTTCATCTCTGAACCAAATCCTGTTTCTTTGCCATCGCCTTATCATTGTTTTAAAGTCAGAAAAATTGTTAAAATAGGCTTTAAAAAGTATGGAGATGAAAAAAAGGTAAAGAGAAAAACTCTTGAGAAATTTATGTACAGAAAACGGGACATAAGCAAGGACTGCAGAAAAAATGAAACATCCTCTCAGTCCTCAGCACTGACATATGGATGTAGTTAGGATGGTAGTGTATGAGTGTGTGCTGAGTCTGGGAAGAGTCAAGATGACATATTTGTTTGTCACAGTGCCAGATTTAAATGTTTGGAAGCAGTTCCAGATTATCACTAATGGCAAGCGTGTTCAAGTTCTCAAAAGGAATACATACACTATTAAAACACAAATGCAAAGTCATTGCCTTTCTGATTATTTTTTTCATCACAGCGTAAGCCAAAGTGACCTGCTGAATTCTGAGGACAGCATGCATAAGTCATGAAACACAGGGTCTTGTCTGATTAGGAACCTGAAAGTGAGTCCTGTCTATGTACCTTCTTAATGTGAAGTAAGTCACCACTGGGTTATGTGAGCTTGCATTTGGAGCAGCCACTTGTCTTGAAACTGTTGAAAATCCTCAGAAATCTGAGCTGGATATCCTTCAAGCAGTGGCTGAGGAGTATTAACACTGCCCCATAAACCTCTCTGGCAATGTCTGAACAAAGTGCCGCCCTCTGGGCCTCACAGACCATTTCAGTCTGTCTCTTCGTACTGAGTTTCTGCTCACCTGCTTTGATAGAAAAGTGGGAATAGGGTCTCTATAATTTTGGGCTCACTATACTTATTATTTTTTATAAAATAGTGGTATTTTATTTGTAACACAACTGATATACATCACACATTTTTCACAACTTTTACTTAGTCAAAAGAAAAATGATAAAGTGTGTCAGCCTGCAAGATCCTGTAAGTTTTATTCTGGCTGTGAAAATAACCACTAACCACTAAATAATACAAAATGAACAGTTGGTAATTCAAGATGAACGATTGCTCAAATAGTAATGTTTGAAGATTTAGCAATTGGGAAAGATCTGTATTGTCTACATACTGTAGATGTTTTTAGGCACACTTGTCCAGGTAATCACTCAAATAGCAAGAACAGCTCTCAGTCTCTTGGGTCTTTTTAAAAGTATGTATAGTGATGCTTATTTTTGTCTTTAAGTCAGATGATTTCAACTTTTTTTTCATTCCCACACAGGCAGACTTTACACTTGTTTGCTCTTTGGTATCTAGAATAAGTTTTTATAAAATGATAAAATCAGGTATATTTTATTCAGTTTCCAGCTCTGCTCTTACAAAAATACAAACATCAACAATTCATTGTGGCTGACAGTTACAAGCATTTTATTCATTATGCTCCTGCAAGACTGTTGTCATGATTTTCGATTTGGCTTCTTTTCAAAGCATCTATTTTTCCATATTTGTTTGTCTTTAGGCATTATTTCTCTTTTGTTTTCATAGGAAGCTGACCATAATAGGTCCTGCTACTGCTGAAATTAATGAGAAATAGGGATCTAGATTGAAACAATGACCTTTTGTTGCCATTCGTGTGAACAGCTTCTTCAGCCGTGACATTCTGGCACATCTCCACAAAATACTGAATCACAGCAGGCTGTTGTCAGGTCTCCCCTGAAGGTTTTGACAGACCTGACCTTTTTTCCTTTGTTGTGCCTGTGATTTTTATTTTTTTCTAAAATGATAACAAATATTGTATACCAGTAGTAATTCATCTAAAGAAAATCACCTTTCTGTTCAGTACTTTCAGTTGTAGAAATATGATCAAATTATTCTGTCTTAATGGTGTTTTCATAGCATTGTCTCCAGCTTTTCTGGTCTACATTTTTCTTTGTGTGCAGCAGATATTAGCATCAGCAGTGATCATTAACAGATATAAGATGTTTCTAAAGGTTAATGAATCCCCTTTTCACAGATACAATTTGTAAATGACAAGACAATCAATATTACAATCCCAAAGCAGGGATGCCATAATGTTTATGATCACAGATGAGATATAGTTGAACCCTCTGGCATGTGGAGCTTAATAAAATCACATCTTCTAGAATAAATATATTGTTACTTTAGACTGAATTGCTTTAGATTTGAGTTTGAATATTAAAATGATTATATCTGAGACAGAACTGAGGGTGATGATGGAGATTTAGATTTAGATTTAGTCAACTCTTTAACAGAAGAAACCATCAACTCATCTTTTGGTATTCTGTATTTTTCCAACAGCAGTTTTACTATTTGTTCAATATTCTTTATGTGTTTCTCAGGGACAATTCTTGTTGAATGAACACCACTGTGCATGTTTTGCAACTATTTTTGAGCAACATTTCCAACATGAACACATAAAAAAATCAGTTGGTCTGAACATTGGACCTGGTTTGTGCGGAAATCCAGTAAATCCAGTCATTGTTCAAGCCTCTGCCAGCAAACTGTTGAACAAGCAAAAACAGTATAAATATTTCATCAGTATTTCCACACAACATTTGGGGAAGTGTTTAATATCAGGTTTAAAATATGATTAATGGAGTTCATATAGCTGTATTTGTTTTGATATGTCTATGGAGGCCATGAAGTTGAAAAGAAAAATGATGTGTTAATAGAAAGGTTTGTTATAAGGTCACAGTCATTTTTGAACAATCAATGAATTGATTCAGTGGCTTCAATAATATTAAAAATAAAGTGTGAGGTCATGTTTTTTTTCATCTTGGTGGGAAATTAAAATAAACATTTTTAACTAAACCGGCCAAACATATTAAGCCTTTGGAAACATGTTGAATACTCATTCTGTAACGCAGCTGAACTGTTTTGGCCCTGAATAAATGTTAAACCAGACATTAGTTAGAAACCAGGTTTTGTTTGATCTACTCTAGTTGTTCTTTCTTCCTGAATGTAGACTGAAGATTTGAAACCTGTCTTTGTCTTTTCTTTGTCATACAGAGAAAGAACATCCACCTGCTGCTGAATGTCTTTTTGTTGGCAGCATGGGGAGTTGTCTTATTGGCATGCCGCTTCTCTTGGATGGGCAACAAACCACCAAACTTCTCCAACTCTGACAACCCAGCAGCGGACTCTCCCTCACTTCTCACCAGGACCCTGACCTTTTTCTACCTACCTACCTTTAATTTTTGGCTCCTCGTCTGCCCAGACAAGCTCAGTTTTGATTGGTCAATGGATGCTTTGCCTCTGGTCAGGAGCCTTGCGGACTGGAGAAACCTTCACACATTAGCTTTTTATCCTGGATTGCTGTTGTTTGCTTGGTTCTGCCTGTGGACTCGCTCGACATCCAAGAGCAAGGACATCAATGGGAAAACGCTCCATTACATTAATGGCAGAAATGGGAACAGTAATGGACACAGTTACCATTGTAACAGCCATGAACACGTGAGCAACTCTCACGCAGATGCTCATACTAATAGTACACAAAATGGTACCATAACACATGATGAAAGCAGGACTCCACTGCCTACCACAGAAAATGTTGTAGCATTCTCCCTGGGCCTTTTGATTATCCCTTTTCTACCAGCCACAAACTTGTTTTTTTATGTAGGATTTGTGATAGCAGAGAGAGTACTGTACATCCCTAGCATGGGCTTTTGCCTGCTGGTCACAGTGGGGATGAGGTCTTTGTACATCCGACTCCGGCACACGTCTTTCAGGACAGTTTTGCTGTATTGCAGTGCAGCCTTGGTTTTACTTTTTAGTGTCAAAACGGTTTTGAGGAACCAGGACTGGCAGAATGAAGAGATGCTTTACAAGTCAGGGATTTATGTCAATCCTGCTAAAGGTAAGACTCAGCTGAGATGCATAGTTTTCATTTATTTTATACATCTGTTTAAACATATACACAAGCAGTTTTACAATTGTCATTTTTTTTCCTGATGAACTTGAGCCCCTAAGCCTCAGTTTTCTCTTTCCATCTTATGTGGTTCTAAATAATTTAAAGGAAATCTGCTTCAAAATGTCTTCATCACTCAGCATCAATACAGAAAAGGGAAACATCCATAAGCTGATCTTGGAGCATTAAAATTTTTTAAAAAGTCTGATCAAATATACAATATTCTATAGTACGTGTTAACATTATTCCAAAAGAAAAGTACAGAGGTGTCCATTCTGGTCTTTTTTTTTCTTCCATGTTTACTGATGAGACACACCTGCTCCTATTTGGAATAGCTCCCTTTCTCATCTCTAACTGCCACCTTCAACGAGAGATAAAATATTCAAAAGTATTTAAATTCATCAGACACAGACTTAAATCCAAAGCAAAGTTTTCCGAGCCACTGAGGAGAGAAACAGGGAAGGGCCTCACAAAGCAACAGAGGGACATGTTGAGTTAGCTAATTTCCCTTTCAGATTCTGCAGCGGAGCTGAGGAATGACAGCTGTTTGGTTTGGCAGGCCAGCACAGTAGCACCAAAATACTGCCTTACATTCAATAAAGCTAATATGAGATTTGAAAAGAGCCCAACATCAGACATGCACATGCTCCTCGGATTGTTTCATCTGGGATGTTTTGTAGCCTGCAAAACATTTATTAAAGATAAAAAGAGATACAGTCTGCTAAGAAAGCAGATATAACTGGATGAACTGTTGGAATTAGGAAAGGGTTGTTGTGCCTGTCTTTATTGATATCCTGTCAGGATTTCATGGAGTCAGGTTTAAAAAGTATATTAGTCAAATATAAACCACAAATTTTACATCTGTAAACATGTCACAGCAAAAAGACTAGTGGAAATGCTTGTAGCCAATAAAATGCATCAATAAGTCTTTCATGAATTTTTAAAGATGGGGTTTTATGGAGATGTAAGATTATTGTACGTGTTAAATTAATAATTGTCATTAGATTTTTACAGTTTACATCTTATTTTTTAAACTAAATGTTTGAATGTTAGAGTTCATGTAGATTTGGTCACAGCTAATATCCATAAAATTGCAACAACCTGCCCTGTTCCACTTTCAGTATACACATATTGAATGTCTTTAGTTAATTTGTCTCAATGTATTTTCTCTTCATCTCTGCACAAAATGTTAAAAAAAAAAACTCAGAGCAACCTTACATCACCTGTCAGTTACTGTTTTCAGTCTTTAAACACCAACTCTTTCAGTTCTTCAATGCCACTGTGGTGGTCTTCTTTTCAAGCACATTTTCAAAAAAACACTGATTGTTATGAATTAAGCTCCCCTAGTGTGCAATTTTTATGTCTCAGACTACTGGCTGTTGCAGGTCTGCATATTTTTAGAAGTTAAAAAGCATGTAAACTGCTGAGAACCTTTGAATAAGAAAAAAACAATTATCACTTGACATTGAAATGGTCTCTCCTGCTGCTATAACTTTTAAGATTTTTTTAGGGTTCTAAAAGAAAGAAAAAAAACTGTTATAAAAGATGGCAGCACACGTATTCTGTTTTCACCATTTGATTGATTGTTTCTTTTGTGACCTGTCAGCTTGGGGCAACCTTGGAAACGTTTTGAAGAGCCAAGGAGAGATGGAAAAGGCCGAACAGGCTTATAGAAATGCATTGTACTACCGCAGCAACATGGCTGACATGCTGTATAACCTGTGAGTTGTATTAAAAAAGTTCTGTGTTGTTTCGATTTTTCTTTGAAGGATTGATGTTAAATTGCCTCTGATTTCATTCAGCATCTGCTGATGTCACCTTCCTTTGATAGAAGTTTAAATTTCTTCACAGTGTGCATGAACAAATGGAGAAGTTCTACTTTTACGTCTACGACTGTTCTCTCACAGGAAGGGTTGTTTTGTCTTCTATTCCCCAATGTGTTGTTTGCCTGACAGCAGTATTAACGATGCTGTTTTAGTCTGAGGGGAAGCACAAATTATTAGCCAATACACACAGTTTACTCTGCCTGTAGTTTGCAAAATCTTTCTTTTCATGTCCATTTGCACCTTTTGTTCTTTTTATTAAAGAAACAGGCCAGTCATCTTTGAAGTAATTTTCTGTCTAATAGTTATCAATAGTTAGGACCTTATCAGCTGTGACATCAGTCATAGACCATAAAACATGGAGAAAGAGGCAGAAGTCTATGTCCAGGCTAGGCTTATGACTAGCCAATGGAGGGACAGTTTTTATTAATCATTTTTCAGGCTTAGAAAAACTCTTTCTCAAAATGACATATTGGTGTGTACATACTGCTGTAGGTATCAGTCCATAAACCTTTGGAATGACATCATGAACATCATGGCAGACTGATACATTCAGCAGCCTCAGCACCGTTGACAGAAATGGTCTATCTATGCTCCACACACATACATTTGAGTAGTTGGACAGACAAGTTTTATTGGAAAGACAGCACCAAACAAAACAAACACTGTCATGCAAAAGTGTAGAGGTTTAATATTAGCTAATGTACTGTTCTTTCACAGCACTATGTTATTTTTAAATAAGCCTGAAAAACAATAAAAGAAATTAAAACTGACCCTCATTTGACTAGCCATTAGCCTAGCCTGGAGGAAAATATTTGCCTCTTTCTCCCTACTCTGTGCTCTATGACTGATGTCATGGCTGATAAGCTGATAACTATATATAACTATTAGACAGAACATCGCTTCAAAGTGGACTAACATTTTAATCTTAACAGAACCTTTAAAATTTAAGTATGTCTTTTTGAGCTCTAAACTGCCACAACTCTCATCGTGTTTTTTTGTCTGGTCCAGTGGTTTGCTGCTACAGGAGAGCAACAAGTTCTCAGAGGCACTCCACTACTATAAGCTGGCCATTGGGAGCCGGCCAACTCTGGCTTGTAAGTACAGCTCTTCTTTTTTTTATTGACAATGTCCAGCTCTTGTGGTTGCGGTTGTGCTGTGTCCAGGCAACCATGAACAAAAGCTGTGGTTATGTGCAGGGAAAGAAATGGATCACAAAGGGCAGTGGGTATACGGCTGAATTAAACATTTGAGCACAGCTGCGTGAGCGGCTTTCAAAGCCAAGTTATGTCAACAGATCGAGCAAATTCATGATGTCATTCACTGAGAATTCAGACCACAATGGTTTTATTTCTTTTATTCCTTCTTTGTCCTGCTGCATTTCTTTTGTTTTTTAATCTCTTCAATTTTCTCTTTGTTCTTTCTCCTCAACACTAGTTTCTCCTGTTAAAAATCCATACAGTGTCAGCTTCCAATTCAGAGCTTGTACAAATTGCTCACATTCTCACCTGATCACAAAATAAATTAGCATCTCATAGTTCTGGGCATCAGTCAATGACAGATTAACAGATAATCTTAAACGACTCTTCCTTTCTTCCCAGATTAATTATGCATCTAATCAAGCTCACAGTCAGACTGGGAAATTCTCATTCAACATGCAATTATCCAATCTGTTATCACCAATAACAGTGTTAATTAATTACTCTAAGTAGCTGACATTTTGTAGCCAGAATGATAATGTGACAATTAAAGGTTTTTTTTTTCTTTCCTTCAAGGTTATACCATTACTCACTGCCTAATTGTGAGATAACTAGGGCAAATTATTGCACTTTTATTCAGTACACAGCTTGTTCTGTGGTAAAGTGTCATCGATTTGGCTTTTGCTACAGAAAACCAGTACAGGAAGCTGATAAATTTGAAAGAGTCCTCCTTTTGTTGACTTGTGTTTTATTTCTGTTCCTTGTTTATTGAAAATCCCCACAATGGAAGAATGTTTATTGACCAGTTGATGCAATATGAGATGAAACAGTTTGGTTTGAAAGATGCAGACATAGAAAAATTCCAATAAACATAGGTAATATAAGCTAGTAGAGGAAAAACATGAGAAAAGAATTTAATTCTCAGCTCCTCTTTGACTTCATTATGTCAGTATTATCTTCCAAAGCCTTCTAGATTGATTTGCTTTATCAAGATAATTTTTTACAAGGAAGATTTGATAGGGAGTTGTTTCAAGAGGAGGTTCCACAGAGAGTAGTTTCTCTCCCACTATGCATTGATCCAAAGATCTTGTCTTTGAGGTTCAAGGCTTCTAAAGTCTCCCACCTAAAACATGAATATGTCAAACTAAAAAAAAAAAACTTGATTATTCTGAATCTTGTTATATTTAGTCTGTTTTAAATTTGTAATTCAGGAACAATGCTTACTCATTTTAAAACTGTGTAAGGTAGTTTAAGGACTGATATGTTATTCTTAATGACTGTATGTGTAAATTTGCAGTAATAGGAAGTTTGCTCAAAATGCAAAAAGAAAATACTGTCCCCCCTAAATTAAGACAAATATAAATTTTAGAGTTCAACAATTAAATCAGAAACACATTGAAGTTGTTTCACTTATAGTGCTAGTCACAGCACATATTTAATAATAAAAAAGACCTTTAGAAACACCTGAGAATGTGCTCTTTCAAACTGGACTCTTACAAACATTACTGTGCTTGAACACAGAACAATGGCAGAAAGAACTAAATAAAATTGTTCTAAATGTGTCCAGGTAAAATATAAATACTGTTGCTGTTGGTAGTGGTAATAATAAGTGGTACCATCAGTTATCCTTGAAATATTATTTGTTTCACAAAATATAAGCATTTTTGTTGTTTCTGCTGCTGTTCAATCACATTCAATAATTTATTAACATATTTTGAGTTATCAAAAATGTTCAATTATTTCTGCATTAATTTGAGATACTAAAACTTGCAATTGAGGGTCACTTTAATCTTAGCCAGAACTCTATAAAGAGGTTGTGTTGTCATGGTAACAATGAGCATTTTTTTTACAGTTTCAGCCACAGTGAGAGCTGCAGGTTCTAGTGAGCAGTAAAACATCTGTATGTCAATTTTTTTTCTTTTTTTAGCGGCCTACTTGAATACAGGCATCATCCTGATGAATCAGGGTCGTCTGGATGAGGCCAAACGCACATTTCTGACATGTGCTGATATCCCAGATGAGAACCTAAAGGACCCCCACGCCCATAAGAGTTCAGTCACCAGCTGCCTGTACAACCTGGGCAAGCTGCTTCATGAGCAGGGACACCAGGAGGTAACAGTTCAAACACACAAAAATGCACATCACATTTTTTGATGAGACTCTGCAAGTACAGTACTAAATACTGTATGTCAGAATATACTGACCTTCTAGACTCAGAATTGCCCAAGACATGATTATATCCTCAATTTTTGAGCATTAGCTGTTGATAGGCTAGATGGTCCTGTCTTTTAATGTTTTAAATTTAGCTCACCACAGTTATTCAAAGAAATTTATTGTGTATACAGACAGCAGTTCCTCATAAAATGTTTTTTTTATTTATTAATTTGCTCTTTTGTAATTTATAAACAAATATACTGAGAGCAGGTACACTAGTGTAAATTCTGTATTTTAAATGTATTTTACAAATATGTTTATAACAAACTCTCCCATTGCTTCTGTGGGAGTTGAAGAAGTCCTTCTTGTCATATTGTACAATAAGGACAGCTGAAACTGAGATAAAATGCAGGAAGTTGCTCAAGGAGCCTTAAGGGAACACTAAGAAAAAGCCCGCTTGAATACTGACGTTTTCCAAAATTACTTTTGTCATCAGGGACACTGTGTTTGTGCAGATAATCCTCAGGCTGTTTTTAACAAATTCACTCGGTTTTATGCCCCTGACTGCTGGCTACAAAACTGTTTTTCTAATGCTGCACATTTATATTGTGTATAAGCAGGTGATTCTGCTGATTCAATCAAGTAGGAAGCGGTAGTACTACAGATTTAATAAAGAATATATAAATTATTGGCATGCTTGAGACCCAAAAACGTCCCACTGCCTCTGACCTCTAAACACAACATTTGGTTCAGCAATAAAGCATTTTTAGGTCTCTAAACTCTAGGGTACTCTGAGGTTGAATTGCTGGACATGCACACTATACTAGAGTCAATAAGTGACACTCTTCTAGTTGTCTTAACAGCCGTGACAGAGACGATAGACCCTTTGTGCTCAGCTCTGTATAAACCACCCAACCGAAGACCCCCAATTCCATGCTGTGTATTCATATTGTCAGGGCCCCGGCTGCATTGGAGCAATGACTGTTTACCCCAGAGCCAGGTTCCCTGGCAGGGTCTATATGCTCTCTAATGCAAACATCCCCCCACCTTCTTTTTTCCTTTTTCTTTCATTCACAGGAGGCCCTCTCTGTGTTTAAAGAAGCAATACAGAAAATGCCAAGACAATTTGCACCACAGAGCCTCTACAACATGATGGGTAAGGGCTGCTTTTATTTCAGGATCATGAGGATAAAAGCTGTTGTGAGAGGTTAATGGTAAAATGATTTTTTAAGAACTTAAAAGGAAACTATAGTGCCTCTTCAGCAAGCACGTTTAAGTTAAGCCAAGACTAAAGATATCCAAACAAATTGTTGGAAAAAAGTCTAGTATTTTGACTAGGCACTAATAAGATTTACACATTTGTGTTAAGTAGGGTTAATTCATTTTTGTCACTACAAAAATAGCCCAGCTTGTAATATTACAGCTGTGCCACAGCTGCTCTCAGTCTCATTATGTCTGTGCTCTTTGTTGCTTTTTCACTTTTTTAAGTAATCTATGGCATTTTCTTCTAAACACAGGATGTCTGTATTCCAGCCTTGGTGATGCCACAGGTTCGCTTATATTTTAGCAAAATGCAATGTGACAGAGCTTGTGAGATTATGTCAAAATATTGATTAATGCTGCAGGCACCATTAAAGAGCAACATTGTGTTTGTAATGAAGGCACTGAGCCAGAGATCTGTGATTTCTACAGCTTAGTGTTTTTCCCTCGCTGAAGTGATTTGCACATTTGGCTCACCTGCTCGTATCTATTTCCAGTTTCCCTCACTTTGCTGCTCTCGTGCTGTTTGTCAGACGCCAACTAGCAGCAGCTTTCATCAGAGGCAGACCTGGGTGGTAATCTGTACCCTTCTGGTCTCCCTCCAACAATCTCTGGTGGGCTCAGGAATGCTCCTTTCCATGAAGCTGCTTTTCAGCTTCTTGGATTCAATGTCACTTCTAATTGCATGTTGATATTTGTGCTAATCTCACACACAAGTCTGGTGCCAGCAGGGAAAGGGGAGCCAAGTATGCCGGCTGCTTTTAAACCCATCAACAAAAGAAAAGTCATGTCAAAACAGATGCACAAATTCCTTTTTAATTATTAACTATTTACAAGAAAACCCACAGACCTCTGATTTTTTTAATTCAAAGAGCAATTCAAAATC
>JAOXNZ010000012.1:21320160-21331901 GCA_028566095.1 Kryptolebias brasiliensis | reverse complement strand
GAGTGATTAAAAATCAGTCTGAAGCAAGAGTCACACTTCTAAGTGATTTTTTCTTTTGTGTTCATGTGGAATATTAGACTTAATGGGGTGGTCCTGCATGCTGTGGAACAGGTTTTACTGGGCATTTTAAGTCCTCCCCTGCAAATTAGCTAAAATGTGTCATAAAAACAAGTCAAATGAATCTCCCTTCCTTTTGATCCTTGAACAACAAAGCAGACATGTAAATATTTCCATATGGAAGGAGTAGCACAGTGTGTACATATGGCTGGTGGGTTTTGATTCCAACCACCACACAATTCAGACCCCGCTGACAAGCAAAAGGCCAGTCCCTGTGAACAAAACAAGTCTGCCTTGTGATGTTTCTCACGTGTCAGTGTGGAAGTTCTGCTCCCATGATCTGAGCTCACCATGGTGCCCAGCTTTTCTTATTTCGTTGGAATGCACACAATTTGTCTACACTGTCTTGTCCTCTTCGACTCTTCTTCTCAAAACACAGGTGCACGTTATAAAAATGAGAAACAGTTTTGTGGGATTGTGGAGTCACATTACATGTTTTATTTTATGCAGTACAAAACTATACATTAGGGTTTTATGTTTTGTTTTTTTGCCTGGGGGGGGGGGGGTCATACAGATGACAGTAAGTTTCATTAAAGGCCTAGCATTCCTTTAACAAATGTATATCATCTGTCCTGTTTCATGCCAGAACTTCAAACAACAACTTGATCCAGTGGTTTATCAACTATTTTGCTAACATTCAAATAAGATTGATTCCATCAGTTAATGCTAAAGTTTTAAACAAAGATCTTGTGCAATGAGTAGCACTTTGAGCATGTGTTGTGTTATAAATGACTCTCAGTCACTAACACACAGTTTTGGAACTAATTTTAATTGTAAAATTTACTCAATTTTGTGTTTTCTAAGGTCAGATGGCTGTGATGGCGGGTGGTTCATGACATATTTTGGTAACAGACACATACATGCACCCACAGAGATGGGCAAAAACATTATCACTTTTCAGCAGCGGGCAATCATAATTTATGGCTTCATTTTTGTTTAATAAAAAATAGCAGGGTGTTTTCTTAAACACTTGAGGTTAGATTTAAATCATTTAAGCCCTGATTTATAAAACCCGAGAATCTTGGTCTTTTGTTTGATTGTTTGTTTGTTTGCTTTCAAACCTTCCAATGTTTTAGAGTTTAATGCAAACATACATTTTTACTATTTTTAGAAACTGAAGTTAAATTTTATAGCAATGAATTATTTTTTTAGGTAAATTAGTAAATTACAACTCATATAACTGATTTTTTAACCTTGTTTCTTTCATTTATTTATGAGTTCTACATCTCAGGAAATAAATAATATATTTTCCTCTGCTCTTATGAGTTCAGCATGTTTTATTGCTTTTTGACCTTTTGATCTCTCCAAAACACTTCAAACTGGGCAAAAAAATTTTATCTTATTATGCTGTGATCCGGAAAATCTGCCTGGTGTTATCAAGCAAATATTTTGTGGTATGTGCTTATGAACTATCGCTACTTTCATCTCCAGTGCCTTAGTACTGGCGCCCACAGCTCCAGACCTGCTTCTGTAAAATAGTTTGCTGTGCGTGATGCTGAAAAATCCTCCCTCCTGGAGCCAATACACAATGTTATTATTTGATAGAAAAGGCATTAAGATAAAGCTCCTGTACGTAACACCAATTCTGCCTCTTATTATTGAAGTTGTTTGATGTCAAGAAAGGAAGTTGTATTTTTTTGGCATCATGTTAAAGTGCAGTTTGTTCTACTGCAGCCTAGTCAGACTGTAGAGGATGTTTCTAAATAATAGTTTGTGAAAAAAAATAATAATAATAATTTGCAAAAATAAGGATTTCAAATCTGGCTTGTTTTAATTCCATTTACTGTTGGTAATGTAATGGATTTGTCTCGAACTGGCACAAAAGCAGTGTGTGTGTCTTTGTGTTTGAATTTTTTTTTCCCAGTAAATCACTTAATTTAAGCAACATTTAGCCATAAAATCAGCACTTGCAATAAAACCACTAAAATTATTCATGACATCCTAAATAGAATAATTCAGTGTTTTTCTTCCTATTCTACAGGCATTGTGTGTGCAGGTCTTCCGGTGTGGGATGTTCACTATTTGTGAACTCCTCCAGTTTAACCACATCAGTGACACAACAATCTGATCAAAAAGGGATCAAAGGTTACTTTAATGTTCTGTGTAAATCAACAGATGTCTAGATGTTATACTTTTTATCTGTTTCCCAGATGATTTACTGTGACAGACAGATGTAGTACAACTGTGTTCTCAAATAACAAGATTGAATCTCAATGTTTGTTGATTTTGATGTTTCATTGAGTCCACTGTTAGTCATTTTTTTCTATTACCTATTTTTACCTCTCAAGCCTTCATTTCATCTCTAGAACACATCATTGCAACCTCGTGTTCATCATTCATCTATGAATATTAAAATTTTTTAATATTAAAACCTTGCATTGAATAAAAAATGCAATTTCAACACACTGACATAACATAACAGTAATGTAGGCAGCTCAGATAACAAACGTATTTATGTTGACAATTCTTATTTGAAGTAGCTGTATTGTTCTTGTAGAAGTTTGCTTATTTTGTTTTTATTACATGCAGTCCTTTTCTTTGATTCCACCACAGATGTGTCCTGTTTATTTTCAGTAATAGGGTGTCTTGAATCTTAAATAGTTTTCTCATGCGCTGCAAAGTTTTTTGATCACACTCTTTTTCCTGCAGTCAGTTTTCGATAGATCTCCATCTCTAGATCTAAACAAGCTGGACTTGTCTAGGACCACTCTATGTTATATTGGTACAAATTCTCAGTGCGGCTAATTCAGATGAGATATAGTTTTACATTAATCTGATTTACTTTAGTTTGAGAATCCATAGTAAAGAAATTTTTAATCTTAGTCTGTGTTTTTGATATCTTTGAAATTAATCCATGTGTTGAATCCATAAAACATTAATGAAAAATGGATTAAGTGTCTTTTTGTTCTCCCTTTGTTCAAAATTGAAGCCAAAATGTCTGTCTTTTGGGTGCTGTCATGTTGTATTTTTGGAGCCAGTGTCTGCACACTTGGGATGTGGGGCTGTACCCTCGATACAAAAGTCTCACCCACACCACACCCTCCTAGCTCACTAACAGACTGTGACACTGTCAATCACAGGGTAACATGACACATTTCTTTATGTAATTAAAATTAAACGATTAAAAAAATATATTTCAACCTACAACAGCTAACAAATCATCAAAAATCAAGGCCAGAAAAATGATCTAATTTGTATTTTAATCTTTAGTCAGGAAAATGTAGCATTTGTTTACAAGGAGGGGCAGGACTTAAAAACTGTACTGCAGCCAGCCTAGCGGGGGCACTTTGGAGCTTCAGCTTTTGGCTTTCAGTCTGTCTCTAGTTTTAATACATCTTGATGGTTGAATCTTGCAACACTGCAGGAAATGAACACATGAGGTGGTTGTTTATTGTTTATACCATCAATACTCTGTTTAGTACTCTGGAACGCTTTGTTTGTTTTTTTAGCTTTTCAGACCACCAAACTGGCATGTTGGATTTGTGTTTGCAAAACATCTAGTGACGTTGCTGATGTCTAAATAAAGAGCTCAGATGTAGAGGTATAATGCCAGGCTTTACAGAATTCACAAAAACTTACTGTAGGTTTACTGCAAGACTCACATCCTCCTGTTTTGACTTCATCACCACATAAACCAGCTACCGTAATCAACACACATTTTTGCCTGTGTGTGATCATTCATGTGTGCTTACACAGGTGTCTTTTGTCAGCATGAAAAAATGTTGTTAGAGACACAACCCAGATTTCTGTGTCTTGAAAATGGCCACCTCTGAGGATTTACAGAGCACTTTTAACAGCCAGACCTCAGAGGGTTCTGAACAAACTACACATTTTAGGAAAGGGCACTTTTTTTCTGTCTATGCACTGACAGAATGCACTTTGTCTTCTTCCTTTCGGGATATGTAGAAGCAGTAAACCTCCAAGCTGAAACAGAGCAGTGTGTGTGTGTGTGTGTGTGTGTGTGTGTGTGTAAAATACACATGGAAGTGCATTACATGTGTGTGGAAGCCAGAGGAAGCAGGTGTTGCCTGTGCGTATCGAGACACAGCGATTGATTAGTTTTAGAGAGAAGATGTGAAGATCAAGGGTGTAACGTCAAAACAATGGACTCCTCTCAAGACAGATGGATTTCCATTCAGACCATAACATGTTCTGTCTGCATGCTTAGAGGGAACAGACTCCATAGGAAAATATTTGAAGTTACCATGTGTGAGAGCCAATAATTGCTTTCAGTTTATTCAGGCTATATTTGCTGTCTCCAGATCACTGATAACTACTTGTGAATTACTCAGATGACCCACCAAGAGGTGATTTGTAGCAATTTAACACATGCTGACAGCCACCGAGGATTTCCTAAACTATTTGAGCAACTGTAATGATCAAGAGCAGATTGCATGTTCTTTAATTTTGTTTCAATAGATTTTAGCCTATTGTGAGTATGGCTAAAAGCAAAATGTAGCAAAATACTAGATAAAAGCTGCAAAAGGCTAGCTAGAGGTAGCAAAAAGCTAACTAGAGGCTAAAAGTAGCAAATGGCTTGCTAAAAATAGCAAAACAGTAGCTACAGGCTAAAAGTAGCAGAACTAGCTAGAACTAGAACTAGCTAGAAGCTAAGAGCAGCAAAACACCAGCTAGAAATAATTAAAATGAGCAAAATGTTAGCTAAAAGTATCATAAGCACACAAAAATAGAGCAAACATGCAAAAAAAAATCTTGTTAAAGAAACTGAGGAGATCTCATTGTATTTCTGTGATGAAAATAAAGTTAAAGATTTTAAACAGTATACAAGTTACCAAAACCAAGTCATAGCACCCATCCCCTGAATGAGCTAAACATTTGGTGTGAATGCTGTATCAACGTTCACACAATCAAATAGAGAAAAAAATGTAAATGAATAATGGTTTGTTTTTTTACCACCAATCGGTGAGGTGTGTTAGTTTGTGTTAATGTATTCTGCAGTAAAATGTACTTTTTTAAAATCAGTTCAACAACCACTTAACCTTACTAGTTCCATACCAAAGGTTCAGCTCACCCTCTCCAGCTGAAATCACAATACTGTATATTATCGTTTACACAGAAAAGGTTCAGCAGCACAACAAGGTAGTGATAAGTCTGTTTACAATTTTAGCTGACAGCTGGCTCACCACAGCCATCCCGTTATATTGCAGTGATTTTGGTGACAGCTCTTCTTACTCCCATCTGAGTTCAGATGATTTCCTGAGTACTCACAGGAGCCGCTGCTGCAGCTGCCAGACGCTTCCTCACTTCAGCCTCCACCTGATTCGGCTTTGCTCTGTTTGTATGCCGCTTGGATTTTGTTTACATCTGTTGCACACTCTCTCAGGGATTACTTGCAATTTATTTTTTTCATTTTTTGTGTTTTCATGTTCTCCTCCCGAGTTGCTGCAGCAAGAAATTTTCCATGAACATCCATCCATCCATCCATCCATCCATCCATTCATTCATCCATCCATTTTCTTTACCCGCTTTGTTCATTCGGGTCGAGGGGAGCCAGTGCCTATCTCCAGCAGTCACTGTGCGAGAGGCGGGGGACACCCTGGACAGATCGCAAGTCCATCGCAGGGCCACATAGAGACAATCGAGACAAACAACCATTCACACTCTCACTCACACCTAGGGACAATTTTAAGAGTTACCAATTAACCTAACATGCATGTTTCTGGTCCGTGGGAGGAAACCAGAGTACCCGGAGTAAACCCACGTGTGCACAGGGAGAACATGTAAACAGTATTTTCATTTTGATTTGCCAAGTGATGTATTTCTGACAGAACAGTTCAAAAAAAGTTTAAAAAAAAACAGAACAAATGCAAAGCCTAAAAGAACAGTCTCATATTTACAAAAAAAGACAAACATTTGTACACAATTAATAATGAATTTTTTTTTTTGTTTAAATTGTCAATTTTAAGAAGGAGAGATATGTCTGCTGTAAACCCAATATGTAAACAACTTGTAACACTTGGCGTAGTATCCAGACTTGTTTTCAAATCCCTCACATCTTACCTCTTAGCCTGAGTTTAAAATATTGTTTTGAGCAGAAAATTGTTGATCTTTGAAGCTAAACTGCAAATCAAACAGAAAATGTAAACCATGAAGTGTTTATGTTTACAGTAATGCCTGTTTACCATGCACTTGTAATTCACTGTTTATCTCCAAGAGGTTCTGTGAAACAGCTTGAGTTTGACATGTTTACAGGATTTTTGCTCTCTTGTTGTCAGTTTTATGTAAACAGCACTGTGCAGAATGTTTTGTCACTTTAGATGTCAGATTTATCGCATAGATGTCTGATTAGTTCCACATGCATTCTGCAAACCATACAGCATGAGTGATGAGCAACTGTGCTCAATAACAAGAAGATCAAGCGATCTGTGATCCTGAACATCAAATCTAGCTGCCATGTGCCTTACTTTTTAGCTCCATATCGGTAAAATTGGTTGAGTTACAGCCATTTTGGTGATAGTTAATATCAATTAGCTGTGGAGGTCATTTTGAATTTTTATATCTCCAAAAATGTATCAGTTGTAGATGTACAACTGATTACTTTACTGATAAACTTAAATCTTACTTTCTGCGCGTTTCATTCAAATATGTCCGCTCTTCCATGAGATATTTAGCTAATGGTAAAGACAAACAAACACGTACAGACACAGGCATTGACATTATGACAAGTTGGGGACACATTTTGGCAGAAGTATGAACTGGCCAGCACTCATTATAAAGTCATTATCTGTAGACAATAGGCAAAATTTCTGTCTTTTTCTTTCTTTAGCCACATCTGTTGGAGGAAACTTCCAGGCTCGCCGTCTTAATATGAAAGTTTTAAATGTGACTATTTATTTGAACTGGACACACAGCAAAATAATCTTGCTGCTTATTGAATTCAGCTGTTGCACTCATTCTGTCTTCACTCTCTTAAAAAATTTAACAAGTTCTTAAAGAAAAACCACACAATGTGTGCTCTTGGAATTAGATGTTGCTTTTCACATTGAGTTGCATTCATAATGTGCTTTGTGCTCTCTCAAAACTTTATGTCTCCATACTTTCATTAATTTTTTAGGGTTTTGTTGGGGTTTTTTGTACAAGTGCCTTTAGTCAGCTCTTTCATGGCTGAGTTTGCCCAGCTTGTTATTTATCGGTAACACAGTGAGAATGGCTGATTGCGTTCCTCAGGGACCCATTAGAGCAGGCAACCTGTCCTGCTCAACCACTGCAGCTATCCATCATGCAAATCTAGAACACGGACACCATACTCAAGCCTGCCGTGATCTGCTTCACTATGCCCAGATGTCAAAAACTAGTAAAAAGGTCTGCCGTTAACAGCACTGGACATTTCCTTTCAAAAACTTCCATAACAACTGAAATGAGACACTGGTGGGCAAGTAAGGAGAGTGTAACAGGTCTCATAACAGTGGGGTTCAGTTAGCTGAGTTTGACACTCCCTGGTTCCACCCCATACCTTTTCTCTGTGTAGTAACTGACCTCAGGAGCTTCTTGTTGGACAGAATGGAAGCTACTGTGTTATTCCACACTCAACTAGTAAAGAAGAAATCTTGGCTTCAGGATGCTAAACACCAGGGTTTCAGCTTCATGTTAGGTCTGATACAGATTCCAGTGGAAAACTTCTAAAAGCTGTGGCTTTGGAGAGCTACCAATTAGTCTGAGTGAGCTTCAGGAAAATTATAGGGGCTGAAATTTTTGATAGAAACACTGTTTCCTCTTTTTGAAATCACCTTGACGTGCAGATATTATGCAAAGATCCTATTTACTATTTTAAACTCAGAAAATCATCAACACTTAAAGTCAGCTTCAATTACAAATGATTGGGCTCATAAATTTTGTTCGAGTGCACAAACCATTTACTCATTAATAAAATAGTAAACTGATGTTTCATTTGTGCAGTGCAGGAGTGTTTATTTTATACTAATAAATTCAGTGATAATAAGCAATAAACTTTCACAAAATGGGATTTACATTGTGTGCTTTTACCATGAATTCAGTCTCCCACATGTAGAGTCTCACTCAATAAGCTTTGATAAAAAATCTATTTTTTCTCCCAAGCAACAAAATCCTTTGAATAAATAGATGATTTTGCGAACAATCCTCAAAGCCTCATAACATATCCTCCTGTGAAAGCAGCTTTGAATTTTTCATGGTAATCTTTTGCAGCAATTCTGGAAACTTAAACTCAAAGGCCATGTCGTGAGAGAAGGAATCCCATAAACATCCCATAAACATCATCCACTGTCCCAACTGAATTACAACAACCAAATGCTGAACATAATGGTTATTTACTGCAAGAGTTTTAGATTCATGGGGCGTTGCCTTCTGAAGACAAATGACTGTGGTGCAATAGAAGTGCACAAACAGTTACTACCACATTGTTAACAGAATATAGCGTAACATATCATAATCTTCTTCCATTGTCATATTTATTCTGTCACCAGCCCAAAAGTTTAGAACAGTATTGGTTTTTTTTTCAACAAATCAGTCATCACATGAGTGAATTTAGTACTCTGTGTCACTTTAGTGGATTTTGACCACAGTTGGGAAATGTTTAAATATTTGGCAAAATTATATTTGTTTATAGCTGAGAATAAACTCGAACTGAAGTGTTTGTTGCAACCATCAGACAGTTCGTTGTATTTCTTCTGCATCTTAATCTGACTACATGTTTGTGGATAAGTCCATTTTCTAAACCCTTTTGTACGTTCTAAAACTTGCTCTACAAATAAGTGTTTATGTGATCCAATTTTTCGGAAGGTATTTTTTAATTTTTTTAATCTTTAATCAAATACCAAAATTACTTTTTTTTTTATGTCCAAAATAAGTGATGATGCTGCTGATGTAAAGGAATACTCCACTGAATAAAATCTTGATTAAAACAAATATCTTCCTCTATAACATGAACAGATGAAATGTACTACTGTATATTCCTATTTTTAAAATGATCAACATGTAAAATGAGGTAGCCTTTGATTTTGTTTGGGAACTGAACAACGTTGGCATAAACTCTGAACACTGTTCGTTTTTGTAACAATCATTAACAGCACAGTTACTAAAATAAACCTTGGAACGTTTGCATGCAACAGAAGCCTTAAGGTAATATCTCTCTGGGCTGTGACTATTGGACACAAGTTGGAGACTCAAAATTGTGAGATAATTGCCAGAAAATATGCAGATTTTCAGTTGCAGTCTCACTGAATTTTGAGTGTTTGCAACCAAGGGACCAGCAAGCTGTGTAGTTGTGTTTTGAGTGGCCATTTTTTGAAAATCATGACCTATTTATGTGTTCACGGCTTGCAAAAGTATGTTCTAGGAGACTCCCTCGCAAAGTCCAACTAGTTGACAGCAGGTGCAGCTCAGTGAGATACCCCATTAAGACATGATCAAGTACTGGGTCTTAACTTTGGTACCACATTTTTTTAGTTGGTGCAGCAGTTAAACATGTTTTTCTTAACGATTTAAGCCAGATAAATGTTAAAAATCCTGCTGGATGTTTGCTTACAGTCTTTGCTTTTACATACAGCAAACAGTAAAGACTACATGAAGATACAGTGAAAAAAAAAAAATGAGGATGAATATAATCCAGATAGAAATGCTATATTGCAATTAAACTTTAAGAGTGGGCGTAGTAGGAGGGAGTAATTTGATACTTGATTATGAAAATTTCTCTTTTCTATTGGCCCAGTTTTGAGCTTGACTTAACTGTTACAAATCATCCCTGCTAACACTACTAACACTTTAGAAAATCAACATAAAAAGAAAAGAAAAACAGAGTTTTCCTTTAACAACGTGAACTGTTAGACAGTAAAAGTCACTCTCCCTTAAGGATGAAAAGTTTAAACATATTTTTATATTAACAGTTTGCACATTTCACTACTGCTTTGTTTTAAACTACTCATCAGGGTTTTAACATTGAATCATGCTTGTATGTGCTGCTCTCTCCAGGAGGTTTTACAACTGAAAATGTGCCTTTTGTAAGTAAATAATTGATTCCATCCAAACCAGAATCCTCTTTTGGTTGGAAACACATAGTAACTCTTGTTTTCATTTCAGCAGGATCTACTTTATCTGTCCACTCCAGTGTCTCATCTTTATGGAAAAACACATATTACTTTAATAACATCTGCTTCTAAGATGAGCTCTCTATTCTCACTCATTACACAGTTCTGCACATAATAAGAAATCTTTGATATTAAAAAGCAGTACATTTGGGCTCGCTATGTTGCTACTGCTGCCACAAGTTTGTGGTGTAACCTCTGAAAGATGCTGTGATACTTTACCTTTGAGTTGTCACATTTAAAGATCACAGCTGCTGCAGTGTGTTCTTCAGTTGTTGAGAATTGTTGAACACTGAAAACTGCCTTAGCTAAATTACAAGCATCGAGTTCAGTAGTGATCTCTTTTCAGCTTAATTGAACTTTGAAATATTTGTTGGAATGCACAAAACATCCTCCATCTAGACAAAGAGTTTCATTATGTGAGTGCTGCCTTGTAATGATCCCTGGTATGGTTCGACAGAGCAGCTCTTTGTATCAGACACTTGGAGGAAATAGTCATTCAGGCATGACTGGTCTGCAGTCAAAGATTCCATTCTCTCTTCTCTGTATGACTTCTTTTGGTGGATAGCATGTAAACGTTATGTGAAACCGCTTTGGTTACCATGATTAATCAATAATAATCATCAACAAATTAAAGTTGCAGCATATAGCAACCACCAGTCCTTTTTAATGTGAGTCCATTTTGGTTGCCAGACCCTCAGTATGATGTCCAGTGACCTGCAAGGCAATAAAAATGTTCCCCTGCAATTACATGTTCACCACAATTTCCTGGAATTCCCCAGAGATCATAAATCACTGCAGGGCCATTCAGCTAAAACACTTGTGTTAATACAACATCAAGAGCAAATGGCCCTTCAAATCAGCATCTGTGCACCACATTCTGCAAACTTTCTTATTAGCTCTAAGTGCTGGGTGCCACATGGGAAAGGTGATGGTGATTCAAACCGGACTTAACAAAAAGAGACAGGTGAAATGAAACAAAGAACATAAAATGTTACTCTGCCATTGTGCGAGCATGCTCCAGTGTGCCGTTATAGATGTTTTGTTTTCACTGCTGTTTTTTCTGGTTGGTTGAAGAAGTTAATGCACTGAAATTTCACACACTCCAACTTTATGCTCTTACAGCTACTGCTTTCAGTTAGGTCATGTGAAATTATCTTTTATAATATGCCAAGGGTTGGTGTTTGTTATTTGTGTCTGACCCTGCCACTTCCTGCCTTGATATGCCAACCTTTAACCCAGTATATACTGAATTTTATTTTTTTATTTTTTTATTTGAGATTAGCAAAGACCTAATTTAACTACATGCATAAGAGTAATGACTTTGTTTCATAAACAAAAGTACTACAAATGAGTAATGGGTTTATTTATTTTTTTATTCTGCATGGTTTTAAAGAAAACAAAATCTAAACCTTTTGTTCACTTTCTTTCCTACTGTATCTGAAATCGTGAAGAGTTTGACACCTCACTATCTGTGTTTCATCATAAACATCCTCTCCCCGAAAAACTGCTGTTATTGCTTCATTTTTACTTTATTTTTTCTGA
>JAOXNZ010000012.1:21299524-21314053 GCA_028566095.1 Kryptolebias brasiliensis | reverse complement strand
ATTGGTAACTCTTAAATTGTCCCTAGGTGTGAGTGAGAGTGTGAATGGTTGTTTGTCTCTATGTAGCCCTGCGATGGAGTTACAACCTGTCCAGGGTGTCTCCCGCCTCTCGCACAGTGACTGCTGGAGATAGGCACCAGCGGGTAAAGAAAAATGGATGGATGGATAAACTGGCCATGACACTGTTGAGTACATTTTAGGGAGTGTTGATGACATTCAGCCTGTCCATGTTTCCCCAGAATGATGTTTCCTAAGTGTAATGTGTTGAAAATGGAAAACATAACAATTGCACAGACAATTGATGTTGTGACTGAAAAGTAGAATTTGTAAATGATGTTTCACAGATGGAAAGAGTTTATGGAATTGATTTTAACCAAATTCTTGCTCTCGCAACAGTTAATACAAAACAATTGGACTTCAGGCATATCATTAGATTTTATGAATGGATAACTATGAAAGAAACTGAAAGATAGCCATAACATTTATTTAAAATACAATAAGAAGGAAAAGTTTTTAATCTACAAAAAAAACTCTTTTCAAACATTTGTTCTTCATCAGTCATGATCCATATATCGTGATTGTAGGTGAGCATTGGAAAATGAACCAGTAAATCAAGATCTTCACCTCTTGATTCAGCTCCTTCTTCATCCATGTAGTGTCTCTATATTGCAGATAAAGCCTTGATTCTCAATAATCCTTTAGTTGAGGCAAAGATTCATCTCCAATTTGAAAGGAGCATTGCACTTTTTTGATGAACCCTAGCTTCATACTTAGAGTAGCTGACTCTTCACCTCTTTACACTGCAGAGCTCTCTAATGCACGCTGAAGGTCATAGCTTGAAGTCACCAAAAGAGTGACATCATCCTCAAAATCAAAGATGCAATTGTGAGGGTCTCCTCTACATGACTACACTTTAAGATTTCATCAGTGAACACCACAAACTATTTGTTATTCTTTATAATTGCCTGAATAAAAGTTGTTCAAAAATATTTATTTAAGCATAGCAAATGTTTCACTAGCAGGGACCCGACCATAACAAAGTGAATTTACAGGAATATTCAAAGTTAAGGAAGGAAGGAGGAGAGATTGAGTCGATCTAAAGGTTGAATTTCATCTGAGAAGTCTCATGGTTGGTGGACAGAGGGAAGAAGACTCAGAGTGGGGATTTGTCTCACTGGGCAAATATCCTTAGGATCCTGCTCAGATGTTGGTAGGGATAAGGTAGGGATGAAAGATGAAAGTTATGAGAAGGTATGGAGTACTGAATTGAATTGCATGGATTTGGCTTTGAATCGGATGATGTGGACTGGGCCCGCTCTGTATATCCCTCTAGAATATCTTGGCTAAAGATGAGCCAACCTAAAGTGAGTTGAATTTAAATGAAAGGGATGAGGAGGATAAGAGGGATGAAAACGAGGTAGGGATGAAGAATGAGGGGAAGGGATGAATGGGATGAAAAAGAGGTAGGAATGAAGGATGAGGGGAAGAGATGAGATAAGTGAGAATGGATGAAGGGAAGGGTGTGTGGTTATTGAGAACACGAGACAAACTGTGCTGGAAGGGTAAGCCAACTATAAGTCTTCTCAAGTGGTTAGCGATGTGGTTTAGGTGTGGCCCTAGTCCTGAACCTCAGTTAACAATTTAACTATGATGTTAAAGCACAAAATCATGTAAATAAAGCTATTCCTCTTTCTTAAACACAAACTGAAATGAATATTTAACTGATTGTGAAAGGACCTTTAAGTTTATGAAAATATGTCACTTGTCTCATGAGGCTGCAGATATGCATAATAGTTGTCAGTTCATGCTGAAATTTGACAGACATAGACTAATGACTGACATGGCCAATGCTGGTCCTGTTGGTATGCCAGAGTTTTTTCATTAACATAAAGTACATGTGTGGCTGTCAGTAATTTGATTAGGAAAGTTGAGTTAATCTGATAGGCATTTTGAGTTGTTTTACAAATAGGCATGGATATTGTAAATGAAAATAAATGTTTTTCAATAACCGACTCCCTCAAAACCACAAATGTAAAAACCTTATGTTGATGCATTAATTCCTCCCCACAGCGGGGAGATGGGGGTCATTTCTTAGTGAGCCATGAATCCCTGGGAGACCAGCTGACTGACCAGCAGGCAAACTATGCATTTTTGGGTTCCTGCCATTGGCATCAATATAACACAGTAAAAAGAAGCTGTTCTCATGCATGTTTTCATTCATCCAGAAAAATCCCATGTTCTCTTTCATAATGGGTCATTAACAACATTATAAACATGTCAAACACTGTGCAATGGTAGGAGTGGATATAAATTTCATTTGATAGAAAAATAAATGCTTTATTTTACTTTGAAATGCAAAAGCTTGTCAAATATTTATATATAACTATTGCAGAATCACAGTGCATTGCATAAAATATACATTCAAATCTGTATTTAAGTGATATAATAAAATACCCACCAGGTGCTCTGATCTCCTTAGTAACAGAAAAATACATCAGGAGTTGAGTGCACTTTTCATTTATCTTTTTCATATTTTCATTACCCTACCCCAACATGATTCCATTGACCATTTAAATTCCATTTCAGCAGCAGTTCTCAGTGAATGACCAATGGGAAGCCTTCAAAGACTCTGCCCAGGGCCACAGCTCAGATGAGGTTTTTCGTTTGACAGATAAGGCACTGGTCAGACCCCAATCCATTCCCCTTATCTGTTGTAGGACAATACTGTGAGTTCAGGCAAAGAATGCTGAGTGAACTTCATGTCTTCCGGTCTATGACATCTTCACAGTGCAACAATAGTATTGCAAGAAATACAGTTAAAGGAAAATTTTAGTTTTCAATGCTATGAGGAGATTTCATGTAACAAAAGAGTTAGTCATTTTACCCAGGGTTTTTTGCAATACTCTGAATGAATAAGAGAAAAATAATCTAGATTTACTTGTTATTTTTGTTAGAACTCAAGTGGACCAATAAACACTGATAAAGAGCTCCCTAAGT
The DNA here is from genome assembly GCA_028566095.1 of Kryptolebias brasiliensis. Taxonomy (NCBI): domain Eukaryota; kingdom Metazoa; phylum Chordata; class Actinopteri; order Cyprinodontiformes; family Rivulidae; genus Kryptolebias; species Kryptolebias brasiliensis. The sequence goes on along the minus strand of JAOXNZ010000012.1, from coordinate 21,311,056 downwards.
GTGGTTTATCATCATGTGTCCAAGTTTAATGAGGGTCCTCTGCCCATCATTTCACACTGTGACATTTCAGACATGTTCCTTATAACCAAATGTCAACCTGTGTCCTGTATCCTGTGCCATTAATCTTACTAATTGAATAAAGATTAAGTGAGACCACTGTGATGAGAAAGGGTAGAAGAGTTTCTGAGGTGTGATTTAATGACCCGTGTGATTTATAACAGTGGATAACACCCCGATTAGAACTGGGAGGGTGGCATGTCAGAGGACAGCTTTGTAAAAGTACCCTTTTCCACTGTTTTCCCTCTAGAACTGAAGTAGAACACCCCTGCTGCACATCTGCATCATAAATTTCAAGCCAACAGAGAAGACCGGTTTGGTTTGAAAAGGAAAATTGGTAGTCGTGGAATAAAAAGTCAAACCAGAGAGGAGACGAGAAGAGAGAAAAGGAAAGGAAAGGAAAGGAAAGGAAAGAAAAAGGAAAGGAAAGAAAAAGGAAAGGAAAGGAAAGGAAAGGAAAGGAAAGGACTTTGTTGGTTAATAGGTCAGTCCTTCTGGGGCCTTTTCTGCTGAATGCAGCATTACCTTGAGAAATTACAGTCAAGCCCTGGATGAATATGTTCTTTTCCAAGACTCATTACTGTACAATTATAGTTTGTTTCATATTCTGTGAGGTAAATGGCTGCTTCACAGCACTGCTATAAACATTCTGTCTAATTAAGATCTCAAGACAAGCTTCACAAATGAAAAACACTAAACTGCAACCTGACAAACTTCTATGATTGATTTCATGTGCCTTACAAAGAGAAGAGAAACATTGCAGTTTATTAAATATGTGATTTTAAACCTTAAATACGTGAAAAACCAAGTAAGCGCACACCTTTTTTAAAAGGTAGAACCTGCTTCCTTTTGCCTTTTATATTTCAAAGGATGGCTAATGGCATTCACAGACACAGTGTGATTACATGACATGTTAACGCCCCTGAACACAGCCGTGTCTCAGACTTAGAAGGGAAATTTATTTAACAGCAGGAGCAGCCTGACGCAGATGTTAACAGAATCACCATCTGCCTCGAGGTGGTGAACACTGCGAGCCCCTCCTGGTTGGTCATGCCATGTATGTGCACAGTCACACTGTGCCGTCGGCTGCTGGGTCATTCATAATGAACAACGGTTAAATCTAAACATAGAGAAACATACCCAGGTGGGACGACACACTGGGGTATCAGCACGCTGACACACAGACTTCTCTTTGTCACTTGTACGCTGTCTTCATGCAGCCATCAATCATGCAAAATGCAATGACTGCAGGTTGTTGATTAATGAGTTTCTTGACACGTCTGAGCCTTGGGGTGTGATCCCAGAATGTGTTTGACTACAGTATTAGATTTTCAACCACAAAACACACATTGCCTCAAGTGTTTTCTTGGAGTATTTTTTATAAGCCCCTGGCTGACTGTGTGGGCTTGTTTCAATATCTAAAAATTTGCCTTTAATTTATTTATTGCTCCCATTAATCCAGCCTCAAGACATCTGGGGTGCTGAAGATTATGTTAAAAGAGAATGTGTTCTTCCTCTTTAAACTTATCTAACACACATCAAACCTATTATCAAAGTAAACCCAGTACCAGCAGAGAATCGTGGAAGCAGGATGAAGCTGGACTTTTATGATGAAGCTGGCAGAGTCCTAAAAGGAGAAGAAATCAGTACCAGCTGCCACATTAGGCAAATATCGGAGCACTATTACTGGATGATTTGAACTAAAAGCACAATCAGCATGTGTTTGAAGTTAGAGAAAAAAAAATTCTAATTTCAACAAAGACAGGTGTAATGGATACAGAACAAGATGTCCAAGTGGAAACAAATTTATTAAAATCCAGGTGTTGTTATGTCTCCTTTATTTCATTCATCCTGTGTTTCATAAGAAAAGAAAATTAAAAAAATGTTGACAAAGGTTTTATTGGAACGTGTTTGATTTCTCATCAAAAATCTCAAGACTGGATAAAAGTCAAGGCTGTGAAGTTTGGCACAAGAGAATAATTGCACCTCTGTGGCTGCTGTTCTCTGCAGCTGGGGGCTTCCTCCCAGCAAGTTCACAGATATATGAGTGCTGTATGCCCTCATTACATGTGTTGAAAAGTAAAAGCTAAGATTGTATAGATAGGGTGAGTTCACGAGGGTCCTTAGGGATTGTATTTTATTATTTTTTGCTTTGTTTTTTTGCATTTCAGAAGCATTTTAATGCAGAAAGAACCCATGGCTTACACTATACTTTAAATTCCTTTTTTTATCTTCATATCTACTTTATAAAAAGTTTTTTTTTCTTTGAGAGTGACATATTTTCAGCAATGCCTAGATGCACTTATTCATTAATAGCGTGTAAAAATGTTGAAATATAGGCACAACTGAGATAGCAGAGCTTCTAGTCATTTCTTTAATAAGGTTATCATTAGACTGATTTACATAAGATTGGTATCAGTGAACCAATATACAGTATTACAATAATATTTGTGCTTTAAATTAATTAAACTTGCAAATAAAATTCAATAAAGAGACACATAAGCGTTAGTTGTAACAATAAGTTTTTTACCTGAGCATGACCTTTGCCCTTGGAATGAACAAATGAAAGCAGCTGTGTCAATTTAAATAAAAGTTTCCCAGAAAGTTCTTCTTTACATTTACAGCCTGTGGGAAACCTAAACCTTCTTGCTTCCACCGCAACCTTCATCTCATCTGGTTTTACCCATAAATAGTTCAAAGCTGAACCTTTTGGTCATTGTGAAACCCACATTTACTCCTGATGTTGTACATCTAAAGCAGAAGCAAACATCAAAAAAAGCATGTATGTGGCAGACATTACTCTGCTTAATGAAAGATGTGTCTGCACATAAATATATGTGTGTATGTCTATGTGTGTGTGTCTCTGTATTTGTGTAAAATGCAAAATAAATTGCAGCACAGACCCCTATAAATGACTTGCCTTTGGTTTTCTTTAACAACTGGCTTGGGAATAAGCCTGCTGAACTATTAGGGCATTAAAAATAGTTTGATACCCTTCTTTAGGCAGTTATAATCTTTGAACAAGATTGCATTTTTTACCCATTATCAAATTCTTGTTTCTCTTAGTCGTTTCAGTTCCACAGTTTTGAAAAAGGTTTGACAGTCTACACTAAAAACTGCATTTTTGGAGCTGTTGATATTCTCCCTCTCCCTGCAATGTTTGGGGGAGTTTAGGAGGATTGCTCTTAAAGGAGAGTCACATAAATAGTCAATTTAACATTGTGTGACTGTTTGGTTCAAGCAGCAGATGAATCTTTGAGACACTGATGGAAATTCTTAAAGTCAGACAAATATCCTAACCAAAGGTTCCAGTTTTTTCATACCATCTAAAAGTAAACAAAAGCTAAATTAAAAGCCTAATATTTGTTGAAGGAAGCCATATTGCCCACTCACACAAAAGTTTACATCAATATCTATAAAACTGACAGGCATTATAGCTATTTTTGTGTTTTTAGGTCAGTTGGCTGAGGCAGTCATCTTGAATCAGGTTGACTCCAAAAGTTAATTAGTTAAAGATATTCATCCAGTGATTACTTTCTGAGAGTCCCATTAAAATCTGTCCAGTGGTTCATGAGATTTTTGGTAAAAGACAGGCACCCAAACACACACACAGCCACAAGCAAAAACATTACTGTCCACCTTCATAAGTAAAATTGACTGCTTTTAAAATGATCAAATCATTCTAAATATTATCAAATAGCTAATCAACCTTCCACCATTGCTCATCAAAAATCTTTTATCAATTCGGGAAAAAAGTAAGAACTTATTAATGTGAAATATTCTCTGGAAAAGTAGCACATCTGTCTGAGCTTTTTTTCTGCCCTGCGGTACATGATTGTGGATTCTGTCCTACTTTTATGACCCTGTAAATGTCAAATAAAAAAATAAAAATTGCCCTAATTTATTCTCATGTTCTCATATTTTACTCATTTTACTCATTTACTCATGTTAACATTAGGGCTTCCCCCTGAGATAACAGCAGCACTCTGACTACATTTTATTGCTTCTTGCTGAGGCAGTGACGTGAGTCTCTGAGTGAGAACTACTGTCAGGAAATATTTACACCCATCCAGGTTATACGGCCCTAAAGTGAGGAGATTTGAAGCAAACACATCATCTGCTTTGCTGTTAAACCGAGACAGAGATAATATTCTGGGCAATAAAGTAGATAGTTTTGCTGACTTCAACTTTCAAATCTGAATGAATAAAACATATTTAGTTAATTTTGACTTAATGCTTGGGTGCTTGTTATTAGTTCTGTAATGATGCCTGAGCTCATCCATGGATGTTCTGCTCACTGAGCATGAGGAGCTTTGAAATATTAGGAAAAGTCAGGCAGTGAGCATCTGAAGTCTGGCAGGCCACATCGAAAGGCAGAATCCCAGTTTCACTCACACCAATCCATCAGTCAGTGAGGATTCATGATGCTATAATCTGGTTCTTCTTACTTTCCTAGCTCTGTCTGGTGCTCACATCACTGTTTTATAAATTCCCATGAAATGAAATAAAAGTTTGACTTTTTAAACACAGCTGTATTAGTGATAAAAACTATACAAAGTTATGACCTGCAATGTTCATACTTGTGTGAGAGAAATAGATCTGTTGGGTTTTGCTGTGTCCCTGACGGACAAACACAAAATACTGCACACCACCGAAGGCAATAATGTTTTTGCCTGTATTTGTGTGTTTGTAATGTGTTTATTTGTTTGTAGCAAAATGTGTCATGAACCAGCAGACAGATTTTAAAGAATCTCAAAAAGTAATCATTGTATGGAGATCAACAAATGATTTGGAGTCAACCTAATGTAAGATGGCTGACAGAGCCAACTGACAAAATGGCTATAACTCAGTAATTTTACAGATTGGAGCTAAAATTATCACAGTATCATCCTCAACACATACTCTGAGCACTACATAATGTGCAACAATTGTGATGAAAGCTTTAGCTTTAACCAAATATAAACCACCAAACAGATGTTAATGAAACTTTCAGAAATTAACTGGATGTACATCTATAACTGATTAACTTTTAGAGCCAATCCATCTGAAGATGGCCCCACAGTTAATCAATGTTAGCCAACACAAACATTGCTATAACTCAGTCAGTTTTACAGATATTGAGCTACATTTGATGTGGTATTAGCTGGGAGTCATTGACAACAGACACTATGAGTGTGACATTTTACAATTTTGCATGAGACCCTGCATAATGTTATTTGACCAATATGCATTTTTTTCAAGGAATGTTGAAATGTGCATGATCTGTGTAAAGTTTTTGTTATGAGAGAGCAATATTTTGTAGTTGCTGTCACATTTCAACTGTGCAGAGAAGAGAATACATTTTAAAACTTAATCAGTCTTCTATTTTCATCAAACTCATAAACTGTACTGTAATATGGCTTCAGTTTGTTTCTTTAGTCTATAAAAAGCAACCCTTAAAACTGATATTGGTTTCAGAGTTATCCGAAAGTCTCATGTTGGTAGATATTACATAAACTTCAAATCAGTTTTAGAAATGTTGTTATATTTCACACCAAAAATATTACAAATTTTCTCCTCTTCCTGCTTTATGAGTCTGTGTCAGGACTCTTATATTTTTTCATCCCTCCATATTTTATAAGTGGAAAAGGCCACAATTCTGGGGATTATTCTCTGAGTGGATAAAGATGAAGACAGATTCCTTTAATATCTTTGTCTGTCATAATACAGCCAGGACACTTTACCCTCAGCTTGCACTTCTCTCAGATATCATCCCGTCAGAACTTATTATAGTTCTGTGGTTAGCAAGGCCACAGAGGGGACAAGGGATTAACTGTCATTTTTCACAGGCTGCTGAGAAAGTCTGTTTTCCTTTAACAAAACAAAACAATATGAGAAAATAGAAGACAAAAGGCTTTAAAGAAAAATTTCATAACAGATAACAATAAAAATGATAGCATCAAAAATTGCATTTCAAAAAAGTGATGGAAGAATCGAGAGAATGGAATTTAGCCACAACTATAATCTTTTTCTGACCTTAATGAGTCTTTTTTATTCTTTATTTTTTACCAAGTTATAATCTAAAGGCAACCAGGTAAGACAAATATGCTCTAGTGACCTGGTAGTGGTCTAAAAGGGGAGTCCCATAAGCGTGTAGCACATAATGTTGCAAATGACCTCCCTTCTTACTAAGATGACAGTGTGGCTTGTTGTGTACGAATTTCACAATAAACATCATGAAACTAAATCCTTCCAACATGCTGACACTGATTAAGCTTACAGTAAATTTTACATCCAACATCTGTTTTAAAAAAAAACTCTCAAAACAAATACAACCCCATTTCTAAAAAAGTTGGGACGATGTGTAAAATATAAATAAAAACAGAATGCAATAATTTGCAAATCTCATAAGAAATCTCAAAAAAAGATGGGACAGGACCATGTTTTCCACTGTGAACCATTCCCTTTTTTTTTAACAACTATCTATAAAAGTCTGGGAACTGAGAAGATCAGTTGCTGGAGCTTTTGGAGGGGAATGTTGTCCCATTCTTTTATGATGTAGGATTCTAGGTGTTTGGCAGTGTGGGGTCTTCTTTACCAGATTTGTCATTTTATGATGCACCAAATGTTTTCAGCTGGGGAGAGGTCTGCAAGCAGGCCAGTTCTGCACCCAAACTTTTTTACTACAAAGCCATGCTGGATATAGTATGCGGTTTAGCATTATCTTGTTGAAATCTGCATGGCCTTCCCTGAGAAAGACATCATCTGATAGGAGCATATGTTGTTCTAAAACTTATATGTACGTATTTACGTTATTGATACCTTTCCAGGTGTGTAAGCTCCCCATGCCAGACACACTAATGCACCCCCATACTATCAGAGAGGCAGGCTTTTTAACTGTGCACTGATAACATGCTAAATGGTCCCTCTTCTCTTTAGTACTGAGGACTTGGCATCCATGGTTCCAAAAAGATTTTCAAATTTCAATTTGTCTGACCACAGAACAGTTTTCCACTTTGCCTCAGTTTATTTTAAAAGAGCTTTGGCCCAAATAAGACAGCATTGTTTATGAATGGTGTTCACATATGTTTTTGTTTTTTGTTTGTTGTTGTTGTTTTGCATGATAGAGCTTTTATCAGCATTTGTGGAAAGCACAGCAAACTGTGTTTACAGATAGTGATTTGTGAAAGAGTTCCTGAGCCCTGGCAGAGATGTCCGTAACAGAATAAGACCACAGTGGTACACATGGCCTTGTTACAACTTTTCCAATATGTGTTGCTGCCATTCAAAATACTTTTTTTATTTTACTTTTTTGTTTAAACATTTGTTATGTTTTCTATGTGTCTTTGTGAATAAAATATGGGTTTATGGGATTTGCAAATCATTGCATCCTGTTTTTATTTACATTTTATACAACGTCCCAACATTCAAAAATGGGGTTGTACAAAAGCATCTCTTCAATTTACTTACAAAGTATTTTCTTAGCCCTAAACTAATGTCTGGGAAATTCTCCCATAGTGATGTGGTTAAAAACATCCTAACGAGGTTTGCAAGGTGAGAAATGAGTGGAAAATGTTAAATCTCATATCTTCACCACAACTCATGTATGACACATCCACACAGGACAAAAAAAGAGGAGTTAACTTCTTAGAAACAAGCCCTGTCCAGCCACAAGAATGCAAGTGAGCAGTGTGCTTTCAATTATATGAAACCAAGTTGCTTATATGTTGCTTCATTTAGCCATCTGTCTCTGAGTCTACATGATGTTCTTCACTTAGATGTCAGTTCAGATGTCTTTGTCCTCTTTCACCTAATCAGACAGCATGAAAGATGCATCATAAGTTTTTAATTTTCAGATCAGTCAACCACTGGATTTCTGTGGGATCCAAGAAAAGAAAAAAACACCTCAGTAACCCACAGGAACTCTTCACTACTGTATTACTGCCTACTAACTTTGGCACTATAGTTTCGTAGCAAACAGAAAACATCTGTAGCTTTAGCACAATATCTCATGAACCACTGGACTAGGTTGTATTGAAACTCATAGAAAGTAATCATTGAATGAACAACTTCAACTGATTATCTATTAGAGTCAATTTCATTCAAGAAGGCCACCACATCCTGATTAGGGAATCTAAAAAACTAAAACACAGTCAGTTTTACAGATATTGTTCTAAAATCTGATATAGTAGTAGCTGAGAGTCATTCACAACACGTTCCCGAGTGACCTCTCATGATACTGCACAAGACTGCATTATTTTCAAATTTAGATCTAAATTTGCTATAATGCCATTATTTCTCAAAATAGGATGATCCTGGTCTACAATTCTGGTATGAAGGGCAGCAGGCAGTATGCATTCTTTCAAGGAATTTATTTCGAATATGAAAGCACCAGTAAGTGCTGTGTGTTTTTGTGTCCTAATCCACTGAGTGCTGGTTTTCATGTCTGAGATCCATTGTGCTCAGAGTTTTCAGACTCTGTAATTTCCCCCGGGTCTCTTGAACATGGCTGTCAATTTGACTTTGGCTCATAGTTGGGAAAGTGGCCACCTTCTTCCAGGCAGACATCTCATACCCACTTGCCTTGGCTTGGAGACAGCAGGCTTCCAGTCCAGCTTCCTGCTCTCCACAGAGGGCTCAGCTTGGTGTGTAGCCTGGGAATAGAAGTTGAGAGGTTGGACGGGGGACAGAGCAGAAGGAGAGGGGGCCAAACAGGGAAGAATAGGGCATATTTGAAGGGATATTTCCTTTCATAGCTTCCGCTCTTCTCATTTTCTCCTCATTATCAGGATGTCTGGTGCCAGACCTCCATTTCGATCCAACTGAGGAGAACAATGAGATACAAAGTGCAGACAAAAAGCTCACAGTGGCATTGGATTGCATAAAGATGAGAGGGAAAAGCTAACTGTTATTTAAAAATCTGCTTTTGATTAAGCTCTTCATAGTCTCTACACCAAGAAGGGTTAGAAAAGAGCAGCAGCTTGCTTTATTTAGAAAATTACTTAGTTTTAAACAATCCCAAATTTTTCATCAGAAGTTGTTTTTGCATCTCAGCATGCACTGCAGCTCCACTTCAGCTACTGTGTTTTTGACAGACCCACAAAGGCTTCTGCACCTTCTCTCCCACAGCCTTGGAGGGAAATAGAGGTTTTCACTGATGTTTTTCACAGTGCAGCTGCAGTTTGCAGACTACGATTAGTGCCCTCTTCAGCCAGGCCATGATGTACATTGACACCCTGCAATGAGTTGTGCAGCCATGGCAAAAACCTGTTATGTGTTGCTAAAAAAGATTTGAGGAAATAATGAAAGTGTGCTGTTGGCTAATGCAGGTCTGTGGGGTCAGAGAGAAACTGAGAGGTTTCTTTGCCTTTCTGACCCACAGAAATGTGGCACAGCAAAACATGTTTGACATTCTAGACTTTGCCTTTTTTAGCTAAGGAAACAATCAGTCAGTTTTCCCTCAGGTTTATTTATGTTCCACAATGCTTTAGGTTGAATTTAAGTTTTGCATACCAGTCAAAAACATTCCCAAACATCAGTGTCATGTAATTTTGTAAATTCATTGCTCATAATAGGCACATCTGAAACATTTTAATGCTGATTAGCAGGGGCATCTTAACAATAACTGAATAAACTTAAGCATTTCTTGAAAGAATGCAAAACACCAACTGCCTTCGATGGCAGAATTTTAGACTAAGATCATCTTATGTTGAGAAACTATGACGTTAGATTGTTGTGTTTTTTAAGGTCAGTTGGCTGTGGCAGCCATCTTGAATCAGGTTCATTCCAAAAGTTAACCAGCTGTAGATGTACAGTATATCCAATGATTGAGTTCTACAAATTTCATTAAAATTTGTGGTTCATGATATTTTTTATTAACACATGCACACCCATACACACAGACATGGCCAAAAACATTATTATCCACCTCTGTCTTTGACAGTTGGTAGTAAATCTATAAGAAGGCTGTGACTGCATGTTCTTAAACCCAAACTCACCACAGAAGAAAAAGAAATATTAATCATTTATCAAAACCTGTTTTTTGCCTATCATGGTTTTGTGATTGTCAAAATAGTAAAACTAGATGATTAATTAGTTCAAATCCAAATCCACTGCTGCATGCATCAACTTTTTTTTACTAGAATCATTGCTTTTTTTCTTCTTGCAAATCATTTTCTTTCAATTTAAAGCATAAGCTTCACTGCCCTGGATGTGCAGCTCTGCATTAAAATAAAGTATGTGTTAAATCAAAAGTGACTCAGGAAAATAACTCAGAGAACCTGCTTATAGCCTGCATATAGATAAATAAATCCCTTATTGATCCAATCTTTTCCTTATGTTGAGGTATTAAGAAGATTTTTTTATGCAACCCAAAGGTATTGTGCTCTTTCTTAGACCTGAAAAACTATTTTTTATCCTAAATATAAGACACTCCTATAATCTCACTGAAAATGTAGTATGGTAGATGACAATTTTTGGAGCAGATGGCATCAGCACCAAAACAACAAACATCATTCTTCAGCAAAATACTGTGCATTTGCCTGTGAGACATTGATATATGGTTCTTTTAGAGCAGAGCTTTGACTAAATGCTGAGTAGTGTGGTTTTGTTGATAATAATCAGTGATATTGCTGCAGCGCCTCCTGTTTCCACTTCACCATAAGTCAGTGTCATACCTGTTTCCGACCCTGTGTGTACACACAACTGGAGACCTCAGTCTCACTGGGTCATGTTGAGGCAACATAAGCAGAACAGTGTTGAGACTGTGATATTTTGCAAGAAGCACAGTAACAGGACAGCACAGGGGAGAAAGAGAAACTGGAGAGTGAGTTCATTATACTGCTATGACCTTAAAGGTCAGGGACAGGAAGGAAGCTGGGGGACAGAGCACCAAACTAGATCTGAGGTTTTCTGTGATTTTAAACAAGGTACAGACCACAGGATTTATGCCTTTCTCTAAAACTGAAAAAAGATAAATCATTCTGTGAAGTATATACATTAGCATAAATGCTCAAGTTATCTGCAATATATGTCTTAGGAACAGTGTTTCACAATATCAATTAAGTAGGGTCCCTCAACTGGCATATAGATAATGTTTAAAGTTAAGCTGACTGTGACCAATGTGATACCACACAAAGAGTTTGGAGTTTTACGTTAAAGTTTTTCATAAAAAAAAACCTTGAGAAATGAAAGAAGAAAACAAAGAAAGACCAGAAGAGGGACTGAGAAATGAGGAAGAGGAAAGACAGAAGAAAGTTGTATGGAGATTAGAGAAACCATCCATCCATCCATTCATTTTCTTTACCCGCTTTTCCATTAGGGGGTCGCGGGGAGCCGGAGCCTATCTCCAGCAGTCACTGTGCGAGAGGCGGGGGACACCCTGGACAGGTCGCAAGTCCATCGCTTGGACACATTGAGACAAACGAGACAAACAACCATTCACGCTCTCACTCACACCTAGGGACAATTTTAAGAGTTACCAATGAACCTAACATG
>JAOXNZ010000012.1:21257853-21268147 GCA_028566095.1 Kryptolebias brasiliensis | reverse complement strand
ACCCAGAAAGGCCCCAGGCCGGGATTCGAACCTGCAACCTTCTTGCTGGGAGGCGACAGCTCTAACCACTATGCCGCTGTGCCACCCAAGACAGAAATATTCAAGACTTAAATCTTTTGTTTTTTGTTTGTTTTGGTCATTATAAAACAAGCTCAAGTGTCATTTTGTCTGTTTATTTGAAGGGCGTCAACTTGTATGTGAAAAACCTTGATGATGGGATTGATGATGAACGCCTGAGAAAGGAGTTTGCACCGTTTGGTACCATAACCAGTGCCAAGGTGAGGCGTCCACTTTGATTTCTTCTCTGTAATGAAGAAGTGGTGTGAAGGTAAAGATGGCCATTAACTGACTGTTTTTTCTTCTAGGTGATGTTGGAAGGTGGGCGCAGCAAAGGCTTTGGTTTTGTCTGCTTCTCGTCCCCAGAGGAGGCCACAAAAGCGGTCACAGAAATGAATGGGCGCATCGTGGCCACCAAGCCGCTGTACGTGGCCCTGGCCCAGAGAAAAGAGGAGCGCCAAGCTCACCTGACCAACCAGTACATGCAGCGCATGGCCACCGTGCGTGCAGTGCCAAACCCTGTCATCAACCCCTACCAGCCCGCCCCACCCTCTGGCTACTTCATGGCAGCAATACCTCAGGCTCAGAACCGGGCTGCTTACTACCCAGCTGCTGGCCAGATGGCTCAGCTGCGCCCGAGCCCACGCTGGACTACGCAAGGTGTCCGACCCCAACGTAAGCCTTTCTTTGGAACGCTGCTTTAAAAAGTGCAACAGAACACTTTTTCCTTGGAAAAGGTGCATTGAAGTGTCACGTTTTTGTGTCCCAGACTTTCAGAACATGACGGGCTCCATGCGTCCCTCAGCACCTCGCCCTCAGACCTTCAGTAACATGCGGCCAGCCTCCCAGGTCCCCCGCATGATGTCCGCCCAGCGCGTCGGTCAGCTTTCTTAAACACAGACGTATTTCCTGTAACTGCACAGCAAGTACAAATGTGCAGAGCTGTTTGGGATTTTGTTCATCTTGATGTTTTGTTCCCTCGGCTCTTTTTGCAGCTACTCAGACTGTGGCTCCCCGAGTGGCTGCTGCAGCAGCAGCTCCGGTGCGTGGAGTACCTCAGTACAAGTATGCAGCAGGAGTCCGCAACTCCCAGCAGCACATCAGCGCCCAAATACAAGTCTCCCTGCAGCAGGTAGGAATGCTTCTTTTTTATTTTTTTTGTGCCTGAACCACTGCTTTCCTCATCATTGTATCTGAGGAGAATTTGGCCGTGCTTTCAGCTTATTATTCCCCCCCTCAGCCTGCAGTCCACGTTCAGGGACAGGAGCCTCTGACTGCCTCCATGCTGGCTGCTGCTCCAGCGCAGGAACAGAAGCAGATGCTGGGTAGGAATCCCTCCGGCTGCGTCGAGGGTGGATGATGTGATTTCATTGCTCGCATGGCTGTTCAAGGTATCCTGTTTTAAATCCTCTTTGTCCATCTCGCAGGCGAGCGTCTGTTTCCGCTGATCCAGAACATGCACCCTAGCCTGGCAGGCAAGATCACCGGCATGCTGCTGGAGATCGACAACTCAGAGCTGCTCCACATGCTGGAGTCCCCGGAGTCTCTTCGCTCAAAGGTCACTACAGTTTCTTAACACTGACCACTTTCCTTAAATAATTCTCTGAACGGTGCGCCATGATTCTTCTTAAAAAGGAGCACACAAGTGAGCTGATGTGTATAGTATTGAGTGTTAGTGTTGATATGTGTTAGATATGAGAGGAAACAAAGCACATGATGTTGATATTAATGAAGACGACTGTCCAGGTGGACGAGGCGGTGGCTGTCCTGCAGGCCCATCAGGCCAAAGAGGTCGCCCAGAAAACTGTGACAAATTCAGCTGGTGTCCCAAGTGTCTGAACCCAAGGTACGAGTTGAAATGGTGGTTTTTGTTTAAATAATAGTGGTTTGTGAATTTCATAGATATTTGTAGAAAGCCTAGAAGAGTCAAATCTTAATACCCCTGGTTTGTAATGTTGTTCTGTTTTTTTTTCCCCCACAGGAATGGGGAACCTTGAGAATGAGCTTCAACACTAGAAAAAAAGGCTTGAAAAAAAGTAAAACTTAAATGAAAATCAACACAAAACAAAGTAAAAAGAAGTCAAATAATAAAAAAAAAGAAAACAGTTGGAATAAGTTTCCAACCAGGCTTGAAATGAACAGAAAACAACCAGTCTGGTTTGAGTTAAAGAGAAAACAAAAAAAGAGGAAAAAATGCATTAAATTATAAACAATCAGTTTGAGGAGTTTTAGAGAAGACAATATATAATTAAAGCATTCCTTTCTGCTATTTTATCACTTTTAAAATGTTTGAATGTTTGAGCTCCTGAGGCCTGTTATTGTTTCCTTAACCTTTAATTGCTTGAATAAACGTTACAAAAGAATCGGCTCGTATTTGCTTTCTATTTTTATTGAAGAACAAAGGCGTTCACCTGAACTTGTTAAACCTCGTTTTTCCCACAAAATGACACCAAAGTAGTATTTCTGTTTTTATTATAGCTAAATTGTAATATTAGTGAGCTTGCCTGAGCTGAGATCGGCTCCTAAACACAAGAAGCAACACTGACTTCCTGTGACAAGATCGATTTAAACATCAGCTGCTTTAGCTTTTGGGGACGGCAAGCAGAGAGGCAGACAGGAATCCAACACAAATATGAGGGTAATAAATAACAGAAGAGCTGACGAACTAAACTGAAAACCAGGGACTGCAAAGAGGAGCAAATGGAAAATAAAGAACAGCTGGGAGGGAATCAGAAGTCAGGCGTGAAAAGGAAAGTAGAAATTAATCAAGAATTTAACAAAACTCAAGTAGCATGAAACCAAGACACAAGATACACAAAATACACGAGACACAAGATAAATTAAAGACAAAGTATTTGGATGCCTGTGTTATTACAGTTATTTCTAATTCTAAATCTGCTAAAATCAGCTTAATCGTCCAAAAACAATGTGTCAAACTGTGCTTTCTGGCTTCATTCTGTGTAACAAGGTGCAAAAAGACACAACTGTAGACCTTCTATCATCATGTTCACACACAGCAGTTTCATTCCCTGAGTTTAGTGCCTTTTTTATCTGTTTAAGAAACATAATCAGAGGTTTTAAATATTTCAAAAATCTCTCCTGAAACAAATTTAATATATGTACAAAACTAAAAAGGTGTTTTATGAAGGAATAAAAAGCTATAAAAATTGAAGAACCTTTTGAATTTGAGTTGCATAGGAACAAATATTTTTACCAAATGTCTTTCAATTAAATATTTTCTTTAGGAATGCCCAAGCAAGACTGCTTTGTAGCTACAGAGGCTACTTATTTTGTCTTGATTCAATGAAATTTTAAAGTTTTAGTTTGTTTTATTAGGCTAACTCATTTCCATAAAGGTGTAAAATGATAGAAGGCAGGATTGATAGAAGTTCGCGTCAGTAACCAGCAGGTGGCGCTCTTTGACCCATGAATTAGCAGAAATTGTGCCCTCTGTTTCGCTGAGTATCATAAAAGAGAAGACTGACCTTGTTTTGAATAGGTAGGCTTGAGTTATCATTTTAATGTCAAATATTTTCTTATTCCGGCTGTCAGGCAGCGGCTCCTTATAGAAAATGTTGTGATTAGTTATTTGGTGTTCAGTTCTCGCCTGTTTGTCCCTCTGAGGAGACAGGAGGGGCGGACACTCAGCATCTTTCAGCCTCCGCCCGCCTCTCTCCGGCTCTGCCTCTCTGTCCGAGACGGAGGAGCGACAGGGAGGAACAAACAAACAAACAAACAAACAAACAAACAAAATATATAAACTACGTTGAGAATTGAACAAGGGGCGATGGCCGCTGGAGGAGGATGCGGGGAATCCGTGGATCAGTACCGGGCCGAGGTGGAGAGGCTCACGCAGGAGCTGGCCGAGGCGAACCGGGAGAAGATCCGGGCTGCGGAGTGCGGTCTGGCCGTCCTGGAGGAGAACCAGGCGCTGAAGCAGAAGTACGCAGAGCTGGAAACCGAGCAAGAGACCCTCAGGAAGGAGCTGGAGCAGTTACAGGAGGTAAGAGTTCGGATCTCCTGCTGGGTTCTGATTCTCCCAAAGAAGCGCAGTGCGGCCAGCTGCGACCTCGCCTGGCAGTAATGTTTGGTTGCGGGATTCTGGAAACCGGTGTGCCATCCTGGGGAATACAGAGAGGGGAGTGGGAGTCAAATGGGTCTTTATTCATTAACACAGGGAAGGAAGTGTTGCTTGTACGTCTTGTTTTAAAAAAATGAACACTTCACCTTAAAATACAAATAAAAAAAATAAGATGTTTGAGCAGTGAATGTGGCAAGTATTACTTTGCAGCTCAGAAACTCTTCACCTCTGACACTGTGATGATATATGGTTTTAGGACACTCGTTTCTTTCAAGTAACTACTAAGAGCCTTTTATCAAAAATAAACTAAAAATCCCTAAATAATTGAAGCTTCAGATTTCTTCATGCTGCTTTTTTTGTACATTGTGCTAAAATGCAACGTAAAGACTTTATGGGAATATGTGCAAAGAGTTATAATGATATTAAAGGTATAAAGATTTTTAATTAGAAGCCATTTCATCCTTGTTGGAAAATACCATGCAGTGGCATGTGCTGTAGAGAAAAGTGCTGTGGAAGTCAGCCTGAATAATGGATGCTGGGTGTGCTTATTGCTACATTTACTCATTATGGATACATGGATCTGTTTATAGTAACAAGATGCTGATGCTGACAGGACTTTGGAGTTCAAGGTTATTGAGAGCCAAAAAGGCCAGGAGGAAGAGGAGTTGTTGTTTTTCTGTGTGTAAGAAACAAACTTTCTTGTAAATATACAATGTCATCTCTAGTTATGTATTGGATCTAAATTAGAAGATGGTTCCATGCATTAAATTACTAAATACAAAGATAAGATGTTTGTTGGTCAAATTACACATTTTGGTACATCTATTAAATGCATTTATAAAGTGGTTTCTGTTCTTCTATTTTAATATATTGTTGTCCAAGTATGGATCTTCTGATCATTTCACTGCTTCTAAGCTCTTTTAATCCTCAATCCAAGATATCTGTTGACCCCAGTTTGCATAGAATGAAACCCATGTTTATATTGAACCATTTTTTGCTTCTTTTTTGTTTTAAGATTACGTGATGTCAAACACTTTTAGACATTTAGGCAATGTTAACGATGCGTGCACTGCTGGCTCACCAATTAAAGCCAAAAACATAAAACATAAACGTATTGGGATGACATCTGTTGCCCCGCTACACAAATCTTCAGGCAGCATGTAAGGTTTTTGATGCATATGGTTCTGAATTTGTTTTTGTATTCTTTATTTCCATATTCTAGTTTGTAAATCAGACAGGTTTTAGTGCACATAACAATAGTAATGTTATGCTGAACAACCATCACCACCACACTGCCTGACCGTCTCACACTTTTGCGTCATTAGATGATGGTTTTTGTGGAGAGTATGATAAAAAAGAAAAAGATGTTAGGTTTGTAGGAGAAGGACAGCTGTAACAGCTGTGTCAGTGGATGTAAGGAATGTTTATAAAGCAACGTCTGAATAAAATAAAAAAAATTAGTTGTGATAGTTTTCATCCCTGAGGGGGTAATTATTGTATGTCAGTCATTTTTTGTTCATATAAATATGTGTAGCAACACTTTAATTTTCATCCCTCAGATATAACATGAGCAGTAAGGAACAATGTTCTTTGTTCTGATCTGTCATCAGTTTACATCTGCACCGTTCTCCACCTGCCTGTCTTTGTGCTCACATTCTCATTTCTCATTCCTATCTGCCTGACATCTACTTCCATGAATATGAGAGGGAATTCCTGGGTGCAAAGCTTCCACTCCAATAACATCCTTTTAGCTATTTCTGCACTCAGGAGAGGTGCCTTATCGAAACTGAGGATGGAAAATAGAATAGCCTCTAGGAGATGGTGGAATAAAATATAACTGTTTTTAGTATTATTGTGGGAAGACCAGTCTATGTTTATGTATTTAATGGGTAGTGTGTAGAAATGGCAAACATTATACCTGATGCTTTACAGTATTTGTCATTGTGGGCTCAGGTGTTCACGTGCAAGCCTGCCACTTTTGGATTCATGTTGCTCCTTTGTTTGCATATGCTCTTCGTTCACCCGTGTGTCCTCTGTCCTCAGTCCAGATACCAGCTGCTGGAGATCTAAGGCCACTCTGCTCTTGTGCTGGTTGTGCTGTTAGCTTGCACACACAGTTGACAGCTTAAACACAAATAAGTACTTAGCTGCTCTACAAAACAAATATTTTATGAAAATAAGTTATATTTAGCAGACTGACATTTTTGTTAAATATCCATCAAATCAAGAAGATCTAGTTCTAGCAAAAATCATCTTCGTTATTTTTTTTTTTGTTTGTTTTGTACTGAAGCAAAGACATGCATCTCTTATCTACCAGCTGAACTCAAACATTCTACTGTACTGATCAGTTTTTCCTTCTCCCTTCGTGTCTTTCTCTCTGCTTCATGGCCCAATCACACTCTTATTTCTTGTAGCCCAGTGTGTAAGTTCTGTATGTCTCTGGATAGCTGCCTAAGCAGTGCCTGATACACCCCATCCCCCTGGTTCTGGCTTGTTAGAGCTGTCTCCAGGCAGATCAACCTCAGACTGGACAGAGTAAGAGGTCGATGGATGGGAATGAAATCATTGTAGAGCAGGATAAGTTTTATGGTCTGAGCCATGATGATGAGCCATCATCAATACGTTTAGAATAGGTTTATATTGAAATGTAATGGTCAGGCACTCTTTATTGTGTGATAAGGATATTTTTGTTCAGTTAAGCCAATTCCTGCAAACAATCCCATACTATAGCCTTCAAAAGAAAGTAACTTTTCTCTAAAACACAACAGTAATTCTGTGGAAGTTTGTGAAAACAAATTTGTTGCCGAAATATAACACAAATTTCAGCTCTTAGAGATTTGAAGCCTGTGTAGGAACCAACTTTTGTGATTTTTGATTATGTGCAGGACACATAATGTTCTCAGCACTTGAAGTAAATGCCAATGACAATCTGCATCAAATCTGTAATTTAGGTACTTGAAATAACAAAACAATACTTGTAATTGATCAGGCCACAAGTTATTCTTTAACAGGTTGTGAAATAATGGGTCTGGTGGTTTACATTAGCAGTTCAACAGATTGTGTTGCAGTTTTTTAATCATTTATGTGAAGCTTTATCTGCCTATAACCTAACTTTGACTTTAAATTTTAGGCATTCATATTGGAAACATATCTGATAGGAAACAAATGTGCAGAGTGATATTGTAATTATTGTGTTTGTCTATGTTTAATGTGTTTAATGTTTTTAAGTGTGTTGTAAAAATAATGTGAAATATGTTTATTTTTTGTACTGATTAAAGTTAGCAGATCTTATCTTATTGAAGCTGCAAACCTATTTGAGTGTGGCTTTTTATCTTTCTAAGTTGATTTACTGTCAATTCCAACAGTTTTACAATGTGAAAGCTTTGTTGTAGCTGTGAATTAGCAAAAATGCATTCAGTTTATTGTAGATGTTTGATTAGCTGTCAGTCCTTTCTGAATGGCTCATTGTCATTATCTACATAAATTATTGTTACATTATACCACTACTTAGTCATCATGGACTTATGATGAAGATGTGAAACTTTTTCTCCAATTTTCTTCTTTCTGAATACATTCACCCACAGGCTGCTTTATTAGATCCACTTATTTAGTTGCTACTCAGCTAATCAGCCAATCACATGGCTCATTGCACATACTCAATGCATTTAGACATTTATATATGGTGAAGACGACTTGCTAAAGTTCAAACCGAGCATCAGAATGGGGAAGAAAGGGAATTTAACTGTCTCTGAACATGGCATAGTTGTTGGTGCCAGATGGGCTGCTCTGAGTGTTTCAGAAACTGCCGATTTACTCGGATTTTCAAGCACAACCATCTCTAGGGTTTACAGAGAGTAATCAGAAAAAAAATCCAGTGAGCAGCAGTTGTGTGAATGAAAATGCCTTGTTGATGTCAGAAAGGAAATGGCAGATGGGTTGGAGATGATAGAGGGTCCACAGAACAATCAAGATCTACAGAACACAATCTCTACTCTAAATTCACAAACATTAAACCTTGAAGCAGATGGGCTACAGCAACAGAAGACCACACCTGGGACCACTCCTGTCAAGCTAGGGACAGAAAACTGAGGTTACAGTTCACACAGGCTCACCAAAATACAGACAGTAAGAAATTAGAAAAAACATTACCTGGTCTGATGAGTCTCAATTCACTGGACTCCAATGGCCTCCACAGTCATCAGATCTCAATCAAACTGAGCACCTTCGCTGGAAGAGGAGATTTGCATCATGGATGTGAAACTGACAAATCTACATGATGCTATCATGTCAATATGGACCAAAATCTCTAAAAAATGTTTTTTAACATCTTGTTGAATCTATGGCACAAAGAATTAAGGCAGTATTGAAGACAAAATGAGGTCCAAGCCGGTACTAGCTAGGTGTACCTAATAAAGTGGCCGGTGAGTGTATATAATAATGCTCTGATAAGGAGTTCTAGGAGTTTCTCAAACTTTATGTCTTGTGTTAATTAGGAAAGAGCACATAAATATATTGAAGAAGAAAAGTCATATTGTGAGAAATATTTCTAAATTGTGGTATTATAGTCACAATTTTGCAAACCAAACATCATGATTAACTAAATTCTGTCCACCTTGTTGTGCACATCTGGCTAATTTTAGTTACTAATAAAAAAGATTGACAAAATGCAAGCACCTATAAGCATTTTTATTTATTTTACTGTTACACGTTGCTCAGGACACTAATGGGTTTCATGCTATCACAAAAGAAAGCAGACAGGTGGTAAATCAACCTCCCGTCTCTGGGGAGAAAGAACCCATTACAGGTTGTTTTTTTCCCCTCTCCTCCACGTCTCCTTTTTGCTTTTCTATTGTAGCAGGGATGAGTAGAAGGACAGAAACATGGGTGGAGGAGCTGAATCGATGCCTCATGAGATGGTGTTCATTCCATCTTTTTTTTTTCCAACATCTAAACCATCAGCTCACCATATTCTATTACCCCCGCCCCCCCTTTCCCTCTCCTCCCCAGTGATCACCCCTGGAGTGAAGTGGTAATTATGCATCGATTTCTGCTCTGCTTGGTGGAAATGTATCATGTCAGAGCCAAGCTGCACTCATTGAGTGTTGTGTAGCATACATTGTGGGGAATCACTCCATGTTCATGCAAATACATCTGACAGAATTGAATGCCTTTACAGTGAATCAGACAAAACAGCTGTTGAATCAGCACCTTAATTAGAAATTAAGCTGAATTTTGACAACCTGTAATGTTTATTGGATAGCTGTCAGAAATGAGTACTCAAGAACTGTCTTCCCTGCTATTGTGATCAGAACAGCGGTGCTTTTGTGAAGAGAACTGAGCTGTAGAAAAGGAGCCATGTGCCTTGTCTTTGTGTATTTTTCTGTGTTTTCCTAGAATCTAAAAGAAAAGTCAATAGTTGTATTTGGGACTAGTTCTCCTTCCTGTCCCCAATGGTGTTTTTTTTTTTGTTTTGTTTTGTTTTTTTGTCTTAGGATGGCCTGAGTGTAGTTATTATTGAGAATATAGAGAAAGTAGCAGCAGGACAAAGTGGGTGACTTTATACTAAGAAAAAAAAACTGTGTACTGCTAATTGTTTATATAATTAAATGGAATACATTTGTTCAGTTGTTTCAATCTAACCCTTTTTTTTGTCCTTTTTCCCCTGCTTATCGTTTTGTTTTTTGTTTCGTGTTTTGCTTACATGAACAAGAAAATGTCTTAAATAATCTGCAGAGACTCCTCATGCCTGTCCAAGCCAGTACAGAATAGTTTTTATTTGAAGGGGGAAAAAAAGCTACATTTTGCTGCAGTGAAATACAGTAGGAGCACGACTCTCTTGCCTGCAGGATGCAGTATTGATTAGTGGTCTACTTTAGCTGTGTCTGCTGCAAACTCTGAAAGGGTAGCAAAAAATTCAACCTGTCTTTCCTCAAAGAAAACTTTTGTTGTTTCATTCACAGTCCATACGTCTTTCTTTTGTCATTTTAGTTGGTGTCCTTGAGTCATTTGTCTCTTGTTTACATAAATCATTTTTAATTTTTGTTTCCTCAAATCAGAACTGAAAACATTATAGATTGCTTTTTATATTACCTTTTTATCTAGATAAAGTAATACAATTCTTTTGAATTCATTTCCTGCTCATCATCTCAACGCGCA
>JAOXNZ010000012.1:21235301-21248513 GCA_028566095.1 Kryptolebias brasiliensis | reverse complement strand
AACTCCACCCAGAAAGGCCCCAGGCCGGGATGCGATCCTGCAACCTTCTTGCTGGGAGGTGACAGCTCTAACCACTACGCCGCTGTGTCAACTTGAGAACACTCCATTGATTTTAAATGTACCATCCTTAAGATCTTTTATATAAATAAAAATGTAAAATAAAGGTAAATTCTCATTTATTTAACTTGGATTCATGTATATTTTGTAATATTTAGAAATGAATTATAAAAATATAGCAGGTAATGCTTGATTTTGTAAATGTAATGTTTGGAAATTAACATTAGTTGCACACTGTTCAGTGGTTTTTGAGTGTGACAAAAACATCTTAGCCTGAAATCTGAATGCATTATGTATTACATAAAAAAACAAAAACTTATCTGGTGGGGGAAATGTTTGGGAATTTGGCTAATTTGGTAGTTCTAAAATGGTAAATGGTAAACATTAAAACCAAAAACAAACTATAAAATCAATGAAAAATTAATACATTATCTTAGCAATGAGATTTTTTTCCCTGTTGAAAAACTTACCATGACACATTTATTTGAATAAAATCAGAAGATCCTGACAATAAGGGGTCAAACCTTAAACAGAGAGAACAATGTCTGTGCACATATGTTCGAACCTGATTCTTGTATAAGCACGCTGGTCTGCAGCCAGTGTTTTGAGAACCGCTGAAGTTTGACCCGGGGTCAGACACTACAGCCACGACCCCATTGTGGGGGGGTAAATCCGGTGCTAAGCTGGGGAATAAGTGAAATTCCCTGAGCTCGGCACATGTGCAGCAACAGAGGAGCCAGTTTGCTCTTGTCTGATTGACTGAACTGATCAGGGAGCGATGTGATGGAAGAGTTATTGTCTGTCTTAATTTAACACAACATGGTTTGTCTTTTTCATTTTTTTTATTACATACTGTTGTTTGAAAGTAAAGAACACAATCATAAACTTTACAATCAGATTCCCTTTTACTGATTCCACTTTACAACAGGAGAAAGGATAGCAATAATTAATGATTACAAAATAAGATATCTGCTGTGATTACTGTTTTATCAAATTTATTGAAGCTTTCACAGTCATACTCTGTTCTGTGAACCATAATTCAGAGGTTCAAACAGTTCTTTCTGACAGACTGTGTGCTGCACTCTCCCTGACCCTGACTGCTGTAACCCCTGATAAGATACCTGCTTACTGACTGATAATTGGCCTCAAATCCCAGGCACTTCATAAAGCATTTAGTCTAATTTTCTGTTCTGTCACAAGAGTTCCTTAGTAATTTGCACCCTATTTCCAAGAAAGCTGAGGTGCTGAATACAGACAATTCAATAATTTACAGTGTATTTTAGGTGTTTTTAGACTGCTTAACTGTTCCTGGTATTCTGAGTCAAAGTTGACCATTTCTTATATGGCTGAGTTACAGACCTAGACTGCAGACTAATTTACTGCAGATCCATGTAATGTAATGGATGCATATATAGTTTAACTCTGTCTTAATGTGGTAAGCAAGTTGTTTGTTGTTTTAATGATCCAGTTTTGACCTGTATTGATGGATGGAAGATGAACAATATTACTGATTTTGGTTGTGAAAATGTTCTCAAGCCAGGATGATGATTTTCTTTTCAAAATGGTGTTCACTTCAAACACCAGGCATGGTCATGCCTGGAGGCCATAGGAACTCAGCCTCAGATTTCTGTGCATTCCATGAATCTTTTCATATAATGGATTTTCAGAGTGACAGACCGCTCTTCAATTTAACATATGGTAGAAATCATTCTTTTTACTCACATTTTACATACCCAGCTCTTTTAGCAACAGTGTTTTCAAAAAGTCAAAAATGTGTTTGTGATTACCAATGCATGTTGGTGTTAGTAAAAGGTTTTACAGTGCATTGATTGAAGCACCACTGCTCTGTTGACATTGAAGTTTGCTTTTTTGTTTTCAACATTATAATGCAGAAGATACAGTGTGTTGTGATTTGTTTTAGTTTCAGTGAAGATATCACTCCTACAAGCAACATTTCTCACTCTGTCTCACATACACACACACACAAACACACAGAAAATTTGGAGGGTTTAGTATGTGTCTCAGCTCTATAAGTTACCCCCTCCTGGTGTGTGTACCGGCTCACTCCTGACACTCTCTGGGTCAGCAGTTCTTCCAAACAGCATGCACAGAGGGCTGCAGAGGAGCTGCAGGGAGCTCTGCAGCAAGAATAGAACAAAAATGCACAAAAACACTGCAAACAAGTTTCTTCTTCATCTTTTATATGTTCCATCTTTCCAGTAGTTGCATTTTAGTGTACACATTAATATTTCCATAAAATTAGGAGCACCAATCCCAATAAATCCTCCTGTTTGTTTGTCCACCATAACAACAAGTCAATACAGAATAGAATTTTTGTAAATATTTAACGCCACCTTGTTTTGATTCTGTTGTTCTGTGAGTGCAGATAATTTTGCTCAGGTGTCCTACAAACCAAGCAACTCCTTCTGGACATAGTTTTCTGACTTTAGTTATGTAAAAATAAAAAGTGAGATTAGAAGAAATCACTGATTTGTGTGATATTGTCATGTGAACTACTCAATCTTACAACGGTATTAGATTTTGTCTGTTGTTTTTTCTTTTATCAAACCTTGCCTTCTGTTTTCATCCCTACTCTCCAGAGTAACGAGATGCTGGAACTACAGAGGAGCAGGATGAGGGAAGAGATCAAGGAGTACAAGTTCAGAGAAACCAGGCTGCTTCAAGACTACACAGAGCTTGAAGAGGAGAACATAACTTTGCAGAAACTGGTGTCCACGCTCAAGCAGAACCAGGTTAGCACAAAGATCATTGCCATGACACTTTGTACTCTAACAGCTTTGGAGTTTGCGTGTCACTGTGGTGTAACTTTTCACTCACTCATGACATGTGATTCTCATTTTACCACTCACAAGCAAATTTGATCCCTTAAAGATTTGTCATCACTTTTAGAAATGAAACAACATCCTTTGCCTTACTTTGGGTCACTTTTATAAATATGGCCACACTTGAGTTCAAGTATTATTTCTGGGAAATAGTACACTACTTTCAGTTATTTGATTGTCATCATTTTTTGCCATGGAGTGTTTTCTCTCTAATAGGCTGATGTCATGCAGTTGTGTCAGTCATGCATAGAAATGACCTATTACTAAGACAAAACAGAAAATGACTTTGTCTTAGGCAACAGAAGAGCAGAAGATCAAGATCAGATAACATGGTTACAATTTTAATCTGAAAACACCATCACTGGCTTACACACATTTATTTATCTTAAAGGTTATGTTAAAGGTACTCA
The DNA here is from genome assembly GCA_028566095.1 of Kryptolebias brasiliensis. Taxonomy (NCBI): domain Eukaryota; kingdom Metazoa; phylum Chordata; class Actinopteri; order Cyprinodontiformes; family Rivulidae; genus Kryptolebias; species Kryptolebias brasiliensis. The sequence continues at coordinate 21,245,203 of JAOXNZ010000012.1, read as the reverse complement.
TCGCAAATTATGAAATCATACATAAAGGTTTTCCTGAACTCTATCAAAAGGTACAATTTAAAAGCATTTACTCCAGGAGTTTTCCAGATATATTGATTAGCAATACCAAAATGCAGGTATGCAGTCAGCGTAAGCAAAACACATTTATCTGCATACTTTATTTGACACAAATTTCACCACCTCTATTTTGTTTATAGGTGTGATAAAAATAGGCTACAAAAGGAGAAGAAAAAGCAGTTTATTAAAAATGAAATCTTTTCACTTTGTTTTGAGGTTGGAGTTTAGTCACTGACTCCTTATCAAAAAAGCTAATGCAGAACAGTAATAAAATTTCTCCTCTCTACCTCTCCTTAGGTGGAGTACGAGGGACTGAAACATGAAATCAAGGTGCTGGAAGAGGAGACTGTCCTCCTTAACAGCCAGCTGGAAGATGCATTGCGCTTAAAGGAAATCTCTGAGGGTCAGTTGGAGGAAGCACTGGAAGCCCTGAAGACTGAGCGTGAGCAGAAGAATTATCTGAGGAAAGAACTGGCACTCACCGTCACCGGCTTTGAGGGTCTGAAGTTCTCCGAGGAGACCAACGGAACAAACGGCTCTAACGGCAGCGTTGTTCCCACAGCTAATGGCAACATTGAGGACAGCAATCGTTGCAACGGTCACCTCCACAATGGATCAGGGTTAGCCAAGATGAACGGGGACTACCGAGCAGGCAGGAAAGGAGAAGGCCTCGTCCCGGATCTGTTCAGTGAGCTGAACTTGTCGGAGATGCAGAAGCTCAAACAGCAGCTGCTGCAGGTGGGTCTTCAGAACACTGGTTTTTAAATCCCAGTGTAGATGAAAATATCAAATATGTAGCACAGCAGAAATTTTTTCTTAACTTATTTTTACATTGAGTGTCAGTTTTCAAGATTCTACCTGAAAGCCAGAGTGTTTAAACTGTCTGTTTTAGATGACTGGGAGCTGCTGAGAGGGATGAAAAGGCCACACACAGCAGATTAGAAAACCCATCGATCCACTCTCCCACGTTAGATTTCAGTTTTTAGAGTAAAGGCTAAAATAATTACTATGCACAGTTTCTCTACAGATACATTTAAACCAAGAAAATTACAAGGTGAAAACCTTATTTTTAGTAAACTAAAACAAAATTTATTATAATGAATAAATATAAATTTCCTAACAGAATAAAGATTGTTAAAATCCATATGTATAACAGTCTTGTGAGTTGTGACACATTTAATCAGTTCAGAATTAAGAGAAATGTTTGTGTTTTTGATGCAGCATGTGAAAACCGTAACTTTTTTTAACATTTTTAAATTCATACAGCATCAAATTAATGCTAAGAGCAAATAGTTGTTATTGTATATTTACTGTTGAGATGACTAGCTGTTTTCTCTTTATTTTGGCATCAGCCCATCTCTGTTATTTTATTTGCAGCTGGTTCAGAATTCTGCTTCTAAACTGGTACCAGGAAAAGATCCAGTATCACTCCTGTATTAGTGTCTCTCCACTGGCTTCCTGTTAAACACTTAATTGATCTTAAAATGTTGTTGATTTTAAGGCTAAGAATAAATATTCATCCTGCCACCTGAATATTTATCTGAACTTATCTGCCTTCATTCAGTTCTAGATGTCTTAGATCTTATTAACAACTCTTTTAGATGTTAAATTGGTCATTAAGGGAGGTTGGGTCTTTACTGTAATGTCCCCAAAGCTGTGGAACAACATTTGACTCTTAATCAAATGTGTCCCTTTGATTGGAGCTTTCAATTGCAATTAATGATTTGGCTTTTAAGTAATTTTGGCTTTTTACTTGCTTTTATGTCCTGTGTTTTATATATTTTTTCTGCTTAAGTAATTCTGTGTTTTTGGCCATTCATGTCTTTGTTTTATGGTTTTATTGCGGATCACTTTAGTCGACTCTAGTTGTTTTAAATGTGATCAATAAATACAGATGATTTGATTTAGAGTCGATTAGTCTGGGAAGGCTGTAAGAAGCATCATCATCAAGCCTGTAACTGCTTATAGAAAGTGCTGGCAGCAAATTTAGATATATTGCTGTATTTATCATAAAGATTTATTTATTTTTTTATTAACATACTTTTTTGAGATGGTTCAGAATATATATTACTTAGAACAACTTGTCATTTTTAACAACCAGTTTTTAAGAAAAGCAGTTTGATTTGTGTGTTATTACATTTGCTAAGTGAAATGGCATTGCCACATTGTCAGAATTAAAAAAAATAAAATCAGTGTCATTATTAGTGTAATAATAATGTTGACACTAATTTGAGTCACAGGGGTTGTGCATTTTTATAACAAAGTCCATCTGCAGTACTTTAATGGTTTTTTCAAGTTGCTTCCCAGACTTTATGGGAATTAAGACACAATAAAACATGACATCTAGATAAAATCCCATTTTATTCCTCCATCCCCCAGGTGGAGCGTGAAAAGGCAGCTTTGCTCATGAACCTGCAGGAGTCTCAAACCCAGTTAAAGCACACACAGGGTACACTGACGGAGCAGAACGAGCGCGTTCATCGTCTTACCGAGCGCGTCAACGCCTTGAAACATCTCAGTGGAGAGAAAGAGCTTGATGACCCACAGGAAAGTGAGAAACCTGATGGTGGCCCATTGTCACCATCAGCCAACAGCCACCGCAACCCTGATATCCACAGGTTTCAGATTCTAGAATGTAAGTACAAGGTGGCGGTGATGGAGGCCTTAAAGGAGAAGTACAACCAGGAGGTGGAGGGGCAGGGAGAGTGTCACAGTGATGACAGAGTTCAGGCACTGAGTGAACAGGTTTGTCAAAGTTACACTTAGCTCATGTTATTCATTGCAACAAGTTTTTCAGTTTAAATCATTTCTTTTCTTAGATATCACATCTGGAGCGGAGCTACCATGAGACCCTGGAAAGGGTGGTGAGCCTGGAGGCAGAGCTCCGAGCAGCAACAAACACTGCAACAGAGAGTCAGAGCATGCTGAACGCAGCTCAGGATGAGCTGGTAACTTTCAGTGAGGAGTTGGCACAGCTCTACCATCATGTCTGTCTCTGTAATAACGAGACACCGAATCGTGTCATGCTGGACTATTATCGCCAGAGCCGCATCACACGCAGCAGCAGCCTCAAAGGCTCAGATGATCCTCGGGCTTTGCTCTCTCCTCGCCTCGCACGACGCCTTGCTGCAACATCTGCAGCCTGCTCCCCTGACCCCCCACGCAGTCCCATGGACTCCCCATCCAAAGACACTCACCACTGTGAGACTACAACTAACTCAGTGGACTCTTCATCCTGCCATAGTAGCCCCAGCCGCAATATCACCGGGTCTCCGACCATCAGCATCTCTCGTTGTCCGTCTCCAGTGCCCACAGATGCAAGTGGGGATCTGCGGAAGGAGCCAATGAACATCTATAACCTGAATGCTATAATCAGAGACCAGATCAAACATCTCCAGAGAGCTGTTGATCGTTCACTGCAGTTGTCCAGGCAGAGGGCTGCTGCCAGGGAGCTGGCACCAATGCTAGACAAAGACAAGGAGTCCTGCATGGAGGAGATTTTAAAGCTCAAGTCCCTGCTGAGTACCAAGAGAGAACAGATCGCCACACTCCGCCTGGTGCTCAAGGCCAATAAGCAGGTAAAAGTTCAATTTTTATTCTATTTATTCCCATTGAATCTTAAGTCTCTTTCATTAAACAGTTCCAGCCATGTCCGGCACAGACACAAGCTGGGGCTGGGTGGCCTCAGAAAGCATACTTTGTCAGAATTTTTAAACTCAATGTTGCTATGCGTCATAATCAGTCTTTCCTTGGTAATAAATCTGTTTGTTGTTGTTTTAATCCCGCAACCTGGTGGTGTCACAGATCGTATGTCATTACTTCATCACACTATTGAGACTCAGAGCCAACTTACCTTTTCACATGTCAACTATTTTGGCTCTATTACCACCTCGCTTTGTGGCACAAATGTGCATCGGGAATGGGCTAGCTTTGAACCCCCCCCTTGCTGCCTCGGCCCATTTAGAAATCACATTGAGGCAGCCAGGAGGTGTCTAAGTCCTGGCCTGAGGTGTCTTGTGAAAGAGCCTAAAGTCATAGAAATATTTTAGAAGAAAAAGTCCTTGAAACTTACTGTTCACTTTTGCAGACGGCAGAAAATGCTTTGGCTAACCTGAAGAGCAAGTATGAGAATGAAAAGGCAATAGTGACAGAGACCATGATGAAACTGAGGAATGAACTGAAGGCATTAAAAGAAGATGCTGCCACCTTTTCCTCTCTCAGGGCCATGTTTGCCACAAGGTAAGAGACATTCCACAAAAGTAAAAATTAATTTTATGAAGTGAAAAAATAATTTTAATGAAAAACAATACTGGAATTGTTTTGATCCGAGAGTGAATAAATTAATATTTTTATTTCTCTGTAGATGTGATGAGTATGTTACCCAGCTGGATGAGATGCAGAGGCAGCTCGCGGCAGCAGAAGATGAGAAAAAGACATTGAACTCACTCCTCCGTATGGCCATCCAGCAGAAACTGGCCTTGACCCAACGTCTGGAGGATCTGGAGTTCGACCATGAACAGATTTACCGAGGCAGAGGTGCTAAAGTGCCCAAGATAAAAAGCAGTCCTCCTAAAGTAAGCCACAGACATGCCTCCACAACTCTCTTAAACAATCCCAAGCCCTTCTCCATCATCACTTCCCTGAGCTTCTGTAGTTATAAAGCCCCAAATTCCTCTTCATATCTGTCAGTATTAGATCTAGCCTCAGCTAAGGCAAACATGGGTTACTCCAATTTCTATCTAAGCAGCATTTGTATTGTAGCAAATCTTGAGAGGCTAATAATAGAGTTCAGATGAGTCACTGATCTAAGACCGGTCAACAGCCCATATCTTATAGCTCCAGCTCCTACAGCCATGACTGTATCTACTTTCTCTCAAACAAGGAAGATCAATGATAGTCATCACACCCACCACCCATTGTACAAACTGCAAAGAGGCAAAGGTAGGATACAGAAAGAGGGGAGGAAACAGATTTTATGTTTCTTTGGTTTGAACATACAGGAACTCAGAAAGGTGGAACTGCTGACACTGCACTTTATTCCCAAAGCATCGTTACTACAGCCTTCAATCTTAAAATGAACCTAAACTGAATTTAAAAAATTTAAGAAACAGATGGTAATCTGACACAAGAAATGTTTAATAAAATTTTCAATATTTTAAAGTGGGATCTAGTTTATTTTATCCCCCTGTAGTTCTAGAAACATTTAAAAATGAAAACCAGGAAACGAAAATGACTGCAGAGTCATCTTCAGTTTAATGACTCACAGCACCTCCTTGTGGAAGATTTTGTGATTTTTTTCTTTTTACACCTTAAAATAATTTGATTCAGTGGAATACTAATTTGTCACATCAGTCATGTTATGTTAATTGCTTTCGATAAAGTGTTTTACAGGAAAAATCTAATGTTTCAGTTGCATGTTACTGGGTTTTACTTTTCAGTGAAACAATGCACTTTTCTTAAAGGTGCAGTGCAAACATCTTTCCTCTAGATGGCAATGCTTGGTTACAATTTTGAATTTTTCTGAAATACTATTCAAACATCTCTGTCAAATAATGACAACAGGATGATGCTAAAAAAATGCAGTGACTACATGAAGTGGCTGTTCTGGAGTCAAGATCAAATTATTAAGAATTATTTTCATTCCTCCCTCTTTTATGAGTAAGGTGTTCAATACAATATTGAAAAGTCAAGTATTCCTGTGTAATTGTTGAAGTCAGTCATTTTTCTAACAGTGCTGCAGTCGGTCACTGTGGCCAGTTAAAACAAGTTAACAGTATTTATAATATGACCAGTATGCAGCGTTGATGTAAAACAAAGACCAGAATCAGTGCAGTCCTTCTGTATGAAAGTAACTTTTAGTCTTTTTCCTCTAAGCCGAAGCCTCCCCCTGTCTTATCCACCCTGTTTTCTCTGTCTTGTCTAACCTCAAGTGTCACCACTCTGTATATTTGTCTAATTTATCAGTTTTTTGTAGATTGTCAGCAGCCTGCTGTCTCAATACCGTCACTCTCCCCACAACTAAGGCGAGGGAGAGCCTCCATAGGCCGCAGGTAACAAGTTAGAGGACCTGCTGACTTTTCCACATTTTTTAGAGTTGAGCTCCTGCATCCAGATAATTGATCCTGCATGCTCTCAGTCTTCACATTTGCGTCACACACAAACACTGCACCTAATGTATTAATATCACTGTTCATTGGCTGATGGAGTGAAGAGATTTTCACTTTGCATGCATAACTTTGCATGGTAGCTTTGAATACATGCTTATTTAATTCATTTTGCTTTTTTATGAGTCTGGACTTTAAAAACATAATTTATCAACAGGTTTTTTAGTGGTCAAACTAGACTTTGAATGTGTAATACCAATACTATCAAACAGTCTGTTTGTGGTTCCATCAAATTGTTTCTGCTTATTTATACCAATAGTCAGGCTCACTTTTTCCTGTTTTCAATCTTTGCGTTAAGCTCAGCTTACCCTGCTGCTGGTTATTTTATTTTTTTGTATAGTGTTTATCTGCTCCATAGATAAAAAAACTAAACAGTTTTTCTTAAAATTCTTAACTTTCCTTAAGAAAGCCACATTAGTTTTTTGGGGGGCATGTCATATTTTGCATTTTTGTTGCATATAACCTCACTCTTCTGTAGCTATTTCTATAGCTTCTTTTTCATTGCAAATAGAATACTAGTCTTCTACTTATTCTTTTTTTCTTCTTCTTCTTGTGATTGTGTCTGTTTTCAGTCGTAGATTTGTGGCAGAGCTCCGGGAACTCCAGACAGTTGTGTCCAGCAGCCACAGCCTTCTCTCCCCCTGTGACCCACGTAACTGCCTGGCCCACCAGCCCCACCTTTCAGGTACCTAACAACGATGCTCCAGCCCCGACCCCGGCTCGGTCTGGTAGGAGTCACGCAGAGGCAAAGACACCATGGATGGGGGGGAATTACCTTTCCCTCAACCCAGCAGCTCTACGTGACCCGGCTCTGGCAGGCCCTCAGGTTACCTGGGTCGCAGAAGAGAAGGAGGACGTGCTCCCCCGTCTCTGGAAGTGACTTCCTGCCATGGAAGAAGAAAACGAAGGACTGAACTGAGACAGAACTGCCAGTGAAACTGCACTGGAATCTTCCCCTAACACAAACTGTTATTTATTAATAATTTATTGTCTATTTAATATTTATTTCATATACTTAATATTATAGTTATATTTATGTTTTAGTTACTTTGCCAGGTGGAAAAGGAGACTTGTTTTTCTGCTGTGGTGAAGATTCAAGTGGTCAGTTTAGAATATTCCAAACATGGCCAGTTTTGTTCTTTCACCAGAAATTAAACAAAAATCGAACTTAGACATTACTGATGACATTCTTTTTAAACACTTATTATATAATACAGCATTGGTAATAATAGATTTTGTGAGTATAACAATTCATAATTAAACCATTTGTCATTTTCCATAGGTTGTTTGAGAAGCTCAGCATTTTATTGTAGAAAATGATTGATTGATGAAGGTTTTCAGCAACCTTTAACCTTTCTTGAGATGCTTTTTAAACTGATTTTCCTTTTTAAATCAGTTGCATAAATACTGTTTTTTTATACTACTTATTTATTTTTACAAAAAAGCTTAAAGCTTAGATCTCACAGACTGGGATGAAATAGAGGTTGAGTGATTGAGGTCAAGTTTTTCTTTTTCCCCTTTTGAATTGCACAGGTTTAAATAACTACAGAGTGAACAAAAGTTAGTGTAGAGGATTTCTTTTATTGTTGGTGTGTCTCTTGTTGAATTGCTGTTACTGTCATGTTGATATTGTCTTTCTCTCACTGTTTCCTGGGACTTTGAGTCATTTGCACACCTAAGTTTTCTTCATTGTGACAGACAGAAAGAACATGCAGGGTGACATTTCCAATATCTCGTGCTACACTTGTTGTCACAACATTTCCGTCTCCTTGTGCTTCCACCAAACAGAATGCAGTACTGTACAAGCACAAATATGCACTATGCATTAGAGCAATACAGTAGTGGTTGGCTGATCTGGATGAAATTTGCATTGATGTTTTAGTTATTTCTATCATTGTGTATTAGCCAGCAAACTATCAGAAATACATTTCTGTCAATTTTCTGTGACTAAATTGAAACATTTCTCCTTTTTAAAAGCTAATATCTGAGTTCCCACCTTTCTGTACATTTCATAAACATCAACATATCTGATTTTAAAAATGTAACTGCATTGATGCTTTTGTCAAATAAGAAACCTTGAACTACATAGGCAGTATTAGTGTTGTAATGACAGCATTTCTGTGAAAACAGTCAATGGACTTCCTGTTCAGTGTGTGTGTACATTTGTTTGATTTGTCTTTAACAGTATAGATTGTTAACGTTGCAGCTACTGACTGATGAAAACGTGTACCCAGAAGTATCATCTAACTCCCTGCAGGTTCACCAACTCTGATTTGTTTACATAAATGTAGCTGGAGATAAATTCATCTAATCACTGAAAGAAATCATGGTTTAAAGAAAATTGTATGCTGTAATTAATTGAGTTTTACAGTTTCTCCACCATTTAAGTATTAAACTGGTTACCACAAACAAGTAAAACATTTTGTTCTTGGTGTTTGTTGTTTTTCTGTTTTTTGTACTGTGGAGGAAAAAGTAGCAGCAGAACTTTGTGTACTAAACAGTGAATATGTAGTTGTGGTGATTCTGATTTTATTGGTTGACTGAGGAGAGAGGCGGCGGGCGAGGCTCTGAGAAACACCCCCACCAAGGTGACACAGATCTCCAGCTCCAGCTCAGCTCAGCTCAGCCCTGCTTCTCTGGTTTTAGGTGTTTTATGTGCCTGTTTATTTCTAAGGGCCGCGTCTTTTTAAGCTCAGCTCAGCTCAGCCCAGCTCATTTAATTTAAAATAAATAGCCAATAAACAGGCCTCTTTTTTGTTCACTCTGTGTGCTTTATTATTTCAAAGAGGGATATTTATTTTAATAATTTCCCACAAATATAAAATAAACTCCAACAGGCTTGTATGATTTGTGGTTTAAATTTAAGCTATGGGGCTAAAACACAAGTATTCAGTTTTCCTTTTTCATAAATTTGGTCTTTTCCTTTAATCTGACATGTAAAATTAGCAATAAATGCGAACAGTTCATTTTTGTTCTTTAATTTATTTTATTTTAAGTTGTTTTTTGCAGTATTTATGTCCAACCAAATGAGTTGAGTTATAGGTTTTGTGGCTTTTTATCTGGAGAAGGAGGAGAAAACGTTCGTGTGATTCTGAAGGTCGCAGACGCTTTAATTATTCTTTTAATTTATCAGAAATCTTCCACTAAGATGAAGCATTTTTCATCTTGTGAGTCCTGGTTACATTGAGACAACAAACAGTTTAAATAGAAGCATTACATAAAACAAAATAAAAATATATAATACAAACATTATTGCAAAATAAAATTACCAAAAAAAGGTCAACTAAAGCAGCTAAATTCATCATTTTTTAATTAAAAACAAATAAAACAACAACAGGGTTTCCAATAAGAAAACAACTAAAAGTATAAGTAAAGGAATGTCTTAAGGCTGATTACTTTTTGAGTATGAAAACATTTTTTACAGAGCTCTATCATAATGTTTGAATCTGATGTTGGATATGTGAGCAATGTGAGAAATAAAACAAAAACATTCACTTTTTTGTCTCTGGTTTATAATTATCACAAGTTATGAACCTCTTTAAGACATTTCAGATCATTTTGTTCAAAACAGGTCAAAAATTTCCACTTTGTTTGGAAAGTTTATCAGTTTACTAAAAAATCTTTTCATTTTCTTGTCATAATCACGCCTTGCTAAAAGTGCCAAGTATTGTGTTTAGAAAT
>JAOXNZ010000012.1:21195450-21209093 GCA_028566095.1 Kryptolebias brasiliensis | reverse complement strand
TTGGACGACAGCTTAACAATCTGCTGAAGGGAACTCTTGTCTCTCAGTGTTGCTTGACCAAACCATGATACCAAGGATACCAAGTGTTGAAAAAGCTAAAGAGGCTTAACATTTTTCTGTTGGCCAAAAGTCAGACTCACTTTGCAATTAGTCATTTATCATAATCTTGTTGCTCTGGAGTTTTTAAATCTAAACCACAGCTGCTAGATTTTCTTTTATGATAAGATATTGTAAATATAGACACACAGATGGGGAGAGAGAGAGAGAGAAAGCGATAAAGCGTTCTGAGAAACTAATAAAGTTCACACAAGTCACAACTGACTAACTGTCCTGTATAAACAGATCACACTGTGGTGGCAGCTGTCACCTTCTGGATACCAGGAAATATGCATGAAAGTTTTGAGCTGGTTCTGATCAGACTCTTTGACTTGTTGTTTTAGCCAGTCAGCGTTGTGTTTTTGATTATTGGTTATTATGTTAACGCGACATGACGGTACCAGTCTATGCTGCACTTAAAATGGCATTTACAAATGCCATTTTGCAATTGCCTTTTAATGCAATTCATTGTTTTGATATTCTATGTTAACTGCATTTCTATCTGTTTTATTTTGATGGCAGTCGGTAAACTTTATTTGAAATATTTGCAGAAAAAATACAAACTACCATTAATGGTAAAGGCAGCTATCTGTTGTTCTGAAGTTGCAAACACTTTAATGCAACTGAAATATATTTGCTTACTTCTTTATTCTGCATTCTGAGGGCATTTTCCCACCTGTGTTAAAGAATGTTTAATATAGTAGATTGAGTGTCAAAGACATGCAGTGTATGCATGCGATTTTCAGCCAGCACATTTTAATTAGAAATGTTGCACCATGACAAGCATCAGTAGATCTGTAACCACCATCCACCTGTGCACTTTGTAATTTCACAGTCTGGCAGGAAACTTAGAAAAGCTTACTCTGCTCTGTCTGTTTCTCAATCAGTAATCTAAATAAATGCCCCATTTTCCTCTTACTGTGAATCACAAGAATTCTGGACATTAACTATATATAATCTGTTCCACTACAAATAGGATTTAGGTTTCAAATTTAGTGTTCAGCCCTTAATGATTTTATTATGATTTTATTATATTCAGACCTTTCTCTTTTTGTACAGAAATTCTTACTGACCAATTACCAGTGACCACTTTTTGTGTGAATATGTGCATGTAAAGTTTCTCTTTCTGCTGTAGCCGTTGGTCTTTCTCTGCAAAAAGTTGAGGCATCAGGATTATATATTTTAAAAAAAAACAGGAAGTTATTTGACAGGAAGAAGACATTTTCAGATCAGGTTTGTCACTAGATCTGCAGACTCTCTCCCATCAGACATCATCCGGCATTTTTATTTATTTTTCTCCCTCGTAGATCAAGTCAACTGAGTTCTTAAGGAGTGGTATTTTCTGATTTGTGAGTGGGTTTATGATGCTGATATAGTAACACATCCCCCACTTAAGGAAACAATAGTGTGACGTCAAACAGCTGAGAGCCAGTTGGAGGAGGGGAGATGGCAGGTTGGTTTCTAAAGAGAGAAGTGCACGGTATGTGCATACAGTAATCCCTTCGGTAATCTGCTTGCATGTTTTATGTTTTCTCAAAAAGAATTTCTATTCTAGATTTGGCTTTAACTTGTGTGCTGTAAAATGGGTTTGAGTTTGTGTGTGAACAGCAGGCAGGCCTGTCATGAGGAGTCCAGATGGTGGGTGGAGAAAGCTCTTCTTTAATCTCTGAGCCAGAATATTATTCCCTCCTTCACACCCCCCCCCACACACACACACACACACAGTCTCATCTGTACTTTCTTCTAAAGTTTTGCAGTGCCCCCCACTGGGAGGGTCATCATTATCATCCCATTATCTGTGTGATGCATAAACTTCCTATAAATTTAGATCTTATGTTCTGAATCAGTTTCATTCCTTTTTTTTTTCTTCTCAAAAGAGACCACTTTAAATCTTTTTGGAACTTAAACAAAGTTATAGTGCCAATGACAAAAAAATTCTTGATATTAATAGGACTTTAAATACTTAATGTTTGGTAATAAAGATGCTTCAAGTAGAGATATTAAAGTCAAATTTAAAAATGCCTTTTGTAAACTTTTGAAAATTAGACTGTTTTCAATGTACCATTTAAAACAGGAGGCAGCCTTGAAGCTAATTTATGCCCCACAGTTTGCTCTATTATTTGCTACTGCACAGCCTACGTGATGTAAATGTTGTCAATCATGCTAGTTCACAAAGGCTGCCAGGTCATTCTGCTGTTGATCACAGGATTTTGTGAACCTATAGACTTTACACTCATAGTCACAAGGTGATGCCAAAGATGCCACAGACTAAATATTATCATTAGCAACAGAACTTAACCATGGAGGAAGCTTGTTTTTATTGTTTTAACTTAATTTTTATTTATTTTTAACAACAAAAGAGACGCTTTTACATAGTTACGTTTTTCTGTCTCTTACATATGTATATATTCCACTTAGATAACACAAGAAGGTGAGATAGCAATGGTATTGTCCATAGTTCTAGCAGAACAATGAGTACAATGATAAAATGTAAGAAGAAAGGTGAACATAGACCAAGAGAGAGAAAGAAACCTCTGACATAGAATAGTCCACACATTCATATTGGAAGCTTGTTTTCAGTTGATGCTGTCTGTAGCTTCACAATTATCCACATGGAAAAAATGTATCTCTGTGACTACAACTACACAGAATTTCAACAAATTTACTTGCCAGAAATTACTCTACTTTAGACTGTTGACAAACTAGTGCATTATTTAAACACATTAAATGAAAGCTGTGCTGCAGTTCATCAAAAAAAAAAAAAAGTATGCAAAGTTTCAGTGACTTTGCACACAGGCCCTACTTTGTTGCTGTTCACAACCACACGTTAACTGACTAATTCGTTTAGGTAATGTGTGATTTTGAAACTCCTTTTGTCACTGCACTGTCTTGTTTTTGAAAAGAAGAACATTAAGCAAAAACTAGCATGTCAATCCAAACAAAAAAATGTATACCAGTAACATTTTGTAAAATGGTTTAACTAAAAAATGTTGTTCATCTGTTTCGCTTTCTTTATGCTGGTGCTTGTTAGGACTGCAAAATACTGTAAATTTATCATCATCACAACATCAGTGAGCACAATATCAACATCGCAAATATTTCAAAGACCATGCATTTATGTTTTGCATGCTAATAATATATTAGTCAATCCGACAGACTCTCACTGGCCTTGATGCCCACAGCTGGTTTAGATTGTGGTGATGACAGGAGAAAAAGTGAGGAGTGAGGAAATGTTGGTTTATTGCAATTGATATCTCCATTGTAATACAAAACAATAATAATGTATATTGCAAGCATTTCTAATATTGTGCAGTCTTATTATTTATACCATCTAATAGTAACCCATTATCAGTCATGTTGCCCTTTTCTGCCATCAGTCTTAAAAGATTAATGTCAATAACACTAATACCATGTGGTTAATATTTTACTTAACATTAAATGAACAGGGTCAAATGAATTTTAATCTGTTCTGTTAGAATGGATTTAGGTACGAGGAATATAGTTCAACCAAATATTTACAACTATACAACTAACATTTCTAAAGTTCTTTGTATTTAGATATGTTGAAGCACATGAGGAACTTCACTTTATCGATTGTTTCAATGCTCCACAGTAGATCAAAATGCCACATACTGTATGTATGGTTGAATCTGTGTTAGGATCTGAGAAAGATTTGTGAGCGTTTGGGGGTTGTGTAAAACTTGAGAGGCCATCATTGCTTTTTTAACTGTTACTATTTCCTCTTTAATCTTTTATGTGCATATTAAGCGGCTGTGTTGAAAGAGTGCTGATTCTCCCCACAGACAAATGTTCTCATATCACAGCCAGCCTAATTAGGGTTTCTGTCTCATGGGGTTGTATTTTCATTTTCATTTTCTAAACAAACCAACATCTACTCCATATATTTATAAATGCAATCCTCTAATAGTTCTACAGCTTGTCTTGCCACAATATCCCTAGCTAAGTTTGTAACCATTTCCTGAGGAATACTGGCGTGCATACTCCTGTCTCATATCCCATTATCCTCATTTTTATCTCCTGAGTTGGTACTTCTCCTAAATAAAACATGGGGTTGCCTGAAACTGCTTGAAGCTCCTGTCTCACATGCAGACCAGTTATTAGTGTCCTCTGATTAACCAGTTTCCTCATTCTTTACACAAAACATTTCAGCTTATTTGACATTTTTTGTTGTTGCAGAGAGAAGAAGCAGAACTCCCTGTTGCCAGACCAGAAGCGCTGATGACGAGACCTGTGTAGCGGTGAAAATCGAACAGTCCACAGGTAGGCAGCGTTATGTCTATTATGTCTATCGCCCCTCTTTTTTTAATATTTTCTGTCTTAGCACAAATAATTGTTTAAGTAACTAACCTGTGCAATTTGTTCACTTAACATTTGTGCAGAAATTCATGTTGCTTAAATGTACGTGTGATAAGGATGCTCATTTCTTGTAGTTTCTGGCCTTTTGCAGTGTGATAAGTAGCACTGACAGAAGGTCTATTAAGATGAAAAACCTTTGTTTCTTGTCAATCACCTTTTGTGGTTTGCAGTAGGAGGATCCCTCATGCAAAACTAAAATCATGCAGGAACTTCTAAGTCCTCCAAAATTTAAACATTTGACAAAATATGGTAGAAAATAAAAGCTAAAAGTGTAACGTGAACTTGTTGGGAATAAGCACAAGAATGTGGAATAAAAAGCAGAAAGAGAAGTGTTCCCTGCAGTTTTTTGCTTGCAAGTTTGTGAAGAAGAGCTGCAGTGTTCTGCTCTATTTTTATGATAAACATACAACCATGTGTGTTTGTGTGTGTGTTTGTGTGTGTGTGTGTAGCTTAAGGTCTGCTTCATTTTGATGAATGGCTGCTTTCCTTTGGTCTCCTGTGACTCTCCAATTTTTAACTTTCTCATCTATTTTACTCTGTCATCTACTTTTCTGCTGGAAAACTCTTCCTCATCAGTTTGTCTTTACACCTGGTTGTCTTTGCACGCCTGTTCCTAAATCTGTTCTCTTCTCTGCCTGTTTCATTCCTTTATTACTCCAATCTTTTGTTCTTCTTTAATCAACTGTAGTTCTCTTTCCATTCCTCATTCTCTACTTTTTTTTTTACTTTCACATCTTTATGTGCCCTCTTCATGACATTATCCAGTCAGTTTTGTTCTGCCATGCTTTTAGATTTAAACCAGACTGGGGTACTAATATCAGCCTAGCTCTTGGATTAAAGAGTAAAGCAGGGTTAATCTGAAGAAAGTCTGGTTAAGTGAACAGAAACTGCTAATCCTGTCTGGTGGGGATATTTGTCTCTATAGTAATACTTGGTGCACCAGGGTAAAGCCAGATATACACTGTAAACACTCAATGATATTAGTTATTAGGGGAATATACTGATTTAGGTATTTGCATACACATAGTTTGTCTATAAAAATAAGGTATGGGGCTGTACTTTGCTTGGCTTTATCTCAGCATCAAAAATTAAATTTTGAAAGGGATAGTTAATGGTGAAGACTGTCAGGGCTAAGATACTGTGGGACTTCCAGATCCAAACTGACAAACATAATTGTTAACCAATCGAACATTGGTGTGATCAGAAAACTACAGAAGAAGGCAGTGGTGATAGATGTAGTGATCCCAAGTGACTGTAACATCCAAAAGAAAGAATACAAGAAGCTTGAAAAATACCAAGGGCTGAAAGAGGAAATAGAGAAGAGTGGAAAATCAAGGCCTCATTGGTCATGGAAGCACTCTGTGTTGTGACCCCCCCCCTTAACTGGGAGAGTAGCTTCAGCAGATCCCAGGAATAACCTCAGAGATCTCTGTCCCAAACAGTGCAGGAACATCTAAGATACTGCACAGGACCCTCAAGATACCAGTAAAAGCCTGTCAACTATAGGGCTGCAGACTTCTGCAGAAGGTTACAATTGGTACCAACTTGTTGGATCTCATAGATCATACACAAGCAGGAGAGTGCAGGTTTCAGGTTTTTACAGTTGGACGATAACCCTTATTGTCTTCAAATTTGACAGTAAACTTAGCAGCGTTTGAAGTTGTGTAGTCCAGTAAGTGAAAGTGATTTAGATAGGAATTTACTGAGTGGAATTCGTCTGGTCTGAGTGGTTCTCTGAAAAAGCAAGACAGCGCCTGTCATTCCTTTTAAATTCTGCTCCACTGGCACTTAACGAAGATCACTGAGGAGCTATGTTTAACAGAGTGTGAAATGTTCAAATGTGCATTTGAATGTGAATGTCACTTCAGCACACACCTTTTATTTATTCAATCTGAGCGACTCTTTCTTTGTTTACCTTCTGTTTTTTCAGCTTCATATTTGATATACAGCAGTGTAGATGATCTGCTGCTCATGAATAAATAGCATGGCTGTTACAGACAACAAAGAGCAGCTCTGCAGCACAGAATAGATTCAGATCACGTACAAGTTGCAGTTCCCTGTGCTGACTTCTGCAAAAGGTACATTTTTTGTGTTTAACAGTTCTCTAGATCAATCTTTCATTTTCGTCAAGCTTAGCTTCACAGTCATCTCACCAGTTGTTTGTGCTTTTCATCAATTAGCCATTTTGCATTAGTTTTTAACTCTGAGTGAGTTCAGTTTGACAGATTTTTGCACGATTGATGTGCCTCAGGAGCGAAGTTGATGGAAAAACTTGTGGAGTTTTATTTGGATTTTGTATTTCTAATGATAGAACTGGTGTGATGCCCTTTGGCCAGTTTTTTTTTTTTTTTTTCATTTTGTCATGTTTGCCTTTCATTGATCTGATTGATAATGAGGACAGACATTGGCTGTTGTAGAAGCACCTTTGTTTCTGCTACAGTTCTTAGTTTGGTTCATCCATCCATCTTCTTTAACCGCTTCTCCATTCCGGGTCGCGGGGAGCCGGTGCCTATCTCCAGCAGTCACTGTGCGAGAGGCGGGGGACACCCTAGACAGGTCGCAAGTCCATCGCAGGGCCACATAGAGACAAACGAGACAAACAAGTGGTCACACTCTCACTCACACCTAGGGACAATTTTAAGAGTTACCAGTTAACCTAACATGTTTTTGGTCTGTGGGAGGAAACCGGAGTACCCGGAATAAACCCACGTGTGCACAGGGAGAACATGCAACCCAGAAAGACCCCAGGCCAGGATTCGAACCTGCAACCTTCTTGCTTCTAACCACTACGCCGCTGTGCCACCAGTTTGGTTCATGATCAAACTAAGAAGTCCGGAAACTAATCATGCTGTTTGTGGAAACACTGTGCACATAAAGTATTTATCATGACATGAATCCCAACTTCACATTTTCTGACTGATTTATTAATGTTTGTTTATGTGCATAAAGAATCAGGAGTTCTCATGTATTAGAATAGATTCTTTTATTGTTGTTTAAAGTCTAAATCCATTTGGTCTGTGTGTGTTGTAAACCTGCATGTGTCAGTTTGTGTGTGTCATAAAAAGACACCTAAAGGGGCAGTGTTAGTGACAGTGAGGGAGGAGTTTTGCTTTTCTGTGAACGTTCTTGCTGAGCTGAGTCACTCCCTGGGAAGATTGCATAGAGCCTGAACTTAGTTGTCTTCTGGGAGTCGTACAACACACAACACGGCCCCTCAGTGAAGACTGGCTTTGCGGCTGTTTTCCTGTCCATAACACACAGGGTGAGTGCATTCAACAAAATTTTTAACTCGGTTGATTATTTGGTTGCTTTTCTGACTTATTAAATCTTCTGTATTCTTTGGTTTTTAAAGAATCTACAACAGACCACCTGATCCTTTTTTTTTTTAAGTTTAAAAGAGTCTCACGTGTTCATCTATCCAATGATTTACACAACACAGAAACTGTCTGATATTTTTGTACTACAGAGAACCTGCATGTAAACAGGTGCAGACAGCTCCCTGTACTTCAGTACTTACTTCATGTATAAATTATAAAAGTGAGTAACAGGTGGAAGTTGTTTTGGTCTTTTGTTAGAAAGTAAAATGTGACAAATCTTCTCTTGTTCCTTGATTTTTGCTGTGGAAGTGTGAAACCACCCACATAACTTTTGTTTGTCAGAAAAAGGCGAATTTTAGAAAAGTCCTTACTGACATTCCCTATGATCCAAGAGTCACACCCTTGTGTGGAAACACACTGCGCCACACAGACAGGTGTGCCCTTTTTTTTGTTTTTCACCAGGCATTCACTCTTATGCATTTCAGCACACATTTTGCCAGGAGGGGATCAGAGGTGGGCCAGGAAGAGGGAGGCAAGGGAGACGTGAAAAACAGGTCAGGAAAGCCGACTGTCAGGTGACACAGCTGCAGGGAAGCAATGTCATCTGGAGAAAATACCTTCAACGTTTTGACTGAGGAGCTGAATGGGGAGTTTGAGGTTGATAAACCTGTCCACCAACAAATAAAAAAACAGTAGTTTGGATGTTCCCGCTTGCACTTGTTTTTCCTGTTTTCAAAGGACCGTATCAGTGTCACTGGAATTGTGAATAGATTTTCATCTTTTCCAAACATTTGTGATATTTTCTAGTTTTAAATTAAACATTTTGGTATCATTTGGATTTCTTTTGACTGTTTATTTTGTTTATTTTTTTTTTAGTTTACCTTTAAAACTAAATATGTTCCTGTCAGCTTCAGTTGTGAAGATGTCAGTGAGGTAATTGCAACATGTTGCTGCAATAAATTAAGAAGCTGAAGACAACAAAGTAAACTGGAATTGCCATTAGGAGTGTATTGTGATAAATGTTTTAAACTGTATAAATCCCTTTGTTATGTTTCAACTATTATTTTTTGATAAGATTCAAACAAGCACTCAGTCACAGGGTTAAAAATATATGATTGCAATGATAAATAACACAAAAACATCACCTTAAAATCTTACACAAGACAAGAGAAATTCATGAGATATTTATAACTTCAGTCACATAAGTATGTTTGTTTCAATCAGGTGATTGTGTGAATAGCTGAACTATTTAAAAAAAATTTGCATCAGCTTCCTTAGATACAAGAGGTACTCTAAAGAGACTTTTGGTGCATATTTTAAAATATAAGGAACAAAAAATGTTCATTTTTGAGAGTCAAAGTTAAAGCACTTAAAAATAAACTGCTACCAGTAAAACTGATAACTTCTAGAAAGAGGAAGTCATCTGAGCATGTGAGAATTTTGCTCAAAACAAGCCTCACGTTTCCTGTGACTGAATCCTCACTTGGTTTCTTTAAATTGTTGTAAATATATACTTTTTTATCATTAATATATACATATTATATTGCTCAATTAATTTTCCTAAATTTAGTCTTTAACATAAAGTTTTTTACATGAATGTTCCAAATTTAGTGTCAATCTATTTAAAACCTATTTGAGCAACAAACTGGCAGAACTTTCCATGCCTGAAGCCAAACTCGACTATATTAAGGTGCCTTTTAGATTGCTTCACTGTTTTAGGGACTTTGCTTGTTTAATCGTTACAGAAATAGAAGTTTGTCCTTGATTGTTGCATTCCTCCAGTCTGTGTTGAAATCTGTGTGTAAACAATTACTTTGATTTTTGAAACTGGGCTGGAGTGCAGACTTTAATAGCAGATATCACTGACCTGACATGTTTATTTGTTTGTGCTGAAGTTAGAAGAACAAACCAGTCATACAAAATCACACTATAAAAGTTGGTGAATTCTATTTTTGAAAAGTGTGAAGTATATCTGTGAAAACAAAGTTGTTGGTCAATTTTTATTTATTTATTTATTTTTAACATACAGATGAGGATAGATTTGTTGATATCCCTCAACAATAGTCAAAAAAATAACACAACTGATGTGTGTGGCCAAAATGCTCCAGTTTTGTCTCATAAGTCTCAGGAAATTCTCCCAGAAACTTTGGGGCTTGTCAGCATGCATTTTGGTGAATTCCTGTCTGGCTTTTTTGTGTTTTCCTGTCAATAGTGGAGCCCTCCTGGGTCTTCTTCCATTATGCCCATTATGATTCAAAACACGATGTGGTGTGATCAGAAAGTGGCACTTGAATGTTTGTTTTTGGTTGGTTACTTCAGCTCTTTTTCTACCATCTGAGCTATCTGCTTGATCAACCTGGGGTTGCATTTCCTCTTGCATCCACATTGTGGGAAGCTGGCTACAGTCCCATGAACCTGATACTTTGGCAACTGTGGTCAGAGGAACATGAAGCTGCCTGTAGGTGGTCTTGTAGCCTTTTACCTGTAACATGGTTATCTAGAATCTTCAAATTTTATTTAAATATTCAACTTAGACAGCACCAGTTCCGCTGGTCCTGTCTAATCCCCCACCCACCAGCCACCTTAACACATTTAAGACCAACTTGCAGCATGAGGTTGTAGACTCAGGTAACTTCAGGCTCTGAGAAATTCACTTTGCATCTTCAGAAGAGCAAAAACTGGTTCTTGTAATTCCAAATCTCACAGCAACAAGGGGGAAAAAACAAAGATCAGGTCTCAGTTTTTTCCTTCTTGTTCTGTAGCAGAGCACCAAAAGTGTTTGTTTCTCAAATAAACCATGTTGAGCTACACACAGAAGAGGCATATGAGGACATTAACTGACATGACATCTGATGGACTTTGAGCTCCTCTCCAGAGACATCTCTGCTGTTTTCATCAGTAAGTCTGAGCTTCAGACAGCACCGCTGCTCCTTCCCCCATCACACGGATGCAGATGGAGAATCAAAGTGTTTCTGCAGGGTGGTGGCTGGCTGCCTGTAATTTACTGTACGCAGAGGTCTGTCACTTACACCCAGACAGTTTTAATGAGAGGATGCCTAAATAAGAGCAGTACCAGGAGAAGAAGCTCTCACCGAGCCCCGGCATTCTGAGAAAGCAAGTAGAGGTCATCCAAACAGCACTGGCTTGTTTTTTTATTGCTCTAATTATCCAAATAAGAGCTTTAACAGCAACAATCTGATCCTCAGGTCCTGAAAATGACAAATTTTGGCCTAATAAATTGGCTGGTTATAGCCATTTTTGTGTTTGCTATGGTTGCTTAGCTGTGGTTGCCATCTTGAGTGGAATTGACTCCAAAAGATAATTAGTTGTAGATGACTATCTAATCATTGCTTTCTGAAAGTTTCCTTAAAATCCATCCACGGGTTATGAGATAATTTGCTAACACTACAGGCAAACGAACCCAGGCACGGGCAAAAACATTATCACTTTTGGCAATGGGCGATAAGTACTGCAGGAGGGGTGTTGAAGAAATGTGATCTTTCAGGATAAATGCCACATGTAATGTACATCTTGCAGGCGTTTTTTTGAATAATTTGGGCTGTATTCCTATAATAACACCCAACTCGTTGGTTGTTTTCCTATAATCTCTGAGTGTGGCTGTGAGGGGAAGACAACCACCTTATCAAGAGAATTTGTTGAGACAGCCTTCATAATTAATCTGTGATTTTGGGTCCGTTTTAGAAAGTCATTTCAGCCAAACGCAGCGTGGGATTATTTCCAGGCAGATGTTTGCCCCAGTTGTTGTCTCTAATTAAGGTCAAATTATAGAAATAGAAACTGTGACTCTGTGATTCTGTGGTTGAGTCTTTCTCGTTTTGTTTCAGGGCTGGTAAGATAAAGATCACTTTAGGAAAAATAAATATGGGTCTCCAGGCAGCATTTTGGCACATACTAACAATCTTTTAGTAAGCAAACTGCATCTGGAGAATCACACCACATGTGTAGTAAATATGTATTTTTGTGTGTGCAAATTATTTTTATCATCAGTTAATTGGTGTTTGTTTTTTGCAATTAAATGACCTAAAATAACCCAGAATGCTTCCTGACTTTTGTAACAGTCAAAATTAGAAAAGGAGAAACAACGTTTTGATCTTTAAAGTAGCTGCAGATTTGCTTTCTGCAAATATTCTTATAATTTGATCTCCTTTTCATTCTTTTGGTTTTTAAGTTTGTGTGCAGGAGAGTTTTCTGAACCAGTTTGTGTGTGTGACGTTCATACGTAATGAAAGTTCACAGGGTTGATCTATTTTTAGACAGATGAAGGGAAGACAGTCCATCAGAAAGCCAACATCTCCTTTGATTTAGGATACAAGGTTGGAAAAATGCTTCTTTGCAGATTAGTGACTGGCAAACAGATAAATATCATAATTCACTTCATGCAACTCGTACTTTTGATAGAAAACAGAACAGGCACAAAAGTCCACCTTTTGCAGAAGAGCAACTGTTCTGCCACATATACGTTAACCAACTGTATTGATTTCTGGATTCGGCCTATAAATCAGTGCCTTTCCTTAATCACAACCATCTGTTTAAGGGACCACCTTAAATGGAAACTAATAAACTAACTAATAGCTTTTAAGTACATACATTCTTTGACTGTGTGACTCCATATAAGGGCATTTTCCTTACTAGGCTGCTCAGTTCAGGCTCATGTGTGTCTGTGAAGTCTGAGAAAAAGAGTTTACTGTAAACACTGTCTGTCTGTCAGTTGCTCCATTAAAGCAGTGTGTCTGCTTCATCTAAACACTCATGTTGTACCATCTGTGGCCAGCTGGTTGGGTAAAAGTCTCACTAATGCTGATCATCTGTCAGATTATTAGCTGAATAATCAACCCAAGTATTTTATGCACACTGATATTTAGTCTTCAGCTGTTTAGCATAATCATATTTATAGTTGTTTGACACTAAACCATAGAATGTAATGATGGTGAACTTCAAGTAGTTCTTTGACAAGTTGTAACTTAAATAAAACAACACAAGAGGCTAATAGTTTTTGAATAATGTGTCACCTTTTACTAATTATGCTAACTCCATCCTGTAGAGGATTGTCATTTCTAGAGCTTAATGCAGCTGATATTTTGGAAGGGATTAAAGAGTAAATGTTCAACAAATCACCCATCAGTTGCAGAGCTAATATAATAGACAGAGACAGTTTAGATTAACTTTGGAACCCATGCAGCTACAGAAGGAAGAGGCCTTTCCACATGCAGAAGTGCCCTGATCAAGAACCTTCTTGCTAATAAGCAGCAGTACAAAATATAACACCGGGGTGTCACCTTAATATGCAGACAATCTGCTCAGGTTTCTAGATTTAACTCTTTGAACTCATGTTACATGAATTGGAGATGATTCTCCATGCTTTTATTTCCTCTCATGTAAATTATTGCAATTCACTTTTTACCTGTTTTTAACAACAACAACAAAAAAGTCTTAATCTGGTCCAAAATGCTGCTGCTAGACTCTTAACTAGAACAAACAAAAGAACTTGTCTTACTCTTGTTTTCACTGCCTCTTGATTTTAGATTTCCTTTTAAAATATTGGCGTTAAACTACAGGGCTTTTCACCACCAAGCTCCTGAGTATAACCTCACAAGCTTAGAAAATATAAAACTTGTAAAAGCTGCAAAATAGAAGATTGGGGCCACATCTGTAAGATACCATGGACAACAACAAGATCAAAGGTTTGGCGTGAATTTTGCTGGAAAAGCATTATAAGATTTTTCATAACCCCAGAGCAGAAACGATATCAGGGAAAGGGCGATGCCTGCTGGAGATGTGGCAGGAATGGTGCCAATCATTTCCATATTTTCTGGGACTGCCAAACCATTCAGC
>JAOXNZ010000012.1:21116339-21186062 GCA_028566095.1 Kryptolebias brasiliensis | reverse complement strand
GTGTTACTCTCCCCCTGTGTGGTTCTGGTTCCCTGATGCTTCGGTTCTGGTTTGTTGCCTCTTAGTTAGTGTTTGTATTTATGTTGAGTTTTTGCTGCCACGTCAGCCTTTGTTTTGTCTTTGTGTTATTTTATTTTAAATAAATTAGTTTTGTTTTCGTTATGAGTCTGCACTCTGGGTTCGCTTCCTTCTCCACCTTTCCTGACACTGCTGCTGTTGCTCAAAAATGAAAATGAAAATTAACAATTTTGGAGCTTTTGTGAACAAAGCCTGCTCATAAGGAAAATGCAAACAAGAACTGGATAAAAATTCTAGATATTCTTAAAGTTAAGTTTATACTGAAAAATACATCTGATGATGCACAGTTTGCCTGTCTATTCAGTCCAAATCCATCAATTGTCCATCCTTTTTACTTCTTCTCCACAGGACGTCCACACCTCGGATTGGGGACATTCTTCAGAAACTCACACCCTTTCTCAAAATGTACGCTGAGTATGTGAAGAATTTTGATAAGGCCATGGAGGTTCTGAAACAGTGGATTGATCGTTCTCCTCAGTTTAAGGCCATAATTCAAGAGATACAGGTACTCACTGTGAACTAGGCTCCCTTGTAGGGTTACGGGTAAACATAAATATATCTCATTGTGATTCAGAGACAGATATGATGTGAAGTATTTATTCATTCCAGGAAGATTGAAGCTTTTTGTTTTTGTCTGTACAGAGTCAAGAGATCTGTGGCTGTCTGACACTTCAGCATCACATGTTGGAGCCGGTGCAGAGGATCCCTCGATACGAGATGCTGCTTAAAGACTACCTGAAGAAGCTGCCTCAGGACGACCCCGACCATAGAGATGCAGAAAGTAGGTGGAAACAGCATCTAAACTGCTCACTGAAGATGGAGTTTCTTGTTTTTTTAAAATAACTGTACTATAAATACCTTCTTCTTTTATTTTTTTTTTCAGAATCATTGGAAATTATTGCTACAGCAGCTACTCATTCTAACAGTGCCATTCGAAAATCTGTAAGTAAAGATGCTGATTTTTAAAGTCCGCTGCAAACTCTCTTAGACTTTTCCATCTGACAAAAAAATTTGTTTAGGAAAACTTAAAGAAACTGATGGAGATTTATGAGATGTTGGGTGAAGAGGAGGACATTGTTCATCCTTCTAACGAGTTCATCAAAGAGGGACAAATCCTGAAGTTGGCAGCCAGGAACGCCTCAGCAATGGAGAGATACCTCTTCCTGGTAAGAAAACTGCTAAATGCACAAGTGCTGTTTAATGAAGAGCACTGTAGGGAAATATGCTGAGGCTGCATCAGTCTGTTGAAACAAGTGAATCGTTTACTCCCCTCAACACCTCTGTGTAAGGAAACCTGGGGCAGATTAGTCATATTACTGTATAATATGATCATGTTCAGGTTGGTTCTTATTAGCTGCTGGCAGAATGTGTCTCAAGTGCTTAATTCAAGTAACCTGCAGAGTTTAAAACATCATCCTTTAATTCAGCTATGATGGTGCTCTCTCATGTTCGTGGAGCTCAACTTCACTGTTTTTTCTGTCAGTTCAACAACATGCTGTTATACTGCGTGCCTAAATTCAGCCTGGGAGGGACTAAGTACACTATGAGGACCCGGATTGGGATTGATGGCCTGAAGGTCCAGGAAACAACCAATGAGGACTACCCTCATACCTTCCAGGTGTCAGGCAAGGAGAGGGCGCTGGAGCTTCAGGCCAGGTACAACTCCAAGCAGAAAGGCCACTTGTTTGGAAGGCATTCCTTTTATTTTTCTTATTTTTTTAGCACAAACATCTAATCTCATTCTGCAATCTGGTATATCATTATTGTGGATACAATGATGGCAATGTTCTAGGTCAGCGGTTCCCAAAGTTGGGGTCCGGACCTCACTGGGACTCAATAAACACTAAGTTGGGGTTACTGAGATGATCTCCAGAAATCAAATAAAACTTTAAATGATTTGTACTTCTCACTAAATGTTTTACAAAATATAAAAATAGTCATGAATGAGAAAAGTAGTATAATACAAGTTTATAATTAGGTAAATATGAGCTACTTGTGTTTTTAGTACATCATTATGAACGACTGTTTCTGGCTGATTTTTGTACAACTCTGATCTGCCAATTTTGATTTTGACAGTCTAAGAATTTTAATTGACAGTATACAAAATAAATATTTTTCTAATTCTAGTTGAATTAAAAATGTCACTGTTTATAATAAAACATTTATAAGTGTTAAGCATTTTCTCCAAAATGATGATCTGAAATTCTCAGGTTACTTATAAGATGTATTTATACAGTTGAGGTCTAACTGAAAAAAGAAATTACAGTAAATGTCCATTATAAACCATTACATCTTAAAACATAAAAGTGCATCAAATAACAAGATACTTTTTTTCCTCATTTAAAATAAATTGCAGCAGAGCCTGAAATAATAAATATGTGAAAATAACACTTATTGTTAATACTAGTAAACTGTTAAATCATTCATACATTTTACTGTAACTCACATTGTGATTTACAGCTTGGTAAATGTTAAATGCACTTACAATTTACACATAGCTGTGGTGCATTCACAAACAAAAAAAATGATTTCATGTTTGAATTCAGCTGTTAATCGACTGATTTCCGTCACCCACTGAGCACTTTGTGCATTCTTTACATTTTTACCACACACTGCAACATATTGTCATATGTATTAAATAATTAAAATACATTTAAATGTATTTTTTTTTTATTCTGTAAACTTCTAAATGAACATTTTGACCATAGCAAACTGTTATGTTGGTTAGTTTTTATATCTTAAAAGAAACATTAAGTATTGGTTATATTTTTTGTGTTTTTAAGCACTTTTTTGCATATTTCTTTCCTCAGCTCAGAGCAAGACAAGGCCGACTGGATTAAGGTACAGACAGTATAATTTTGTCAAATGCTTCCTTATTTTGTGTGCTTTAAAACAAATGTTGAATGACATGCATTTGATTCTTTTTTTTGTTGTTTTTCTAGGCTCTCCAGGAGACCATCGAGATCTTCCAGCAAAAGAACGAGTCATTCAAGAACGCTCTGAAGGAAGTAGAAGATGTGTCGGTTAGTGTCACATCAGAGCTGAGTACAGTGAATCCGTCACCATCTGTCACACTGAGTGTGTTCTTATTTGTGATACAGGAAGCTGAGCTGGGAAAGCGTGCCCCTCGATGGATCCGCGACAATGAAGTGACAATGTGCATGAAATGTAAGGAGTCTTTTAATGCCATCACACGGCGGAGACATCACTGCAGAGCCTGTGGTTATGTAAGTTATTGTGCTGCTGCTGTCGCGTTCAGCGCATCTCCAGTGGGTGGTTAGGTTTAACCTTTTGAAGTGGAAATATGTAGAGCCAAACAAGAAACGATGATGTTTCACTTAAAAATCCCCTTTATTTAGCTGATTTTCTGTGTCCTGTCTTTGCACCAAAGAGGTAGACAGCTCAGAGGTTTTTAGATCACTTCTAATGAAGAGTGAGCTCTCCTGATTTCAAAAATAACCTGAACTATACTTATCACTTTATTATTCTTGTCTGCTTTGAGAACAAGAATTTTTTATTTTCCTACAAAACAAATAACTGACAAAAACAGCATTTTTTAACACATTGATTCATAAGTTATATTGATTTGATAATATGTAGTGCCTCTCAAATGTTAGGAAATGTACAAAACTGTTATTTCCTGATCTTACAGGTGGTGTGCTGGAAATGCTCAGAGCACAAGGCGCACCTGGAATACGACAGCAACAAGGTGAACAAAGTCTGCAAAGACTGCTTCTGGATCCTGACGGGGAAAGGAGTTACTGAGGACAAGAAGAAAGGCATTCTTGAGGTGATGTTTGAATAAATACTGTACGAGTAATGTTCATTAGTAAAATAGTTGACAAGAAAACTAAATGTCACTTGAAGGTATGATTGGTTGCAGGACTACTGTATTATTAGATTTTAGTTTTAAGTGTAATGTCTTAAAAATAGCAGAAATAGAGCAGAACATTCAACTGTGTTATCTTTAACTTAATTGTTTTATCATTATTGTTCTAGTTTAAATTTGATTTCCTCTTTGCAGATTGAGGCAGGTCAGTTTGCAGACAGCAGCATCATCTGTGGCTTCCTGCAGTACTCTGAGAAAGGCAAAATTTGGCAGAAGGTTTGGTGTGTGATCCCCGAGAAGGAGGGTGTGGTTCTTTACCTCTATGGAGCTCAACAGGTTAAACAACAAATACACGAAGCAGAAGTGTGAACGTATATGCTGCTGTTAGTGTTGTTCATTAAAGCTTTCTGCCTCTTCTCACAGGATGTGAAGGCCCTGTGCACCATCCCCCTACTGGGTTACACTGTGGAAGACAACTCCCGACCCACAGACCCCCCAGCCAGCTTTCGCCTTTTGCAGTCCAAGTTCATACACAACTTTGCTGCTGATACTGAGGAGCTCAAGCAGCGCTGGATAAAAGTGATCCGAGAGGCGGCAACAGGAGCGATACTAGCACGACCTGAGACTAACGGCAGCAGTGCCAACATGGACACCACCACCACACAGGAAGCCAATCCTAACAGCACATAACTGGAGTGGATGTCTTGTTTTAAAACATCCAAACTGCAGTTCTGGATTGTTTGAGATGAATGGGACGTGTGGACAAAATGCAAACACATCCCCTCCCTTATGTTCTTGATTCTTAAAGACAAAGTGGACCAATTAGTGCTGGATAAGCTGCCGTTCTTTTTATTTCCGCTGTCTCCTGGATTTTCTCCTGTTAGAACTGTGCTGGATTACTAACAAACATTTCTGGTACAATCAACACTAGAGCAGAGGAGCTTCAGGATACATCCTCCTCCCTCCATTGTGCACTGTAAAGCACAGCTCAAGCTCAGTCTTTATGGAGCCCCTCAGACTTCCACAGCACCCTGTTGAGGATCAAAACAAAAGGACAACCCAAACTAAGCCTGCTGGTGCTGTAATTTTATGTTTATGTATAGAACATTTTTGTTTTATGTACAGTAACTAGTCACAAGCTTTGCTTCTATAAAAGGGGGAAAAAACATCTGATCATGATATTTACTTTATTTCTTCGTTTTGTTTGTAAGGATTATTCCAGTGATCATCATTGGATGATCGTCTCGTCTCGTCTCTCCTCTCCTATCTCCCACCCAAAGTCTGTTAAAGATAGCTTTTTTTCTGATCCTTAAGGAACAAATTTTCAATCCAACAACTTTAAAATGTTTAAATACAAAACATTTGAGGAGTGTGATTGTCCTGCAGTTGGTTGGGTCTAAAATAACAGCTTCATGTGGTGCCAAACGGATGGGAGATATAAATCAAATATTTTTAGTTGTTAGTTTTATATTACCTCTTGTATGAGCATAGTATTTGTACAGAAACTCATTTGAACAAGTTCTTGATATTGTAGACAAATATAAATGTCTGTTCATGGCTCATGTTTTCAGTTTCATAAATGGCAAATTTTTGTTACACTAATGCAACATTAATTTATATGACCCTTCTGTGCCATGGATTTACTTCCCCAGTGGGCAAAATGTAATAAATAATGCAGTCTATTAGCAATTGTTTTTAACAAAGATTATAATTCCAATCTAACATACATGAACTAGTGACATCATACAATGTTTGCTTATCAAGTTTGAGCCACAAAGTAGGTCACTACTTTCTAAATAAACTATTTTCTAGAGTTAAATTGGTTTAAATGCCCTCTTAATTGCTGAGAATTCTGATAAATGACTAATAGTTAGTGGCTATAAGCAAAGCTGACGTTTATTAAAATATTTAGGTCTGAGAAAGTGAAAACTAATATGGGATGGAAGTTGTACGTCAAAAAGAATGAAAGTCTTAACCCTTCATTGTTTTAATATTCTTCATACAACTCTATGGATCTGTATATTGCTGTTTGTACTAAAATGGCTCACTGCAATCATGCATTTAAAATAGGACGCGTTAAAAAAAGATCTTTTTTTTTGTGACTAAATGACTGCCACAGTCCTCACTTCCCAAGGAGAGATGAGCAACGATCATTATCTTTGTGAGGTTTCATTTTTTGTCTCCTATAATTTAAAAAGCAGCACAATCAGGCAGGCTGAAATAATGTAAATGTGTTTTTAGGGCTGTAATTAGTTTTATTATTTAAAGTAATTTATGGAGTATGACGAGCATGAACTTAGCACAAAATTGTTCCCTCCCAGTTAAGTAAGAAATGCACCTTTTTTTTTTTTTCTTTGTTCACCAGTTCATAAAATGTTTTACAGTAACTGGTAACAGTGCTGGACAGACTGAGGTGAAATGTGCCTATTTTGTTCGAAGTGAGTGTCGGATGTGTTCGTTCATCCGATGCTCCTGTGATCGATGCTGGTGCTCACTTCATTCTCACCTCTCTGAAACGTCTCCCCTCAGTATTCAAATAAAAAATGGACAAGAGCACAAAACGTCTGTCTGGTAAATATGAATGTAAAGCATTTCTGTGCCCTCTAACCATCTTTCCAAAGGTTTTGAGAATCTACGCACTTTAGTCTTAAAAAGTGTACCTTCAAAAGAAATAAATTGCATTCAATGATTTGTGTCTCTGGTTTGTTTGGTGTTCGGATGATTGTCTAATCTTGTATATTAGCTTGTCAAACCAGTGCAACAGTTCTTTCTTATTTTTACTTTTCGTGATGCTACTTTCACAAAGTATATATAGTTTTGGTTCCTTGTTTTGCTTCTCTTATGAAGAATTTTTACAATAAGTCAACCAGACATGCCTGTAAAAAGAGGTGAAGCCAGTAGATGCTGTTTATCAGAGCTGGTTGAAACACAGAAGGTACTGTATGTTCTGAGGCTGCTTGGCTGAATTTGCCACAAGGTACAATAAAATCTCAAGACTATCAAGGCATTCTGGAGCTAAATGTTCCACCCAGTGCCATAAAGCTTGGTCTCAGTCGCAGGTTGTGAATCAGTGGCCTTCTGAGCCCTGATTTAAATCCTATTCAACATCTGTAGAAGGAGCCCTTCAAATCTGAGATTGTGGCCCAAATACATCTGGACAGGTGCAGAAGTCTTAGAGTGACATGAATCAATGACTGCCTTAAAAGGTTGGGCTATAAAATATTAAGTTGAGGGTACCGTCCTTTCTGTAAAGACCAGTTTCATAATTTTAATAATTCTGTTGCACTGCATTCAAAAGCAATAACTGGTTTTCATTAACTTTTGTCTTTCAAGTTATTTAAATGACAACTGTGATTTTTTGTTTTTACTGAAAGTGTACAAACAAATGATCTGCATCTGTACATGGAATAAGGGAATGCATTAAACAAAAAGGTGAAGAAATCAGAAGACAGATCAATTCACAGATACTGAGCATTTAGACACAATGACTCCACTTACCAGCAAAATTAAATTATTTTAGTGACAAGACCTTTATATAGTTAGAAAAGATTTATTTTCACAAAAGAAAAAGACATCAGAACAACCAAGACTATCAAATTCATTTGAACAAGTAAAAATACCCCAAGTGTGTTCTTCAAACAGCACTACTTTCAAACTATTAGTTGACATAATTAGAATTGTGACACAAAATGTGCCACACTATAATAACTGTATCACAACAGTCCACAGACGGATGGATCAGTTAGTATAAATCTGGGATGTTTGATGTGGATATAAAAAAAGTCTGTTTTTTGGTGGTGTTTATCCTCAAACATCTCAGAAGGTACAAATCTTTCAGAAAAAGATTATTTTTGCATTCAGCTTTTGGGCTGTCGGAGCAGGCCACGGATCCTGCGAACCAGGGCCTGGATAAAGGTGTAGCGAGAGCGGACTTGACTGTAAAGGCCTTCTACCTCGAGCAGTTTCCTCTGCAGAGCCTCCCCAAATCCTGCAGCCACGTCACCTTTCAGCTGCAGCCACAAAAAACAGTAAACGGGACAGATGAGTTCAAAAATAATGTAGGTTTAGAAACTCAACAAATATTTATGCAGCTAATGCCATTTTGCGACCATTTCTTACCAGGTCCAGGTCTTGTTGGCTGACTCTGGACAGGCCAAATCCACGACCGCCGCCGGCCTGCAGTCCGCCAAATGATTCTGGAACAAATAAACAGTAAATTTCTTTGTCTTTCTTCCAGTAGAAACTACACCTGGACCCGTCATTCTATGTTTGTCTGCATCTCTTTCCTGTCCTCTCAAAGCCCAGCAGGTCAAAGCAGATGGCCGCTCGTCCTAAACCTGGTTCTGCTGAAAGTTTCTTCCTGTAAAAAGGGAGTTTTTCCTTTCCCCTGTTGACAATGTGCTGCTCAGGATGGGAGACTGCGACGAAGTGAAGATTCAACGCAATCTGCTGGCTTCCTTAAATAGATAACTTTTACTAATTGGCTTCTTGTAATGTATGTGCATGTTTTTGTACAGTGCCCTGAGACGACTTTTGTTGTGACGTGGCGCTATATAAATAAACTGAATTGAATTAAATTACATAAGACGTGTTTTACAAAACTCTTCCCTCTTCTGTCCTTAATTTTAAAAATCCTAACTTTTAACGTTTGTCCTATAATTGGAACCACAATCACTTCACATGCACGATATATTTTGGGTTGGTGACAAATTATTCATGTCACTAAAATAAAAATCTTCACAGTTTTACCAGCTGGGGGTAAAGCTGCTGATTCGGTGCAGCATGTTGCTGCTTTTGGTTGTGGTTTCTAATAGAAAAGAAAAGGAAAGTGAAGCAAGTTTTCACAGAAAACAGTTTCCCAAAAACCTGCAACTGTGTTCTTGCTACATCTCTTTGGTACATTTCATAGCTCTGTGAAACACCACCTTACAGGATTAAAAAAAAAAAACTCAGTTGTTGCAAAAATAGAACATTTTTTTCTCATGTCCTCCTTTATTCTCATTGACTGATGGAAAAGCTGTCTTCTCTTAAAAATAACTTCTAAACACAAACAATCAGAAATGATTTGCAGCGATATTATCTCTGCTTTTAATATAAACATAAGAACACAACAACTGCTCTGAACAGATGGCCTCAGATCTGATCACAACTAAGGACTGCTTCAGATTCCCTCAGAACTCAGTAATTCATTATTAATTTAAAAACTATAACTATCAAAGCTCAAACACAACAAAACTGGACCAGAACTCCTTCACAATCAAACCATTTGGACCTGAATTTAACAATCTGTCTTCTCACCTAGCAGGACACTGTCTCAATATCTGCTACAGCATGTTAAACTTGATCAGCTGATGAAACAAGGTGGAGCTTCTCCGTTAGCATCAAACAGCTACTGATCCAGAAACACCACAGGTACAAAATGAGCATTAGCAGAAGGTGTAGTTATGTCATTGTAGGGTCCAGAGACTTAGACTGGCTACCATTTACTGTACATCACTCCTACATACAATGATCAATGCAACAGTGGACGTCTAGAAATATATATTTTTTCTCCAACAATAAAGAAGACAACTTTGTAGCCAATCTCAGAGTAAATTTTGAACATTAAATTTGTTGGAGATGTAATTAAGCAAACTGTTGTGTCTGCAAACTCACTGTGTCAGGTCTGCTTTTAAAATACAATTTAAGATAAGTCTTCATATGAACTGATCACACTTTTAACTTATGTCTGCGTCTAGTTTTAAAATTATTTTCTTACCATCTGTGAGGCGGGATCTGAATAAACTGGCTCCAGGAATCAGGGAGTCCTTCGGATCAGTGGGGGTGCAATGCAACAGGTAGTACTCCAGGTGACGCCACAGCACAAATAAACTGGTCTCAATAACATCTGAGGAAGAGCTAAGCTAAGGCATTTCTTCATTGTGTTATTGCAGCTTTTAGCTCTTGGATATAATGATAATACACAAAAGGACATAGAAGACACAGATTGAAGGCAAACAATGAGTTTGATGTTTAAACCCAGCTGGGAAAAGAAAGCTCACTGTATTTGTAGTTGATGCCATAAGCCTTATGAAAACCAAAGGATACAAGAGCACAGAGCCAGCAGCTTGGCTCTGTTGTTGATAAGTTGGACCAGTCGTCTTTTGGCAAGCAAGTTCCTCTGTATTGAAGAGATTTTCTCCACCCCTCCTGGACCGGATACCAGGCCTTGGCACAACTACACAGAGAAAATATGATTAGATCAAATAAAAATGTTCTTAAACACTACATTGAAATGCTTAAAAAATACAAGTTATAACATATCTCTATTTTTCTGTGCTTGAAAACTTATATTTGAATGTCTAAAGTCACAACCAACTATAATACCCTTCAAAATACACATTTTTATTGATAAAACTCTCTTTGGTTTGAAAATATGTAACTCAGGGAGTTTGTTAAATCTGTAGACAATGAGGCATTTTTAATGCTTTATTAGAGATGTGAAAGAAATCATTAACCTTTAAAGCAACAATTGAAGATGAGATACATTTTCATTGCCCACCTGTT
The DNA here is from genome assembly GCA_028566095.1 of Kryptolebias brasiliensis. NCBI lineage: Eukaryota > Metazoa > Chordata > Actinopteri > Cyprinodontiformes > Rivulidae > Kryptolebias > Kryptolebias brasiliensis. The sequence continues at coordinate 21,175,609 of JAOXNZ010000012.1, read as the reverse complement.
TGTTTGATTTTTGCCAGATAAAAACCGTTTCATCATTACCTCCTTGAGCTCTTCTGGAGGCAGCTGATCCAGGTTCTGCAGCTTGCCCAGGCTTTGTCTGTGACTTTGGTGGAACTGGAAGAACTCTGCAGCACTGTTCTTCAGCAGGTACAGGACCAGACCCAGGCTAGGGACCCGGGAGTGAGCGACTGATGGCAGAGAAGATGAGAGATCTGAAAAACACAACAAACACTTAAGGAGCTGAGTGCTTAAAAGTTCTTAGATTTCTCAGCTGATTTGTATTGCGGCAAATTTAACAATGACTTCATTCAAGTCATCTTCTTTTAAAGTATTAAGTATCACAGACCTGAGCGTCCTCCGTCTCTGCCAGCTGGTTCACTGCCTGACGGACTGAAGAGACAGATGCTGAACTGAGCCTGAGAAGAACTCTGCAGTAAAAGAGTCTGGCAGTACTCCATGATGTTGGCACACACCTAGAAGACAGAGGAAATCATAAGTCAGATCGCTGACAATACAAAACTGACTAAAAAACATTGATTACAGCTGCAAACACTACAAGACCTTTTAAGAATATTTGTTTCCAGTGTTCACTTGGCATTTTACTGTTTAATGGAAACCTAAGAGTAATTTCCTGAGAGTCTCATTTAGTAAATGACAATTGTCTAACCTGCAGCATGGCCACCTCCATCTCCTCTCGTTGTTCAGCTGAGTCTCCAGGTGCTGAAATCTCCGCCTGCTTTAAAAATCTCTCCCGCTCGCTTCCTGCCAGGCGGCCCAGCAAGGACAGACACAAACGCTGCAAAGGAACAGAACTGTTACCAGCTGCAGAGCTCACACTGAAAGACAAAGGCATTAGCAGCAATGCAGACTTTTGTTATCTTACCTGGAATCTATTAATGTGACCCTGGAACTCCATCAGGGCAGCACTGTTGACCTCTCCACCCATCTCAAGAACACCTAGTTGAACAGAAATACCATTCACTGAGCCGCAGATTATGGGAATAAAAAAGTTGCACAATGAATACATTAAGAACAGAGATAAATGAATTAGGAATTGAGTCTCTGTTTTTGCTTGGTATGGTATTTTGGTACCTGGTAGAGCAGTTTTACTGATGATGCCAGTAAGCAAAGACAGTTCCTGCAGAGCTCCTATACTGAGCTCCTGACAACGCAGCAGGGACTGAATGGTGTCTGCATGGACTATAAGCCACTGGAGAACCTACGCAAACATAAAAATTTGTTAATCACCTCCAAATCTTAATTTGCTTTGTCTAGCCCCGTAGTCAAATGCAACAAACCATTTAGCCCAACAGGAATTAACAGAGCCTATAATGGTTAAAAACCCCACTTTCTTACTTAATACACAAAAAAATCAATTAAATATTTGCCCCTTTTGTAGTTACAATTCTAACACAATATAGAGAGTTACATTTGTTTACCTGTGCTGCCCCCTGTTGGTGATTGATGGATGTAGATGTCAGGATCACCTGAAGGAGCCTCAAGGCTGGCAAAAGAATCTGCCTGTACCGGTCCATAGGAGTTGGGATGAAGCCAGAAGGATCCCTCATCACCCTGAGTCCACAAGGAAACAAACAAATTAATAATATAATTTTATACTTAAAGACAACTGAAAGTCCCAAAACAAAAGGTTATCAGAAAAATCTATTTAAAGATCAAATGGTTGACTGATTTTTCTATTATTAAACAAATTCACTCAACCCTCAAGTTTATGAATGTGATGAAACAAAGATGTTGTAAAATGTTGACATTTTCTCTTTCCTTACCTGTGAGAATCACTGTCAGGTACCATGTCAAACACCTGACACTCAATCAGCTGGGCCACCAGCCCACAGCGCAGTAGCTCCACAGCTCCCTGACCAGTTTTAGCCACACGTGTTAAAAGAGCCTGAATGTACACAGGAGAGGACACAATCCTACATTTACATGGAGACACATTTGGGACTTTTAGAAGCAACAATCCACAAAAACTAATGATCTCTTTACCATCTTGCTCTCATAGATGTATAGTGGTTTGAGGAGGGGTGGCTGGGGAGTGAGCAGGCTCTGCAGTGCAACGTCGTCTTGTCTCAGACTCTCCACCAATGAACGTAGGTAGCCACTGTTGCACACATAAAGCAGCCACTGATTCTGACGGTCTATTGACAGGATACGGTCAAGAACTGCCAGAGCCAGCATCTGACAAAAAAGAAAACCACAGGGGTGTTAAAGAAAGTCTGGTTTAAATGTAATTTTACAGTATGGGATAACGTTTAAAATATGTGTATAGGGTTGAGGATGCAGAAAAAAAACATATTTTGGACATTACCCTGCTTATCTCATGGCCATCACAGGCATCCCTACACACAACCTCCATGAGGGCCTTGCCATAGCTTTCAATGATCGCTAGGTTCTCTCTCTGCAGTTTGGAGAATCCATCTTCAGGAGCTGTGAGACGCTCCCACATAGCTTTCCCAACTGCAAAAACAAAGAGATTATGTTCCTTAAAAATCTTGCAAAAGGGGCAGGTCTCTGCTGACAATTTGTAAGAATTGTGTTTCTGTTGTACCTGTCTGCAAAGTGTCTGGTTCCTCGGGTTTCTGGGCAATTTGGAGGTAAAACAGCAGAGAGCCATACAGGTGAGCACGCAGACGCTGGTATCCACCTCCTTAGAGTATTAAAAATAAAATAAAATCTGTTTTCAGCAACACGCATCAGGTGTAAAATAAATATTTATGAGTCAAAGTGGTTTTAAATAATCACTAACCAGTGCAAAGAATGAAGTCCAACAGCTTGCGGAGGATCAGGTGGAGGGCCGAGTTAGCAATGGACGCAAAGCCAGAGGATGTTTCAGATCCCACCCCCTGCTGCTGCTCAGACAGCACTGATTGGCTGAGCTGAGCTGTCAGAGTAAAGACTGCTCCAGCAACAATAGGCATCAACTCTCCTGCTGCATCTTCGGACAATACCTAGATAAACAATTTGTTGTATTATTTTACTAGTTCAATGTATATTAAAAAAAAAAAACAAACATCCAATTGTACCCATAAGTTTTATTATTATTATTATTATTAGCTGATATTTTGTTTTACAATTTCACAATCTGCTGCAAAAATATAGTAAAATATCTAATTTGCTGTAATTACTTCTGCAATTCAAAAAAATCTTTACTAACTTTATCATGCAGATCCAGCAGGAAGTCTCTGATGATGAGCTGCCTGTCATCAGCAGGGATGAGATCAGCTGGGCAGGCGGTCAGCAGCGTCTCCACCAGGCTCCTCCAGGACTGCAGCGCGTGTCGCTTTGCTGTCAGACTCCGACGAACACGATTACGTTCCACCACGTGCTGTAGGATGGAGTTCACCTCCTACGAGGGATGAAGGAAATAATTAGAAATACATTCTGGCTACTGTGTAAGTGACCACAAACTCTGAAGTTTTTAGATCTCAACATTTTGGAAACTTTCTTTGCAAAATGATTTCTCCTGAACATTTCTGCCCCACACCACAATGCTTCCCATTTATTAAATTAAAACATAAAGAAGTCCACAAAAACTTCACTTACTTCCAATAACAGGGGCCTCTGTCCGATTGCTGCCATTCCTTGCAGAGCATTCACCTCAGCCACCAGCACTCTGTGAAGCAACTGTGAGGGAAAACAACAATAAATATGACAAAAAAAATAATTGAAGATAAACCAAAAAAAAATTAAAATGGCATTTTTTTATCTGGATACTCACCTTAACATTGCACACAGTGTGTCCTTGCTCATTGACATGCTCACAGTTGGAGATGACCTGTTCTATCTGAGTCCGCTCAAAAAAATCTAACTGCAGCAGTTCAGGCATATCCTGACTGAAGTCAATTTCATCCAACACACTCAGCAACTTCCTGCGCACTGATGGCGACAAGTCAAAGTCAATACAGTTCAATTCTTAAATACTCAGACTCTTAAATGACTCTTTTATAGAAGTATCTAAATAATTCCTGTCATTTATAATCACCCTTTTTGAATTAAATGAGGGACTAATGAGGCACAAACCTTTAGAGACTGTGTCAAAATGAAGAAAACCACTGACTGATCGGGTCTCTTCTTCCATGCCTGATTCTCCATCAGCTAGAAAGACAAATAAAGCTTTCTAAGTTAATACAATCATGTACTTTGCGCTTTGTAGTCATAGTTATTGTGAGTTTGAGTGCACTTATGGGTTAAATCATACATAAAAGTTTTACATTCTTTTAGAAATTGTGTCCAGTTCTAACTTTGATGAACAAATCAACATAAAAACAATGCCATTACCATTATGAAAGAAGCGCATTATATTTGATAAAGTTCTGTCATTTTTCAGACCTGCATGCTGAGGGTGTGGCTGGTCATCCAATAAGAGGCTGACAAGGCGTTGTGTGTGTGAACGCTGGCGGTTCAGCGAAGTTACTCTCAGCTCAATTGCAGCGGTTTTCATGAGCCACGACATCTGGGAGAGGGCAGCAATCTGGTTACCTGAGGACAAAAAAACAAAATCAGGTGATGAAGCATTTTATACTCTCTTTAGGCTGCTTTTTGATCCATTAATTCATCCCAAAAAGAATAATACTTAAAAATGTACTGTGTAAAGTTTTAGATTTACTGGCAATGCAAACATTTGTATAATTCAGCAGGGATCCTGAACTCACCCGGCAGGACGAAGGGAAGGTGTTGCAAATGAGAGAACAGGAAGTCCTGGCTGGTCCTCAGATAGCGCATTGTGGGTCCAGATGTGTCTGGACAGGCACACAGCTGATAGATGACCTGAGAGAGGAAGTCAAATAATCAAAAAAAATCTTTTCATAGACCAGGAATTGAATTTTAAACATTTTGCTTTTTTCTGGCCAGTCAATAATACGTCAAAGCACCTTAGTTTTGTCATTACCTGGTAGCAGAGCTCTGCGAGGTGAGGGGCTTCCTGTGTGAGTACCGGCCCTGATCTCTTCTCCGTGCCTCTCTGCAGCAGACTCAGGATGGCGTGCAGGCAGCTACGAGGGCATCCCAACACACCTGTAACAGCAAATATGACAAAGTACTTTTAGGTAATTTGTTCCATTTTCATTACAACAACAATCCAAATCAACATGTTAATTTGAAACCCCAACCTGGGTCCTGGAGATTTGTTGAGGACACGGGCTTCTTGACTTCATAACCCAAAAGGTAAAGGGCCAGATTGGGTGCCTTCAGGTCCAAGGAGGTGATGAGCAGATTCAGGATGTGAATCTGTGTTTCATGTCGGACTCTTGCCACCTTCTTTTGTTGGTCTAAATCTGAAGGTTAAGAAAAGTGTTTGACTATCAAGGTTTTTAGATACTAGCACATATTTTACAGAATTTAAACTAAAATTGGTGCAGAAGATGCTACAGTTTGTTATATGGTACGTAAGTACAAGACAATGAATCACCGTCTCCTTTTTCTGTTCCCTCTTCTGCTTCTTCATTGTCTAGACACTCCACAAAGCCAGCCATCAGCTTCTCACTCACAGTCTGAAGAACACAAACAAAATTGCTTCAGACTTGGTGAATGAAACACTACTCTTTTCAGAAATCTGCACTTTATAGCAGGGATCCTGAACTCTAACTTTAAGTTTATATCTAACTCTAGTCCTCAATTCTCTTACAAACCTAAAATAAACAAGTTAAATAAGAAATAGTAACATGTTTAACTACAACTCTAATTAAGCTTGCATATACCTGGTCGTGTGTGAAATCTCCCACCAGCCTTATCTGAATGTTGGGATAGTTGGCAATGCAACGAAGAATCTTTGCACTCTGAAAAGCTGCCTCTGGGTTGGAGCTGCTGTGGTAAAGATACCTGCAAGACAAACAATGGTCACCACTCAGATGCATCAATTCTAAACTTTCCTTCTTTATTATTATAAAAAATAAATACCTATGACTCAAAGATAGGTTTAAAATTTCAAACAAAACAGACGCTGAAAATCGCATATAAATGATAAAAATTGGTTTACACAAATACTCATAACAAAAAATGTTATACATACCTGGCAATGTTGATAATGTGATCAGCTCTTCGAGTTTGAGGACTGACTCCCTGGAAGAGCTGCTCCAGAGGAGACACAATCAGAGAGGCCTGGCTCTCTCTGAGGAGGTCCATGAACACCACCTCCTTCTGCAGAGCCAAATCCAAAAGGCAGAGGCAGTGCAACACCGCTGACTCCAGGTGCTTTTTACCTGTAAAGGAGGTAAGAGACGGACCACATTGTCAGAACAACTGCACACACAAACCGTCTGTATTTCTCTGACAGCAGTAGCATATGTTTGCTCACCAGGGAAGGGTGCGTAAGTGTCCAGCTGGCGCACACCCTCCTCCAGCAAACTGAGGCAGAGAGCCAGCATGGGTGAGTCGTTAAGCAGGTGAAACATGATGCTGTGGCCGGGGGGCTTGTCTGCAGGGACCTGCTCTCCCTGCAGCTCCACAGTTTCCTGGATGAAATCTGATGGCTGAGGTTCGTAGTTTCGCAGCAGCTTGTGGAACACCTCCAGGACAGAATCAGCTACCTCCCACTGAGAAAAGAGAATAAATAGTTTGTAAAACTTGAACACAAGTCTGCATAAATACAAGTCAATATCTGCATGCTTAAACAACAAACCCACATCTTCCAGAAGGGATAATTACCTTTTCAGCTGGACGGCGATATGCTCTCGTGGGAAAGGGGAGGAATACAGACTCACGCAAGAAGTTCAGATAGGGCTGAAAGCCTGGCACACGTAGCCCCGCCCCTAAATTCAGAGGCACGCTGCTCTCAACTAAAGTGCTGATCAGATGGCAGAAGGCTCGTGTCAAAGGGTACTCCTCACAGCTGGACTCGATCTCATTCAGCTCAACCTGAGCCACAAAAACAATAATACAAGTTGTCAAATGTGCAGTTTCTTATAAGCTCATTACAAACACAGATACAGTAAATGTCATTATATTAATATTTATATAAAGCACAAATCATTTATGTAGTTCAATAGTTGGGCTTCAGATATGACCAAATTGTGCAAAGTCAAAATATAATCAAATTTAACAACAAAACTCAATGATTTTCTAGACGCATTATTTTTCATTAGGTTTTTCAGTCTTAAAAATGACAGTGATATCATATCCTCCGCTTGTTGCATAGATTTTGTCCTCCTTTTAAGTAAAATAGAGTGTCTCAGTGGTCTAATTAGAAGTATTTTTAATTAATGCTTTGTGTATTGAGAATTCAACATCAATCAGGAAAAAATCTCACCTCAATTCCTGCTGCTTGCCTCTGACCTGGGGCTCGAACAGTCTGAAGGATCTGTGATAGAAGAAACTAATTTTAAAACTGATATTTTTGTACAAAAATACTTGAAAGACAGCCATTTTGAAGATTAAAATAATATCAAAGCACTTTAAAATTCCCAGGGTTCCAGACTTGATGTTTTACAGAAGTTGCACCAACACACAAATTTGAATTTTCCCATAAAAAAATGAACAATAACTTTAAAAGCAAAACATCCTTTTCTTGAAACTGCATAACTGGTAAATATTTGTGCAGCAAGCAGTCTTAAGTAATCTCATGTACTATTTTGTGTACAAGTGCATCATATCCTCTGAAAAAAATCATTCAAAAACACTCTTATAATAAGTAAGCAAGTAGGATACATATTCAAAAGTCCCTTTCAGTGTATACAACTAATGTATATTTTAAATTTTAAGTAATTGTGTTCACTTTACAAAAGGGCAGATTTCTTGTCTATGTAAAAATTAATTGAAATAGTTCAGTTCTACCTGTGTGTACTCCAGCGACTGCCAAAGCGAAGCAGCAATCTCTGGTGATTTTCCAAAGGCTGCCAGGGTGTGAAGGAGCTCCGCCTTTAAAACAGGTGGAACGCTGCACTGCAGCAACCCCAACATCACTACAACTGGGGTCCACTGAGGATGTTCACACAACGCCAGACGAGCATTTTCACTCTAAGGGAAAAAATAAAAAACAAAACTAAATTATTAAAACTTACATGATCTCTTAACATGAGCACAAACTTAAGTATGATCATTATATTTCCTACAAGCTGTCTCATACCCATGTAATAATTGTGGTGAGTAACTGCAGAAAAGAGGAAAGCCCTTCCAGCTCTCTTTGGGTGATGCCCCGGAGTGGCGGGTGGCGGTAGTGTGCCGAGTCTGGATTAGGAAAGTCTCGTCGCAGGTTCTCATGGTACAGCATGAGGGAGTGAAAAAAATGTTCCCAGGACACCGGATTGCCTGAAACCCCCTGGATGTTGTCACCTGCACATACGTGTAAGAGATTAGTGCATATTCATTAGGACCAAGCTTCTTCAGGTTGATTATCAGAACACCTAAATATAAATTTCAACTTAACTCCTTTCACTGAACGATAACTACAGCATCCAAAAGTGTATTGTAAAACACTAGAATGAAGTCTTTAAAGTAAGGGGAACAGTCTGGTCTTACTGTGTGTAGCTCCATTCGTTTTAAGAAGACTGAAGCAGTAATGAGCACACTGGGGACCATTGGCGAGGCCTTTCAGCATGCGAAGATAAGAAATATAAAGGGTGGAGGGCAGAAGGTCTCCCATCTGACGCACAAACTTGGACAGAACCACCTGTATTTCAAAACATTAACGAAAAAATGAAACTTTCAGTAGAATGACAACTACTTCTCATTCTTCACATCAAACTGTTGAGCTTCTACTTTGGTTCTGAAAACCAGACTCATACTTGTTTGTGAGGAGGTCTTTGCAGGGCCATGCCCATGTAGGTTCCCTGCAGTGAAGTATGTTGGAGAGATTCTGTGGGACACCAGAACTCCAGACCCAGCTCCAATCCAAACAGATCTTTACTGTAAAACTCCCCAATCTGAAAGCACAACAAAGAAGCTTAATAACTTCAAACCTAAAGTGTGAAGCCACAGCAGCATTTTTCCTTTTGTGTTTTGGCTACTGTTTGACCAAATGTTGCTTATCTGAACATATGATATTAAAACTGACCAGAACCATAAGATGATCTAAGTCCTTCCGCAACGAAGATGGAAGTTCACTGTCCATCTGTAGAGACATGTGCACCAATCGTGCATCTTCATCTGCTCGATTACGAAGCTGCTTTACCTACAGAAAAAAACAACATATACTTAAATTGTGTAAGTTGACGGCACGATGAATGATTCAATAGTTTCAGTGAATAAATATACAATCTCTAACCTTCATCGGCATGAGTGCCAGGAAGTCTGTGATGAGCGAATGGAGGCGGCGGATATAAAACTCTTCCTGGGCAAAACCCTCACATCCCAAAATGCCCTCCTTCATAAACAGGAAAACATCTCCCAACAGAGCCTGATCTGCCAGTACCTCGTCTGCTTCAGTGAACTCAACAAGGGCTGCACAGTACCCACATACATATATTGGTGACATTACATTTCATCAACAGCTTGTGAAGCACTTTCACTGCAAGTTCAAAAAATACATGACTTGCCTGAGCCTTGTGGTAGCTGTGAAAGAACTCTCAGAGACAGAGACCAGGCAAGCCGACACAAAGCTTGCAGCCCCGGAAGCTTCCAAGGTTGGCTGTCCATCAGACGGCTGTGCACCGCAGACACATACTGCCTCTCTGTCAGCAATGGAAGTGCCTGGAGAAGATCTGTAGGAACACAACAAAAAGAAAATCAATCTGTCCATAAATGTAAATGAAAGAATACCAAACATTACACTGATAGAGTAGTAGTTTTTATTCAAGGATCTATAGCATCTCTTACAAAATTAAGTATTTGATATGCAGTCACCTTCTCTGTCTTCAGTTCCCTGTTCTATAAAGCTGACGTCCAAGCAGTAAAGAAGTGCCATAACCAGAGCAAGGTTCACGCTGTCCAGTGAACCATCAGCTTGAGCCGTCACAGTCTCCAAATGGCCAATGAGAGCCAAGGTGTCCTCTTTAGTCAAGGGGGACTGACAGGTCCATGAAAACAAGCCATCTGCCAGTGCCTGTCGACATTCTTTGATGAGGTCAGAGACCTGGTGACAAAAGTGCAAAGAAAATAGAGTCAATATTTCTTGTTTGATTACATCAAATACATACTTATACTTCAGGTGTAATAACATAGTGAGTGGAATTATAGAAATAAATACATTTGTGGATAATAGTTTTTGCTTTTTGTTAAAACTAATGATTGCTCCTACCTCCTTCCTGTGCTTTTCATTGCCTAAGCCACGCTCCCTCTGCAGCCGTTCAAACTCCCGCGTTACACTTATCTCTGACACTAAGGTAAGGATGCGTTTGGTCAGTCCCTGACTCATCAACTCATCTGTAAAGCGTGTTGTCAAAGCCACCAGCTCTCCACTGAAAAAATAAAACAATGCATGTCATCAAAAGATCTGAGCAAGTTATAGAAAAAGTATTCCACCCCACTGACAACATGGGAGCCTTCAAAAACATATTATACTCTAAAAATACTACTCTTGAAAATTATTACCTTAAATCCAGAGTAAAGGTCTTGCCATGGCGTGACTGAATGAGTGTGCGCAGAGAGTTGGCCACACAAAGCTTTCCATCCCAGTAGAGTAACACAGCCACCAGACCTCGTGTCAGGCCTGAAAAGTGGGGCTGCTGTTGTTCACCTGGTGAAAAACAAGTTCATTCAGTGTTTCATGGCTGCGTTGATTGTAATTGTCTGTAAATAAATGTTTTTCTTACATATCCCAAATATGATCAGAACAAATCTAAAACAAAATATTCAGTTAATTAATTTAAAGTGATTGTTGTTGTTGTATCGCCTACACAAAATGCAGCCTCAAAATTACCTTCAAAAGATTTTCTTATAAAATAGCTCTTAAGTGTGTTTTTTTTTGTTTTTACTCTACCTGCCAAAAGAAGCTCCAAAGCTGCCAACTCCCCAATGTCAAAAAGATCACTGAGGATGAAGGCCTCCGTCAGAAGCTGTTCTGGAAGAAGACGTGAACCCTGCTGGCCTTGTATTGCGATGCCTTCTGTGCTGGCTTTGCGCACTTTTTCTCTCTGCTCTGCACTCTTTGGCTGAAAATATTGAGAAGATAGAGTCTCAAAAACACTTTATATATGGATCTATTAGTCTGGTGACACTAAAGGATGTAGGTTACACAAGATGAGAAGGAAAAAAACTTGTGAATATTCACAAACAAAACAAATATAAAAGCTGGGTTGTATGCAAATTGTCTGACCGGATTCTTAAAGAGTGAGAGAAAGTGTGGTTTGTGTTTCTTCAGTTGCAGATCCAACAGGTGGACAGTCTCTGGTTGTCTCTTCAGTACAGCTGCATCAACTGTCTCCCATAACTCTTTTAGTGGCCCCCACAGACTGGCTCCTGAGTGAGAAAAGAGGTTCATCACACAAAATTGATTTCTGACAACGCCATGTCCTGGGTAACAATCAGTATTTACTTATTTACTGAATTACATCTCAACGATATGCTGATTAATACATTTAGGGTAAAAAAGGATCCTATGTTAGCTATTACAGATAAATCAAACGAATAACTACTAGAAAACACAAAATTACTGTTTAATGTCAGAAGCATCTCGAGCCCGAGACTAATTTAAACATGTTGCATTTCAAGTGTTACCTTCTCAGAAAGGAGCAGTATTACACAAATAAATTCAGACAGATACTTGTTTCAAGTTTGATTCAAGGCATCATAAGTTAGTTTCAGTTTTATTTCTAATAAAGTGAACACATCAACTGACCAACTAGATAGAATTGAATTAAAATATATACAGTTCATATATGCAAATCATATCTACGTATGTACACTCACGCATGCTAATTTCACGTTTAATAGCCATAGTCAAGGCTAGGCTAAAGTAGCCGAACAGCCCCGTGCCCGAACTTGAGTCAGTCATAATTATCCAGTAAAAACACGTAATAACAGCGAACTGCCAATTAAATATAATACTTATTGGCCTTAAAACGTCATATTAATTATTTCCAAACAAGAGAAAAAGTTGCAAGCAAACTAATTAATAAAATAAGCATTGCTACCTGAATTTACCGCCATCGGCGCCGCCATGATACACTCAGACAATTTTAGACATCCGGTTTTTTGGTTTCTGCCGGTATGAAATATAAAATGTTAAATGACATATGATAAATACAGAGTTACTTTAGCCACATTTACTAAACAAATACACTTTTAATATAAAGTATATACTCACTTACTAAATCATATTGATATCTTAAACATTTTTATGTTTCACTACGAAATTTTCAGGCGAGGTCCTCGGACTATTGAAGGTGTCTTTAACAGGTAATGGGAATGTACTACTATGGGAATTGTAGTTTACCAAAGTAGGATGTAAAATTTAACTTAAGAAATCATTTCGATTAACTTAAAACTCTGTTAAATTTCTGTAAAATAATATTATATGTTAATTTAGTTCAAGCAATACTAATGATGTGCTAGAATATGTTTACGTATCAGACTGTCTAACATTTGTTCCGCCTTGTTTTGGTCGGTACTGTTTTAACGTTACACCACTATGTCCATGCAGCGGTGAAGCTGTGACCGCTCTAGTAAAAATCTGTTAATCTTGACTTTCTGTTGTACGTACTACTGTAAATGTAGCGCCTCACAAAAAATATACAGTTTCATAGTATTATAACCATGGCTCGGGTTGTAAAAGTGTTTCGGACTCTTCGGAATCACTGGAAGAAATCTACATTTGCTGTGTGCGTCCTGTCCTACGGGGGGTATTGGCTGTATGGTAAACACTGGTGGGTTCCTGAGCTTTTAGATTTTCAGAATTTTTACTGTTAGGTTTGTTTCTTTATCCTAAATGTTGCACATTATGTTTTATTAGTGACAATATTGTGCGCAGAGAGGCTTGTCAGTTGGCCAGGGTAAAATGTCACTTATTTTCACTTTAATAATCTCATGAAAATACAATTACAATGACTTGTTCTTTACTTTAATGTACTCCAAACCATTCTTATCTCGTTAGGAATTTGGACGTCAGTTGATAGCACCTCAGGAGCGGCTGAAAAAGGCAACTGTGATCTTGAACCCTGCAGCTTCCAGAGGGTAAGAAGACAAGAAAAAAAAAATAAACACAATTGACTCACATACTCATCTTTCATAAAATAATCTATTTTCCCTTTTTACATTTCTTCAGGAAAGCCAACAACTTATTTGAAAAGAATGCTGCTCCTATTTTACACCTGGCTGGAGTGGAGATTACAGTAGTCAAGGTATCATTAGCATTTGTTTTTCATTACATAATTTCCGTGGCTTGGGAATGAGTCACCGAACATGAAATCATGTTATTTGTTACACTTTTCTCCACAGACTGACTATGAAGGCCAGGCAAAAAAGCTGATTGAGCTCATGGAACAAACAGACATGTTGCTCGTAGCTGGAGGGGACGGCACTTTGCAGGAAGTCATCACAGGTTTACTGCGGAGGCCAGATCAAGTAATATAATTTTGCTAATTTCATCTATCATTATCACGGTATATACTAATTAGCAGCAACTGCAAAGAGGAACATTAGGTAAAAGTGCATTTTCTGACAACAGGACACCTTCAGTAATACACCGATTGGATTCATTCCTCTGGGTGCAAATAATTCCCTGAGTCCAAGTCTTCATTTACTCAGTGACAACACGGTGAAGTAAGTAAGATAAATATCAAGGACGAGTGTCAGAAACCAACCCCTGACAGACTGCTTTTATTTTATATAATCCATATGGGCATTTTCTAGTTTGATCGTTTTAACATTCTGTGATATTTTTAGAAACATTACGTCAGCCACGCTGTCCATTTTGAAAGGAGACACTGTACCTCTGGATGTGCTACAAATCAAAGTAAGAAACTGCTTCAGTTTGATGCAGATTTATCTCCTTCACAATATCAGTAAACTGTACTACTTCCATTACAATTTGTTTAATAGATTATACATATTTTTGTTTTATAAAACAAATTAAATGATCAATAAAGAATATTGCTTTTACTTTACAGTGCAGTAAAAAGATTTTGTAATAACACTTGGTCACAATTTTTTTTTTAATATATTGTGTGTTTGTTCTTGCAGGGGGAGAAAGAGCAGCCTGTCTTTGCTCTGATCGGATTGCGTTGGGGTGCTTTTAGAGATGTGGCTGCAAAAATTAGCAAGTAAAATTACTCAGATGGTCACACTGACTGCATAATACATCATAAACAGAACAAATTTACATTATTATTTTGTCCAAACAGATATTGGTACCTTGGACCATTGAAGACCAGCGCAGCACACTGGTTTCATACTCTGAGGGTAAAGTTTGTTTGTTCCTAAAGATTCTGGATGAACAACGATGTGTCAGAATATAAACTTGATTTTGGAAAGGCATCTCATTAGTATATATATTTTCTTTCTTTTTGTGTACAAAAAAGTCACACTTTAAAGAAAATGTTGCAATTTTCAATATTTTTTTCCCCAACTACTAAATATCAAATCTTTATTTTTTATATTCTGACAAATATGCATGGATGTAAACTGGATTATGTTTTATGTGTCACTGTAAACCATAATTTATTAAATGCTGGTGTATTTAAATCTCATACTGTTGTATTAATTCTAAATATATATATTTTTAGGAATGGCCTGTGGTCCGAGACACTTCTGTTTCTTGTTTAGCTCCCACTCTTCGGCCTCCTGACCTGCCCTCTCAGAAGCCCCCCAGGCCTAACCTGATCTACCGCATCATCCGCAGACTGAAGAACCACTGGAACCCTCCAGTTGAAAGTAAAAGTACATTATTGTATCTAAATCTCAGGACTGCAGCCATAACAGCACACTGAGTTTTATTTTTATTTGTTTTTTTTTGGGTCTGTTTTTGCTCAGAGCCTCCAAAAGTGGAAGAGCCAAAGAAGTGGGAAGAGCAGCAGCTGTCAACAGTAGAGCTCTACGTCCAAACACACAACAAAAACCCAGTGGAGCGGGTCAGTGGGAAAATGATTGGATTTTTAAAATCTACCAGTTTCTCTTAAACCATGACACCCATATTAGGCTCCATCTACCTTTTTGTGTCTCTAAATTTTGTGCCTCTTTTGTTTGAATTTGTAGCGTGTAAATGACTCTTTGATGATCTGTGCCGAGCCAAACAATTTCACGGTGGGCGAGTTCATCAGTGTCGGGTCAGTACCTGCGATTTTCACTTGTGTACCGTCATTCAGAACACTTTAAAGCGTTAAAAAAATCTATTGAATGATTGCTTTTACTTGTAATAAGAGTTATTTCTATAAATATTTTTTATCCTAGAAATAAAAAACAAAAGGATCCGACAGTATTCACAGAAAATTCCACAAAACTGGAAGCTAGTGTTTGTCAAGTGAAGCTGCTAGAGGTGAGGAACAGTTAAAATGACTGTAGATTTAAACTTACTACATCATGCTAGAACAAATCAGATCAGATCATGTAACGTATTTTTTTTTTTTTTTTGTTGCTCCTGCAGGGTGCCTCTGGCTTCTACAATATTGACAACGAGGAGTATGAGGCCATGCCTGTAGAGATAAGATTGTTGCCAAGAAAACTACGCTTCTTCATCAGTGCGGAGCGCAAAGAGCAGCTCCTCTCACAACCACAGTGATGAGAAAACAGAATCAGAAAAAGGACTAAAACAGCAGCTAACAAAAGATAACTTTGAATGAAACATCATGTCATCAAATCCAGAAGGAACTTTGAAAACAGATTTTCTAATCCATGACTTTTAAATGAGAAAGCTGTTGGCCTGAGCAGTTTCTTTGCAACATTTAATCATTGAATATTAAGTTGGAGTTACTTCTTCAGCTCAAAGCAGATTATATGCCTTCATATAAAAGGACCATGGCTTATTGATTGTTTTTAACTCATTTTGATGTTTCATAGAGATATATTAAGTTTACTGAATTATTCACAACTGTCATCGCGTGTAAAGGTGTTTAATAAAACAAATACAGTATGTCTGTCCAGTTGAAAGTCACCTGGTTTGTACTTTTGTAATATTTAATTGAGTTCAGTTTGTTTATATAGCACCGGTTCATGACAAATGTCAGGCACTATACAATAAAAATAAGTCCAAGTCAGATTCAAATCCAAATATTGTCAATTCAGTCCAATTATGGTATAATATAATCATAAACAGTACATTATAAAATGCTACTTGTTATTATTGGCATTTGTTTCCTAAATCTCAGATGTGGTTTTAGTTTTAACTTTGCTGCCTTTCTGCTCCACATATCAAGATAACTGCTGAAGACACAGAGGAGAAGTGAAATGTTTACTTCTAACGTACAAAACCATCAACAACCAAGCTCCATTTTATTTTTAAGATTTTATTCTTTCATATGTTTCTAGTAGAGCACTTCGCTCTCAGACTGCAGGTTTACTTGTGGTTCCTAGAGTTTCCAAAAGTGGAACGAGAGGCAGAGCTTTCAGTTCTCAGGCTCCTCTCTTGTGGAACCAACTTCCAGTTTCTGTCTGTGAGGCTGACAGCCTGCTTACTTGAAAGACTTTCCTTTTTGATAAATCCTATAGTTAGGCTTAGCTTTAGCTATCCCTTAGATATCCTGCTATAGGCTTAGACTGCTGGGGGACAAACTGACCACGTTTCCTCACTGCTGCTGTCTTTAGTCTCTACTCCCCATGTTTGTATTTACAGTTATTGCTAACCTTTGTTTTTTCCCCCCCATAGAAACTACACCTGGACCACTTGCTGTTTGTCTGTCTCTTTCCTGTCCTCTCAACCCCCATCAGATTGTGGCAGATGGCTGCTCATCCTGAGCCTGGTTCTGGTTCTGCTGGAGGTTTCCTCCTGTTAAAAGGAAGTCATTCCTTTCCACTGTCACCTCTGTCGTGCTCAGGATGGGGGATTGCGAGGAAGTGAAGGTGCAACGCAATCTGCTGGCTAACTTAGACAACTTACTAATTGGCATCTCATAATGTACTGTATGTGAATGTACTGGATCTGTACTGGATTCGTTCTGAATTGGTTTTATGGTTTGGACTTTGTGTGTGTGTGTGTGTGTGTAGTGCCCTGAGATAACTTCTGTTGTGAATTGGTGCCGTAAAAATAAACTCAGTTGAACTGAATAATGCATTTTATTCAACATGAAAAATGAATATACTGTTTTGTGTATGGCGTACGTCACTTTAAATTGCTTTACAGGGAATGACAAACTGAACTAACTTATCTACAAATTGATTTTTTTGACCATGTTAGAGCGGACATTAGCAATTAGATTACCTGAAGCGTGGACACATGATAAAACGTCAGCCACAGAAGATGTTTGTGCTGCAGGAAGCTGTAGGAGAGGGAAGATGTGTGTACATTTAGTAAGGGTGGAAATGGAGGGAGGACAACTCGAGCAGCGTGAGATAACATTTGAACAGTATCAGTATTTTATTGTTTTACAAAGGCAGTACAGTTGAACCGACAGTTGCTCATGCTGTTGAGTTTTGTGTACATAATTGACGCCTCTTACAGTGTGTCACATAGG
The DNA here is from genome assembly GCA_028566095.1 of Kryptolebias brasiliensis. Lineage (NCBI taxonomy): Eukaryota > Metazoa > Chordata > Actinopteri > Cyprinodontiformes > Rivulidae > Kryptolebias > Kryptolebias brasiliensis. The sequence continues at coordinate 21,158,120 of JAOXNZ010000012.1, read as the reverse complement.
TAGAGGTGGAGACTTACATTCTGTGATTACTCTTGACTTATAATACGATCAAAAAGAAAACAGTTACATGACTCAGATGTGTTGCTGTGTGTGCAGACATTCAGACTGTACAGTAATTCTTAGCTGATGCTGGTACACATCTGTGAACATTTCCACAAAGAAGGCATTTTATACAGTGGTGTGCGTGCCGTGTACATTCCTTGTTACACTAAACGTACACTTCTAAAACAAACAGAGAAATTAGGAGAAAGCAGAGTCAACACACATTAAGATTACTCAAAAGTGCAAACACAATCTTTCAGCAGATAATGTCAACATACAAAAAAATAGACAAATTATTTTGCTATAGGTTCAAAAATGTCACATTTTAAGGCCCCATAATAAAAATAAAGCTTAACTGCCCCTTTCTTTCATATATAACAGTGCATTTTATTCTTTTTGTTTTCTTTTAAGTAACCCAGAAAACACCTCAGAGGGTCGTGTCCAAAAACAGATCAAGTCATTAATAAGAAAAAAGTCCCCACACCAGAATCAGACTAACCCCCACAACAGCATAATTAGAATATGATTCTGATATCTGTAAACTGTAAATCTACAAATGAATAATAAAAAAAGATTTTAAAAAATACTTGGAGAACGAGAAACTGAAATTTGACAAAACAACACAAACAAAACAAAAAAATTGTGTGTTCCAACATGGAACAAATCATCTGTGATTGAAAATCTGATGTGAACTAACAGCATCCTGCCAGCAGCATTCAAAGGACACATTTGGCCCATTGCTAAAGCAAAGATGGGCTCAATGGGACCGTGATGAAAGGTCTGAGAGAACCTTTCAGCTGGAACAGAGTCCTTTCAATGAATCTGACCAAAGAGGAGTTAAAGCTACAAACATCTTCATCTTTTCAGCTCATCTCCACTCTGCAGTTCATTCAAACTATAATTCAGAAACAGTGTATAAAACAGTTAAGCCTGATATGTGCATGAGAACAATCCAGTAGTGGACATGGTGCAGCAATCACAATAAGTGGTACAGAGTCACTGAAATGTCATCAACTAGTTAAGAAAAAAAAAAAAAAAGAGAAGCAATGACATAAAAAATGTATTTGAGCACATCGATCACTTTCTCTGGCAAACACGTGGCCTGTGTTCAAAGTGCATAAAGCTTAAAGTTTTTATAACAACTAATTTTTTCTTTCCATCTAGCTTCATAATAATTACCCCTCCCAGGTATAAAAGGGGGGTAGAACACCCAGGGTGCTATTTGTTTTCTCTCTCTCACCTCTCATTTACAGAGGCGAAAGCAACAGTATATATTTGTAATATTTATTATCACCCGCAGCTGAAAGGCGAACTGTGTGTGTGTGTTTGTTACCAACATATCTCATGAACCACAAGACAAATTTTAAGGAAACTTGCAAAGAGCAATCATGATGTACCTGTACAACTATTTAACTTTCGGAGTCAGCGCGATTCAAGATGGCCGCCATAGCCAACTGACCTATGAAAAATGGCTTTACCAGAATCAGTTTCAGAGATATTGAGCTAAAATTTGGTTTGGTAGTGGCTGAGACTGATCCCAAACACATACTCTGAGAGCTAATAAACTGTGCAAAATGTTTGCTTAAAAAATTTGCGATCAACTATATAGTCAACTTTGTCTATTAGCAAAATATCTAATGAATCAATGGATGAAGGATTTTAGTGAAACTTTCAAGAAATAATCATTGGAGGCACATTTACAACTGATTATGGTCATTTTTGGATTCAATCCAATTCATGAAGGACGCCACAGCTAACCGATCTTAAAAAAAAAAGGCAAAAATGGCTATAATTCAGTCAATTTTACAGGTATTGAGCTAAAATTTGGTGTGGTAGTAGCTGAGAGTCATTCACAACACATACTCTAAGTAGGACATTTTGCATTAGATTGTACATAACATTAAAACTCTGACATGAAAGGCAGCGGGTGAGATGCATTTCTTCAAGGAATGCTAGGCCTTTAATTTATGCAGGAAAAAGATGAAACTTCCAATTCTCCTACTGCAGGGTCCATTTTGAAAAGCAAAAAACAAGATAAGAAAAAAAATACTTTCATTTTACAATTTCTAGAAGTAGATTCACCAGAAAAAGAAAACATCTAAGTACAAGGTCACAGCACTGAAAAATAAGTGTTTAATTTCTAAGAGAAGCTATTTGAATACCAAGTAATAATTCCCAGTGGTTAAACTTTTTCAGATATGACTCTGTTTTTCACCCAAGCTGCAGGAGTGTGAGAGTGTCAGGGATTTCTGTGTTGTCACAAGTGCAACAAGGAACAATCAGTCATCTGGTTGTGAAGACGTTTCAGCCAGTGTTGGAACCAGAATCACAGTCAAACACAAAACACATAAAAAAAACACAGCAGCTGTCATCAGCTGCTCTGCAATCCTGTCTGATATCCAGGTGTCGATCAGTCGCTGTGACCCAGTCTGCCATGTTAGGTGTTCGCATTGCCCACAGTGGTCCGTCTTCACAGGCCAAAGGAGACACACAACGAGGAAAAGAGACACCCAGCATGAGAACACTGGAAGACAGATAAAGTTCCATGATAGAGGCAGTGCTTTCAATGTTTTCAGTGTCTTAATGTTTGTGGGCCTCACAGGTACAAATAATCCACTGGCATCCACGTTTCCCAGAGGTCTAGTGAGCTCAGGAGCAGCAGAGGTTGTCTATGACGAGCGCAACGTCAAGGCCGTACACGTCCAACAGGTCGAGCAGGAAGGAGCGGTCACCCTGGGGATCCAGCCCCATGGCCCTAACATGATCAGCCGTGAGGGTGGGATCAGCGCTCCCCGCCACCTCCGACAGGGTCTGAAAGATGCGATTGTTCAGCTCCATGAAGAACCTAAAAACACCATTGGAAATAAAAGCATCAGTATATTCAAATGACTAAATCATAGTTTGGTCTTGGGAAGATAAAACCAAGCAGATCCCAGACTTTTGTTAGAGGATGACTCAAACACATTGGCAGCTGAAACAAAACCACCTGTCAAGGACTCACAGAATGAAAAGATCCTCTTCATTTGATGTGCAGTCTTCATCTACCTCCTGAGAGTACAGCAGCATTTGCCTAGAAATAAAAAAAAAAATTATTTTATAAAACTAAGCCAGAGAAATGTAATTTCCCTAGCCAACTTAATTTCACAGCATAATTTATTTGGAAACACAAAAGCTACATTTTTCATATTGTTAAAAAAATATCTCAATGATGAATATGTATAAGAATAAATGGGTTAATGATTATAATGGTGACAGTCCACTGGCTGACAACAAGAGTTTTGAAGAATACACACTAGTACTTATTTACTAAAAACATGCTTAACACTAGTTTACAGGTTGGGGATGTAGAGCAGTACCTCTGTTCACTCAGTTTCCTGTACTTCTCCTTATCTGCTGCGTTCAGTCTGAGCAGCTGCTGCAAATGGCTTCTGTGAGTCTTCACATTCTGGTTGTCGATGTAGACGTCATACAGCTCCTTCTTTTCCTCAAAGATCTTCTCTGTGGTGCCTTGAAACAAACAAGAACACATTCTTATATGTATAAATGATCATTTCTGTTGAGAAAATAGCAGTTAGCCACTGACAGTGAAGTAAAACCTCTTACAGGCCACATATGACAGCTCTGTTTTCAGGGCACTAATGTCGGCTATGTTGATGTAGAAAAAAGGCCTTAATTCAGGCACAGAAACTCCAATTCCTGGTATGGAAACATTAGCCAGGCAGCAACAGCAATACACTGAGGAGACAGAAGAAAATTATGAATAAAACATATCCAAAGGTATACATCACAAAGAGCCACACATGCAGATTTCAATATTGTTCTGTTGAATCTTAAATAATGAAGAGAATAAAACCTGACAAGTTTACATCATGACCCCCTAACAGAAATGAGAAAGAGTGTGTGTACAAGCTCAAGCTGCTCACCCCTGTAGCAGACCACACCTATAGGTGGAGGAGAGAAGATGAGGAGACGTTTCCGAAGCAGCACAAACTTCCACAGCACCATTATCTGCTCCCCAAAGAACTGGATGAACTGCGACATGCAGCCAGCTGGATGGGTGATCTGCAGGGAAGAAGGTTGTCCATGAAGCTCGTGAAGGAGCTTCTTCAGTGATATGAGAGTGTGTTCTGGTGTTTTCAGACCTTCATCTCTGGATGCATGCAGCGGTTTATAGAGGAAACACTCCACGTCGGGCACGATGTGACCAAACCATTTCCCATTGGGGGGAGAACAGCCTTCTTATCCTCATAAAAGGCCTCCAGGGGAGAATACTGGCCTGGATTCTGCAGCTGATGTCTAAAACCAATCAGGAGATCAAAACAACATAATCAGGTGTGACTTATTCATGTCTGCTAGATCTGAATGATAAAACAGCTTTAACAATGTGAGCCTTTTATTCAATCTATGCATATTTATCACCTCTCTATATTATTTTTCTGTAGAGAAGCATTCTGCTCACAGCTCATGTCAACCTAATGCACCAAATATTGCATCTGAAATGATCTGCCTAATTTCTATTTGCTGTGAAAATCAATCTGTGCATGGAGAGACTAAAACACCAGGCTCCTGGGTAAAGATGTAAAAAAAAAAAACAAGCTCCACTTCAACGAAAACAGACTTTTTGCAGATGCCACATAAACTGCAGGTGTTGGATAAATTACTATATTTGAAGTCATTTCACATATTTAATCGAGTTTTTTTTATCCAATGTTGCTTGTTTTACATCTTATTGGTTGTTTTGCAGCACTGTTTTAATTTCAGTTTATTTGTTTACTCATTGGTGTAATCCTAATGCATCTGTTTTTTTTTTTACTTTAATTTAGCTTCAATATAATTTTGTCTTTTATACTGATCATTTTAGAGTCATTTTAAATAGGTCTTTTAAAAACTAATTGTTTCACACTCAAATAAGTGGATGAAAATGCATGGATGGATTGGATCTGTAGCCTAATAATTGTTGTGTTGAGTCCCTGATTGATTTGTACCATTCTGTGGCTTTTGTTGGTCATTAAATGAGTTCTTGTTGGTTTATTTTGGACATTATGCATCTTTCTGTAGCCTTTTTTTGGTCCCTTTGCATGTTTTCGTGTGTTTTTGTCGTATATTTGTCTCAAATTATAGTATTTTGGCATTTAGTGTGAGCTATGTCTCACATATGTTGGACATTTATCACCTTCTTGAAGGTTTTTATGTTTCTCCTTTAGAAGATTTGGTGTCCTATTCTAATCATGTAATATTTATTTAAGTTGTTTTGCTTCTGCTTCATTGTTAATTTGTCTGTGAATCATTTTACATCTTTTCATTTTATTCCATTTTGCTTCTCAGTTAGGTTGTTTTATGTGTGTTTCTGGAAAATAGATTATCTTTGAGGCCCTTGGCTTCGTACTCAGTAGACCTGTCCACTCATCAGTCAGTGAGTCTGTGTTATGCTGGTGTAGATTCTCAGTCATCCAGGACATGGTAAATCCAAAAAAGGTTAAGGTCAGTGAGTCTGTGTTGTGTATTCAGCCTCAGTCAGCGTTAAAGTGACTCATAACTCATTTTATTTTAGCCTTGGGTTAGTAACTCATAGCTGTCAATAAACTGTGTGATAGAATGTGAGGACAATTGTGTCATAAATACACAATATTAATTTCCTTTTTGGTCAGTAATGAACAGAATTAGTCCATTATTGACGCCTCTGTTTGCTGCTAACTGCACAGAAAGTCTAACCACTTGTAAACTTTAAACTAGACAACAACACTCTTGAGATTTAGGCAGATTCACCAGTGTTTGTGTTCTTAAAAGTGTGGCTGTTTTATACGTATACGCCATCAGTGAGAGTCAAGTTGTTGTAAAAGAACTGAATAAGAGGAGCAGTGTTGTAGAAAAGAGAAGGAAAGACGCTGTCAAAGTTCCTTCCAGCTTTGTGTTCAGACTCCACAGAAAAACTGCATGTCAATGGGTTCTTGTGACAAAAACTGCAACTAACTGGAATTCGGGGTTCATGTTTAATTGATGAGAACATCTGAAACAAAGAAACATGGATAGGAGGTTGGCGCATAAAGAAAAACCTGTGAAGAAAGTTGGGTGAGAAATAAATAGAGAATGCAAACAGGCTGGTGTTAGAAACGAAAAAAAAAACAAAACATAAAGGCTTCAGAGACAAACATAAGAAGACACACTCCCAGCAGGCCTTACCTGACTTGGTTCTCCAGGAAGTGCATGTAGCGGTAAAGCAGAGTGTAAGAAGGAGACAGAATTCCCACAGACTTCATCCTCGCTCCTCTCTCCAGTTCGCTCTCAACGGGCATGTTGGCAAAACAGGCCAGCCCGAAGTAATTGCCTTTCCGGAAATATCTAACCAGAGGAAAAGCAACAAGAGTTAAAGATCTAGCATTCCTTGAAGCTAGATATCACCCGCTGCCTTTCATGCCAGAATGTTAAATTAGGATCATCTTATGCTGAGAAGGGACAGACTTACAGCTGTTTTATTCAAATCTTGTAAATGAAGTTATGCGAGACCTCATGCAACATCATGAGATCTCAGGATATGTGCCGTGAATGACTCTCAGCTGCTACCATGCTACATTTAAGCTCAGTATCTGTAAAATTGGTTATTAATGGCCTTATTGGGGTTTGATGAGGTCACTTAGCTGTGGCCTTTCGATGCAGGCGATAATAAACAGAGGCAGTTTTCTGACAGAGGTGAAGTTCAGTGGATTACGTACATAAAGTCACTGGTGATCCGATGGGAGCCGCTGGCCATTGACTTAAATTCAACTCCGTCAAGGTTCATGTCATGAGGCAGACACCACTCTATCATATTTCCTGTGATTCACACACGCACACAAATACAAACAGTGTTTAAACAAATGAAATTACTTCCTAGATTTTAACTACTTTCATCCTGGCTACTTCCTCAAATCTGAAACAGCTGCAAAAGGTCATGGAAAGGCCTGACTCATCAACCGTAAGTAAATATTAACCCGGGGAACAGATGAGATGAATGTTTAACTATTGAATGTATGCCTGTTTTTCATATTATAACTGTAGAGACAAGTTCAATATTTTGAAGAATTTTTTGAACACGCCAACTTGTGGCATCAAATTCCTGAATGAGCTATATAAAATATTTGACATAAAAAAGTGTACATTTTTAGTAAGTAATAGTATATTTATATAGAAACTTGCATAGATAAAAATGTGCCTCCCAAAAAAAAAAACAATAAAAACAGTAGATAAACATAAATGATGTAAAAAAAGAGACTGAAACAAAAAGGAAAGCCTCCATCAAAAAGCTTGTCTGAATAAAAACATCTTCAGTTGCTTAATAAAGACTCAACACTGATAATAATAATAATAATAATAATAATAATAATCTGTCCAAGAAGGAGAACAGGACTGGCACCGAAACAGAATTAAAAAAATAAAGGTTCTGTCAGAGAGGTACTCCCTTTTGAGGGATCATAAGACAAGATGATCATTTTCAGTGCATGCAGAGGAATTCATCCAGATCCTATTTTCCTACCTGATCTCGTGCCGAAAGTAACCACAAACACGGCCACTATCTGATCTCTTTCCTCCCACTGATCCCTCGCTGTGATGCAGGGGAAGGGCAGGTTCCGATCCGTGCCGAACCCGGGGAGCTCGGCCGGCTGCAGGCTTCTGTCCCGGCTGACAACAACAGCTGTTACGTTCCGCGTCGGGCTGTAGGTGACGGCGGTGGAGACGGCGGTGCCCGGCGGTAAGCGCCTCCCGGCCGGCTGACAACTTTTCTCCGCCTCGGTGCCGCCTTTATCCTCCTCGGGCGGCGGTGTCTGGGCCGCCTGGTGGTTCGGGTCGGGCGGTGGGATCTCCTCCCAGTCCAGCAGCGGGGCTCGATCCGACTGCTCCACCATGGTGGGTCGGTGCTGCAGGAGGGCGGAAGGACGGACAGGTGGAGGAGAGCGAAAAAGGCAAGAAAAGCTCCCCGCGCACGGTTCGTTTGGAGCGGCTTAAACACGCTGCTGGAACCGGACCATGGTTTCCTGCTGGCGGGGGTGTTTTCCACGGATCTGTAAGCGTGTCACATCCACGGATGGGCTGCTTTTCCTCCTCTTGTCTCTCTGTTGTGATGACGTACTCACTTCCGCCCACGTGTCTACATCATCATTTCATACAATGACCTAATTTTTGTTATAGAACACAAATAGTATGAAATTAACATTTAATGAATTTTAAAGCAACTATAGAGGAATCAGTTTAATTTTATTTCCAGTACGTGAGCAGTTTATTGTATTTTTTTCCCCATAAATCACATTTTTGACGCTGTTTAGAATTGTTTATCCAATTAGCAGCCGCTTCAAAGAACCAGCCAACCAATCAGAAAGCGGCATGCCCTGACCCCGGGGGCGTCATTTATTTAAACAGGAAGTCTTTAACATACGTGGCGCGAAATCTGAGCGTGTTTGAAGTGGTGATGCGAAAGGTGACTTGTTTGTGAGTAAACATTACTTTTTATCGCCCGCCGAAAAAGGCGATAATGTTTTTGCCCATGTGTGTGTGCGCGCGCGCGTGTGTGCAGCTGTCATTATATCTCATGAACCGGATTTTAATGAAACTCAGAAAGTAATCATTGGCTGACAGCTACAACTCATTACCATTTGGGGGTCAACCCAATTTAAGATGGCTGCCACAGCAGTCAGTTTTTACAGATACTGTAATAATATCTGGTGTGGTAGTAGTTGAGAGTCATCATCAACGCATTCTCTGAGTACTGTCACATCTTGTAAGAGCTCACAATATCACATGAGATATTGTCCTTTACAAAGTTTGACCAAAACGACTAAACCTCTGTTCCTTCTCAACGTGGACTGGTTTTAGTTTAAAACTCTGGCATAAAAGGTAGGAAATATGCATTTCTTCAAGTAATGCTAGGCCTTTATTTTTTAACTTAAAACTTATGCCGTCTACTTGAAGTTGGAGTTGTATAATTAGCCCCGCAGACCTTCAATATTTTAGAGTTTTCACAAATACAAAAAATGCAGATTACATGACATATGTGCACATAATCTAATAAAGAGTTTGTGCTGTCAGGTGTTGAAACGTACCCCAAAGTTCAGGTCTCATCCGGCATGGAGACGCTGTTTGACGGGATCAACCAGCAGCTGGATTTTTCCAGCTGTGGAGAGGAGGGGAACAGCAGTGACACCACCTCAGATGACTGTGCCATTATCTGCAGTCCCAGCTTGGCCTGCAGGACTCCCAAAGTGCAGCGCCACCGCAGCAGGAGCAACGCGTTGACGTCGCCTTTGCCGTGCACCAGCCCCATACCTTATGCCTCCTGGAAGAAGCTGAGGCTGTGTGAATCGCCCAGCACACCCAAGGTGATTTACTATGTCTGATTGTTCTTTGTGAGCTCCTTTATGATTCATTTAGATTCATTTATTTCTTCTACTTGTAGAGTTTGTTGTCAAAGTCATCTCAGCTTTACTCCAACATAAAGATAAGTCATCGTCAGCGGACTGTACGTTTTGCCTCGGCTGCTGCAAATCTTATTCAAGCTCCTTCAGTCAATGTGAATCCTTTCACTCCTGACACAGTACGCAGAAAAAGTGAGCTGCTGTGGAGGCAAAGTAGCAGGAGTGATGATGAAGATTATGGACACAGGTAATATTAGTTTTTTATTTTTTTTTTTAAATAATATCTGTAAAAGGAAACTTGGCAACAATGGTGTTTTAACATTTTAGGTCTATTCTTAAAATTAAACTATCTTGGATCATTTTAAATGAGTTACTGGTTGTATTAAAGTTTTGATTTACAAAAGCAATCTAATGGGAGAGAAATTGATGTAATGGTATGCTAAAGGGTTCAAATATTTATTTGTTTTACCAAATTATTGCTCATGTTTATTTTTCAGTTTTGTTCAGAGTATAAAACAATCTACATGCTTTTTAAAATTATTTTTCTCAGACTGAAACACAGCCTCACGTCATCTGAAGAGGATGATGAAGCCTTTCTCCCACCAAAGGTACAACATTTTCTGCCACTGTTGAATATAATCCTACATCAGGTCCATCCTCACCAGGCTTTGTCATCTTCAGCTGCCGCCTCCTCTTGTTTAGTTAAATTACATGCTGCCACTTCAACTTCCGGGATTTCTCAAAGGAATCTCCAGCTAAAAAAAAAAAAGCTGCTGTCAGTGTTTGCAATTCTTGAGGAAGTATCACCATATTTGGTCAGACATCCAAGAAAGACGTAGTCCTGTGACGTGCGGTGCTTCTTAAAAAGTATTTTTAGTTTTACCGTTGCACCCTCCGTCTGTTCATCTGGCAGAGACGAGCTGTCCAAGCCTTCATGCTGTCACGCTATGAGAGTGAGTTCCTGGAGATGGAGTGCATCGGCATGGGTGAGTTCGGGGCAGTCTATAAGTGCGTGAATCGGCTGGACGGTTGTCTGTACGCCATAAAACGCTCCCGACGACCCCTGGCAGGCTCTGCCAATGAGTGAGTAAGCATTATGGTGGTCTCTGCCAGAGACTGATCAGTCCACGCTTTCATTATGATCAGTTTTATTCATGACACCGTTTTCTTCTCTCAGGCAGCTGGCCCTGAAGGAAGTGTATGCACATGCTGTTCTTGGGCATCACCCACACGTTGTTCGCTATTATTCAGCATGGGCAGAGGATGACCACATGATTATTCAGAATGAATACTGCGATGGTGAGTTTCACAGTAACGTCCAAAAGAAGTTGAAATTTTGAGTTGTCAGGAGGTGTAACGCAGAATTTTGTGCCTTGATAATCCTTAGGTGGAAGTCTCAGTGATGCAATTGTGAAGAAGGAGGCACAAGGTGTACTGTTTACAGAAGCAGAACTGAAAGATCTGCTTTTACAAGTGGCCCTGGGTCTGAAATACATCCACATCTCAGGCCTTGTCCACCTGGATATCAAACCAAGTATTTGTCCGTGACCAATTCTCATTGTGAATATGGGTTCTCTGTTTAGTTAACACACAGAATTTCTTTTGTGTCAACAAATGTGATGTCTTCAACTGTTTCTAGGCAACATTTTTATTTGCCTGCAGCCCAGCACAAGTACAGGGGGTGAGGGGGAGAGTGAGGAGGAAGATGATGAAAGCACTTCGGCTACAGTCATTTACAAAATTGGTATTTAATATGTTTATATGATTGTTTGAATTTCTGCATTTTTCTTTTTTTTTTTTTCTTAAAAGCTCTCCCCCCCCTTCCCCCCTTACAGGCGATTTGGGTCATGTGACCTTAATTGCTAGTCCTCAAGTTGAGGAAGGGGACAGTCGCTTTCTGGCTAAAGAAGTCCTTCATGAGGTAAGGATGTTGCTTATACCTCTTTGTAGGGTATTCAGTTCAATACTGCAAATTCACAACAAAGGCCATCTCAGGGCGCTATAAAAAGAGTGTTCAAATCATAAATCCAGATCAGATTCAGGTTTAAATATGATTAAAGCCAATTTATTCCTATTATAAATTCAGTTCATTATGAAATGCCAATTAGTAAAAGTTTCTGTCTAAGGAAACCAGCAGATTATGTCAAATCTTTCCTTTGTTGTTCCATTTTGAACAGTGGGAAGGAACAAAACGTGATCTCTTTTTCTAACTCACCAGAACTCTGGCAGCAGCATTTTGGATCAACTGAAGTCTTTTTAGAGTTTTTCAGACATTCATATAATAAGTTACAATAGTCCAGTGTAGAAGTGATGAATGCATGGACCAGTCTTTCTGCTTCACTTTGGAACAAGATGTTTCTAACTATAGTAATATTGCGCAGGTGGAAGAAAGTGGTCCTGGTAACATTTTTAATGTGGCCGTTAAAGACATCCTGGTCAAAAAAGATACCAAAGTTGGTGATTAAAAGGAATGTATTGTTCCTGTTTTAATCATTTTTAACTTCAGTTGTCCCTCTGCTCCCCAGGATTACCGCCATCTCCCCAAGGCTGACATATTTGCTTTGGGCCTTACAGTGCTGCTGGCAGCTGGAGCACCTCCTTTGCCTCAAAATGGAGATGATTGGCACAGTCTTAGAGAGGGGCATCTGCCCAAACTGCCACAAGAGCTCTCACCTCCCTTCAGATGTTTACTTCAGGTATTGCTCGTCTTAATTTTGTGTCAAGGTTTAATTCAAATTATTTGGAGATAAGATTTAGAACTGCCATCTGTGTAAATGGCACATTTTGTTTGCTGGCAAAGCATGACAAGATTTTGTCTTTTTTCCTTCGTCAGTCATTGCTGGATTCAGACCCGACGAGGCGGCCATCTGCCCGGGAGCTTTGCAAGCACACAGTCTTAAGGGAGAAGAGGACTGAGAGGCTGGCTGCTCAGCTTCGCAGAGAACTCAACGTAGAGAAGTTCAGGACAGCCATGCTTGAAAAGTAAGAGACACGGTTATAGCCTATCAGATCATTCTTGCTTTTTTTTAAAAATTTGCACACTTTTTTTATATTTTTAACACCCTCGGACATGCTATACATGGAGTTTTGCAGCTATTACTAAATGCTTCAAATTGCTTTATAATCAATAAAGCTGATATGAGCATATGCAGGAAAGGGTTAAACCAAGAGATGACCTATTGAAACTACAAGCTCAAGGAAACTTCCTTTCTCTGTTTTGTGAACATTATCTCTTGTCTGTGATTAGCAGATAAAACTCTGAGAAGAGCTTAAGCTTTCTGGAGGTACACCCATCAGCAATGCACAGGCATATCCTCTGCTTAAATTGTTTTAAAGGAGCTTGACAAAAGTTTTAATCTCAGTTTAATGATGACATTTATGATATTAAATTTATACATCAAGATGCAGCTCTAATTCATGCATTTTTCCTTGTAACATCTTTGTTTTTAAAATCAAAATGCATGTATGTGAGTGAGCAAATTACACTGTTTTGTTTTTTCTCTACTTAAACCTCAAATGTTTTCAGAAGTTTTTCTGGATAGTTTTAAATTAGGTTTTACTTTTTGTTTTGATCCTGGGTTCTGCTTTTTAAATTTCACGTTCATGTGTCTCTTGACATGTTTATTGCTCCTTTAAAAGTAAATATACAAAATGTTACGAATACTGTTTTGCTTTTTTTTTAGGTTTAATAAAACGAAACAAAAGGTAATGGCAAAATAATAGAGAACCTTACACTTTTTTTTTTTTTTTTTTTAAAGAAATATTTTAAAAGTAACTTCTCTAAAGTGTGTTGTGTTGGTAAATTTCTGTTTTATCAACTGCCTCGCTTCCTCTCCCTGTAACCGAGGTGGGAGATGTATGAGAAGAAAAATCTGGGATTTCCAGACTGAGATTTAGGGAAATGCAACATATTCGTGCCAATGTTTACATACACTGATTTATAAATACAACCAGGAGGTGACGCAGTTTTATGTGATTGAAGACAAACCAGTTGCAGCAGACCTCGTCTTTCCAGTTCACAAGAACTGGCACCAGACACTGATATCAGTTGATTAATTTTTTTTTTGGTCTTCTGCAGAGAGCTCCAGGAGGCACGACAAGCAGCTTTGTCACCAAAACAGAACCTTTCACCGGGGCTTTCTCCAAGGTTGAAGCCTCCCACTAAGATGGGGTCTCTGCCCAGAACAGGAAGGAGGCTCGTTGGGAGGAAGACAGAACGATCTGTGAGCTTTGGTACTCCAGGATATGGAGTCTAAAGGGGAATGATCCCCTGTCATATAATGTGACTCCCTGGAACAAGGCTGTGGTACCAGAAATGGCTACATGTAGAATTTTGTTCTTTTTGAATTAAATAGTTGAACTAAGGGTCTAGAGCTTTGGGTAGTGCTGACTTAAATAAGCTGTTTGGTTTTGTTTTTGTTTTTTTCCCCTCTTCTTGCAACAGTGTGAGTCAAATGTGCATGGCTGGTTAAGGACTTTTTTTTTTATTATTTTGATTTTTATTGTAAATAAACATTTTAAGCCTTTTCCAGATCTCTTTTTTTTGTTTGTTTGTTTGAAACTTGTGTTTGCAAATTGTCAAGAGATGTACCAAAAAAAAAAAAAAACGTACAGGGACTTTCCATTAGGGGTGTTGTTCTTATCTGTCACCAACATAGGAATTATAAACCACCAAACTCTGAATGTTTGTTCCTTAAAACTCACGTGATATTGTTTAGAACCGAAGTCAGCTCTACATTTGTTTCCATAAGCAATAATTTCAGTGTTTTATAACAGATTATAGCATTCCAAAAGGTATAACTGACCTGTCAAAGATTTGTAAACTTCTGTAATTGAACACATGCCTTGTTGCATTTAAGTCAGCTATGTAATTTGACACATGAGATGTTTGGAGTTATTTGGATTTTAAAATATACTAACCCTGTAATTTCAGATGCAGTGGTGAGCAAAATAGCCCATCTTTAAAAGATACTACTGTAGTCCCGCAAATAAAGACCGCCTTTAAAAGGTCATGACTGAACTTTCTGAAGATATTTCCGATGCCCCTTGAACGCGTCACGGCTCACTTAAAGCCACCTCCTCAGTTGGGACTTCTTTGTCCTGCGGTGTAATGGAGGCCACGGAGCGTCACTGACTGAATCTGTTAACCCTAATGTCGACAACAAACGCCCGTGAGTAAGTCAGCTATTTATTTCAAAGGTTCTTGAACCAGTTTTGCTGAACCTAAGCAACTTCGGTGCGCGAAAGCTAACGTTAGCATTATGCTAATGCTAACCGAACGTCTCCTAGCTTGAGCGTCAAAACGTCTTTTTTTTAAGTTTATCAGGTTTATTTAAATTGATGCTACGGTGCTTGCTTTTGGTATGTCAGGAACTGTTGTTTTGCTATAAGTTACACGACCAAACTTTTCTTCTTTTTGTTTTTTGGGTGACTGATAGTGTTGTCTACATTAAACAGCTCATTTAAATGACCGATCATCGATGGACAACTTTGGGAAACTAGCTAACGGACAGGAGGCGGCACTTGTTATTGTCGCCTTCCTTCAGGCGGACTGCAGAGACCCGAATTACACCCATGAGATCCTTTCCCTCTGCCATGATATAACCGCTGAATGGGATAACAACCGAAACGAGCAGAAGATAGTCGCCCATCGAGAGTATGAGGAGCTCGAAAGCGATGGTCACCTGTCCGACAGCATTCAAGCCTGTCTGGATGATATTCAGCCCCTAGTGGAGCTGCCGTGGCTCGGTGAGTACAGACACAGGTGCCTGAAATAAATACAAAAATCCCATCAAATCTCTGGTTTTTAGGTTTTCTTTCACAAGCACGACTTGCCTGAGGCAGCGTTTTTTATAGATGTGCGAAAAATGAACCTTTTGTGAAGGTGAAGGTGGTCTGAAGTGACAGGCAAGCAAGCAAACAAACAAAGCCAGTAATTTTAAATTTAGCTCATGACTTTTGATTACCCATCATCCCTCTGTCAGTACAAAAGTCCGATCTGATCAGCTGTTCTCTGTTTACGCCACCAAGCTACAACGAATCTGAAAGTAAAAACAAGAATTTGCACTTCTCAAGTATTTCATTTAACTTGCATCCAAACTCATAAATAAGTTCAGCTCCAAAATGAAGCCTGTTGTTTAATTTGATATGTTGTTTGCTAAAGTTATGTACACAATTCTGCTGTTCTTTTAGATGCAGAAGCATTCATAAAGTGAACTGTTGTGATTTTTGTTGGTAATTGTGTGTTTCAGCTGGAGGCCATCCAGAAGAAGGTATAGACTATCATGAGGTTGCACAAGGACTGAGAGAGATTGCAGCCCAGTTTGAACACAGCCTTTTGGCTCAGGCCACCCAGAACCTGGGGACGAAGATTTCAAGTTCTCCTTCAGAAGTGAGTCTGCTCTGAGCTGAGGATGGTTTGAATCATATGTGGCAACACCTTACTTTGTAATGCAGTGCATTGCAAAGTGTTTTTTTTATTTATTATTGTTGCTCGCTGCTGAAATGCAAAGGCAGATATTTTTCTAACAGACACAAAATATCTCATGAACCACTGGACAAATTTTACTGAAACTCTTGAAGTAATCACTGGATGTACATCTACAACTGATTAACTTTTTAAGTCAGCTTAATTCAAGATGGCAGCCACAGCGAACTGACCTTAGAAAACACATAAATGTCTGCAGTTTAGTCTGTTTTACTGGTAACGTGCTAAAGTTTGTTGTGGTTGTAGCTGAGGCTCGTTCACGACAAACTTGGTCCCCTGACTGTTTGTGTTTCTGCTTTCCAGCAGTGGAAGTATTTCCTCAAAGAAGAGGTGGAGCGGCTGATGAGGCGAGGGATGGCGTTGGAGCACCTTCACCAGGAGCGAGTCATCGTGGCCCTCACTCTCACCCTCATGAAGGGGGTATGCATCCAGGCCCCGCAGCTGATTAAAAGTCTCTTCGCCACAGTGCATCAGTTTGTCTGCCGCACAGGGGCCAGGTGACTTGCAGGCAGCAGAAGATTCAAAAGAAATTACAGGGAATTGACTGGTAGAGAGGAACTGAGTTTGAAAAGAGCACCTGCTCCTCAGGACCAGCCAACTGTGAAAGAAGCTGTTGGTGTAACAGTGGTCGGAAAATCGTAACTAACTGAAAAAAGATGGGGGAATTGTTTAGGTTGATGGTCCTGTTGTGAAAATGAAGAATTGAAAGTTGAGTTTGAGACTTTAATTATTTTCATTTGTTTACATACTTTGAGCGTCATTCCTCCTGCGTTCATTTAAGTGTATTTTTCCACTATATACTTGAATTACATGATCATTTTCTATGAAATTTTGATTTTGGAATACACAGCCCTGTGTGTATTACATTGTGTAACTTAAAATGGGTTCCTAGAATTGTTTAACTTGTTGTATTCAATGTAAATAAACAAGTGGAAAAATCTCTTGAATAGTTTAATTCTGTTTCTGTTTGTTATTTTATAGTGGGGAGGCTTGAAGTACAAGTACCATGTTGAGGATCTTTGTCTTACAGCCACCTCTGTACTTTCAGTTTCATTTTGAGGAAAAAAAAGAAGCCTGGTTTATTTGTAAGTCGAAAACCTTTTGTAACAGATATAGTAACTTCACATGTTGTACATTTTATTCTCGGAGGACTTACTAACTCGTTCATGGCATTTATAAAACCTTAAACTGCACAAGTAATGGGAAAGGTCAGGGAGTTTCCAAGTTAAACCTGTTCACTATAAAAGGAAATAACTTTGGTTCTTGCTAGGAGTCAAAATAGCTAAAGTCTCGGTTTATAGCTCTGAATATATGAAAACCATGTTAAATTCTCGCTTTGTCATTTAGTTGGCTTTCAATACAACACAGCAGCTTCATGCTAGTACAGGATCGGTACATTTATAAACAATTTCAGAGATTAGATGCAAAGGAAAATACAAAATTAATAAATACTCATGAATAAATAATTGGTTCCTGAGCCCAAAGTGGAGCATTAAATAATTTAGATCCTAAAATCCAATTAAACTAAATTGACCAGAAATATAATCATTTTCAGTTTGGGGTTTTTTGCAAGTGACTTTTGCTCACATTTATATAGCTTACATAAGCAACTGATGACATTTTTTTGAAAAGCTAATGCAAACATAATTTAGAGCATTTTTAGAAACTCCAATGCAACAAGTTACCTGATGTAAATTAATGTTTTGGACTTTAGGAGTATTTTAGGACGTATAGATTATGGGAAAACAACACAGCATCTCATCAGTTTGATCTGTATGTTTCTACAGAATGTAGAAGAAGCAGCTTACCTTTGGCCACACGACACGTTTTCATCTGTCCTTGGGCAAAATGTTTAATGTTTTAATTCACAAATAACACCTCGCACGTACATTATTACATGTCCCAAGTACCTTTTGTAACATGGAGAGAATAGTTCAGTGCCTCACTTAAGTGGTTTAACATTGACACAAAATTGCACTAAATTTAAAAAATTATACACTCGATTTAAGAATTAATACTGAAATTTAAACTAAATTTCAATTTATTTCTTCTGCATAGAAAGGGGAAGAGTAAAAAAAAGGTTCTATTTCTCAGAGAAATAATGTATGTGAACGTTAAATGTTATTGATATCATCAGTGATCTTCCTCATGTGTCAATGATGCAAATAGTACAAAAAAACCACCCTGAATTTTTAAAGCCAGACAAGAGGAAACAACTGGAAGGTAACTTAATAAAGTCTAAAAATAAACTCCTAAAAAGGAACATGAGGGTAAGTTACAAAGTGACATTAGAAAACAAAACTGCAACTGAACTCAGACAGAAAAACAAGAAAATTAAAAAGGGTACAGTGGAGTGATGCGTATTCCTCTGTGTTTGCAACAGGTAACGTAGATGTGATTAAAACTTGGTCAACTTAGGGGCACTTTTGTGGAGTTCAAACTTTCAGAAAACTTCAAATTAGATAAATTCATTACAATCTGTACGGGTCTCATGTCAATATTAAATTATTTATTTCTACTGAAGTATTTCGATTTGCACTTTCCTTCATCAAGTCATTTTCTACCTCCTCCTTAAGAAAATGATACCGATTGATACAGCAGCAAGAAGCACCAGTGCAGCTCCTCCATAAAGCAGGGCTTGTAATTTTGCTGCTGGCTCCAGCTCCACTGGGTCCTCCTTAGCTGGGGTTTCTACAGAGGTCTCCCCAGTTTGGGCTTCAACAAAAGCTACAGGAGCTTCTACAGGGGCCACAGGGGCCTCCTCAGCTAGGGCTTCAACAGAAGCCGCTGTCGAGGTTTGAGCATCCGGCTCGGCCGCAGCTTCTGGTTCTGGCTGGTGAGGCACTGTGACGGACTCCATTTTCTGCGGTGCGTCAGTAGCTGGTTCTGATGTGGCTTCAGGTTCTGCTGGTGCTATTATGGTTTCCTTGGCTGGAGCTGGGATTTCCACCCCAGAAGGCAACAGGGCAGAGGCAGCAGCTGATTCTGGCTCAGGCTCTGGTTCTACTGCAGGAACAGACAACAGTGCTGGAGGTTTGGGTTCAGCTGGAGGGGGAACAGCAAGATCCGGGACAGGGGGAAGAAGCTCTGGTTCTGAAGAGATGAGAGAAGGTTGTTCAGACAAGCTTGCAGGTGTCTCAATGACAACTGGCTCCTCTAATGAAATCAGGGAGGCAGGGGGTGTGGAGTCTGCCCCAGTTGATGCTGGAACAACTGGAGTCTGGTCCCCAAATTCTGCCCTGAGCTCAGCCAGCTCACTCTCTGTGCCTAAAACACTAATCATGCTTTCGTCTGTCACACCGGCTTCACCGCCCTCCTCCAGCAGCTCAGTGTCCTCACGCTCAACATGAACAATGTCCGAGTTTGAGGAGTTGTTTTCACTGCGCTCTTCAGCCAGAGCCACGCCCTCGTTGCTGTCCAGGCTCTTGACATCCTCAGGGTCCATCGCACTCACTTGTGCCCAGGATTCGTGGCCAGCCAGAGACACGGGTAAGCTTTCTGTCTGCCAGGAGCTCTGATCGCTGCTGTTATCTCCTGTGCAGAGCAGCGACGAGGGAGGGCTGGGCTGCTCGGGATGCTGCTCCTCTGGGATGATGCAAATGTCGTTGCTGTCTTCAGAGATAGTCAAACTGCACTTGTCCTCTGGTACAAGGCCTAATACATTACCCTGTTGCAGACAGAAATGCATGTAAAATTAATAAACATGAATGTCATAACAAAAAAACAGAAGAAACAGGTTTTAGGTCATTTGGAGCCGACTTGTAATATAAAGAATAGTATTATTATTACTTATTACTCCCTACTTATCAGAGGGAGGTTAAGATAATTTTAGATGTTAAAATATTTCTGAATTGATAATAAAATATTGCCACAAACATTAGCTTCTGGTCTCACAAAAAGAACAACATTCAAAATATCAGCTGCAATGTGTAACTAACTTTCTCTGCCACCTAGTGATCAAATATAGATTTTACCCAGAGGCCTCTTTTATTATATAACAGGCACATTATTGTGTCATGTGAACATTAATTACATAAAGAACTTGGTGGAGCAAAATACATTAAAGTAAATGTAATGTTATGCTGCGGACTACTGAAGACACATTTAAAGTCCAGGTATTAAAATGTGAAAATATTTATTTATCCTGTCAGCATTTAGCAAAACTGCAACTAAGACAAGATACTTAGCATAAATACATAGCTGTTATAAATTTTGTTTAGCACGTAGTGATGTAATGATGAATAAAAAGCATGTGCCTAAAAATAGATTTGATGACTCTGGACAATGCTCACGTTTTTAGGCTGTAAAATCCAACACAGTAACATCCCTGAATCATAGGCTACAGATGTGACAAAATGTATCTTCTTACAGTTTGTTGTAATAAAAAATAGAAAAATAACAGAAACCACCAGCCTTATGATGCTGTCTTAAGCAGTCTCCCTTGATACAATTATCAAGGGAGACAAACTAACATGTCTGCGTAGCTGAAGTCACATCTTGCAGACGTAACAGGAAAATCTGAAACCTGTGTGGATATGACAACTGAGAAGGATTTAACAGGGTGATGCTTGAGGTGAAGGTTTAAATTTGGAACCATTGTGAGAAAGCTGTTGTGCTGCACGTCACAAACAAATGAGATTCAAACAGGCGTGAGGCACAGAGGTGTTTGCCTAACAGGAATGGTGAATGAGTTTGCATAAACGGTAGACAAAGTGATTCTGATAGAGATGGACTCCCGCTGCTGCCCACTCATCTGAAATTTGGATTCATTTCCCACAATATCCCTGACACAAACATGTAAATTAGTATTGAACAATGTAAAGATAATTTTTGAACAACCATCAAGCTCTGAAGGTTATTTTCCTCAGTCTGTGTCAGCTGCATCTTGGGTGGAAGGAAAGAGATTAAATCTAATGGCGTTCTATCGTTATCCAACATTCGGATTCTCCATAAGCTGCTTTGCATGTGGAACAGCAGGAGTCATTTCACAAAATCCTCCACCCTTTACATGCAGCTGCTGTCAGGTCGACACAGCAGCACAAGGTTGCAACGACATAAAAACCTTCAGCAAAGGCTTGTTAAATGTGTTCTAGCAAATGTAATACTCCAACATCAACAGCCACACATTATGAACCACTTTTTATTTAAAAACAACTTTAACCATTATATGAATTCTGCAGAACAAATTAACTTTCACTTCACACAGCTGCACTAAAAAAAGGCAAGAGCCAGAAATAAATCTAAACAAATTTTTTAAAAAAATGAAGAAACAAATATTTACCTTAGTCTCATTTCCTCAAAATTTGCTCACTTCAGTTTTGTTTTTGCTTCAATATTTCATGCTGTACTTCAACAGAGTTAAAGCTGAGAAACACACCAACCCAAGTGTTGTTTTATTGTCAGCTTTAGTTCTCCACCCTTGCCCAAGGACAAACAGAAACCATGAAAGACCAGCTCAGATTCTTGTGCAGCATGCCTGTATCTGCGTTGCCTTTTCACTCTTACTGAGCAAACAGAAATTCTTCAAGACATTAGACTGATCTTAAAACTAATCAAGAACTAATCCTGACTTTGTAGGTCCATATCGCCACAGCCCAACAGAACCTTTAAGAGAAAACACACCAGAAGTAAACGTATGAAACTTGGAGAACTGGTTAGATGAGCACAGGATTGTCAAACAGTTAAGATATTACCTCCCATGCTAGGTTTATATTACAACAAGCCAATTGTCCACATTTTTAAAAACACAAACTAACATAAATCAGTCCGCCAGACACCACTGATATTCCATTCTGGGATTATTTTCATCAAAGTAATGCTCACTAACTCGTTTGCAATCAACATCTTTTTAATTCTTTTTAATTATATCATCATTTCTTCTGCATCTAATGGTGAGGAATATCTAAGAGTCATGCAGCAGCTGACTGAGTGAACAACAGCGCTGTAAGAGCACTGCCAGACTGCAGAAATGAGGATAGAAAAATCAAACTTCTCAACCAAGGCTTCTCTCATATTCTGAGATGCAAACAAGACGTTTTCTTTAGCACATATAGAATATCTGTCACTGCCACCTTGATGTGTTGAACAATATTTTGAATAATTTCCCCACTTGCTGATATGTCTGCCAACATTGCTCCAAAGATCAACAATAAAACACATTGTTTTAAGTCCCAGCTCCAACTCCATCTTTTGAGTTCATGATGGAAAAGCAAAGATATTTTTGTTACTTATTCATATCGATCATGATAAGAGTTAAAACACCAACAATTAAGTTTTGAAGACCTTAGATTTCTATGCGTTTATGGAACTGGAAAACTTTACTGATGTAAATGTGACATTTTTATTTGCAGCTTTAAAATAAATCAGTAAATAAATCAGTAAATATTGTTTTTAGCCAGCCAATAAAGTTGTGGTACAAGTTCAACTCGTGAAGAGAGAAGCAGGCAAATGGATGCTCACTCTTCTTTGACTTCAGCTGTCATATAATGTGTTGTTTCCTCGACTACAACAGTTAGATCCCTGGTGAGAAGGCTATTAAAAGCTTTATTAGAATTACTTAATTTAAGGGCTTTTACATTTAGCACTTCTCTGTGGTCCAGGCTCATGCTGATTCCGGGGCACAGCAGAGCACATATTTCACCTTGGAGCTGGTGAGTGGTACTTACGTAACTCAGGGATCACTGTTTCACTGCACAGGATGCAATCTGACATGCCCTGAAAGGCCTGGACTGGAGCCCTTACACCCCCTTTTTCTTAAAATATCACTGAAGCATCACAAAATCAAAGCTGTATCATCTGTTTCCAATATAAAACAAAAGGACTATAGAAAATGTTTTACTGCCTTTAAAGATATAATACTTTGACAGTCTATATAATTCTATGTCTATATAGGTGCTGTATGATAAAGTGTTTTTGTTGTCGTCTCTTTTTCTCTGCCACAATGGGAGGAGGAAGTGTGCGACTTTCAAATTTCAGGACTCACGTTACTTCAAATTCGCAAGAGCAGACAGATAAAAAGTCTGAAGTCAACACAGAGTTCAGCAGTTTTCACTGTCAGAAGGACAGCGATCTGATTCTGTAGGATGATAGGTCAGCAACCTCTTTAACCACGGAGGTTTTTCCTTTTTAATTTAATTCTCCTCATTTACCCTGTCATACCGCATTAATCTTGCACTCCTACCCGCCCCAGGCTGCAAACTGTCTGAGGGCAAGTGGCTTTGTTCCTGCCAAATGGAGTGTACATCACATTAGGGTCTTAATAATCCTAACTCTTTTTCGCTGCAAATAAAAAAGTTGCAAAGAAAAAGGTAATCATCCAAATCTAGCACAATGTGTCATTTGTACTTCGGTCGCATTAACGTCCTGGAAATTAAGAGGACGAACAGAACATCAATTTTTTAACAATGTCACAGAAAAATAATCACCAATTTGTGCCAAAACTATGGTAAATAATAAACAGAAAACTTCTGTTTTACAAAGCAATTCGTTTTCTAAGTTTGTATTTCTCTGATCGAACACTGTGCTGCGAAAAAACCAACGACAACATTCATGAGAAGTAACAAGAGGCCGCCATGTTGCTGCAAGGAAAGACCTATTCAGCTCCTAAGAATTTGTCACATCAAGACTCATAAGGTCCCCGTTTGCTCTGTTCCAAAGGAAAACATCCTACCTCAGTGCGAAGTCTTGAAAGCCCTGGTTTACACTTGAGCACACAAAGCTCAAGAAACTCAAACAGACAAGCAAGTCGTCAAGATGGCGTGGAGGTAGAAAGCCCGTTTGTGGAAAGTGTGCATGCAGGCAGCTGCCAAAGTAATAGAGATATAACTTGGCTCTCACTGTCCACTGTGCACATCCTCTGATCTCTCTCACCCCTCCCCTGCTTTGTTTCTCTTTCCTGCCTATCACAGCCTCATTATGGACTTTCTCTCCCTCCCTCCCTCCATCACTTTGTCCCTCCTTTTCTGTTCATCTTCCACGACATAACGCTGGACATGAATGTGGGTTTGTTTAGAGCCAATGCGCCGTGTTCACATTACGTTGCACAAAACCAGGCAGAATATCGTGAGGCAATGGCAACAACAGTGACGGTTAACATGTCAGGTCATGTGACTCCTCATCAGTATGACCTCATTTAGAGGGACCAACCACAGGCAGCGCTCTACTTGTTACAACGCTGTGGTATCCCATCACTACTTTGTGTACTCATCTGCAAGTTAACATTTTATAAAAAGGAACAAATATGTATATTTTTACAAAAGGCTTTGGTTGTCAATAAGTAGGACGCTATAGATTTTTAAAACATAATTACAGCACTAAAAAAAAGCAGTGATGGACATTTAAATATTGTTTATTTATAGAGGGAATTTACTGCAATTTAAAGGGCTTTTCTAGTCTTTTTGACTACTTATAATACTTTTGCATAATAAGCCACATTTGCACACACACATTGATATTTACTGTCCTTTATCCTGTTAAAAACCACTAAAACAGTTCTTTTTTCCTGGTATAAACACATTAAAACATTTAGAAAGAGAAACTCAGGTGTTGAAACAACAGCCTGATTGGTAGAGGACATTTCTGTCTTACGTATATCATCAATTTCGTAGTCATTTTTCATTTTATGACAAACATATTGTGATTGTTCTAGCTCTCTGTACCTGTGTTAGCCACCTCTAGTTTTTCAGTCTGGATGTTAAAGTCCAGCAGGATCTATTTCTTGCCACTCACCTTTGGAGCTTTTTCACATGTTGACTTTAAGAATTCCTACTCATATTTGGCACAGTACACAATTTACACTTTGCTGTTTAGACTGGCTTTTTTTAGCCACTTGTGGGTCTTCTCTATCCTACATGCAGGGGCTTATCCTTCCAAGACGGTTCCTCATTTTTATTTTATTTCCAGGTGATAAATAAAATGTGAGAGTTGCATTCTCTCTGTCCAGCAGTAAAAACTCACCCATCCTCCAAGCTGAATGACGTAAACAGCCTTATCCTCCTCCAGGCAGCGCAGCCCCAGTTGCAAAAGTGTTGTCAAAGGTTGGCCCTCATTTTGTAAAGCCTGGAGCAGCACCAGAGGCACTGCCACCTGGTGGTGGTGAGAGATAAAGGCAGTGTTGTGAAAGTTAGAGGAGAAAAAAAGCAGAAATGTAGTAATATTACAAACCTTGCTCCAGCCTTCCTGTGTATGTGCTGAGAGATCTAGTATTGTGCTTCTGAATCTGTGGTGGTCCAGAGGTCTGAAACACATAGAGAATGATATGTAACTTGTATTTAAAGTCATTTTCATTAGGTCTAAAACCTGAGGGCTAATTCAATAAATAAAGCAAGTTCAAAGTAAGTTGGGTTGTGGTCAGTTGGCTTGAGTAAAGTTACAGACGACAGTTACATAAAAGGTTTAACCTTTTTTTTTTGTTAACCTAGAGTTTCATGTTTAGGCTCTGGGAGTGTTCGCATAAAAGGTGCATTTTACACACTTCTTTTATACAGAATATGACCCTGACACTCATTCAAAAGAAAAGCATGTTGCCTGGCAAAATATAGGACAAAAGGCTGAAACCAGATTCCCTGCTTCCCAGATTCAGGTCAAAATGGTTCTTTAATAGTTAAATAGTTAATTAAAATCTTAACACATTCGAAATTCACCATCCAACCTTCTAATGAATCATGAAACACAGTTTTTATTCTCTTCTACAAAAACTACAAAAATTCAAGAATTCACCATACAGCAGTATATTAATTTTGACTATATTCCTTTGAGATTGTGAAATTAGCATGTTCTGTAAATAAAGTAATAATAATAAAACTGTTTTCATGTAGACCATTTGTTTTATTTGGAGCATTTTTAAGCCATTCATGAAAGTGGGAATAAATTCCATCCTGTGAGAAATGCTAATTTAGCACCACATTTGTGGAGTTTACTTTAAACAATTATCTGCTTCAGCAGAGCCTGATAAGTGCAATTCATTATGTGAAAAACTTTTGCAAACAAAGTCACAGCTCTGCAAGCTCACCCTGTGAGGAGTGTTTGGACAGCTGCTGGCAGGTGTGTATCAAGATCTTGGGCCACTTTGTCTCCAATCGTAGCGAGGCAGTCTTCTACCGAGTTCTCTGGGTTGGCTGGACTGAACACCGGGGACAGGTTGATGTCAAATCCTGTGCTGGGAAAGGCTGAAACCAGGACAAACCATAGAACAGAGAAGCAATGAAGTTCATCTGTTACAAGCCAAAACGACGACTTGGGTGTGGGGAAAAAAATTATTCGTAGAACACGAAAGTAACATGAAAGTGTGTTTCAGATTAGGAGCACCTCCTCGTAACAGCTGAGTTTAAAATATCAAAATATTCTAATAAACTAGACCTTCACCAAACCATCCATCGTACCTCATCTTCCTCAACATAAGAAAAGATGGAGCTCTGCAGGAATAGTCATTCTGCAGCTGTGGTTGTACAAAAAAAGTCTAAATTTTTTGTCACAGTATACATTTTTATAAAAAGAAAAATAAGCAAAACTTTACTGCTGAACGACTACAGAATAATGTAGAGAAAATCTGTGAAATCTACATTTATTTTGGGAGTACTATGTTGTCATGTGTCATAATTGTTTAAATTTTCCAGCTGCACACAAAACAAAGTTGTTGTAAAATTTAAACTGTGACTGCTGCGTCCACTGTTCCTAAGTTGACATAAATGACTCAAGATTTGAGTTGAACATTTTGTGAAACAACGGGAACAGGAGGTGTCAGTGTGCGACTGTGACAACTTACCAGCAGAAATGTCTACCTCCAGCTGCTTCATCTCTTTTTTTATCTCCTCTTTTATCCTTCTGTCCCGTTCCTTCTTATTCTGGGCATCTCCTGAAACAGAGAAACACATTTACTATGAAACACAACCACTTCAGAAACTGTATGCTCAAAATACAGACATCACATTAAAGGTTTTATTTATAGCTTTATTAAAATGCCTCGAGTTTTCATTTCTTAACTGCACATTGTGGGTTTACAGGTGGTTTAAAAGGATTATCTGCCAATGTTTTTATTTCATAAAAGAACATTATTCTCAAAAAGACTGATTACATAAAAGAAAAGTAATCATTTTACAGTGACAATAAATAAACATTAAACCAGACTTGTTATATCCACATGAAATATATTTTTTGCAAATGGATCTAAATGGTAAAGTTAAACATCTGTAGACTCCAGCATAATGGAAAGTCTGTGATACCTGCACCCTTATAACAACACTTAACAACACAGTTTGCAAACAAATCATTGTGTAAACATACATAAACACCAAGTTTGCTGCAGGGATGAGTCATCTTTTCAAGTTAGGTGCAACTAACCTGTCTTTCCATAGATTTAATACCTTGCTTGGAGCTCAAACAAGAAGAAAACCTTATAGTAACCTTGTCATTGTGTGGATTTAGGGCACCACTGCACAGCTTATAAGGAAGTAAATTATTTACTAAATTGAGTCTACACTGCTGGGGATGTAATAAACTCTGCAAAGGCAGAAATAAAATAAAAACAAATACACAAAAACTGCACCCGGAAATACCCAGGAGTTTTCAAATTCACACAAGACACTTTCTGATATAAACCATTCAGTCTGGAGAGACCCTGAAGTCATCTGAAAAGAAGAGTTAAGACTCGGTTCTGTTCATAAATCCAGTTCAGAGGCATTGATTATTTCCACTTTAATGGGCTGATGACTTCTGGTTCTGCTAGTTTGTAACAGCGATCAACAGAAATTATTACATCTTTGTGATTTAATGACAGAATAATTAACATTATACATTTTCATGGCTGTAATGAAATTAATGAAATACTAATTTATTTTATTCCCCTCCCCCAAATC
The DNA here is from genome assembly GCA_028566095.1 of Kryptolebias brasiliensis. Classification (NCBI taxonomy): domain Eukaryota; kingdom Metazoa; phylum Chordata; class Actinopteri; order Cyprinodontiformes; family Rivulidae; genus Kryptolebias; species Kryptolebias brasiliensis. The sequence goes on along the minus strand of JAOXNZ010000012.1, from coordinate 21,130,356 downwards.
TTCTTTTTTCTGCGTTCTTGTCCCGTCAGCTTGTGTGCGAACACCATGAGGATCAGAGTTGGGTTTTCCTGGGCGTTTTGCTGTGTCAGCATGCAGCCAGACAGCCAGGCAGACAACTATTTCGCTTCAGTCTATTGGTGTGTGAGTAATCCTACAGTGATTGCACATGACAGGCTGTCAGAAATTGGACCGGGTCGAGCGGAAAGCGGGGATCAGACAGTCATCTGTCCCTCTTTGCCCATTTCAAACATGCACAGAAAAATGTATGGAAAATTCACACAACTCCCACTGTGCTTTTTTGTTTCCTCAAAACACCAGAGCATTTTTCCTGATTACGCTATACAAAGAAAGACAGGCATAACCTAAAATTCCATTTCTGCAAAGCAAAGCTGCCTTTGTTCAAACAAGAGGGATGTTTCTCTTATTGCAATCGAAAATACAGAGCAGGCAGAACATTCTTGCACAAAGAAGGCACCAAAAATTTGCACATCAGTTATTTATTTCCAGGATAAAATAAAAAGAACCATACTGTGTAGAAATGTGGTTAATAAACTCACTGATCTTGGTCTTTAGAATGGCACGCACAAAGGAAACAGGATGGATAAAATAAATCTTTAAAAGTCATGGCATAGGGTTTCAATAAAGGAATCTGGAAGAAAAGATCAGTCTGGAAACCATATTGGAATATTAGAGTGATTACAGTTGTGTGATGTCGTACATATTAATTTGTTTACAAGCACCTGGCTACATTAAAGCCATCTGAATGCCAAAGCCAGAGCCAAGTTGAGCTGAAAACAGGCGGCTACATGCCCACACGCTCAAAATACTTTGGGTTGCAGCCACATGTGCACAAGCATAAAACTCTTTTAGAGCTCAGTGTGAATGTAAAAAACCAAATCCCACCTCTCACCTTGATCTGTTGTTGGTGTCTGTGACCTCCCAACAGGCAGCATTCCCAGGTAGTTTAGCAAAATGTATTTGGTTTCATAGTGGAAACCTGCAGGCACAGTAGTGTTTCCTGAGGGAGAAGAGGTGGGGTCCGAGGTCGCCATTTATTAGACGTGTGTCAAGACTATCAGGCACATTAAATCTTAAGAGTCAAAGCAGGACGTCTCGCCTGTGAAGAAATGACAGAAAAGAAGTGGTCACTGTGACAATCATTAAAACAATCTGATCAGATGATTCAAAGTTTTCAAAAATCTATATTCAGAGACTGGTTTGTCTAACAGCTGTTACAAACAATACAAAACAAATGTGGTACTCAGTTTCACATTGTCAATGCCCTCTGTTCAAGGAGACACGCTTTGCCCATGTATTAAAGGGAAAGCACGTACATCTTAACTAAATGTAATTATCGCTTTGCTGCAAATATTTCAGAGCCTTGTGTCACGTTTAAGCTTGCTATCTAAAATAAGATGACGCCTTCACGTGGACTAAAACTTCCATTATTGTCAAGTCTGTCAAATTAATACAAGACTTCCGGGTGAAACTGTCAAAGTAAAACCCTTTGCGCCAAATAGGAGTAATAAGAAAATCCACCATTCATTTACATTTATGCAATTCTGATACGAACCGATCCAGCCACCATCGAGTCTTCATAAACCTTTTTAACATCGCAACGATATCGCTCGTTTCCGAATTATCAACGAGATAATTTAGGTAACAGGTGTCTCTTTCAAATAAAACATTTTGTTTTGTTAAACAAGCCCACCACACACAGTAGCCCACATGCAAGTTAGGGTTAGCTAGCTTAACACAACACGTTTCAGAGAACTATTTCGGTAACCGGAAACTTCGTTTTAACTTAACGTGGGCTCGGATAGTGTCCGTTTCTTACCGTCCTTCCCCGAAGGCAACTAGGTGCTATCAGACCACAAGCTGAAGGGAATTATGCGACACAACCCTCGCTGTCTGTAACGGTTGCTAATGAAAAAAAAAAAAAAATGAGCGGAGCACCACTGGCTGAAGCAGTAGCTCACAGCACAACTCACGTACACAAGGTGCTCTGAATGAAGAGCGACGAGCGAAATTACGACACCGGTGTTCCTGTGACACCCTTCAAAATAACGCCTTGACCAGCTGACCGAGCCCGAACGACTTTTAAAGCAATACAGGAACGCGAGGCTTTATTTGAAAACACATAAAAATGCGTTCCGTGTAGGAAAAATACGTTCATTTGGCGTATCCTAGCAACCGTTGGAGCACGAGAGTTCAACGTGCAAGTTCGACCTCTACAGGAAGTGTTGCCAAATAAAAATTACACTTTAAAAAACAAAAACAAAGGGGCGCCCTTAAAATATTATTGACTCTGGCGTTACTGTAGCTGTTATTACGCTAACGTCTAAAAGTCTCAATATAGCTAAAAAAAAAAAAAAAAAAAGCAACCTTCCTTTTAATTTGAAAGTTTTAACCGGAAGCCTCATGTGACAGGCTCGGCTAGAAACTTAAAAAAAAGGAGCCAGTACTCTTCTTGACGGGCTACTTTTCGCCACAAAACAGAAGCGGCGCTGAAGATTTATTCCAGGCTTTAAAATAAGAAAATTTTAAAAGTAACAAACATGGCTCTCACCGACGCTGACGTACAGAAACAGGTAAAGACGTTAAAGTTGTAACGGCTGTGTTTAATCACGTTTGCGACGACGACAACTTCAATGTAAACAAAACAAAAACCTAAAGCTAACGGAACAAAACCTTCCCAGGCAACTATTTAGCTGTTTATTTTTTTGTCAGTAATTTTACAGTGTCACGCATTAAAACAAGTTAATAAAAAAAAAGTAACTGTCGTAAACATAATAAAGTTTGTTTGAGACTTAATTAAGATACTGCAATGTGAAAGTCTCCATAACAGAATGTTAGATGTTTTATAAACCTCGAATTGGTTTCATTTACCAAGTCAGCAAATGTAAAACAAATTCACATATTTTCTAAACATTTACATTTAAACAAATGATTTCGACTCCTCTGGCAGATCAAGCACATGATGGCCTTCATAGAGCAAGAAGCCAATGAGAAAGTTGAGGAAATCGATGCTAAGGTAATTAAAGCCTGTCTGTCTGTGTGACATTCCTCTGAGTTTTGTGACTCAAAGTGAACCAGCATTTGTCTGCAGGCAGAGGAAGAATTCAACATTGAGAAAGGCCGACTGGTGCAGACCCAGAGAGTGAAAATCATGGATTACTTTGAGAAGAAGGAAAAGCAGATTGAGCAGCATAAGAAAATGTGAGTTGTTTTGTCACCTAATGAAAGATTATTTGGGAGTCCACCACTTTTTTGGACAGCATTGATTCGCCAAGGATAGAGTCACGTTTTTTTAAGTTATCTAGTTTTTATGTGTAACCCCTTGTTCTCACTTCACTGAACAGCTGTTTTAAGAGCCTTTGAGATATCTAAATAATAAGTAGCCCTCTGATATACAAGCACATAAACTGGAAAAGAACCAGAACTGAAAACAAGCAGGTAAGTTGGTCTACTGCATATAAAAACCCTGTTAAAGTAACGCTAACCTTCTCTTTTCAGCCAGATGTCTAACCTGAAGAACCAAGGGAGGCTGAAGGTGCTGAAGGCTCGAGATGACATGGTCACGGTGAGAGATCAGCGCTCGTGTCTTAACACAGATTTGCATAATATTTTTTTGGCTGTGATGCCAAAACGTGTCGCCATGCATTTACATGGCTGCTTTAAAACAAAGATGTTGTGAATAAAAATGTCAAAAGAAGGTATTTGTCCTTTGGTTCTTCCAATTTACTAACTAAATGTTCACTCACCATGTGGTATTGACAGTAAATGACTCACAATAACAATGAATCAGGAAATATCGGACTTTTCTCTTTCTGTCCGTGTTTATGTTTAAGGATCTGCTAAATGAGGCTCGTCAAAGACTTTCAGAGATCGCTAAAGATCCTAATAGGTACTCCGAACTGCTGGAGGGCCTGGTGCTTCAGGTAAAAATGTCCAGCTTCTGCCATTAAAAAAATACTGGCAAATCAACCAGTTTGTAATTCATTTTGTATTCATAGTTTATTATTATTATTAACCTTTTAGGGATTTTACCAACTGCTTGAGCCTAAAGTAACGATCCGCTGCCGACAGCAAGATGTAGAAATGGTTCAGGTGAGATTGAGTATACTGCCTTTCTGCATGTGTTATTATTGTAACAGTTTATTTAAAAAACACAGGCTTTTCCATGCATGACAAACTGTGTGTTGATGCTTTCTGCTTTATGTCCCGACAGGCTGCAGTTAATAAGAACATTCCTATCTACCAAGAGGCAGTGAAGATCAAGATAACTGTCAAAATTGACCAGGATCGTTTTCTTCCATCTAACCTGTAAGATGGGCTAACGTACAGTAATTAAAACTTAATTTTTAAACTTTGATTTTAAATATCCTGGAAGTTTCTTTTTTCTTTTGACTGAGATTACAAAGAGTTGAATTGAGTGTCATTCCGTGTCAGCTTTACAGTGATTGTTCTTTCTTTGTTTTTACAGCTGTGGAGGAGTTGAAATGTATAATGATAATGGGAAGATCAAGGTTTCCAACACTTTGGAGAGCAGGCTCGAACTTATGGCACAACAGGTACAAAAATGTGCAGAGTGTGCAGATTATTAAGACCATTAAATGCAGTTTTTGACATTCATCTGTAGGAGGCAGCACAGCTCTATTAATCCCTTTGTAGGCTAAAGTTTGAAGAACTCAGAGTAAAACAAAATATTTAATTCAGTCAGACTCGTTTACCTTATTTAAAAATGGTGAAACCTTTATTAACAATGAGTAATCATGTTAGTAATGGAAAAACTCTGACACTCGCTTTCATGTAGGGCATGAAAAGGGATAATTCTGTCATTTCCACAGCCTCTTGAACATTAATGCAGAGCCTGTCAAGTGGATTATTAATGACAAATATTAATAATGAAATGGCAAAAAATGACTTGCATGTTTTGTATGATTACTTCTTCTCTTACAGATGATGCCTGAAATCAGAGTGACGTTATTTGGTGCCAACCCTAATCGTAGGTTCCTGGATTAACAGTGTTTTCAAACAGAACACCTTGGACACATGTGGTAGCTTTAAGGTGACCACTGAACCGCGTTACAGAAGAAATGGTCAAAAAATACTTTAAAAGGGATGGGTTTGTTTATTTTTATAAACTTGTAGACTGTTTAATAACTCAGCAAGTGCTCTTAAACTCTCCTCTAACTTACCTCACTAAGATATGTTTGAAAAACTACTTTATACTGCAGTAGCACTGGAATTGTTTGCTCTAAACCAGAGGTGGGCAATCCTGGTCCTCGAGGGCCACTGTCCTGCATGTTTTACTTGTTTCTTTGCTCCAACACAGCTGATTTGAATCAATGGGTGATTAACAGGCTTTTGCAGAACATGAAGAGGTCATTTAACCACTGAATCAAGTGTGTTGGAGCAGGGAAACAACTAAAACATGCAGGATAGTGGCCCTCCAGGACCAGGATTGGGGACCCCTGCTCTAAACCCTTAAGATTAAAAGTTAAAAAGCTGCATACCAAAGATGTCTTTGCAGACTTAGTCTGTTTTCTGTGTAAACTACAGCCAAAGAAACATAGGATGTGCATGTGTGTTCATTCCATTTCTTTGTATTGTTCTAAAATAAAAATAAAAACAATCACACAGATAATTTAGCATGTTGGTGATATTTTTATTTACATCTTGTAAACAAGCAGTTTTCTCAGGCTGCGTTCTCTACAGTGAGGTAAATGTAATAGCCTAGGAGCAATAGCCACGTCCAAAATCTGTCTTGTATTAAAAAGTAAAAAAAAGCTTTTAGTGTCACCCTGTGGGTTAAAGTAATACCTTTTGGCAAAGCAAGCTGCCTTACTTCCTCCTTGGGCCTAACAGTTATAATTGTCTTTGCTACGTTGAGAAGAATTAAAGTTTTGAGGCTTTAGAAACTATCAGCAACAATAAGGCGTGGATTGCATTTGTTTCAGTTGTTGTGTGCACATCATTCGAAGCAACATATTTATTTTTACCATAACTAAGCAAGAAAATTAACCATCTCAGTTTTTACTTCAGCTTTGACAAGCTTTGGGAAGGACAAAGTGATAGTAGCTCCGCAGTCGAACCTGTGGCCTTTGAGCAGGAAGTGAGCCGTGTTTGAAGGTGCATTATATGCTATCACAGGGATTAAAGAATTACCAACAGATTAACAAAAGACCTTAGAGAGATTGGCATAGAGCTCCTCCCAGTCCAGCAAAAGATTACAACTCTGACCTACAGGAAGGAGTGGGAGGAATGCATAACAAGGTAAGCAGATGGTTGGCAAGTTCCTGTTTTAGAGGAGATATCGCACAATAAAACCTAAATGATTGACTTTGGAAGATAGAACTACTTGGCATTGAGTATTTTAGATATCGACTGAGAAATGTGTCACTTCCATAAAGATGAGATGCCCAAACCAGAGAGGTCGGATTGATAGGCATTTTAGTTAGCAGCCTCAAAAATAATATACAACAGTTCTTTCATTACAGCCAGACAGAATAATCCCCTCTTAGGTCAGCTCAAACATACTGTTGCACCAAGCAGCACCCTGGTTCACAGAGATTCTGTACACATACTTTACTCTCAGTTTAGTTACACACAGGACCTTGTTTGACCAACAGAACCCAGCAATCAGCATGTCAAAACCTAGAGATTGAATTAATAGCGTGAACTTGTCCACTTTTTAGTAAGTAGAATGTCTTAATAATCTCTCTTCCTTTGGTTAGTGGTGGGTGGCTGTGTTTCTCTGTGTATTTTCTGCATATTGATTGTGATTAATTCTGTGCAGATTAAAGCAGCATGGTATTTTTACAGAAACTACACAACCGCCACCAACATTGCCAGTCACTGCTATCCCAACAAACCCAGGACCGCCTCTCCTACCCCAAGAAAGTAAACGCCCTGCGCGATACCAAAAAGAGGAGCAATGACTAAAGCACGACATGTTGCGCCCTTCAGGAATGCTGATGGGCCCTCTCGCCTCATGATGCGCCTGGAAAATACACACAGAGGACAATTTTTCTTTTAAAAAGACAAGAAAAAGAAGCATCGTATTTTACTGATGAATATTAGGGAAGCACATGTTCTATTACAGACTACAGCCTTACTTTGTGCAGTCCAGAATTCCTCTGTATGTGTCCTCCCCTTCACCTTTTTGCAAAGTCTGAAGACGGGTCTTGATTACTGTGTGCATATATAAAACAAGGATACACCGTTAAAGGAATCTGTATTCATCTTGTTACACTTTGCCATTTGGAGCATAAAATAATCTTTAGTAGCAAACACAAAAAGTCAATAGTCTTACTGTGATAACATCATTTACACCTAACAGCTGTAAATGTGAGTAGACCATTGGCCCATTGACATATATATGGTCCTCTGTAAAGTCTAATCTAATTTAATGTCCCAAGGAAGGAGTCCTGCCCCAAGTGGAGGAGTTTAAGTATCTCGGGGTCTTGTTCAGAGGGAAGTCTGGGTCTTCCTGCTTTAATTATCTGTTTTGAATTTTACTAATTTTCTGACACAGAACTAGTTATTAAATGATTTGTTTATTGGACTGTGGCACTTATATATCTTTCTTGATATCTTCACACATTAAATTGTCACTGTTTTTTTAACCAAGGCAGTGGTGTACAGCTTTATTTTGAAAGTAGCCACCTTTGAATCTCTGTCTCTGTCCCTGACTTACCATCCAGCGGTGTTACAGCCACAGCTGCCACAGATCCAGCAGAGCAGCCTGCCATGAAGGACTGCCAGAATGGTGCCTTGGCCTGCACATCAGCATGGCTGCCCGTACTCTCTCGGCCCAGTGCGTTAAGGTTGGCGAACAGAGGGAAGTAGATCATTGAGAAAGGGACATCCCTGAAAAAGCATAAATTTAAAAGAAGATGGATTAAATGTGGAGGAAAGGAAAGGCGATCTAAAGTAAAGACTAATATTGGTTGGGTTGATGAGAAGAAAATAGATGTTGGATAATTAAAGGGGAAATAGAAATTATTGTAAAGTCATGAGAGGTGAATCAATTCAATAACGCCACAACAAGCAGACATAGCTGTAGGACTCTATTGATCAGCGTTGATTTGTCCCAACAAACCCAGTTGGAGTTATATAATCTAAAATCATCTCAGTAACAATAGAGTTGATTGGAAGAAATCCAAGTGAACTCAGACAATAGTTCATGGTGACGCAGCTAATGGTTTCTATCATAAAGACTAAGTATAAATTGTACAGTAACAAGTACATAAGGTGACACCAGAGACATAGTTTGATAATTAGATGAAAAGGATCTTACACACACATTGACAGTTTTGTTGAAAATCTTACTCTGTTGTGAGCTGAAGCCATATACATACAGGTCAGCAAAATATTAGTACACCTAATATATCTGATTGAATGTGATTTGTTCACTTCTCTTCCCAGAACTGATAGAGTTGTTGATGAATAACAGTTTCTAACGTTTAAACAGAGCCTCACATATTTTCAGTAATATTTGCTATGATTAGCTGGTATAGATGTATAATATTTTGTATGTGTTAACCTCATTAAAGTGGCTCCTGCCCCCTTGTAGAGGCCAGCGAAGCCACGAGTCTTCAGGAGCTCCACAGTGATGCTGGTGGCTGAGGGCCGCTGAGGACGAGTTGGTCGGGCTTGCGGTGGAGGGGCTACGAATGATGGAGCAGGACCAGGGCCCGCAGCCGGAGCTGGAGCTGGAGCCGGAGCAGGAGCAGGCATAGGTCTTTGTGCAGCTAATGGATGAACAGAAATTCATGTCAGGTTAGAAAACACTGAGAACCTGACAGAAATTTCTCTGTAAAAAATGTGATTGATATAATGTTTACGCTGTGCACCACTGCAGTAATGCTAGTTTTATTTTATCTAACTCACCAAGCCTTCCTGCATCTTGCAGCTGAATTTTGAGCATCTCCATGGGAGTTGTGACCACCACCTGACAAGTCCCAGCCCCACACCCAGCCAGTACCTCCCCCCACAGGGGCAAATGCCTGAGTAGCAGCAGTAACAGTGAGTGAGTCAATACAATGTGGAAAAAGTGGGATCCTTTCATGAATTTATTTAAGCAAAAACACAACTTAAAAAAAAAATTACCCATCTTTTGAGAGCTTTTGTCTGAAGACATCATTGGCTGCCAGTTTGATTGCTTTTTCTGGTGTAACTAGCGTGAGGTTTACTGCTGCACCTGCAGAAGACAAACAGGCTAATGGCAGTGAAACACAACACTTTCCAAATAGATAAACACATAAAGTAGACAGCTTAGTGCTCATCACTGAATATAAATGGCTGCATATAATGGTTACTATAATAAAATGATTTGGGGTTTGTGGGCAGCATAGGTGGAGAGATTACATGCACAGCGGTTTAGTCAGTTACATGGATTAGATACGCAAACAATACCTCTGTAGCATCCAAAATACCCCTCTGACCGTACCGTCTTGGCCAGACAGTCAAACCTTTGAAGACAATAAAGATAAAAACAATTATTGTTTTATTATTATGTTATTTTACAAAATGTGATGTGATGTCATAATGTTCCTCGTCGTAGTATTCACATCTTATAACTCTACAGACAAACAGATGAATTCAAAGGTGTAATTCTTCATTTATAGGCAGGTATTGCAGCTGAAAGCCTAGCTTTACCCCAAATAGTGCAAGAAAAAGCAATGTTAAGCTACTTTGAAATGCTTGTTTGATTTGCAAAGAGAAAACAAAAGTGAAAAACTGTCTCACAGTGAAAGGAAGTAGTTAGTGAAACTATTTTCCATGAATGACTCACAGTGGAAAACCAGACTACTGAACCAAACAGGATGACCCCACCCAATCAGCCAGCAATGTTGCTGCTCACCAGATGTGTGCTGTTGAGGGCACAGAGTCTGTCTTTTTCTCTGTGTTTTTTTTGTCTCAAATAAAATCTTACTTTTGCTATATTTGCTTTTCTTTTCTTTTTTTAAAAACTTAAATGTGACATGTAAATACATGATATGATAAATACTGACTTATTGGACACAAAAAAAATTGTCAGCAGCTTATGACTGATCTTAATATAGAAAAAAATGACATCTTTATTTCCAAAATATTAAAGAAATGATGACATTCAATCATGGCAAAGGAAAAGGAAATGCATAAAGTCAAAGTCTTTAACTTTTTATGTGACAAATCAATAACAAAGTGGCTGGGGAAACCCCACTCACATTCCTTTATAGACTTGGATGCCCTGCTGGTTCTGGAGGCGGGTCTTTGCCAAGTCAATAGGAAATACACATGTCACACCAACCAGACCTGCCACGCCCCCATTAATCAGCTTAGCGGGTAGACTGTGAAGGGATCAACAACACACAGATGCATAAACAGACATTTACATCAATTCACCAAGACAAGCAGCGCAAATAGAACCACATATGGTGCATAAAAAGAATTCAGAGTACCCGCATTAAAGCAGCTGATGTTGCCATTCATTGGAAGCATCTTGACTGAGCTAAACAAATGAAATATGACAACTTACCTCACTTTCTTTTCTCCCATCCTGGCTGTTTTGGGGCTCCACTACTCCTCTCTTCCTTTTACTCCTCCCCGTCTTCGCCCTCTTTCCCTAACGTTGCCTCCACAGCTCAGCCCTCACTTGCCCACTCAGGCCACAAATTAAATTCACAGCTTTTTTAATGTGGGTGGACAAGAATGTCTTCTTTTACGCCCAGGTACTCCAGGTGTGGATGCCCCCCTTTTTGTTACCTTATTTTGTGACCAAAAAGACCAGTGCTGGATCTGGGTCCTGTGGCCAGTTTTGTTCTGCTTTGTTACACTTCACATCAAATTGGATCTCTCTCCCACTGTCTGGGCACACAGAACAGTTAACATGGATTTAATACTTACAAAAATAATGGTTTATATGACACAGGTATTTTGTCTCAAACCCCCTGCTGAACAGGCATTTATTGTAGCTAGTGAGAAGATGTTAGTTTCCATAAAGTCTAGACCTGGTCATTCATATCTTTCAATGTCAACACATTCAAGTACAGACATATGGATAAAACAACAACATCTGAAGTCTCTGAAATGTCAGCTAAAAGGGATTTAAACTAACAGAGTGGTCAGAACTAAGAATGGTAGGTGACTCATTGCTTTAGTAATGCTTGCTTTAGAACATTTATAGCAAAGTTGAAAAAGATTATCTGACAAGTTCTGTCCCTCCTTTTTTAATCTTTATGTACAATAGTTTGTATTTAAGCTTGTGAAGTGTGTGGAATACAATTGAAATGTTATCTTGGGTTGAGCTCTCTTGCTTTTTTTCATTATCTTGTAATTTTTAGCCACTTGCAGCTTGTCATCTTCTGATTTCCTTCTTCTTTCAGCTCTCTAATTAATCTCTTTCTCTTAATCGCTTCACCTCCATTCTGTCTATTTTTACCACTGTAAACCTTCACTCTGTCGTTGCCTGAGAAACAAAATAAACAATATTTTCTTCTTGTCTGATCTGGACTTGCATCATTTGAAGTGATCTCAGCAGTTTTATCATTGAGTTATATATTTCTATTTTCTTTATTTTATTAATCTTTTGCCCCCCACTGAATCCTAGTCACATTCTACGCATGGCTTTCACTGAGCCTCTTTCTGTGAAACTTTCCTTCAGTTCCATTCACACACAGTAGTGACTCTGCCAAAACACAGACAAGGGTGCCTCAAACCAAGCCAACCTCCAGCTTTTCCTGAAACTTCACTAAAGCACCCTGATCACACAGTTTACCCGGCACAAACCTCATAAGAAAATCACAGAGATTCAGCAGTGATGGAGAAGAGGAATCTTACCTTTGTTGATGCATCCCACACGCAGGAGCAAACTGTCCACTTTCCTTTCCCCATAAACAATGCTTGCAGCAGTGGTAGTCAAGCGAGAGCAATTTGAGAAAGCCAGCCGCCACTCAGTGGCCGTTGCACAAACACCAGCATTGTCCTGCTGCTGAAGTCCCTCCCTCTGGTGGTGATCCTCTCTGTGTGACAGCCCCAGCAGCCTGGCTCTGCACTAACACATCTCTCCATAAACCTCACGCCCGTGGAGCTGCCGGTTCAGCACACGTAACAGACAGCACTGACAAATGTCAATAATTAGTGCGTATTTAATCTGCGAATGCATGCACACAACATAAACAGAAACACAAAAGATTGGCTGTCTCTAATGAGCTCTCTGTTGAACAGTTCCAGTCTTACATAATAAACCATACTGAATGTGTTCAGACTTCAAATTACTACGAATGGTAACATCCAGGGTGATTGTCATTGTTTGGGATTAAAAAACACGCAAAAAAACATAATTAAAGGACACAACATTAACTAAAAGAACATGGGAACACTAGAGGAAGTGTTCAATACACTTAGTTTTTTGAATAAGCCGTGATTTGCAGTAAAAATATTAGCTACTTCCAATAAATATTTCTTTCATCAGCAGAAGAAAAGTTTAAATTATATTTTTCTTTTGTAGTTTGTCTCTTTATGGTTTATTTACAATTGCTTTATAATCTGTTCAAAACAATATAAAAACAATTCAAATATCTTGTTTTCACTTGTGATTATAAAAAATGGGGCATTTTGTTGAGTTAAAGTTAAGAGTTAAGAAGATCTTCATTTATGTTGAACTTTTTCACATTAATTTATCCTAAGTAAAAACAAACAGAAAAATAAAATGTCTCAAAGTAAAATGTAATTTAGAAGAAAAGAGTACCTCGGTCAGTGTCGTACATTTACTTATATGTGCTGTTTCACAGCAGACTTGTTGGAGTAGAGAAAGCAGCAGATTAAACTCTGACAACAGGAAGCTGCACAATGTTGACCTGACTTACTTCTGACTGCTGCCACCTTTGGACTCTGGTGAAAAGATTGAGTCTTTTCCCTAAAGATTAACATTTTTGGTTGACTTTATAAATCATCTTGTTATTTGTCTTTAGCACTGTACTTATAAAGCGCCTTTCTAGCCAATCAGGCCACTCAAAGCGCTTTACAACACAATCTGTGCCCTCGTTTACCCAACTACACACACAGCACTGAATCTCTACAAAGCTAATCTGACTAAAGATCCATGGAGACTAATCAGTGCTTTGAACTCCATTCATGCACCGATGGGGCAAATCGGAGGCAGTGAGAGGTTCAGCGTCTTGCCCAGGGACACTTCGACACGTGACTCCTGCCAGGAATCAAACCTCTAACTCCTTCATTGGAGGACGACTGCGCTAACCACTGAGCCACAGCCACCCTTGATTGTTTTCCCATAAATGAATTTTGTTTGTTTAAAATGGTATTTTAAATGTGACAAACAGTTCATTTATTAAAACAGTTATATTTAAGATATTTAGTCAAGGTCTAGCTTTATGTCACATCCAGAAGTTTTGGAAAACTTACTCACACCTGTATTAGCTGTCATATAAGTTTTTATCACTCCTTGGATGTGGGTAAGGATTCCTGGTCTGTTTTATGTTGTTAGAACTTAGAACCAAATGCAGCTCATCTTTAAACAAAAAGAAGGGAGCATATTAATAATATAACACAAAGGTGGACCTCCACATGCTTTCCATTTGTCATAGCATCAATTTCAGTGTTTTATTGATGGTTTTTGGGGATCTACGTGGCTGGTTCCAGCCTACCAAAAATAAACATTTAACTTGTCATTCTCCAGCAGGAATGTTGTTTTTCAGAGTTCCTAATATTCATAAATGTAACAGGATTATGGTTGCTTATAAGATGAAGCTATTTATGTAAAAACTGCTGAAAAACTGCTTTTTAGATTGTACACGGTCATGTTCAATCTGATTCCAGGATTGCATGTCAAACAGGGGCAACAAAAAATTGGTTCTTCAAATAAATAACATGGTGGAACAGCGGTGTAGTGGTTAGCGCTGTCGCCTCCCAGGTTGTAGGTTCGAAACCCGGCCTGGGTGGAGTTTACATGTTCTCCCTGTGCACACGTGGGTTTACTCCGGGTACTCCGGTTTCCTCCCACAGACCA